>OZ017739.1:199183168-199490668 GCA_963969285.1 Odontomyia ornata
TATATATATATATATATATATATATATATATATATATATATATATATATATATATATATATATATATATATATATATATATATATATATATATATATATATATATATATATATATATATATATATATATATATATATATATATATATAATATATATATATATATATTATATATATATATATATATATATATATATATATATATATATATATATATATATATATATATATATATATATATATATATATATATATATATATATATATATATATATATATATATATATATATATATATATATATATATATATATATATATATATATATATATATATATATATATATATATATATATATATATATATATATATATTATATATATATATATATATATATATATATATATATATATATATATATATATATATATATATATATATATATATATATATAGTCAACAATTTTTTGTAAAATGCAGTCGGTAAAGAATAGACTGAAAGCATCTGTAATAGTAACACTGTCTTTACCTTCACGAGATATGTAACAATATTATGCGATCGCGTCCGAACATTCTGTGGGGGTTCATAAATTTGCCAATGACTAGTTTTTTCCTTCCGGTAAGCTTTTCACCTTTGACATAAAGCAAGGGCACGTCATCTGGGTACTGGTGATTTTGGATATTTATTCGTGGCTGTGGTGACGTATCCTCTTCAGCTGATGTTGACATAGCTGAGAATATCAGTATGTCCTCTCCTTCTTGCTCTGAATTACTTTCATGCTCACTATATTCTTCATTATCTTCTATTCCAGATATAACTTCTTTATCACTGTTTTCTAAAAGCAGGTACTCTAAATATTTGTTCTTTATTTAGCGGAATATAAGGACTCTTGATATTCTGAAAGAACAAAATCCAGTGTACAATAAAGAAAATAATCAAACACAAATAATCCCTACTGGGTAAAAAATACCCTTACGCACGTTATACGTTCGTTGTGGCTGAACGCGGCGCGGCTACTGAAGGACTGTAATACATCTGTCATCTGGCGCTGCACACAAATAAGCAGAAAAATAAATATTTACGTATTTGTGCACTATGTGGTAAATTTTACCCGGTAGCGCCTCCTGCCGAGTTAAGAAATACATTCCAATGATACAAAGCGTATAAATACATACACATATATACATATGTCGTCAATAATGTCATAAATATTCTTACAATCTTTGGAAGAAGTCTTTATAGCCAAAGTTGTCAAAAGGTTCAATGTAATATTTCATACAGGGGAGAGGGAAAAAAATTTAATATTTTACAGACGATATGTAGATGACTGTTTCATCGTTGACTCACAAGAAAATAAACAAGCCAACTACAATATTTACCTTTATGAATGAAATACACCCGAACATAAATTTCACTATAGAAAAAGAAACAAACGGACAACTCAACTATATGGACTTAACTGTGGTACGCGAACAAACACGATTAGATTACAAAATATACAGAAAACCACAATTGATCATACCATACACATAACATCTAAACTGAATACATTTCTGTTTATTGAAATATTCCGTTTTTAGGGTTTTGTAAAATAATTTTACAAAAACCTACTAAAATCGTGCCTGTCTGTCCGTCCGTCCGTGTGTCACGGCAATTTTTCTACAAACATAAAATTTTATATGTAGATGTAGAGTGATGCCCTCTTCAAAATTCCACTACAAAAAAAAATTTACAAGGTGCTTAAGGGGGGTCTCGCCATAGGGAAGTAGCCACAGAAAAAAAATTTGATCACAGCTAGTCGATATGGGTATCAAATGAAAGGTCTTGATGAGAGCTTTTCAAAAACTGACACTTTTTGCTTCGAACGATGCACGGGGAGGGGAAATACACGAAATAATTGTGTCCCCCCTTGCAATCAGACACCTGTGATTATGTTAACAATAGTGTAATCCTCGAAATTTCATATTTAAGTAGTCTTACAAAACGACCTAATGCTTTGTAACTTTGAAGGAAATCGAATCACATTCACGGAAGTTATAGCCATTTGAAGTATCTTTAATTACAACAACAATACCACACAATTTTGGTACTTTATGCACTCTCCATTTGATCTTCTTAACATTTTCAGATGAGATCAATAACATAAATATTTTTGGGAATTCATTATATGAATGACTTTTACTACTTTGCTACAAAATGGCAACCGTTAAAAATGGAGAAATAATCGATTTTCTTTAAAACGTGCATATGTCTTTGACTTGTAACACCCTCCGGCGGGGCTGCCGAACCCGGGTTAGCTCGTCCGGAGACAGGTATGGGGACGCCACTCGCTTGTCCAATAGAGCCCCGATAAGCCGCCATGCGAGAACTCGGCTTGCCAGTACAAATTTCTTCTTCTTAGCACTACAGCCCCTCTCGGGCCTTCGCTTCCTGCAAACAGTGCCTCCAACTGTCTCGATCCATTCACCGCGTCTTCCAATTTCGAAATCCGAGCAGCGATGAACTTTCTTTGCCTACCGAGTCAGACCAGCGTTTCCTCGGTTTTCCCACTGGCCTCCGACCTTCACAGTTCTCCCAATGCATACCTTCTTGGGTATCCGTTGTTCGACCATACGATTCATGTGGCCAGCCCATTGTAGCTTCTGCAGTCTTACGATCGTTGAGACCACCGGTTCGTCAAAAATTTCATACCGCTCAGATTGTATCGAATTCGCCATTGGTCCCCGTCAAGCTTCGCTCTGATTATTCGCCTCAGGACCCGTCGCTCAAAGGCGTTCAATATATTTGCGGATGCTTGGGTTAGGGTCCATGTTTCACACCCATAGCATAACACAGGTCTTATCACAGATTTGTATACTTGGAGCTTTGTTCTACTGTGTATGCAGCCGGTCTTCAAGATCTTCCATACTGAATAAAATATTTTATTTGCGAGCTGTATTCTTCGGCGTATTTCGTCTCTTTCATTGCTCGTTTTTGTTATTTTGGCGCCTAAATACACAAATTCGCCAACATTTTCGATATTGTATTCGCCAAGTGTGATATTTTGCGTATTTGAGGCGTATTTCGTCTCTTTCATTGCCCGTTTTGTTATTTTGGCGCCTCAGTCATGAACTTTGTTTTATTTTCATTGATTTGTAGCCCTACTAGTTTTGCTTCGCTGTCGAGTTTCAGGAAGTGTTCTTTGGAAGTTGTTAATAACCTTGACAAAATGTTGATTTCATCCGCATAGGCTACTACTTGGCTGGCTCGACTTGTATAGTAATGTACCTCGCGTATCGACTAGTAGCTTCCGTATGACGTACTCCAGAGCCAAATTGAAGAGCAATGGGCCAGCCCATCTCTCTGCTTTAGTCCGATATTTGTGTCAGAGGCATCGGTGAGTTGGTTATTGATGCGGACTTGGGAGGTTGTCGACGTCATTGTCATTTTGGTAAGACGGACTAATTTGGCTGGGATGCCAAAGCAAAGCATTATTTGGTACAGTACGTTACGATCAATACTGTCGTATGCTTGCTTAAAGTCTTCGAAAATTTGGTGTACGATTATGTTGAACTCCCAGCATTTTTCAAGTACCTGCTTGACTGTGAACAATTGGTCTGTTGTTGATCTACCTGCCCTGAAACCACCTTGATACTCCCCAATAATACTGTTAACGTATGATCCGACTTTATTTTCTAAGATTTTAGAAATTATTTTGCACGCCGTACAAAGTAGTGTAATGAATCATGCAACGCCGCTGGCGACCACTACTAACACACTTTGCTGCCAGGTGGCTTGTCATTTCAAGTTGGTTGTGACGAGCGCACATTCCACGTCAATTTTGTCGTGGGATGTCAAGAGGATTTGACAGCCACATGGGAGGAAAGTGTGGAAGTAGTGGCCGTCACTCAGGAAGAAGTCCCGGAGGGTGCCAACAAGCAGCAAAAAGGCTTAAAATTAACAGGAAGAAGAACTTTCCCACAAATTGGTCATCACAGATATCCATCGACTATTCAAAAGTAGTAAATGTATCAGAAATCAATCCATGCAGAGAACGAAACTAGATCTACGAGGATACAAAACACGAAACGTTTCTACTGGACATTGAGCACCTCTTTGATTTCGGAAGCTAGTTAAGAAGTCGATGGTCCCACAACAGTGGTTAATTAGCGGTGCCTTTCGCCAGCAATCGCAATGACGTGAATTTCATTGTATAGGAACCAAAGCTCCAGCATGTCAATTGGGAAATTACGCCATCGTCAGCTATCGGATTTGTTATGTGAGTACCAAAGTCTTCGAATAATTTAGGGTTAGGGTATACTGATTCGCCTTCGATGCACTTTTCTGTTGCGTATAAGTATGTAGCTGATAATAATTTATTACACAAAGATGAGGCTGACACGTTGCACAAATAAATCAGTAACTAATCCGGTTGCATTTCATCCTGGCTTCAATCAAAGGAAATTGATCGAATTTAGTAAACAGTGTGATATAGTTATCACTGCCTATTCGCCACTGGCCCGTACAAATCTGGCTGAAAAGAAGGCAGCATCCCTATCTGACGAGAAATCGATAGTGATTGCTGAGAAATAGAAGAAAATACCATCGTAAATAGTGCTGAGATATGTGGTTGATATTGGATATACCTTCCCACATGCAAGTTTGATGCTCAAAAATAAACTTTTAGTTCCGCTATTTTTAATCTTGATACTTCAGTTTGCACTTTTAAGCGATCGCAGTAGATTCCAGGTTAGAACGATACAATTCTTTTTTTTTGGGTTTAGTAATAAAGGAGTTAAACGGTATATTTTATTTTCGGCAATCGAAAGAATGTTGGTAGCAAAATTTAGCAGCACAACAAACAGTTCTAAAAATTAAGAAACTACTAGAAAAAACAAGGGCAGAAGATAAAAATTAAAGATAATGTGCTCTAAGTGTTAAGGATGATATTCAGGCTGAAATGACTGGGCAAGCTCGGTTAACTAGAGTAGTTACACAATTGATGTTTAATATACATATATACAAGTTACAAAAGAAACCGCAATCGGAAGCATGAGCATGAGTTAAGTAAATTGAAGAGGAAGTATGTTGGTCGGAAATATAACAAGTAGAGTTGGAAAAAGCACATACGAACAAAGTAAAGGCGAGCATTTTTTTGGTGTTCCTTCAAATCTTTCTTTGAATCAAATGATGAGAAAGAATTTTATAAGTACAATATATGAACAACCTTGCACCCCTTTTTGTTTTCCCTTCAAATAAATTTTGAGATTCTTATCAATGATACCAAAATGCATGATGCCAGACATTTCAAAATCATCTGTTATCAGGACTTCATAGCCTTATAGATGCCATTTTATATACATTTGCGCCGCATCTGAAACGGTATAAAGTTTTATACATCGATAAATTGATTCCAAGTATATGCACATAAAAACATTGTTTAAATCATGTCTCTGTAATATTGCATGCGTTACTACGTATTTCTTCATATGTTTGAAGGAATTCATCTAAAAGATTTTTTTTGTCCTCTATTTTTTTTACATATGAAATGGAAAAGTAATTGTAAGCTTTAACCTTATATTGAAAGTGTATAGTAGTAGAAAAAAACAAATAATACCAAGCTATTCTAATTTTATTTTATTTGGTTTTTATATTTACATTCGCAAATGTAAGAACATGTTCTGCCATCTGCAGAATATTTTTTTTTACAAGGTGTAGGGAATATTAACTATATTTATTATTACTACAAATATTATGTACTTAATTTAAAACCAATATTTTAGTAAATTTTAATATTATAAAAGGAAAATCTGGATCCAAATTTAAGATTAATGGAGAGCTCACTTATATATTAATAATAAATATACACACACCAAAGAAAGAGAAAACTCTAAAAATGATGAATTGTGACAAAAACAAGGCATTTTATTAAAAGTCACTAAAAGACTATTAAAGAAGTCTAATACAACAGAAAATATGGATGAATTAAATTTATATTGTATTTAAATATATATTTTATCGTTACAAAGTAGAACCCCATTTATAAAAAAAAAAAAAAAAACCCATCAGAAAAATAATTGGTTGCCATGTACATAGAAAAAAATAAATATCTTTGATAATTTCTATCTCGAATCCCAAGTAAAGAATAATTTTCAGTAAAACATTTTAATGGATGTCAAGTGCAGATGCATTTTTATTACAATTATATACGTTTTTTTTCTTTACTCGAAATTTCAATTGATATTTAAGTTTGAAAGTAAAATTCAATATTATCCCTGTATATTAGGTTCAATATAGTTTGTGAATGAAATATTTTTAATTTCATCATTTGAGTTGTGGAAGTTTGTTTGAAAACACCCAAAACACACAATTATCAACAAAAGTTCAAATAGAGTTAATTAAATTCTGAGCCTATGAATTACATCACATACACAATACATATAAATAAAATAATATGAATTACTAAATAACAACACGACTTTCCTTTCCAGTGGTTCTTCCTTTCAGCGGGAAATCGAGTGCAGGGTAGGTATGCCGTCGCGAGGGTAGGGTTTGAGAAAATCCGCTGAGGTCGATTTCGCGTCGCGCGCGGTACGCGGTACCTTTGTTGTTTTGCCTTTTTATTAGCGTAGCTTTCGTCGGGTTGAGTTAACGTAGTATACTTTTCGGTACCGCGTCGGATATTCGGGAACGCGAAGTAAAAATTAGCTTTTTGTCCTTGACTGAGTAAATGAAGAAATACGGAGTAACGTAAAGTAGGTTTCTTCTCCGTATGGTTTTGTTTTGTGACGCGTTTGAAAACGGGCATGTATTGGTGGCTGAATATTGTAAATGAGCGTAACCCATTCGGAGACCCGCGACCGAAATCCTCTCCGATCTAGCTGGCCGACAAGCAGCCACCGCGTGAATGGGTTACGGTGCACGCATTGGTTGACCGGTTGGTACCATCCGTCGGCACTACTCAGACTTAACGTCTAGAACCGATGAGAGGTCGGTTCCGCGTTCGCACGTAGACATAAAATCATTACAAATGGCGCCCAACGTGGGGCCCAAAACATCCTAAGGGGATAAGAGATTCGCGTCTTCTGACGAATTGGTCCTTTACGGAGGATGTAAGGTACTTTGGTACTCGAGTACGGTTGTGTGATACACACTAGCAGTCGCTTCACGTGAGTTGTAGCTTCCGCTCTCCTTTGTTTGATTTTTTTTTTCGCGACAGAATCCTTCCGATGTGTTGTCCCAGGTTAACCCCTGTAAGGACCTTCTATTTTCTTGATGGAACTGTCAGCCAGATGGGGTTTCTCCTGTCGGCCTGGACTCTCAAGAAAATAGAAGGCTACCTTGCCTTTATGTCGCGGAAGGATTCTACTTATTTCGTATGCGTGATAGACAAGTGGTATCGGTTCAACGTTCGGTGGCGTATGCTGGAGTTGCGGAGCCCGGAATGCTTCCACGCGTCGGGAATTTTGACCGCGTACAAAACCGTTACGGTAGCTCTACCACTTGTCTCGTGGAGTCATTTAACGTAGTTTAGAGACGGTTTTTGTAATGTATGTGGGTATGGGGTTAATTATTGTAAATCGACCGAAAGCACCCTTTCTTCGGCAGGCTACCACGCACTCTCATTTCCCTTTGGAGGAGTCGACTGCTGGAAGGGAAAGTAGCTGTCCAATATTTTTTTTTCCCACTAGTAATAGCTCGCCACTATCGGCCACTAATTTAGTAGTAAGTTTTTTTTCACTTATATATTAGGGTTATAGTAGGAGCAATTATATTTTATATTGTTTTTTTCCAGTAATACTAGCACCAACCACACACAGCATAAACAAATATGGCAACGAAGCGGACCCCAGATAAGCGTTGGACCAGATCCAAAACGGTCCAACCAGCTAACTGCGGGATCTGCTTTGAAGACGTAGTGGAGTGCGGACACCTTTTCCATCGTGCCTGTGTCCAACAGCTCCTCCTCACGTCCGAGCTTTGCCCACTATGCCAGCGACCCATAGAGCGGACCGCCGTAGACGTCCCCCTCGGAACGCCCGTCCCAACGCGTGGAGCAGTGGCGAAAGGGGTCCCAGATGCCGAACCACCCCAATCACTGATGGACTTGCAAGGAGACGTAGGCGGGGAAGTTCCTGCTGCAGTTGTCGCGGCCGAGGGTACACCCGCGCCTTCCACCCACTCCATTGACACCCTCGTGGCGTTAATGCGAGATATGTCTGAGAGGATTGGTAACTTGGAGGGAAGGCTCCAGAATCTCCCGATGAGCCAACCACCCAGCCGCGTGAGAACTCCGCTTGGCTGGGAGCCCAATCCCAGTGCGGCTATGCCCCATTCTCGACCATCTGATCAATGGACCCTGCCTCCAAGGAACTCGGGAATGGACCCCAGAGCTCCCGAGTATCGACCACGACACAGCATCGCACCTCCGTTGGTACCTCCATTCCCCGAGGCAGTCCCTTACAACAGGTCAATCGAAGATGCGATTCCCCCCGGGAACGCATTGACACCTTTCCGAGACCCGACGCCTCGTATCATGGAGAGTTGGCGCCTGAACTTCACGGGTTTCAACGCTATGATATCAGCGGACCGGTTCCTTTTCAGGATTCAGGCGTTAGTATCCAGCACCCTGGGAGGTGATTTCTCGGCCTTCCTCCGGCATGCACATCTTTTGTTCAGTGAAGACGCCGCCGACTGGTACTGGAGTTTTAAGGAGTCGACGCCACGTCCCACTTGGGATTCTTTCAGTGCAGCCTTCCGCAATCGATTTGATGACGGCTTCACTGAGAGAGAACTAAGGGAACAGATAAAGAAACGGAAACAAGGCGCTGACGAACCGTTCGACCAGTACTACACAAGTATAGTGAGATTGAGCACTCGCTTGCAAACAACCATGCCCGAGGACGAACTGGTAGAAATTATCAGAGAGAATATGCGTTGGGAGCTTCAGAACAGCCTTCTGCATTTTCCCATCAACACCATACAGGGATTGCGCCTCCATGCCCGTAGGCAAGAACAACTGGATGAGCGGCGAGGTACCTTCCGTCCACAACCTCGCATAACGGGACCAAATCCCCGAAATCATCACACCGCGGAGTTGATGGCAGCGGACCACCTACTTGCTGACCCAGTACCAGTACCGAGGAGCGGAGCACCACAGGAGCTTGAGCACCCAGCAATGATTGATCGACCCTCCCTTGAAGCAATTACAAGACCGACGATCTGTTGGAACTGCCGACAAACGGGGCATCGGTTCTATGCATGTCCAGCGGAACCGACGCTCTTCTGTTACCGACGCGGGAAGGCCGACACGTACGCACCTGATTGCGCAAATTGCAAATTGCGAAAAAACTTGCCAGCGAGTGCCGCGACCACGCGTCGGCACTCCTAAAACCCGGACGAACCCAGGCTGATCCCATCACTAGCTATGACCAAGCCCCAGACATGACTCCAATTCTGCTGACTCGCACCGCCAAACACAGTTCTCCCGAAGTTCCACAACCGACGCCATCCTTTGTCGAGGCGGACGCGCAGGGAAATGATAGCGAGGCGAAGGTTCCTTGGCATGTTAAGCCCTTCCACGTCAGACTGCGGAATTATTTGGCTACTCGACAGCGCATCTTCCATGAGGAGTTGGCTACAACTGTCCCACCGCGAAGAAAGCGAGCCACGCGTCGGATGCGGAGCCTCTGGAGAAGGGTCAGGCAGTCGAGGAAGGTGCTGAAGGACATACACTTAGACGAATTATTGAGGGATGACGTTCGACCATATGCGTCAGTACACCTCCTGCAAAAACGATTGTCAGGTTTAGTCGATACGGGAGCCAGTGTGAATTGCATATCAGCCGATTTTGCAGGGGAGGTACTGGCAATGCACGCGGACCAAATCCACCATTTTACCACCTGGTTAAGCACGGCGGACGGAACTCGTCACTCTGTAGTGGGAAAAATTACGACGGATGTCACCTTTAAGGGAGTAACTAAACCTCTGGAATTTTACATCATACCTCAATTAACCCAGAATCTTTATCTAGGGGTGAATTTCGTTCGAAAATTTAACTTGGCCCCGGCACTGTTTTCCGGCACGACCCTGGAGTCCGTCACCACAGTTCCTGACCAAACTCAAACCACTCACTTATTACGACATACACTGGATGTGAATCAGCAACTGCGACTTGACTCGGCTATATCGGCTTTTCCATCGCATGCGAAGGAAGGTCTCGGCGGAAGGCACTGGTGTTACACACTATAGATGTGGGGGATGCTAAACCCATAAAACAGAGACATTTTGCCATATCTCCGGCGAAGGAAAAGTTGTTATATGCCGAAGTTGATCGAATGCTAGCATTAGGCGTGATCGAAGAATCGCAGAGCGCGTGGGCTTCCCCGGTCACCTTAGTTGTCAAGCCGAACAAGGTCCGGCTATGCTTAGATGCCAGACGCTTGAACGCCGTCACTGTCAAGGACGCATACCCTCTACCGTTGATCGAAGGCATTTTGAGTCGGTTGCCTAAAGCCCACTTCATCACGAGCTTAGACCTCAAGGACGCCTTCTGGCAAATTCCTTTAGACCCTGGCTCAAAGGAGAAAACAGCCTTCACAGTCCCAGGTCGGCCCCTGTATCAATTCGTGACCATGCCATTCGGATTGTGCAATGCCCCTCAGACAATGACGCGCCTTATGGATAAGGTGATACCACCGCACTTACGGCACCAAGTTTTCGTGTACTTGGACGATTTGCTGCTTATAACCGAGACCTTTAACGAACACATCGACCTGCTTCAGGAAGTGGCTTTGCACATCCGGAGGGCAGGGTTAACCATCAACATACAGAAGAGTCAGTTCGTGATGACGGAGGTGAAGTATTTGGGTCACATCATTGGGCATGGCAATATCAAAACCGACCCGGACAAGACTCAAGCGATTGGCGTTTTCCCATTACCCAAGACCACCAAGCAGTTACGCCGATTCCTAGGCTTATGCGGATGGTACCAGCGTTTCGTGCGTGATTATGCCATCATTACCACTCCTTTGACCGACATGCTGCGTAAGGGACGTAAGTTCGTCTGGAAAGGGCCCAGCTTGCGAGCCTTTGAAGAGCTAAAGAAGAGTCTGACTACAGCCCCCGTACTGCATAGCCCGGACTTTGACAAACCGTTCTCAATCCATTGTGACGCGAGTCAACATGGGGTGGGAGCAGTCTTAGTCCAGGTTGCACAAGACGGCGAGGAGAGACCTATAGCCTTCATGTCCCACAAGCTGAACCAGGCCCAGCGGAACTACACGGTCTCGGAGCAGGAATGCCTGGCGGCTGTGCTGGCAGTGAAACGTTTTCGAGCATATGTAGAAGGACATCCCTTTGAAATCGTCACTGATCATGCGTCACTGAAATGGCTGATGAGCCAAACGGATCTCCACGGCCGCTTGGCCAGATGGGCCTTGAAATTACAGGCGTTTGACTTCACGATAAGACACCGCAAGGGAAGTCAGCACGTGGTACCGGACACATTATCAAGGATGTTCGCCCCTGGAGGAGCCGAGTTGGCCCAGGAGGACGACAGCCCCTTATGGATCGACTTGGACCATTCCGCCTTCAAGTCAGCCTGGTATATCCAGCTGATGAATACTATTCAGGACCAGTTGCCGCAGCTGCCAGAACTACGGGTGACGGAGGGATTTATATACAAGCGGACGAGACACGCCTCCGGAGACCCCATTCAAGAAGAGGAACAGTGGAAGTTATGGGTGCCTGAAGAACTGACATGCGAATTGATTAAGCGGGCTCATGACCACCCATTGAGTGCACACGGCGGTTATGGTCGTACGCTTCGGTGACTGAAGACTTACTTCTTTTGGCCTAAGATGGCGCAGCAAGTGAAAAAGTACGTAGCCGCCTGTGAGCTGTGCAAATGCACTAAAGCGCCCAATTCTGTTCTTCGGCCCTCGATGGGAAAATTCGAACTACCGGAGCGGGTGTTCCAGCGCCTGTATATAGATCTCATCGGTCCGTACCCTCGCTCGACTTCGGGATACACGGGAGCTGTCGTGGTCCTGGACCACTTGTCCAAATTTCCGATTGTGGAACCTCTTCGAAACCTGCACACCGGCCCCATAGTCAGTTTTCTGGAAAATCGCGTTTTCCATATATTTGGAGTACCGGAGAAGCTGATCTCCGAAAACGGAGTTCAGTTCACCTCGTCTAGATTTCGGGAACTAATGGAAAAGTATGGCATTACGCATCAGCGGACTGCCGTTTATTCCCCACAAGCCAATGCGTCCGAGCGATTGAACCGCACCCTCATAGCCGGCATTCGGGCCTACGTCCAACCGGATCAGAAGGATTGGGACCGCAGGATTTCCGCCATCATCTGTGCCCTGTGTTGGTCTTATCACTCCACCACAGGCATCTCCCCATACTTTGCCGTGTTCGGCCAGCATATGATCTGCCACGGAACCTCGTACCGGCTATTGCGGCAGTTGAAAGGTTTGGAAGACCAAATAGTGGTGCTGGAGCCGCACGAGAAACTCCAAATTCTACGCGAACAAATCCGGGAGAGGATTGAAGACAGTAGACGGGTGGGGAAGGAGCGGTACAATTTGCGATCCCATTCTTCTGGCTTCAAGGCAGGCGACGAGATCTACCGACGGAATTTTAGACAAAGTGAAGCAGGTCGGCATTACTCTGCCAAGCTAGATAAGAAGTTCGTGAAGTGTCGAGTTTTACAAGTTTCAAGTCCCACGCGGTACCTCATTGCGGATATGTCTGGAAGGGAGCTGGGAGTCTACCATGCCAAAGACCTACGGCGCTGAGAGAAACAAAAAACCCATCATAGGGCCAAGCAGCTTCCTTCAGTCTCCCTATGCCTGGTAGGCATCGTGGACACTGCCCTGTAATGAATCAGGCGCTGGGTGACCACTACCAACACACCTTGCTGCTATGTGGCTTGTCATCCCATGGTAGTTGTGACGTTTGCACATCCCACGTGAATTTTGTCGTGGGATGTCAAATTGAAGTCGACAGCCACATGGCAGTGGAGTTTGGAAGTGTGTCGCTCGCTCTCTGTCGCGGTTGCCTTAGTCGTCGCGAAAAATATTCTTGCGAGATGTGCCACTTTTCGTGTTGACTATTTTACTTCAAATTATTTCCTCCGAACAAGCCAATCCCTGAAGTGTTTTATCTGTATACTCCGGGAACTCGATAATTCAACGAAGCACCACATATCGTGAATGGTGACACCTTCATAAGTGATCGATTGCTAGCTCCAAGGTTAGATGATCGTCATATTGGTCGTGGGTTGGATGCGCTATCCCTGAATGGTGGCATTTACGATAGCAGTGGCAATCAAATGGAATGTCAAACACCTGCAACTTTCCAACAACGCTGGGTGGCGGAACAGTACCCTGGATGGTTGCAGCGCTAGCGCAACACAATCAAAACTCGTCACACTACGAACAAACCCCATCATCAACACAAATTCATCGCGGAAGCGCACTCACCTCGTCGTCAATAGTAGCAACCGAATCCCATCCAACAACAGTGTCACAACATTATGTTAATTCCTCATCCAGTCACCAGTCGCATTGCCTGAATAGCCCCAATGCAGCGACGACCCACATTGTTAACTCACGGGAACTTCGCAACACGATGAAGTAGGGACCCTCAACGAAAAAAAACAAGGTACATGTAGTTATAAAATAAATAAAATGAAAGTAGAACAAGGACTTGTTTCACACAACTAAACAATAAAAACGAAGTAAATGTTACTTTTCTGAAAATGAACAAATGCCCACAAACAAAATATACTCATACACAAAATATGATAATTTATAGAGATAAACAAAAACCAGGGGAACTCATTACAGAATAAATACACGAGTAAATAGCTCTTGTCTAGATTATAAAAGAAATATGAAATTGCAACTAATGAAAAAAAAAAAAATCTTTTCAATTATTGTAAGGAGAAACATAAATAATTAATATTGTTATCAAATATTAATCATTTATTTATGTAACATCTTAAATGGAACATACAATAATTGTTGCGATGTGACAACAAGAATCCAGAAAAAAACATAAAAAAAATTCTTAACAATATGAAACTATTGTATAATGCAGCCAAAGTTTGTTGTTTGTAAGTGAAAAAAAAAATGTAATAAAAAAAAAGGAAAAAAAAACAATTAAAATTAATTATCAGATCATAGATGGTAGATCAATATTCAACCCAAACAAAACTTGCAATATCTTGGAGATGTAAGCAAGAAGGTCTATAAAAATCTTCCATTCCGACTAAAAATCAATCAATAGATTTATTTGCCATTCAGGTTGTGATGTTGACAAAAGCATTCAATCGTTAACTACTGAGCTTAACTACTTCTATTACAAACTATCAGGATAATCGTGTTTTTGTAATCTAATCAACATTTATAGTAATTATTTTTTTTGAAATGTAATAATCGAGTTTCTTTCTGTTTTCACTGATATGTCTGTTGAAAATACCGTGAATAGCCCTTAGATTTTAATGATCACATCAAAATCAGTCCAATCAATTGATGTTTTATATTACATGTTAAAACATTTGAGTCTTCTTGCTTGCAATTCTCACATAAAAATACACTTCAATTTTTAAATACGAGTATATCTCAGTATTATTCAAATTTTCTCAAGAAAGAAAAATAAAATAAAGATAAAACAAGTTGAGTAAGCAGGAGAGTGCTCCTACCAGAAGGTCTTTGTAAACATCCTAGGGTTAGAAGCAAGTTTTCTAATGGCGTGAATCGATAACTTGAATTATTCATCCAATACTTAGATATGAAATCGTTCAAATTTATACAAAAGATGCGCAGTTTCTTTCATAAGCACAGTGCAGCCGCCATTTTAATCTAGCTTAAATGATTTTTCTGAATGCTCGGCCGATTGAACATGTTCAAGTTAAATTTTGGGTACATTTTGCCTTCCCGTGGACCCCCTAATTCATCAAATGATTTTTTTATTTCAGATTCTAAAAGTTCTAATCAAGACCTTTCATTTGATACCCCACTCGACTACCTTTGATTAAAAAAAATTTTTAAGGGCCAATTCGTTATTAGGGGGACCCCCCTTAAACATTTTTCAAATTTTTGTCAAGACCTTAACTTTTGAGAGACCATCACTTCTGACCTTTTCACAAAGTTTGAGCATTCTAGCTTCTATAGTTTCTGAGGAAATCAGCTGTGACGCACGGACAGACGGACGGACGGACGGACGGACAGACGGACGGACAGACACGTCGCGAAACTAGTAGGTCTTTGTACAAAAATATTTTACAAAGACCTAAAAATCCATATAAAAAATAAAAAAATGCAGCAAAAGATAGTATTATTCAAACATATTTAGACTCATTCCTTTATTTTTCTAAAAGAAGTAAAGCGGCCACATAATGATCAAACCCATCCATAGAATGATAATGGTTGAAATTGTGTAGTTCGTATAAATACAATTATATAATTAAAATCTAAGAAGAAATGAATGATAAAAATGAATAGTTATCATGTAAGAACGAAATTGTTTAAATGGTAAGGCAGCTTTCGTGTAAATTTTTACGATAGTTACTCTCATTTTGAATTTTTCTTCTTATTTCATTCAATCCACACAATATCTAGTTATGTAGTATATAATTATTACCAGAATTCTCTCTTGTCTTCTTTTTCATGATATTATTATTATTACATAAATAATATGGATTGTTAAACCTTAACAACGACTTTCCTTTCCAGTGGTCCCTTTCTTTCAGCGGGAATTAGAGTGCATGGTAAGTATGCCTTCGCGAGGGTAGGGTTTGACAAAATTCGCTGAGGTCGGTTTCGCGTCGCGCGCGGCACCCTTGTTGGTTTTGCCTTTTGATTAGCGTAGCTTTCGTCGGGTTTGAGTTAGCGTAGTATATTTTTCGGTACCGCGTCGGGAATTCGGAAACGCGAAGTAAAGATTAGATTTTTGTTCTTTGACTGGTTGAATGAAGAAATACGGAGTAACATAAAGTAGGTTTCTTCTCCGTATGATTGTGTTTTGTGACGCGTTTGGAAACGGGCGTTTATTGGTGGCTGAAAATTGTAGGTGAGCGTAATCCATTTGGAGACCCGCGATCAAAATCCTCTCCGATCTAGCCGGCCGACAAGCAGCCACCGCGAAAATGGATTACGGTGCACGGATTGGTTGACCGGTTGGTACCATCCGTCGGCACTACTCAGACTTAACGTCTAGAACCGATGAGAGGTCGGTTCCTCGTTCGGCTTTAGACTTAAAATCATTACATGGGGCCCGCCTATCTCCATGCTTTAGTCCGATATTTGTGACAAAGGCGTCGGTGAGTTGGTTATTGATGCGGACTTGGGAAGTTGTCGACGTCATTGTCATTTTGGTAAGACGAGCCAATTTAGTTGGGATACCAAAGCAAATCATTATTTGATAGTGTACGTTACGATCAATTCTATTGTATGCTTGCTTAAAGTTAACGAATATTTGGTATACGTCTTTATTAAAGTGCCAGCATTTCTCAAATACCTGCTTGACCATAAACTGTTGATCTATCGTTTACCTACCAGCTCTAAAGCAACCTTGACTGACCACCTGTTGGCGTATAATCTGATTTTATTTTTTAAGATATTTGAAAATATTTTATACGCCATACAAAGTAGTGATATACCTCTATAGGTTTTGCACTATAGCTAGCCACCTTTTTGGGGATTGGGGATATAATTGATTGACTCAACTCGTTCGGTATATGTTCTTGTTGCCAAATGTGCTGGTTGACTTTATGAATGGCTTTCTGAACACCGCTGCCACCATATTTAATTAGCTCCACTGGAATCTCATCGATGCCCGGCGCTTTATCATTCTTTTGGGCTTTGATGGTGGAACAAACTTCATCCAAAGTTGAGGGGGGCAATGTAAGTTCTCCGGGAACATCTATAGGCTCCGACGCTCTGGAGCTGTGCGGAGGATTAAGGAGGTTCTTGAAATATGATGCCCATCTATTCTTAATCTTGTTTTCATCAGCGATGATGTTGCCATCTATTCTTAATCCTGTTTTCATCAGCGATGATGTTGCCGATGTCATCACGGCAGAGCGTGATCTTGGGCTGATAACCTCGCTTTAAGCTTTTCACTACTTTGTGTGCTTTCTTGTGTTGTTGCTCACTAGATTTACATCGATGCTTCTCACTTGTTCGTGATAGTATTTTCTTTGCTTCATTCTAATTGTCTTATTCGCTACTCTTCTGAGATTTTCATAATTTTCTCGCTTGGTCCTGGATTTCTTACCCAATTTATTTATATACGCCTGATTTTTTCTATCTAGTGCAACCTGGCATTCATCATCTAACCAATCATTTCTTTTGTGCCGGGTTTGATGCCCGTCTTAATTGCCGCTTTTAATGCCACCCATATCTCGTTGGTTGTTTTCAGCGATGTATCGCATAGGATGGGAGCCAGCTGGTTGTACCTGGAGGTCGTAATTTTGCTTCAACTTTCGCCAAATCGTCGGAAATGGTGTATTGTGTAAATATTTCGGCTAGTTTTGTTCATCATTCAAATAGGCTAATCAACTCTAGCTCCGATTCGCACTAAAATTTCTAAAAATAATAAAAAATGCATAGTCGAACTATCTGAAACAAAATGGTGGCCACTCAAGGGTCGAAAACGTTCAAAATTTTGTCACCGTAGTGTTGAAACCCCCTTTGGACCAATGTTGATGAAACTTGCCAATATGGTAGCGACCGTAAACGTCTAGTGAACAATAACAAAATGTCAGGTTCAGGTAGGAATATCAAAATAGTGGATAAGTAAAGTTCGAAGTCCGAAAGCTTCTTAAAGCTTCAATTTATATTGGATTTTTATGAAACCTAAAATCAAGGTAGATATTGATGAGATCTTAAACTAAAATGTATCAGATGGAAATTCGATTCCTATGGACGCTGCAGGTTTCAGCAGTAGTGTGCTTTGCATTGCAGTCAAGAGATTAAATATTAATATACATGTTACAATGTATTCAATAAATTGAATTTGAATAGATTCGAAATGAAAAAAATTGCGACTAAAAAGGGTGAAATAAAAAAACTTTTAGAAAAAAAGGAAACTGCCTTCAAAATGCACTTAAAAGGAAGTAATAGATTTCATGGAAGCGGTGCCAAATCAATTTTCCCGTTTCAATATAAAAACTTCCAACATGTGCACCATCACAAAAGAAACGGGGAAAAACTAATATGGCACCGCTTCTATAAAATTTATTTCACTCTTTTTACGGCATTTTGAAGTTGGTTTTCTTATTTTACTAAAAGTTTTTTTATTATATCAAATCAATGTGTAAATTCTAGGACTACGCGATATCCACATAAACAGACTTCCCTGCATAATATGGTCTCAGTTCATATCAGGTTTAGCTATTTTAGCCAATTACTTTTCCGTTAATATTCCACTAAGAGCTGTTGGAAATTTCAAGTTAGCGAAAAGTTCTTTTCTTTGGATTTTCAGCGATAACATTTAAAACTATTCAATACTTAAGTTGCATTTAAAAATGTATTTTGCTGATTGTTGTCGGTGTATAGTGCTTGTGAGTAAGATTTGTTTTTGTTCGTATTTATGTATGTCGAGCATTTACTTGAACTAGTTGACTATCCGGATTTGGCTGTATATGAGTTTAATGATCGGACTGATGGGGGCGTTGGTGTTGCTGTTATACGATTATCATCACCTTCGCAATCGGACACAAATCATATTTGCCACCATTTGCCTAGGGCGCTGGCTGTTGCTGAATAATTGTTGGTGGTAGCATCAGGTTGTGTGAAGTGAATTTGTTGAGTGGGCGCTGGTGAATTGTGAACAATCAGTGACGCTACATGAAACAGACCACCAACTTATTGCACTTGGTCCATTGCACTCGACATCTTCAGCTTACAGAATCAACTAGTTAGTTTAGACTAACGAAGTACAGTGATTCTCCACGTGGTGTAGTGGTTAGAGTGCTCACCCAGTAAGCCAAAGGTCCCTGGTTTGCATCCCGTTGGTGACAACAAGATTTATTTCGAATGACTCAGACGGACTGGAAGCTTGTTCGATTATACTACGTACTGGCTTAGAATAAGAACGATCAGGATAATGAGATACTCTATCTCTCAGCGAACGTCCGATAGGAGCTGTAGTGCTAAAACAAAAAAAAGTACAGTTGCATAAAGTTGATTAATCAAAATGCGGTCGAAGTCACATAAGCGAAGGTCTTTCTTTCAGAAACTATTCCCAAGATCGATGTAGAGATCTTACCATAGTGAAATGTAAATGCACGGTGAATATTGAAATGGATATTATATTCTAACCTGTGTGATATAATCTTCCACAAAATAATACTTTCCTAGCCCTGTCATAAGGAGATGTTTTTAATTTTCGATTGATAGTATTCCTGAAGCAAACAATCAGTTCTGCGTCATTATATTCCCCAAATCATCATCTTTCTGCAGAAGCTGAACCCCCACATATAGATAGAATAATTCTAATAGCAATGTAAATAATAGAGTAAATATCTTAGTTTTAGTTCTATGTATAGCTCATAGTATTCGATGTATTTGCTTTTGAAGGCTTTGTTAAACAACTTTTACAAAGACCTACTAGTTTTGCGTCCTGTCTGTCCGTACTGCACAACAATTTTCCTCAGAAACTATAGGCGCTAGAAAGGTCAAACTTTGTGAAGTGGTGCTCTCTTGAAAGTTTCTTCTTCTTCGTAGGGCTGCAGCCCCTCTCGGGCCTCCCATTCCTGCAACAAGAGCCTCCAACTGTCTCGGTCCATTGACCGCATCCTACAATTTCGAAATCCAAGCAGCGATGCACTATCTTCGTCTACCGAGCCAGACCAGTATTTCCTCGGTTTCCCCACTGGGCTCCGGCCGTCAGTTCTCCTAAGGAATACCTTTTTGGGTATCCATTGTTCATCTATACAATTCATGTGTCCAGCCCATTGCAGCTTCCGCTGCCTTACAATCGTTGAGACCTCCGTCAAACATTTCATACAGCTCAAGATTGTATCGAATTCGCCATTGGTCCGCATCTAGATTCACTCCGATTATTCGCCTCAGGACCCGTCGCTCAAAGGCGTTCAATATGTTTGCAGATGGTTGGGTTAGGGTCCATGTTTCACACCCATAGCATAACACCGGTCTAATCACAGATTTGTATACTTGGAGCTTTGTTTTCCTGTGTATGTAGCTGGTCTTCAAGATCGGCGAAATTGGATAAAATATTTTATTTACGAGCTGTATTCTTCGGCATATTTCGTCTCTTTCATTAACGGTTCTCGTTATTTTAGTTTGTAAATATACAAATTCACCCACATTTTCGATATTGTAACATATTCGCTAAGTGTGCTATTTTGGGCATTTAAAATATTTTTCCTCGGGTGTTTTGTTTTATTTTCATTGGTTTGTAGCCCTAAAAGTTTTGCTTCACTGTCGAATTTCAGGAAAAATTCTTTGGCAGTTGTTAACGACCGTGACAAAATGGTGGTGTCGTCCACATAAGCTATCACTTGGCTTGACTTGTATAGTAACGTGCCTCTTGTATCGACTGGTAGCTTTATGATATCATATTCTAGAGCCAAATTGAATAGCGATGGGGCCAGCCCATCTCCCTGTTTTAGTCCAATATTTGTATCAAAGCCGTCAGTGAGTTAGCTATTCATGCGGACTTGGAAGGTCGTCGACGTCATTGTCATTTTGATAAGATGGACTTGTTTGGCTTGGATACCAAAGCAAAGCATTATTTGATACTGTAAAGCTTAAAGTCAACGAAAATTTGGTGTATGTCTATGTTGAACTCCCAGCATTTATCAAGTACCTGCTTGACTGTAAACAATTGGTTTATCGTCAATCTACCTGCTCTAAAGCCACCTTGATACTCCCCAATAATACTGTTGTTATTTTCTAAGATCTTTGAAAATATTTTGTACGCCGTACAAAGTAGTGACATGCTTCTTCTTCGCACTGCAGTTTGGCACTTTTTTTGTAGGTAGGGAATATAATTGATTGGCTACACTCCTTCGGCATATATTCTTGTTGCCAAATGTGCTGGATGACACCACTGCCACCATATTTGATGAGCTCCACTGGAATCTCATCGACGCCCGGCGCTTTATTATTCTTTTGGACTTTGATGGTGGATCAAACTTAATTCAAAGTAGGTGGGACCAATGGGAGCTCTTTGGGAATATCTATAAGTTCCGATGTTCTGGTGCTGTGCGGAGGATAAAGGAGGTTCTTGAAATATGATGCCCATTTTTTCTTAATCCTAATTTCATCAGCAATGATGTTGCCAAAGTCATCACGACTGAGCGTGATTTTGGGCTGATAACCATGTTTCAGGCTTTTCATTACTTTGTCTGCTTGACTTGTTGCTCGCTAGACTTACATCGATGCTTCTCAATTGGTCGTCATAGTATTTTCTTTTCTTAATTTTACTCGTAATTATCTTATTCGCTACTCTTCTGAGATTTTTATAATGTTCTCTCTTCATCCTGGTTTCCTATCCACGTATTCTTTGTACATCTGATTCTTTTTGTCTAACGCATTCTGGCACTCATCATCAAACCAATCATTTTCCTTTGCGCCGGTCTGCCACGGTCTTAATTCTCTGCCTCCACTGCCACCCATGGCTCGTTGCTTGTTTTCAGCGATGTGTCTGATAGGATGGGAGCTAGCTGCTTGTCGAGGGTATCCGTGAAATTTTTTGCCACAGACGCCGTTCGATGTTGAATTTTCGTAGAGGGCTGGTATTCACCGGATACGCCTTTGACATGTGACATCGAAGTTTAATTTGATCAAGTAATGATCCGAGTTAAAATTGACTCCTCGGTATGTACGGACGTTAAGTATGCTCGAAGCCCAACGTTGTTGGATCAGAACATGATCGATCTGGTGTTGGGTATCGCCGTATGGCGATACCGGGGTAATTTTATGTATGCGTCGATGTGGAAAGCACATTGAATGTATGACTAGATTTCTTCTACATTCAAAATCAATCAGTTACTGGCCGTTGTCATTCGTTTCATCATATCCTCCAGTCATTCCCCGATGAGATAGCTTATTGCCAACCTTAGCGTTGAAATCACCCAGAATTACTTTTGTGTCGTTTGTAGGCAATGAGTCGACTAGAAGGAGAAGAATTTCCCTTATATACGAATCACACACAACCGTTCATTGATTGCCTTAAAATCAATAACGTACGATTTGTACTCCCTATCAACAATGAAGGCCACTCCGAATCCTCACTTTCCAGCGGGCTTCCCAGTTTTGAATATAGTGTTCGATCTCATATCTTGTAGTGTTTAGGATGTTAAATGTCCGTAAAAGCTGGCAGCGATGGCCTGCTGCTTCAGCGAGCGAAGATATTAGTGCTCGCCGGAATTGGCCTCGTCTGAGGGCACGTGAATGCGCTTGCCGGCTAGCGTCACGGTGTCTTGGGGCACGTTCTTTTTCCCCTGCACATGGGCTCACCACAAAAAATTTTTGCATTCACGAATTGTTTGATAAAAATCTGCCGGTTCGATGATGTCGAGGCCGAGGCAACCTACCAAAGGATTCAACAAGAGAAATCGACGCCGATGCTCTATTAACGCGCGCAGGACGCGAGACGATATTATCCTTACTATGAATACTCACGACCCCCAACTAAAAGTTTGGCATCTAGTTGGAAGCGGTGCACTCTCGCTTCCCCCACCCATCTGGATCAAGACACATTTTAGACGTGGCCATTGATTTTAAATTTACATGAAAAAGTCATATGAAACAACTTATATGAACTTTTCCTGTGAATATAAAATTAAATGTTTTAGATTTATATTAAAATTTTATATGATCGAATCATATAAAAATTTAATATAAATGAAAAACCTGTGTTGAAGGCCACTTTACCCAGCAAGAGCCCCTGTAACTAAAAAGAAGGAAGGAGCTACAGCCCGATGGGTAGCTCAGAAGAGGAGGGTCCAGCCACCGTGGCGGGTCCCATACCCGTCTCCATATGAGAAGACCGAGGTTTCATTTTTATTTATTTAATTGTTTTCTTTTTCATTATTGGTGTCTTTCGTTTTTTTATTACCACAAACAATCTACATCAAAAAAATTTTTTTTCAAAACATTTGAAACGAATAAAAATTTAAATTCTTCAATAGTTCAAGCTTACAGGACAACGAAAAAGAATTGGTTAGTTTTGAATTTACGCTGAATTAATAATTTATTATACTTGAAAACCTCCTCCTCTATCTTATCGTTAGTTATTGATTGTTAACAGAATTAAATAATGGTCAAAATAGCTTGAAGGGAAGAAGTCTATGAAATAATCGGTGGAGAAATTTTTTTTGTAGAAAATAGAATAATAAGTGAGGATATAAATTGAAATTCACTTCTAAAACGTGATGTTAATAATCTGGCTGACATGAAATTTTTGTAGCTATATAATTGAGTTGCTTATTATTAATTTTTTCTGAAAAATTATTATAGAAGAAAAATGTTAGAAGAAGGTAGTTTCGACGTGTGTACTAATTCTCATCGGGCCATCACTCTTATTACAAGTAGATACACACCGGTAATGGCGACCACCATGCTTAGAAGCGAGAGAGTTATTTTTAATTTTCCTACTTATGTGAACTCAATATGTTTTTGTAAGTACGAATTATGTTCAGGTTTAATTTCGTAATTTCGTTGTCTTGGCTAAACTTTAAATTGAAACCACCTTCTTCTAACATATTTCTTCTACAATAATTTTTCAGAAAAAATTATTAATAATAAGCAACTGAATCACGTAGCTACAAAAAAATTTATAAGTAATTTCAAGCTATCGGAGCCATTCGAAAACGAGATCCGATATCCGCACGAAACTATAAAAGCTCATTGTAGAGCAAAAATTATCGTATAGATTTACATTAAATTGAAGTAAAAAGTGTGAAATGATCAATTTAAAGTTTAGCAAAGATAATCTGGCTGAATTACAACATTTACTTAATTCGATCTGACGTGAATATTCATTTGCGCAATTTCAGATAAAGGCTGAATGAAAACAATTAAAGTGTCACGTGAAAATTTAAAAGTTTACACTTCCTCGCAAACGTTATGACGATAAGTATCATGCGTTTCCTAATTATGGGAAAATTTGAAATAATTTCAACATTTTTCTCTTGATATTAACAGAACTGTTTGTGGATTATATACTTGTCACTGGTATAGGTAACTTCATTAGCATTTTGGATAATTAATTATTTTTAAATCTAATTAATTGCTGTAAAATATCTCTAAGAACGGAGTGGAGCTATAATTGAGATTGTCAGGTCTAGTTGGTATGAGTTCCAATATGGGGTGTTAGTGCATTCTGCAGCGAATAGTGGAACTGAATTCATTGTGGTGCATCTAAAAGATTGTCGTGTTCATTTTAAACACAATCAACATACGAATAGATTGAAGTTATTTTTGTTGCGACTTCAGCCTCTGCAATAAACTTGAAACTTCACTTTCATTACTATCAGTAAAACCACTCCTATCGACACGTACTCGTATCCATTCCTGGTTGCGACAATCTTTTAGATGCACCACAATGAATCCAAAAAACACATTTGCTATAGATGATGAGTTGGCTGCGTTTAATAAGATGAGATTCTAATTGTGACAATCAAAAGCAGTGAAGAATGTACGTGAATTGCTTGTCAATATACTTGATTTTTCTTCCTTGTTGATATTGGTGTCATTATCGTAGCCTTGGCGTCTACACTTTTGAATATTTAATTGATGTTTCTCTAGTTCTTTGAATATTGAGTTACACCGCAAGTTGAATTCCTCCTGATTACTTGTGGGTCCAAGGTGGGTTTGACATTTGGCGTCGGGAGAGTTAAACTATTGATTTTATGGGTCTTTTTGCCCGTTTTGGTCTCATTATGTGAATCAGTCCCGCTGTAGTCGGGGCAAAATATCCAACCCGCAAGTTAGTGTTTTGAACTTAGCCAAGGCCAAATAATTGACCGGCATTTTTTTCTGGTCAACTACGCAACTTAAAAAATGGTTTTATGGGGGAGAAAAGGGCGAGTTTTCTTTTTGCTAACAACAGGTCAGGAAAGGATTTGCGTCAGCAACTGGTGGTTGAAAGAAAGCTTTTTGTTAACATGTAGTAATCGAGCAGTCACACAAGCAAACTGCTCGAAAACCGTGTCATCTCCCATTCGAAATTTTAAAGGCAGATTTAGAAAAATATTTAATTATTTCCATTCAGAATCGTAATTTGTAAAATAGTTTTGTTTCTTATTATTATTAAATGTAATTTTTATATCAATTTCCCTTTATATTAAATTTAAATGTTTCTCTTTAATTATATTTTTCATTAAATTTAACCTTTATTACTACTTAAAATCTTCTTCATTTTCTTTACTTCAGTTAATTTTTCTTTACTTCAGCTTAATTTTCTTTAATTCGGTTAATTTCTTTTATTCAGTTATTTTTAGTTTTTAAAAATTTTAAATCTGCAAATAAAATTTCGAATAAAGGAACGCTGATTTAGTACAGCCATCGGCGTATTGCACGACGCAGTGTAAGCGAACCCGGCTGAGCTGGCAGCTGGGGGAGTTAGCAGTACACCAAAAAGAGGAAAAATGAAGAAAAGAAGAAATCTGGTTTGAGATGTGGACCGGTGCGATACAAATATTTCAGTGAATAGTCTTTTTGTGTTCTTTTTAAATAGTCAAATGCTACAAAACATCAAAGATTTTAAATTTTGCTGTGTACACTTTTACATGTGAAACTCCTCAGCACTTGGAAGCGGGCGTCAAGTATATACTCACGAAGGAGCGTTTTCATAAATACTGTTATCTTCATGGCTGGAAGGATGGAGGAATGTTAATGTTTACTAATACCAGTGAAGTGCAATTAAAAACTCGTGATGATTATTTATACGATTCAGATGCGGAGAATTTAACATATGAAATCAACAAAGCATTTAATAAACTAAATAACAAGTATGAAAACGAGTCCGCTTGAAATCGCCCATGAGTCGCGTTGTATTGGAGTTAGTTTGAATGAGTGAGGCAAGTGAATAAAAACAATTAAAACTAAATTCAATTTCATCGTATGAATTCATTGTGAGTCAAATTTGGGGAATAAGTGCCTCCAGTCCATTATCTATTGTTGTGTGTAGCGACGTTCTTTCCGAAGGGTCGTATTCGAGGAAAGTAGTATGAATCGCCACGGCAGCACCTTGATTGAAACTGGCGAGATAAGCTTTTGAAGGGGCGGAGCACCTAACTTCGAATTGAAACAAAAGAAGTTTACATCCATTGGTGTGGACTCCGTGAATCTTAATTTGAGAGTAATACTTATGGAAGGTTGCCCGAATGTCTTTATTTGGGATGCAGATCGATTGATGGAACTTTCGCAAAGTTATCGAAAGGAGCGATTGCCTTTAAAATTTTATACTTGCCTCTTAGCGGCTGAAATTTCTGGCAGTTGAGAATTCTGTGTTCGAGTACATCTATGGAGTTGCAACACTTGCATTTTTCGGAGGACGCAATTTTGGCCTTCTTGACTCTGGTTAAATTATACGCTCTGTTGTTAAGCTTTGGAGAATCACGACTCCACTTAGACTCAAAAGCACCAATTCCAATGTGATAATGCACATTTAATGTGTTGAGTAAAATAAACATCACCAATCATAAGATTCTTCCAACATCGTGTGATAATATAACGTACAAAAATTCAAGTGAACGGCCATCATCAAAACAACAGCAAATTACTCGTGGAACTGGCTGGAAAGGGAAAACCCTGGATGTTGATCTGTTGACACGTTCTAAAGAAAACTCCGAACTACTATTACAAGCAGAGAAACTAAACGGAAATATCGTTCAATATAAGTATTAATAATATTATAGATCAGAAAAGCCAGTCAAGCGATAATATCGTCGTTCTGACCCCTAGACAATTTTAATCTTACGTTTTTACAAATGACGCACACTTTTAACATTGGCTACATTAATTCCATTCATTCATTTATTGTTGCGTCTCTCCAGTCGGTATTTTTATTGTGTTCATAGAAATTGGATGAATCGAAACTGGTCCCCGTTGTAGGGAAACGACCCAACCTTTAGGCTACCCGTGTTTTATTTTCAAAGTATATTTTTCAAATACTTTCATCCTCCTATATTCAGTGGAAAAGGGCAAAGTCAAGGTTGAGAATTTATTTCAGTTTTTTTTAAACGATTTTCAAGAATGTATGCTAGCTTCTTGCCAATTTCATTTGCATTCAAAAAGGAATGACGAAAATAAAATAAATAATGCATTTCCTATTTTTTTATATTAATTTAAAAAAATAAAATTGACTATCCTCAGCCCTCCCTCCCCCCCAGAAAGCTCCTTTAAAAATTGACCAACTTTAAAAGAAAAAAAAAAGTTTCTCCTGCTTAGTCATAAACAACTACATAATGCAAATAATTTTTCTACTTAAAACTTCTCTTCAAAATTCATATGATTGACTTTCTCAAAAAAAAAACAATTGAATAGCTGATACTTGAATAAATGCATTTATTCTTCCATAGAATATATACTTCGAAATTATTGCTCAAAATTGTGGTTAATCAATGATAGAATATGAATTAAAACATTCAAATTGGACTATTTTAAATTGTTTTAAAAATCATAAATTATTAACGAAATGTATTGAAAACAGTGCAAATCGTACCAACAGAAATTTGCACTGCACAAATATTTAATATTTGCAAAAGAAACATTTTTTTCGAATGTTAATATTTAGAAAAAAAAATTCTTTTTAAGGTTTTTAAATGTTTCATAAGTGTTAAAAAAACTTTTAAATTTTAATAAGATTTTCAATATTTCAAAATATTTAACGACTTGTTACTGCTCTGATATTAATTCAGTAAAATATGTTGCAGCTTTATATTTTTCAAAGAAAATTAGAATAATCTCGATAGAAGTGAAATTTTCCAACAATCTGTTATTTAAATTTAAAGATATTAATAATCAGTTTTCGTTCAACATTTTTTCCTTGATAAATATGACATATTTGAAATCCTGTAGATCTTAAAAAAAATAAAAAATCAAATATACAAAAGACAAGAAAAGAAAATAGATCGCATGAAATACGAATCGAACATATTTTTTTGTAAATATTCCATTTAAATAATAATTTAAAGAAAGAACAGACAAATATTTCGTTTGAGACATTTTGCTAAATATACACTCTTGTTCATAGTTTGTTTACAGAATTTTCAAGAAAAGAAGTAGATAAATATATATACACACATACACAATAATATTTTCGCCGTAGTAAAACTTAAAATTAGTAAAAATATAAAAACAAATAAGTATGTTTCTGAACCTAGAAAGGTAACAACATTGAAGACAAAAAACAAAGAATACGAAGAACACGCTTATGTTTTATTGTTTAACTTCGGGTCCTAAAGAAATACAATGAATTGTTCAACATAAAAAAACTCGGTCGTTCCATTTCGGTCTACCTGACCAGGTATAGGACCCGCAACGATGGCAGGCTATTCCGCTAATATGGGCTAGCCATCGGGCGCGCTCCTCTGTTTTTTGTCGTTTAACAGGGGCTCTTGCCGGGTAGAGTGGAGTTCCGCTCGCGTGCCCTTTTATGGTATATGGTTATGTGTGTAGCGTATTCTACTTACTTATAAATTAAATTCCACATTTTCATAAAATCCACACCAAAAGAAATAGTAGTCGTAGAAAAATTTGAATTGTCAAATGAAGAAAAATAAGAACATTTTTTAGTTCTTAAAACTATGTCAAATAGTAAAGTTGTTTCTTAAGACTACGTCGTTAGAGATTTGTGTAAAAAGTAAAAAGTGTTAAAAACTAGAAGTTTGCGCTATATAACTATTGTATAAGAATTACATACGAAAATAAAACTAGTTAAAAGAAGGAGTCAGACGTATTAGACATTTATTGACAAAAACAAACAACAGAATTTCCTGGCTTCACTTGATGTACCTTTTATTAAGGTTGTAAATACATTTTAGCGGAATAAGGACTTCCATTCGATATCTGGTGACCCCGAATGGAACACGGAAAGTTCCTCAAAACCAAGATCACAATCACAATCGGAACAACCGGCTACGTGTCCCATTTGTTTTGCAGTTATTTTTCAGCAATCGAGGAATCTAAGACGGCATTTGGAATTAAGGCATTTTGCTAAACCTGGCGTGAGAAAAAGATAAAAAACCCCCAACGACAAACAAAACAACAAGCACTGCAGCTACAACAGCAAATACCGTAACAACTACAGAACCGGTAAGTAATGTACCGACAGTTTAAACAGTTCAAACGTTGCATACACTGCAAACAGTTCAAGTGAAAAAGGAACCGCAATTGGCTCGGTATCAACGGCGGCAACAACTCCCATAACAGTAACAGGTCAAGCGCCGCAACCTCAACAAATTCAAATCCAACCGCAACAACAGCAGCATTTACAACAACAGATGCAACAACAGCAACAACAGCAGCAGCAACATTAATTATAGATCAAACGAAAACAAGTAAGCGATAACACTACAATCAACAATTATATAGTAAGTAATTATCAAAAATATTAAATTGTAATTCTTTTTGTGTGGTTTTCCATAAAAAAAATTATCATTTACAATTAAATATATATAATTAAAAATAAAATTCATTTCCAGCAAAACAAAAAAATTGAAAATTTGAATCCATGATATATGGTTCAAATAAATTAATTCATTTTTTGATATTATATTTGCTATTTAAAACCTTCGCACACAAGTTTTTTCCCCTTTGGTTCGCGGCCAATAATTTTAATGTTCCGGGGAAGTGAAAACGCAATGTCTTTTTAATTAAATTAAAAGAGTTTATTTATTCACTAAAAATGCACAATCACTCGTTTGACTATTTCACAATTTTAATTAGAATCTAACTTTCACTTGTCAATTAAATTTCTCTAACAACTGTCATCACTTAACAATCACCGAAAATCACTCCACTATTACTCGATCAATATCGCTTTTCAATTCGCTATCACAGTTTTTTAATATATCGCGGTTCTAATGAATGGATAAACTCTTTTAATTTAATTTAAAAGACATTGCGTTTTCACTTCCCCGGAACATTAAAATTATTGGCCGCGAACCATACACGCGACAGTGGTGTCAGAAGTGAGATATGTCGGTCCCAGTCCCTTTGGTTCTCGTCAACCATCTTGACCAGGTGTTTATTGAGAGTGCCGTTGAAACGTTTGACCATTCCATCGGATTGGGGATGCAGCGGTGTTGTCCTCGTTTTCCGTATTCCCAGCAGCTCGCACATTTCGCTAAAAACTAATGACTCGAAGTTTCGGCCTTGATCTGAATGTAGTTCACAAGGTACGCCGTACCTACTGACCCAATTTAACACTAGCTGTTCGGCTGCAGTAGTTGCTTCCTGGTTGGGAATGGGGTAGACCTCGGGCCACTTGCTGAAATAATCGGCTACAACTAGCGTGTATCGATTTCCCCATTCAGATTCAGGAAAAGGTCCTGCAATGTCAACAGCAATCCTTTCAAACGGTACCCCCACGTTATAGGTTTGTATTTGTCCTCTCAGTCGTCGCTTTGGACCTTTGACGGAAGCGCAAATTGTGCATCTGCGACACCAATCCTCTACGTCTTCTCGAGCGTGGAGCCAGTAGAACCTTTCCCGCGATTTCGCTAAGGTCTTGTTAACACCAAGGTGGCCTCCCGAGGATCCTTCGTGCATTTCCTTAACCACATCGTGGATTCGGCTTTTGGGCAGTATAGTTTGCATCCTATAGGAGCTGCAATACGCCGTTTCCCATTTCCGCTTGAATACGCCACCCTCCACCTGCGGAGAGTTCCATCGTGCCCAATAGCTTTTCAGGGTTGCACCATGCATTGAAACGTCCTTCCACTCAGGTCGCCAAGTCGTCTCCTTCCATACGATCAATGGTCCGATGTCTTCATCGGCTAACTGGGCATTTCGAATCTCCTCCGATGACCAACCTTCATCGAATTCGGCCGCTATCAATCGCAGATCAACGGGCGGTTCCTTTTCCTCAATCCGCCGGCAATGCTTGCAGTTAGCTGGACATGGACGACGATATAGGGCGTCAGCATTTCCATGAACTCCGCCCTTCTGATGAACAATTTCGTAGTCGTATGACTGCAATCTTTCGATCCATCTCGCAACTTGTCCCTCGGGGTTTTTGAAGTTAAGTAGCCATCTCAGCGGTGCATGGTCTGTTCGAAGAACAAATTTCTGGCCATATAGGTACTTGTGGAACTGCTTGGTGGCCTCTATTATAGCCAATAGCTCCTGCCTGGTCACGCAGCAGTTCCTCTCACTTTTTGAGAGAACTCGACTGTAATAAGAGAGGACTCTTTCTTCGCCATTGATCTGCTGGGAGAGTACAGCTCCAATACCGCCGTTACTTGCATCGGTGTCAACTACAAACATTTTTCCGGGTTTCGGATATGCCAGCACGGGTGATTCACACAGCTTTTCCTTCAGGGTCTCAAAGGCTGTCTGGCAATGTTCATTCCAGACATACGGACGATTTTTCTCGGTTAGCTGATGGAGACACTTAGCTATTTTGGCAAAGTCTTTGACGAATCTTCGATAGTAGGTTGCCAGACCCAGAAAACTTCGTAGTTGGCGCTTGTTGTTTGGTGTTGGCCAGCTTTTCACGGCTTCAATTTTCTCAGGGTCTGTTTTGACCCTTTCCGCTGATACGACGTGTCCCAGGTATTTTACTTCAGCTGCGAAAAAGGGTACACTTGTCGGGACTAAGTTTCAAATTTGCCAGTCGCAATCGGGAGAAAACCTCTTCTAAGTTCCGCACATGCTCTTCGAACGTTCTCCCGATGACAATGATGTCATCTTGGTACACCAAGCAGGTTTTCCAGGTTAGGCCACGTAGCACGTATTCCATCAAGCGTTCGAAAGTGGCTGGAGCATTGCAAAGCCCAAATGGCATCACCACAAATTGCAACAATCCGGTCCCAACTGAAAATGCGGTCTTCTCTCGGTCCTTCTTGTCGATTTTTACCTGCCAGTAGCCAATCTTGAGATCGAGTGTAGAAAACCATTTTGTGTCGGCTAAAGTGTCCATGATGTCATCGATGCGTGGGAGCGGGTAACTATCTTTCTTAGTGACGTCGTTAAGCTGTCTATAGTCGACACAAAAACGAGTGCTACCATCCTTTTTCTTTACTAGAACTACAGGCGCGGCCCATGGACTGACCGAAGGTTCAATAATGCCTTGTTTTTCCATGTCCGAGATCAGTGCGCTCACTTCTCCTTGATTGGCTATAGGAAGACGTCTCGGTGCTTGTCGAATCGGCTTGGCTCCCTGTGTATCTATGACGTGAGTTACCAGACTCGTTCGGCCTTGGTCATCCGGGCTTGTTGAGAAGATGTCACTGTACTTGGTGACCAGATCAGAGGCTCGCTTGAATAGCTGCACTGGCAATTTGACCTGCTTCAATATTGCAGACGTGGATTCCCGGGCTTTCTGTGCGTCTTGCCTCCTTTTCCAATGATGGTCGTGAGTGGCTTCCAAGGAGGTGATGGTGGAAACAGGCTGGCAGCCACCGAGGACTTGTCCCGCTTTGATGCTCGTGGTTGAGTCTGCGGTGTTAAGGACTCTAACCGGCACGTATCCGTTCCTTATAGATCTTACAAGGCTTCGTCCTACAATCAAACTGCGCAATGCGGACGTCTTCATTGGTTTTATCAGATAAGATCGGTGGTCTCCAGAATCACCATCGAGCTTGGCCCATACAATGCTTTCGGAAGAATTCGGTACATCAGTGTCGGCACATACTACTACATTCATCTTGGAAATTTTGACACTGGGACCCTCCATCAATACTTCGACATTACACCATTTCAATACCCGTTTGCCCAGTAAAACGTGATTCCATGTGGTCGCAGAAAATCCATTCCGAGAATGCAGTCATCCATAATATTCGCGACCAGAAAATTATGTCGGAACGCAAGGTCTCCCAACTGTATCTGGAGGATAGTCTCTCCATGGACAGGTGCAGGTTCTCCCGTAGCTGTCGGTAGTGAGAAAATTCTGCCGGGTTGCACCAGTGTCGATTGTTATGGTGCAATGTTCTCCGTCAACTTGACCCGGAAGGCATAAGTCCGCTTCTCTACGATATAGTCTTGACACGGTGATGGTGGTGCTGGGAACGTCGATCCTCCTAGCCAACCTCTGCCCCACGAAGTTGGCTCTTACATGTTTCCCGACCCCTCAGTTTGAAGGGCTTCCATTCTGGGCTCCTGACTCGGTCTGGATCTCCTCCTAGCTGCACACTCTGGACAATAGCTCGGTTTTCTTCGCTTCTTGCAGTCTCTTTGCAGGTGCCCCTTCTCTCCGCAATTCCAGCATCTAGGCGCACCATTTACATGCGGGTCTAGCTCAATTTCCACGCGCTCACACCTGCACTCGTCACTACCTCACAAACCCGGGCAGTGATACGGCTCACATTTTTCGCTGCCTCAAAGTTCAGACTATAAGCCAATGCTTCCTTAACTGTTTGCTTTTGAGCTAAACGTACCGCTTTTTGCAATTCTTGGTCTTTTAATGCGCTGATGAATGCTTCTGTCGCTGTGTCATCTCGATGTTCGGGGTCGTACGCTGGGTAAGCCAAAAGTGCCAGTCGCTCAATGTCTTGGGCTAGCTGCTGTAAAGTTTCACCAGACTTCTGCATCCGATGCCTTAACTGTGACCGATAAATCTGCTTCAGATGATCGTCTCCGTAACGCATGTCGAGCGCATTCATTATAGCAGCTGGGTTTGAGTTCAATTCAACGGGGATCGTCTGCAAAAGCTCGGCAGCTGGGCCTCTTAGAGCAAGAATTAGTGCAGTTGCTCGTTCCTGCTCATTCCAGTGATTTGCCCTTGCGGCAGCTTCAAACTGGGTCTTGTAAATACTCCAGATCGTTTGGCCATCGAATATTGGTGCTTGCACATTTCTGGATGTGCTTTGCGCTGCGGTTATAAGCGGGGCTGGTGAGGTGGTTACTACTGCCTTCGCTGTTCCAACTCCTCCTTGAGCTCCGGTATGGTTAATTGGTCACTTTTAAGATGAAAGTTTCTTGGCATTTTTATTGTTTCGGGTATTTTTCCACTAGTTTCCACGTTAATTTTCACTATTGTGCACTTTAAAAATGTTTAAACGTTTTCACTTCCAAAATTTTCTTTCTCACTTCTTGACACCACTTTCAGATGTTGATCATGCTTGGTGGGTTCTCGTGGTTTCGAGTAAATTCACTTTGTTGATCTTGAGATTCTTAATGGTTGTGAAAACAATTCCAACAGTAGCGCGCAGAATTATTATTTAATAATAATATATTTAATATATTTATAATAATAATAATTTTGTTTAAGATGGCGAATGAACCAGCTTCTGTTATTAACTCTGAACTTGGTAATGGTGATTTCTCCCTTTCAAATCATCTAATACTAAATTCTATTAGTGCGGCTTCCTTAAAATTACAACCATTTTGGATTCAATTGCCGGCCCAATGGTTCACATATGTTGAATCACAATATAACTCAGAGATGACTAAATTTGAATATTAATTTCCTCTCTTCCTCCTGAAATAATAGATTCTGTATATATTATTCACAATGCGTCTACTCATTCTACTACTCCGCATACCACAATTAAAAAAGCGTTGGTTGATAAGCATTCTCTTTCAGAAAATGAACGACTTGAAAAACTTCTTTCTGGAACTGAGATTGGGGATTTAAAGCAATCAGAATTTTATAGGAAATTGAAACAATTAGCAGAAGAATCCGTGTCTGATGAATTAATTTTAAAACTTTGGTTGAGAAAATTGCCTACATTTATTCAGGCAGTTCTTAAATCACAACCAAATACAAACCCAGAAGTTTTAACAAAATTGGCAGATGATATCTTAGAAATCCATCCTTTTCAAAATTCTTCAATTAATTCAATCTCTCCTAGTACATCAAGCTCAACCGATTTCACAATGGCTAGAATAATAACAGAAAATCAGCAAATGAAAAACGAAATTGGTGAATTAAAAAATATGATCAAAGATCTGAGTTTAAATTTACAGAAATCTTACAATTATAAAAATAGTAATAGTGTTAACTCTTGAAGCAGAAGTAGAAGTAGGAATCGTAGCTACAAAAACAATAAAAGTGATAAAATTAAACATGAATTTTGTTGGTATCATTATAAATTTGGTGACAAAGCTAGCAAATTCATATCACCATGTAAATATGAGTCAAATCAGTTAAACTAAAACCATCCGTTATCCAAGCGGCAGATAACGGATTAAAAAAAATTAAATCTAGCCGCTTATTTATAAAAGATCTGTTGTTAACTAAGTTAACATTTTTAATTGATTCTGGATCTAATGTTTCCGTTTTACTCATTTCAACAATATTCTCAAAATTCAAAAGACCAACTCAAATTCTTTCGGCTGCAAATGGATCAAACATTAATGTTTATGGTTCCAAAGTATTAGAACTCAGTTTAGGTCTTCGGAGATCCTTTCGTCATGATTTTATGATAGTATCTGTCTCCAAACCAATCATTGGAGCTGATTTTCTTGAGAAATTCAACTTAATAATAGATATAAAAGGAAAGAAAATTATTGATCCAAAGACTAATATCGCTTTTCAAGGAAATATTTCAATAGAAAATGTTTCTTCATTAAAATTTTATGCAATTAAATCTAAGTTCTTAAATGGGAATTGGCAACCTTTAGTCTTCTTTAGCAAAAAATTAAATCCAGCACAAAAGAAATACTCGACTTTTGATCGTGAATTATTAGCTATATATTTAGCTTTAAAACATTTAAGGTACTTTGTAGAAGGTAGAAATTTTACAATTTTAACCGACCATAAATCTTTGATTAGTGTTCTTGCATCAAAATCTGAAAAGAATCCTCGTGAGGAGAGATACATTGATTATATTTCTCAATTTACGACGGATATTCTATACATCATAGGATCAGCTAATCAGTACCAGATACTTTATCTCGTTTAGACACAGACGTTATTAATTTAAAAGAAATCGACTTAAAATTTTTAGCAGAGGTGCAACAAAAGGATCCTGAGAGGAGCAACAAAAGGATCCTTCTAAATTTAATTCTAAAACTAAATTAGTCCAAATTAAAATTTCTGATAAGACATCAAGTTCATGGTGTAATAAAAATTTGGACACGTTTAGACCTTTTGTTCCTATTAATTTAACGACATATTATATTTAACTCATATAACCTTTCACATCCTGGTATTAATTCCACCAGAAAAACTATCTCAAAAGATTACTTTTGGCCTAAAATGAATAAAGAAATTAACAATTGGACACAAGCATGTGACGCTTGTCAAAAGAACAAAATACATAAATACAATAACACACAAATATACCAAATACCGATACCTCCAAAACGATTTCAACATATTCATTTAGATATTTTGTAGGACCATTATCCCCTTTTCAAGGATATTCCTATCTTTTTACAATTATTGATCGTTTTTCTCGATAGCCAGAATGCTATGCATTGAAAGATATATCAACAAAAACAATTGTAAATACTTTATGGCGTGAATATTTTTTCGAGATTTGGTTCACCCTTGGAAATTACGACCGATCAAGGTGCTCAATTTGAGTCAAATTTATTCAAAGAATTGTTACAACTTCTAGGTTCACATAGAATCCATGCATCAGCATATCAGCCACAAGCAAATGGAATGATTGAAAGATTTCATCGAACATTAAAAACGGCAATTCGAACTCGTGATAATGTTAATTGGTTCAATAAACTCCCTATCATTCTTTTAGTGATTAGATCCTCATGGAAGGAATCAATCAACGCTATCCCTGCTGAAATGCTATATGGTGGAAAGGTTAAAATTCCAGCCAGTTTCTTTAACCATGATACGAAATCAAATAACTTAAATTCAGAAAATTTTTTATCGATTCTCAGAGATCATTTTAAAACATAAACTAGTAAAGAAACGAAAGCGAAAAAGTCAAAATTCATATGCCTGAGTCCCTTGATGATTGCGAAAGAGTTTTTATTAAAGTAGTTCATAAAAAATCATCTTTGTCTTCACCTTATCAAGTACCTTATAAAGTTATTAAAAGGAACCCTAAGAATTTTCTTGTTCAAATTAACGGAGAATTAAAAACCATTCCTATTGAAAGAATCAAACCAGAGTTCAGAGTTAATAACAATTTAATAATTAATAACGTTTAAATATATGATTATTTTTCTTTTACGAAGAGAGTATTGTAGCGTATTCTACATTACTTATAAATTAAATTCCACATTTTCATAAAATCCACACAAAAAGAAATAGTAGTCGTAGAAAAATTTGAATTGTCAAATGAAGAAAAAATAAAAACATTTTTTAGTTCTTAAAACGATGTCAAACAGTAAAGTTGTTTCTTAAGACTACGTCGTTACAGATTTGTGTAAAAAGTAAAAAGTGTTAAAAACTAGAAGTTTGCGCTATATGAGAATAACATACGAAAATAAAACTAGTTAAAAGAAGGAGTCAGACGTATTAGACATTTATTGACAAAAACAAACAACAGAATTTCCTTGCTTCACTCGGTGTACCTTTTATTAAGGTTGTTTATACATTTTAGCGGAATAAGGACTACCATCTACAATGTGATTCGACCACATAATTCTATAACATAAATTGGTCACATCTATATTTCTCTTTTGATGGGAAAGTTCATGCAAACTATGTTTGTATGAGTTTTCCACTCAAATGGGAAATATATGGCCACGTCTACGTTTGGATCTTGATCCGGTGCGAGGGGGCACCATCTCTATCTGGATGCCCCACTCTTATTTGTGGGCCATAAGAATCGTCGGGTAACGACGAAGTCCCCTGAAGTCCGTCTGTCTTCCCCAGGTCCAGTTTGTCCTTTTTGTCAGCAATCACCAACCCTTAGTTAGGTACCTCCTTTTTCGACTTCAGTCGATATAACCCCGGAATTAGTGGATGCGAAATTCTTTTTGTAGTGGGTCCTTGTGCTGGGGGAAAGAACCCACCCCACGACATCGCAACGCTAGTATGCCAGCGCATTCACGTGTACCCAGACAAGGCCAATCTCGGCAGATCTCAACATCCTCTTCCGGTGAGGCAGCAGACCAACGCTGCAGTCCTTTACGGACATTAATCTACTTATACCTTTCACTACAACCATGCGGGAATAGTTGCACGTTGTATAATACGTCGTTATCAAAAAACGGTGCCCTTAAACTTCTTGAATTATATAGATTAATATAAGATTTTAACGCTCACAAAAGTTCATGGAAATCGAATCATAATCAAGTGAGTTATAGCCATTGCAATTGTATGGAATTACAACAACAATAACACCTGTTCATGGTTGATAAATATTTCAAATTGACCTAGGCACTTTTTTCTTCCAAATTTCACAAAAATGTAAGGAATAGTGTTTCATTTGAATATGTTCAATCAGCCGAGCATTCAGAAAAATTATTTAAGCTGGATCAAAATGGCGGCTGCAATGTGCTTATGAAAAAAACTCTGCTTCTTTTGCATAAATTTGAACGACATGTTATCCAAGTATTGAATGAATAATTCGAGTTATCAATTCACGCTATTAGAAAACTTGTTTCGAACCCTAGGATGGTTACAAAGACTTTCAGGGTAGCAGCACTCTCCTGCTTACTCAACTTGTATATATATTTAGTTTTCAGTAAATTTTCACCCATTTTAAAATGATTGCATAATTTTCTTTCTTGAAAAGCCGTCGGTCCTTGCTTCTTTGGGTGAACGGACGCGTTTCGACTCGTTGGAATCATCTTCAGTGTCTAAAGGATGCGTGGCAGGAAATAACTTTTAGTCTTTCGGTTTTTTCGACTCCGTTTGTTCTGGTTCTTCGCGTTTCCATTTTCGTCGGGGAGTGTGGTCTCGTACTGAGAAAATTGCATAGGAATTTGTAATAAGTTGTTCATTAATAATGTTTGTCTTTCTATATTTATAAATTTCAAGTATTTCTAGGATGTCAAGTCTCGGTCCTTTGCTTCAGGCTCGTGTGCGTGGTTTTGTAGGTGCGTCGCAGCGTAGTTGCTGTCTGTCATGTTGTCTTAGGAAGATCGTTAGTGGTCTTTGTGTCTTGTCGTTAATTTCCGTGTTGTCCTTCCTATGTATATCATGTCACAGTCCTTGCATGTCAGTTTGTATGTGCCACTATTCTCGTATATTGATTTGTCATTCAGTTTTGATTTCAGTTTGCTTCCAACGCTGTTGTTAGTTTTGAATTCAGTTTGCAGTTAGTACACACCGCTAGTAATCGTTACAAAACCATACCCCCTCGACTGCAGTCGCTCTATCGAAAACACTTGTTGCTGACTGTGCATGACCGAACTTTGAATAGTAATTTTTAAGATCTTTTTTGTGCTACTTTCTATGGCAGATTGCCAACAAAAGTTCGTTGAATATTTCTTACAACGTTAGAAATTTTCACTAATTATCACTTATATCACTTTACCGACTTGTTATAAACAAATAAATTGTATGCACATCAGTAAAATCGTGAATAATCACACCCTACAATTTACCAATATTATCAGCTCACTTTAAAACACATCATGTCCCACTCTTGCAGCAATGCTTCAATTGACCAGTCCGTATTGCGTTCTTGATAAGAGAATATAAACTTTGCACCTGGATTCTGATCGAGGAGAAATGATATGTTCACAAGAATATCTTGGAAAACTCATGGATCATAAAAGCAATCAGCAGCAATGATTAAACCAATAGGTTATAACTTGAAAACACTTTTCAGTAATATGCCGAAACTTATTTCAATTACGTCGATATGTTGTCCTGGTATTAAATTATTTGCTCTAGAACACCGCACAATATGTGCTAGAAATTTTGGTAGAATATAACTCTCGCTAGAGTTAACTCGACCCAAACTTAGCTGCCAATATTCCAGATATCGCGCTTCCAGAGCCAATTTCCAAGATGCGTGCATCCACTAGGCCGGGTCGCATGGCAAGTGATAGTGAGATCACCTTTGATTTTGTTTAACGCACCCTATGCGAGGATTCACATACACGTATTTTTGATAACGACGTATTATACAACGTGCAACTATTCCCGCATGGTAACAAAAAGCTTTCTTTCGACCACCGGTTGCTGACGCAAATCTTTTCCTGACCCGTTGTTGGCAAAAAGAAAACTCGCCCTTTTCTCCTCCACAAAACCATTTTTTAAGTTGCTTAGTTGACCAGAAAAAAAATGCCGGTCAATCATTTGGCCTTGGCTAAGTTCAAAACACTAACTTGTGGGTTGGATATTTTGCCCCGACTACAGCGGGACTGATTCACATAATGACCAAAACGGGCAAAAAGACCCATAAAATCAAGAGCTAAACTCTCCCGATGCCAAATGCCAAACCCACCTTGGACCCACAAGCTATCAGGAGGAGTTCAACTTGCAGTGTAACTTACACTAACACCAGTGTACTGGCCAAAGCCAAAAGGTGATAGAAGCCATACAATGGGCGGGCGAGATAAGGTGCGTCTGTGTTGGTCCATTACTACAATGTGTTTTCTAATTCGAAAACTCGTGTTTTAAATGAAAAGGTAGTCTTTCCAGCTTTTATACAAGCAGCATCAACAAATACTGCAAAGTTTAATTGGCTCAATATTCAAAGAACTACAGAAACATCAATTAAATATTCAAAAGTGTAGACGCCAAGGCTAAGATAATGATACCAATATCAACAAGGAAGAAAAATCAAGTATATTGACAATCAATTCAAGTACATTCTTCACTGCTTTCGATTGTCACAATTAGAATCTCATCTTATTAAACGCAGCCAACTCATCATCTATAGCACGTGTGTTTTTTCGGATTTCTTAAAAAAATGTATGTTCTACTTTCAAAATCGAGCAAAAATGGGAATTGGCAAAGGAGAAATTGAAAACGAGCTTAAAATCGATGCCTGATACAAAATGGGAAAGCCGAATAGCTTCAGGAAAAGCTATATTATTTAGGTCTGATATTAGCGACTGCATAAAAAAAATTTTCGTATATTTTGCCTCCCCCTAGACACCCTGATGCAAAAAATGAGTTTTTTGTTTCAGATTCTGTAAGTTCTAATCAAGACCTTACATTTGATACCCCACTAAATACCTTTGATAAAAAACAATTTAATGGCTGCTTCCCCTTTAAAGAATTTTGAAATGTTTAATAAGACCTAAACTTGTGAACTCCACCGTAGACGGTCCCGAGCCTAGTTGAGAAAGAACATGATTTTTCATCCTAAATCCCACGAATAAATGGTACTAAATGGTCTCAGGGTCGCACATTGGGTTTACTGGTTCGCCAATGATGGGACAGCTAATGCCGAGAAATGGCAATAATCCTACTTACACCTCCTTTGTGGTGACGTAAGAGGGTGAAGGCGAGTCTTCCGCGCCTGGTAACGGAGTCGAAAGTAATAACCATTTCACCGGAATGGAGGTTGGGCGATGAGCTAACTCCCAGTCCTTGTAAAACCTTATATTGTTTTGAAACCTGCAACAGAGCCTCGGAGTGGATTGGACTCAAGGCAACGACCTCGCAACATACTGGCAATCCACGAACTACTCGATAAACCAGCCAATGCACCCGCAAATGCATCAGCCGACGAACATGCATAGGCAATGCATTCGCAACGCGTATGCGCATTTGGTGGCAATATTATGCCACAAAAAGTTGTCAGAGCTGGCGACCCCGCGGAGCGTTATGCAACAGGGATCTGTCATCCCTACACACTTGTAATCAGCTGGCAAGTGTTGGATGACAGATCTCTGCCACTTAACCACCACTTGACGTCAACAGTGTGGTTAGTTGATTTCCTGCCACTTTGACATTGGCCGTGTGGTGGAGAGCCGCCTGGTGCGTGTGGGAGCATATGGGTTTTGATCCGTGAGGTTAAGGTAATTTGTGTCAAAATTCGAGTTAATTATTGGAAAGATTATTTACATACTTTTTAATACACAAGCGAGAGCTTTTCATGGTGTTTTCTCATAGAGCTTAGCAGAAATGGCTGGACGTGAAGCAGTTAGGAAAGCTGTACAGCAAGTATGACCCATTTTATCGGTTGACAGAGATGAAGCACGTTTTTAGTATGCAGTGAATTCTCAAGTCAGACCTAATTGAATTGCGAAGTTAAAGCTCAGGAGTCCAAGATAAGGGGAAGAGAGGTGAAAAACAACATAATAGGAAAACATAAAAGTCTCCAAGTAATTAATTACCGATTCAGAGAAGATTCGCACCGTTTTGTGTTTTGGCAATTATTGCACGAGAAAGCGATATGATGTTGGCAAAATCGAATATTTTCGACGCAAGACAAAGTCTAGAACAGTGTCCTGGTCCGATCGAGTGTAGTGGACAACCCGTCTGTCTTTCATCCTGCGTGCGAAGAGTAGAACGCGCTCCCTTCTAACTCCACACATTGAAACCCTCATGTACTGGACCGCGTAAACGCGTGTGCAGGGTAACCGTCAACGACTTGACTTGCCCAGTAAAAGGAAATCAGGCGAAAAACTCAGATTTTGCAAAAATAATAACACTGAAGATTGTGCCCGACGAACAAGGAAGTCGACGTACCGCGGACCAGCGAAACATTGTGTAACTGTAGCATTGTTAATTACTCTAATGAAGGGCAAATGTTTGAAACAATTTTTCCCAGTGAAATGTGCGAAAATTGGCGTGTAAAGAGAAGGCTTTGTTGAATGACGACACCGACCCATGTAATTTGCTAAGATTTAACAATTAAGAGAGTGCTATCTTGACCGCGGGAGTCGACAGGAGTTTTTTTTTAAACAAAAAGCTGCTCTAGAGCGGTTCACTTCTGAGTTGATAGAATGGAGAGGAGTTACAGCTCCCGTGTAGATACAAAAAGGCTGAAGTATCCACGATAGTGATAAGTGAATATGCACATCGTACTCGTATAGTGCACTAACAATAAAATCAATTTAAATAACAAAAAAAAAAAGAAAAAATATAGTGAAAATAAAGCACTCTACCAAACAAGTTTAGTGATACGAATATAGTGTCTTGAATAAGGAACGAAATTTTTAAGAAAGGTGTTGTTAAATTCTTACCATCAAATTATTAACTCACGTATTTCATCAATAATTTACCAATCATGCAATCTCAACTTATAATTATTCGCTTACTTATTCATCGATCATTCAACTTTAGAGATTATTGACATTTACCAATCATGCAATCTTAGCTTATAATTTTTCGCTTACTTATTCATCGATCATTCAACTTTAGAGATTATTTACATTACTTGTACTCAATGTTCACCTTGCATATTGTTTTGATTTTTACGCATAAGCAATTTTACATGACGCTTAATGGCAATAGCCTATATTCAATAATTCACGTGTAGCATTAAGCGACATGTAAAATGCTAGCAATCAATAAATGAAATGTATTTTAGATGTAAGCATATTTTGTTAATTATAAAAACCCATAGGAAGAATAAAAAGTACCCAGTTCAACAAGGACCACAAGAGTGTTTGTATTCCATATATATCTACATTCCTTATCCCATTCCTAAAAGGGCTAAAGACTTTACAACAATTAAGTCTTTAGCTTACGTCTAAACTTCATCTGGTGTGGAAGATCTTTAGATACTTTTCAGGTGTAGTTGAAAAAGGGACCGAACAGTTCCATATTTCCAAAGCGCTATTGTATAATATATTAGATAAGCTATTCGCAAACGGAGTGGAGCTATAATTGAAATTGTCAGGTCTAGTTGGTATGAGTCCCAATATGGGGTGTTAGTGCATTCTGCAGCAAACAGTGGAACTGAATTTATTGTGGTGCATCTAAAAGATTGTCGCAACCAGGAATGGATACGAGTACGTGTCGATAGGAGTGGTTTTACTGATAGTAATGAAAGTGACGTTTCAACTTTATTGCAGAGGCTGAAGTCGCAACAAAAATAACTTCAATCTATTCGTATGTTGATAAATTATTTTCAAGGGGCTATTAGTCTATATATAATAGGCCATGAAAATCACTTTAAGTATAAACGAACATTTATGGTCATCAAAAAAAAATATTAATTTAGTCTTTAAAAAGCAATAGAATGAACGCATTATTATTAACAGCAATTTACATTACAAGTAATTCAAAGGAAAAGAAATTAGATTTATAAATAGAAGAGTACCCGAAATGATAATGAAGTCACCTATACCAGTGACAAGTATATAATCCACAAACAAACTCGACTAGCTGGGACTGCTTTGCCGACATTTAATGTGAAATGCATTTGGAGATGGTAGGCCGTGGTAGCGTCTTGCAATGCGAATTCTGCTGTGAATTGAACTGATTGCAATTTCTCCACAAATTAAAGTAATTCCAATTCAATTAGTGATCGGTCAGAGTATCCTCGCCATGAGTTTTGAATTGTATGCGCGCCAGTGATCGAAATAACAAGGGATATGCTGTCGGGTAGTAGACATTTAAGTTTGAGATGATTGGAAAGCTATGTGATTCAATTGAGTTTTACCTAAAAGTTGAAATTTGCATTTGCCTGTTATACAACCGTTGAAATCTCAAATGATACTGGTGAAATTTTTAACAATCAACGATGACCTTAATACGTTGCAATTAAGGGAACTGTAAGAAAAAGAGGTTACGCTCAATCATAACACATAAAAGCATCTGAAAGAAAACAGAAACTAATACAGTCCTGCGGGCTCTTAGTCAATTTATTTGAATGTAGTTTATAAGCTCTACATGCAGAAAGAAGAAAAGTCTTGTGAAGGAATAGCTTTGATGCACGATTGTGAGTGACAATTCGTAAATACAATAGTTCCCAGTATCTGTACCTCGTACTTATATGCCGCACAGCTATATTGCCAGCAATGGGTGATTAGTTTGTAGCTTGCTGCCTATTCTAGCAAAATCCACAGTAGATACTCAGATAACAGATAAATCGAATATTGTTGCTAGCAATAGATGAAAGTCGTTTTCGATTCGAATTCTAAAATTTCGTGCATTTCCCCTTCTCCTGTCTCCCTCGACTTTGACAAGACAATTTTAAGACCTATTTTGAAAAGATCTCATTAAAACCTTTCATATGATACCCTCCTCGTCTACCTATGGTAAAAAACATTTTTAAAATTTTAATAATTTTTTTTACCCCTAAACTTTCAGAAAGTCATCACTTCTGACCATTCCACAAAGTTTGACGGCTGTAGGTTCTATAGTTTCGGAGAAAAACTGCTGTTATATACAGACGGACGGGGAGACGGACACAGGTTGTGATTCCAATAGCGTTTTGTATTTTAGTACAAAACCCTAAAAATAAAATAATTAAAGGGAGTAAAAAGCCTGGGATCAGCTTAGTTGAGTGACTTAGAGTTCTGTCTCAGCTCCATTCAGAAATTGAATTGATCAGGTAGATTATTATTATTACTGTTAAAAGTTTCAGCAAAGGAAAAATTTTTATTGAAAATGTTGTACTTACTTCTTAGAGTTTCAAATTGTTGACAATTAAAAAATTCGGTGTTCAAGGTCATCTCTAGATTTACACCACTTGCAGTTTTCGGAGGACACAATTTTGGCTTTTTAAGTCTAGATAAATTATATGCTCTGTTTGTTAGCATTCTATTTAGCTGTTTCTGTGCTTTGCTACTACACTTAACTTTGTGAAACCATGATTTGGATCTAACGACTAGGTTGATTTGAAGCCATGGGCAGGATTTGAGTTTGATAGTTTCATTGGCATAACACGACTCCCATTCTCCACTAATTTCAATGTTTATTAAGTCGACGGTGTCATACCATTCAGTATAATAATTCGATGATTCATCTATAGTAATAGCTTCTTTGACTACTTTATCGATTGTTATATGAACTGCGAAATTTTCGGATTTGGGTATCTAGTAGAATAAAAAAATTATGGTTGGAGAGTCTTTGAAAACTAGTCAGAATTTAGTTGCTATAAATTTGTAGTTTATTATTTCTTTTATTTCTGAGAATATAAAAACTGTATTGTGAAGTCTGTTAATAGGTTCTAAGGCAGCTAAAAACATCGAATTTATTTCTGCATTAATAATTTTTGGGGTATTGTTGAAACCGAATAATTTGTTTGAATTGTCATTGTGACAGTGAATGGCACAACCGGTGCCTAGAAATTTTTTTTTGCTGCGTGTGTGAAATATATTCTGGCATTAGTGTTAAGAAAAAAGTTAAGCGTTTTATCTATTGAGTAAAGAAAAATATCATAGTTATGTTTAGGTAGATTTTCAGATTTCAGATTTACGTCTTGAGACACAGGAAGATGATTTTCATAGCACGTATTGTTATAAAAAACTTTTGTATTTGGAAAAAATATGAGAGTAAATAGAGGACGAGAATTTGTCCATCTCTATATTTTTTAAATTTTATTCTTCATAGCGCTACAGCCCCTCTCGGGCCTTCCATTCCTGCAACAAGGGCCTCCAACTGTCTCGCTACATTAACCGCGTCTTCCAATTTCGAAATCCAAGCAGCGATGAACTGTCCGTCGACCGAGTCAGACCACCGTTTTCTCAGTTTCCCCACTGGTCTCTGGCCTTCAGTTCTCCCAACGAATACCTTGTTGGGTATCCGTTGTTCGTCCATACGATTCATGTGACCAGCCCATTGCAGCTTCCGCAGTCTTACAATCGTTGAGACCTCCAACTCGTCAAAAATTTCATACAGCTCATGGTTGTATCGAATTCGCCGTTGGTCCCCGTCAAGCTTCGCTCGAATTATTCGCCTCAGGACCCATCGCTCAAAGGCGTTCAATATGTTTGCGGATGCTTAGGTTAGGGTCCATGTTTCACACCCATAGCATAACACCGGTCTTATCACAGATTTGTATATTTGAAGCTTTTGTAGTGATTTTTTAATGATGTTAAACTAACCGTAAAGGGCAGCAGCGGTGGCCTGCTGCCTCAGAGAGCGAATGATCAATGCTCAGCTGGATTGGCCTTGTCTGGGGAAGCGTGAATGACTGGAAAGCTAGCGTCGCAGTGTCGTGGGGCGGGTTCGTTTCCTACAGCACAAGGGCCCACTACAAATTATTTTTGCACTCACGAACCCTAAGGTGATCGGGGTCAAAAGCGGAACCGATTGGCTGGTGTTAAAAGTGCCGAAAGGGATTACAAACAAAATTAACCGCGCGCGATACTCAAGTCGATTTCGTCCTTGCGGAGGACGATCACGGCCTACAAATAAGAGTGGGGCATCTAGATGGTAGCGGTTCACTTCACTAAGAAAATAACACACACCAATCTTTTCGGAATACATATAACATACGAGTATACGCATCACAATTCATTTTCACTTGGGTATTTTCTGTTTTTATTTTGATTATCCACTTTGTGTTGAAATATTAGAAAGTCTTTCATGCACAGTTAAAGCTACAGGGCTTATAAATTATAAAATTCTTGAATCAATTATCCAATTAGACCAAATTATTATTTACAATGAGTAGGGTTTTGCATTAGGGACATAACAATTTCGTATCTTTATATGAATGCACCCTTAAACTTTTTTAATGAACCGTTAATATCAAAGCTTTAGTTAGACTCAACATTTTCATTATGGTAAAGTGCGCGAACCAGCAACATTTGGAAATTATTAAAAATTACTCTCATAAATTTCATCGTAAAATCATCTTCAGCGATGAAGTTTTTTTTATAAGCAAAATATGCGTTATTGGTCAGCAACAGACCCACATGTGCTTCTTGAGACATCGTTGCATCCGCAAAAAATTACTGTTTGGTGTGGTTTTTATGCCGGAGGTGTGATTGGGCCGTATTTTTTCGTGGATGAAAAATGTTACCGTCAATGGAGAGCGCTATCGTGTTATTTTGGAAGATTATTTGTGGCCAGAATTGGATGAACTGGACATCAACGATATGTGGTTTCAACAAGACTGTGCCACTAGCCACACAGCAGCCCTCAAAATCAATTTCTAGAAATTTATTTATTTAATTATTGTTATGTCCTTAATGAAAACCCATATACTAGCAATTTACCGACAATACGGAACGCCAATAAGGAATTCGCAATCAAAAACCTAATATTCCTTAAAATATCCCTCGACACTCCGTCGGTCTGTCCGCGCTGGGGTTTTCGAAGCAAGTCTCCCTTTATTGCCCACCGCACAGCTAACCTACGTCGACGAGATCTATCCAATTTCTCTCGTGCCGCAACGGTACTTTGCCAACCCGTAAATTGCAACATAGTATACTAAATATCCCCTAGTCGGCGATGAATTAAATGACTTTGAGGAAGTTCATCCATACAAAATCCAGCTTTATTGAAATCACCTTCTTCTAGATAAAAGTTATTAAGTTAATGCCAAGCGTTCTGGTCAGAAACAAACTTAGGTTAAATATTGGCATGCTTCACTTATAGCATCAAGGTTGGAACCACTTGACTTAATTAGAGCGATTTTACGCTTTTTGATTAACGCCTTCGTTTCTCCCCTTTTCATTAATAGATCTAGTAAGTCATATGGTTGATCGTAACAATCTATTGATTCTTCATACATTGCCTTTAGTCGACAGATACGTGAACTGTTAGGGAAATCTAATGAAATAATTCGAATACATTTTTCGGTAATTTCAAGCCGGTTGAAGTCAAGCGAAGCCACTGCAACCTGTTCAAATGTTATATGCTTGTCGATGGGTAGTTTGTTGAGTTGTTTGTCCAATATGTATTCCCCGATGGTGAATTATGCTTAAACTTTTTTTCCGCATTTACCCTCCATTTGCGCAATAAATTTTGGATGCCAGCGAAATCGGGCAAATCATCACCGCAAAAGTCATCACCAGCATAAATATTCCTTACGCGACCAAAGTCTACTACCATTTATATACGTTACGTTACGTTATATTTATTCTCTAAGTTTTTTTTTGTTTATTTTAATTCGCACTGCAGTCTATTTATAAATATTTGTAATTATAACTGCATTTTGAGTCGATTGTTTTGAGTAATGTATATACTTTTTTTATATCACTATTTATAGCTCGTTTTTCAATCAATTCCCGCATATGAGTTAACTCACTTCGATGTATCATCGCTTCCACAACCTTCTCAAGAATAAGTTCTTCTTAATTTGATGTGAATATTTTTGTTAACGATTTTCAGAACTGATTTAGAAATTCAATGACAACTTTATTATGATCGTCTTTAAAGCTAACTGGGACAAGTAAATTTGTTATTTTGTTGATCTCAACATTATTATTAGTTAATTGAGGCTTTCTTGTATGCTTCATTGAGTAGGGATCTGAGAAACTTTTCATCGATGATGATAGTTGTACTAGCGGTGATGATGGCGGTATTGATTTCGCGTTAGTGCTACAAATATTATTAAGTTGTGTATTAGATTGTTCAGTACTTATGGCGTTACTATGATTATGAAATTGCTTATTTAATATCATTGTTGTACTAGCTTGATGTCAGTACACTATAATAGCTCACATACATCGGGTGTATACAGGTATGTTGTGGACTTTTCACATCACCACCCATGGCATTGAATTCATCAATTTTTGAACAAGCTTCTTTTCGTGAAGGATCCTCGAACAGTCTTCCTAGGCAGGCTGCTCGATTATTAAACTTTGTTTTCCTATGTATATAGCTAGTGTTCAAGATCGTCATAACTGAATAAAATATTTTATTTGCGAGCTATATTCATCGGCGTATTTTGTCTATTTCTTTAGCGGTTCTTGTTATTTTGACCCCTAAATACACAAATTCGCCCATATTTTCAATATTGTATTCGCCAGGTGTGATATTTTGTGTATTTGAGGTATTTTTCTGCGACTGCGTCATGAGCTTTGTTTTAGTCTCATTGATTTGTACTATCGCCGAATGCATTGATTCCATCTCCATTATCTGGTATTGATGATTCGTCGTTTACTTGTCTGCTGTGTCGTCTTCGGCGACTGATGATGCTCCGATGATGACGATCATTTGAATCGTTGGTTGGTTTCGTTTCACATGATCCTTTGGATGTTTAATCTTTAGCAAATACTCCCCGCAGTTTATTCAGCCATAGAGTCTTATTATGAAAATTTCAATATCGCGTGAACGATGAAACAACCATCTTTAGCCGCAAATGAAGACTCTCCTGGCTAGAAGGTGGGATTGATGTTCGCTTAACCTTCCCAATTGCTTAGCAATCTTTCCCAACTATCATTGGGGTTAAAATGTAGCTTCCCATGTCTAAGCATTGTGGGCATTATCGACTGATTTCACGCCGACGGTGCACTTGCGCCTATTAGGCTCGGTAGGTACGATACGATGTGTCTTTAGGGTTTTGGATATTTCATAATATCTGCCACAGTCGCTGTACTCATGCTTAAGTGCGCAAACATTGCATTGGAATGGGACGAGATTTGAGTACGAAGCCTTATGACGATGCAATTGCGTTGCATGCTCTGCCGCATATGTTGAATGGATGACGAGTGTTTCCGCTCCGTGTGTATTTCGCATTTCGTTTTCGAGCTCGCGATGGTGCTTGGTGCCTCCGCCGCTTGCTGCTGGTTGCGTTGTCCGTAATTGTGGCGTGTGGAACGGAAGCGACCTAGCTAAATGAGTTTAATGTAGATTAAGTTACAAAGCAAAATTACTATGTGGCTTCCTGCTTGTAATTAAAACAATTATTAAGTTTTAACATTATGGTGTGGCTTCTGTTTGTAATTAAAACAATTATCAAGCTTAAAATTATTGTGTGGCTTCTGTTTGTAATTAAAACAATTAACAAGCTTAAAATTATTGTGTGGCTTCTGTTTGTAATTAAGATAATAATTCTTTCGTGAATGGAAATTAAAATTACTTGTTGCTAGTTACATCATCGGACTACTAGAAACAACAATTAATAAAGTGCGGCTCGGTATTGCGTAGGTTAAACTCTTACGTAATCGCGTATGGTAGTGTTCGGGTGAGCAGCGCTACGGAGTCTCAATGTTCACCCGTAACATTTCCCCCCTTGCTTCTAGTGAATTTCCCTGAAATTCACTTCATTTCTACGGCTGAGAATAACCGCTCTGACTATCACAGTCCTACAACGACGGAAATCCAGAAACGATACCTGTTCCTTTACTAACTCGTCAATACATAGCGACCGCCTAACGCTCGAGATTACTAGTTCCATTTCCTTACTACCAACACCTTCAGACAAACCTTGAGCCTAACCACCCTTAGTGAGTTTTAAGTCTAAAAAAACACCACTGTTACCCCTTATTCCAAACGCCAACTTGTACGGAACAGCTATCCCAAAGAGCTATGGACCTATTCTGACTACTACTTATCCCTAGGTTTAGAACTAAGTTGCTTAATCAGAGACCCACCACCGCTAAGCTTACTCAACTCTTACTTAAAATAATTCCTATGCCCTATACTATCTTCTATACCATACCATCTTAGTCTACGTAAAATCATGTACCCACCACCCAATAACTTTGTTTTTTTGTTTTGTTCGTGCCGTCCTAAGCCTCCCCTACAACTTATTGCACATAGAATTTAAGATCTTTCGCATGCCAAGTGCCTGCGTTTTTGCCGTCCATATCCAGCAACCTGAACCGAGACGAGGACTCGCGTTTCTCCACCTTAAAAGGTCCCAGGTATTCCGGAGCCAACTTAGCAGAATAGTATTGAGCCGCGTCTGACAGGGCGAAATTCCGCCTCCACACAAGGTCGTTGGGTTGAAATGGAGGATGTCTCCTCCGCAGGTTATACCGCTGATTACCTTTCTCCGCTGCCTCCTTCAAGCGCCTCATTACCTCCTCTCTCACTTCTCGGAGCTTCTCCGCCCGTTCTCGCGGATTGCTCAGGATATCCCCATCCTCAGGCGGTCTCGGTCCCTTTCGTGTAACCGCCATCTCCCGACCGAAATTGATGAAATAGGGCGTGTCGCTCATTGCCTCGTGTGTGTAGGTGCGCAAGGCGCAACCATTTTGTGAGAGCCGATCGTCCCATTTTCGGTGGTTATTTCCTACGTACGCTCTCAGCATTCGTTTGATCGTTTGATTGATCCGTTCCGCTGGGTTTGCTTGCGGATGGTAAAATGGCGTGAACTGGATACTGCCCCCATACCCGGTCACCAAGCTATGCAGTTCCTTTGACTTAAATTGGACGCCATTGTCACACACCACCACTGCCGGCACCCCAAAAAGCATAAACACTCTTTCCTCTAGAAGCCTAGCTACCTCGACCGCAGTCGCCTTCCTCAGGGGGAAGATAAGAGGCATCTTGGTGAAGTAATCGACCACCGTCAAAATATAGGTGTTGCCTCGAGTAGAACGCGGCAGCGGTCCAACCAAATCCACACAAATAATTTCCCACGGTTCTTTGGCTTGACCAGCCCGAGAGGTCATTGGCCCATACGGGGGTTTCCTCTCTACCTTCGTAGCCTGACAAGTTTTGCACTTTGTCACGTACCGCCGAACATCTGCTTCCATTTTGGGCCAATAGAATCGTTGGGCTATGCGATCGTGGGTTCTGCTAATACCCATATGCCCTGCCATTGCGTCGTCATGGCATTCGAAGAGGATCGATTGTCGTGCGCCCTTGGGGACCACTTGTTTCCAGGAATTCCCACTCAACTCTGGATGCCGTCCGGGTATGTTCCGCCATAAAGTCTCCCCTTCAATCCGCCAGTCCGGAAACTTCGCTGGGTTTTTAAGAATCCTGGAACGCATGCCATCTAACCACCTGTCTCCACTGTCAGCTTCTACCACCGCAGTCACCTCTGGAAATGCCCGAGATAGCGCATCTGGAACTAGATGCTCCTTGCCTTTACGGTGCACGACTTCATAGTCGAACTGTTGCAGCCTTACTGCCCAACGAGCCAGTCGCCCATTCGGCTCCCGCAAATTATTAAGCCATACCAGAGAATGGTGGTCGGTAATCACCGTAAAGTGTGACCCTTCTAAGTAGGGTCTTAGTTTTTCCACTGCCCACAACACCGCTAAGCACTCCCTCTCAGTGGTGGAATAATTCCTCTCCGTCTTTGAAAGACCCCGACTAAGGTAGCATACTACCTTCTCCCCCTCGGGGTGGCTCTGGCTTAGCACTGCTCCCAACCCATGATCGGATGCATCCGTCTGGACGTTAAAAGGTAAGGCGAAATCTGGGGACGTGAGAATCGGCGCTGATAAAAGCATCACCTTGCAACGCCTGAAGGCCAACTCACACTGATCCGTCCATACAAACTTTTTATTTTTGCGCAGTAAGTTGGTGAGGGGTGCTGTGAGCGTAGCGTGATCTGGAATGAAACGTCGATACCACGACACTATTCCCAAGAATTGTCGCACTTTCTTCACACTGGTTGGTTGGGGAATACGCAGTATACACTCTACCTTTTCTGGGTCGACGTGCAGTCCACTTTCGTCTACCACGTATCCCAGGTACTTCAGCTGTGGCCGGCAAAACTCACACTTCTCGCGTGATACTCGTAGACCCGCCTCTCGGAGACGTGTTAGTACTACCCGGAGAATTTCCAAATGCTTCTCAAAATCCCCGGTGACTACTATAACATCGTCTAGGTATACGAAGACGTATGGCTCGAGTTCCGGCCCCAAAACCCTATCCACAAAGCGTTGCCACGTTGCAGAAGTGTTATGTAAGCCAAAAGGCATCCGATTAAAATGGAATAATCCACGTCCAGGTACCGTGAAGGCGGTGTAAGGCTTGGATTCCTTCGCCATAGGAATTTGCCAATAGGCGGACTTAATGTCTAGGGAGGAGAGATATCGGGCTGTGCGCAGTTTGTCTAGAGTGGAGGAGATAAATGGGAGTGGATAGGCGTCCCGCTGGGATACGCTGTTTAGCTTCCGGAAGTCCACACAAAACCGAAACTTCCCATCCTTCTTCTTTACCAAGAGGATGGATGATGACCATGGACTCCCGGAACGTTTTACCACTCCCAGGCGCAACATTTCATCCAGCTCTTTGTTGATGTGTGCCTGCACCGCCGGAGGCACGGGGTAGTACCGCTGTTTAATGGGTTCAGCCGATGTCGTAATCACATGCTCCACCCCTCTAGCACACCCTAGGCCATCTCCCATCAGCATGAACTCCTCCGCTATCAGTGATTCCAAGCGTGCCTCATCCTGTGGAGTCAACCTTGTTCTCCGTTGAAGTGCCTCACAGGCGGCTACCGCCGCGAACTCCCAAGCTTCCTTGCTGAGATCTAGAACAATCCGAAATGAACGCAGGAAGTCCACCCCCAGGATAAGTCCGTGTGGAACCGCAGGCACTACCAAAATTCTCATCCACCGCGTTACACCCTTCACCGTCACTGGTACCCAGGCTACATCCTCCGTTGGGACACATCCACTATCCGCTAACTTAATTGCTGGTTGTCTCGCCTCCTGAAGCTCCAACCCCTGCGTGCGCAGCAATTCCCAACCGGGTTTTCCGAGGATGGTATGCGTTGCTCCGGAGTCCAGTAATCCCACTATAGCTTGCCCAAACACTTCCACCTCCATATGTGGACGATTATCCGCTACCGTTTCCTCCAGCGCAAAATTCACCCTTGTCTCCTGTGCGACTAACTTACATGGATCGCTCGTACCCCCTACGTCGCCTAGTGAGTACGGTTCCCGTTTCCTGAGGGTCCCGAATTCGGTGCTTGGCTTGATTGGCTACGTCTCACATGATCCTTTGGAACATTGGACAGCCTCCGTGTACACGTTGGACAGGTCGCTTTCCGTGTTCCAATTCTCCCACAACCGAAACACCTTTGAGGCTCACTGCAAGTCCTGGAGGTGTGTCCTTCACCTTTACAGTTCCAGCAGTGGATACCCCTATGCTCATCCTGCAATGCGGCAACCATGCCTCCCTCTGTCGCCACACAATAAGCCAGATCCGGTTCCAATAACCGATGCGTCCGGGGATTTGGTGGAGGAACAAAGGACTCCACCGTTGCTCTTGTGGTCTCCAATGTTCTACCTAGTTGTACCAGGTCCACTATTGAGGAGATCGGCACCAGACTGAGCTGAGTCTGGTAGAAGGGTGCAATATTCCGCCTTATCCAGCGCAGCTTCTCCTGTTCCGTGCACGGTACCGTAAGTCGACGAAAAAGGCCTTCCATCGCCGCCACGTACACCCCAATGGACTCATCCTTTCCCTGTGTCGGTGGTAAGAACTCTGCCCGCAACTCCTTCTTTATATCGTCCCAATCTTTGCATCTATGTTTTATCGCTCGGAACCATGTTAATGCCTTCCCTTCGAACAAGACCACCGCTGACCTAAATAGATGGGATTTGGGTACCCCCTTCGCGTCTCGCCACTCTTCTACCCTTACCAGGAAAGAGCTCACCGAATTCGAATCCCCCGTAAAACGAATACCCCACTTACTCACATCTTGATGTTTCCCCAAGGGCTCCTCGACTCGGGGGGTAGAGCATATCGGTCCCATAGCACTTCCCAAAGCTTCTCCTGATATCACACAATCTCCCGCAGTTGGTGCGATCACCTCTGCCTCATCCTCATCTCCTTCAGCCTTAAGCATTAATTCGCCCATGGACATTCTCAGGGCGGACCTCAACTTGCTCACCTCCTTCACTAAATCCACTTCATCTGTAGGTACCTTACCCAAACGTCGGAGACCATAATCCACCTTCGACGTGATCTTTAAGAAATCCCCACTGTCCGTTCCACCTTCAAAATCTCTTAACAGATTCCTAATTTCCTCCACTTTCTCTTTAACGGCATCCACATCCTCTTTGGCCGTAAAAGGGTACGCATCTGTCTCAACCATCGAGCAGTCCAACGCTCGCTCCGCCCTGAGTGCTATCCGCAACGCCTTCCTCATTTCATCCACCGTGCCTAATGCCTGCTCCCGAATCCTCAGCTCATAAGTTAACTCATCCTTACTCAGCCTATCGACGAGGATCTTCCCTTTCAACGCCATTTCCCTTTGCTGAAATCGAACGAGTCTAATAAATGCTTAAAACTAGTTACACAACCACTTAATTCTAAATGAAAAAACTCTGGATTTCTTACAAATTCAATCTAGATTTATATGATCACAAATTACAATTTCCACCGTTATATATAAACCTCCACCAACCACGATAAAACACACTCCCGCAAAATCAGTCACCACACTTCACTTCCGCAAGTTACGCGTCGCACCAAACAAACCGTCTCCACTCGCACTTCACGTGAATTCACTTATTTCACTTCACTACTCCACTTACTTTACAAAGCCCCACGTTGGGCGCCAAATATTACCCGCGAATTTCCAAAGGGGGAAAATGTAACCGACGGATTCCCTGTTTCCCCCGTATGGTCACCGCTTTATTGCGGCTACTCCGGCGGAGGCTCCACCGTCCCCAATCTAGCTCACCCGAAGACGGGCGTGGGCGCCACTCGTCCGTTTTCCGGGCCTCCCAAGGGGTCGTCCGAACGAGAAGACGACCGCCGGAGCAAAAACTTTCACTTGGCACTGAAAAACCGAGAAACATACATGCGCTACCCTCGCCAAACACTACCACCACCGTTAAATCTCCCAGGTCTTTTTGCCTGGTCACCGCTCCCGGGAAAAGATTTCCCGAGCCGCACTCCTCACAAACTGGAAAAAACGTTAATCATTTGATATATGAAAAGAAAGATCGAATATTCAAATCTACTTTAAGTTTATTTGTCAAAGCAAACAATTCAATATCTTAATGTTAAAAGGAAGCCACTTACTTTGGCTCGCGCTTTCCACAGCCGTCTCGTCGAAGTTTGTACCGCACTCACTGCCGACGTTGATTACTTTCTTTTCGCCGCTCCACCGTTGCTCGCACATCCAAAAAACTGCCCGCTCAAAAGGAAGAAGGGAAAGAGACCGCCCGCGCCAATCTTCTCGGCTTAAATATCCTGACTGAATCCCGTTTTTTTCTTTTCCCTTCTATCCACCGGGAAAAACTCGTTTTGCGTGACTTTGCACGAGTAACTCCCCTCGCTTGTTTCCACTCAACCTACATACCACCCGTGGCGATCCTATTGGGAATCGAATGTACTATCGCCGAATGCATTGATTCCATCTCCATTATCTGGTATTGATGATTCGTCGTTTACTTGTCTGCTGTGTCGTCTTCGGCGACTGATGATGCTCCGATGATGACGATCATTTGAATCGTTGGTTGGTTTCGTTTCACATGATCCTTTGGATGTTTAATCTTTAGCAAATACTCCCCGCAGTTTATTCAGGCATAGAGTCTTATTATGAAAATTTCAATATCGCGTGAACGATGAAACAACCATCTTTAGCCGCAAATGAAGACTCTCCTGGCTGGAAGGTGGGATTGATGTTCGCTTAACCTTCCCAATTGCTTAGCAATCTTTCCCAACTATCATTGGGGTTAAAATGTAGCTTCCCATGTCTAAGCATTGTGGGCATTATCGACTGATTTAACGCCGACGGTGCACTTGCGCCTATTAGGCTCGGTAGGTACGATACGATGTGTCTTTAGGGTTTTGGATATTTCATAATATCTGCCACAGTCGCTGTACTCATGCTTGAGTGCGCAAACATTGCATTGGAATGGGGCGAGATTTGAGTACGAAGCCTTATGACGATGCAATTGCGTTGCATGCTCTGCCGCATATGTTGAATGGATGACGACTGTTTCCGCTCCGTGTGTATTTCGCATTTCGTTTTCGAGCTCGCGCTGGTGCTTGGTGCCTCCGCCGCTTGCTGCTGGTTGCGTTGTCCGTAATTGTGGCGTGTGGAACGGAAGCGACCTAGCTACATGAGTTTAATGTACATTAAGTTACAAAGCAAAATTACTATGTGGCTTCCTGCTTGTAATTAAAACAATTATTAAGTTTTAAAATTATTGTGTGGCTTCTGTTGTAATGAAAGCAATTATCAAGCTTAAAATTATTGTGTGGCTTCTGTTTGTAAGTAAGATAATAATTCTTTCGTGAATGGAAATTAAAATTACTTGTTGCAAGTTACAACATCGGACTACTAGAAACAACAATTAATAAAGTGCGGCTCGGTATTGCGTAGGTTAAACTCTTACGTAATCGCGTATGGTAGTGTTCGGGTGAGCAGCGCTACGGAGTCTCAATGTTCACCCGTAACAACCCCCCGATATACCGCAGAAAACAAAAAGCAAACCGCGGCGCAAACCCTTGCGAGAGGCACTGCTTATTAAACCCACTAAGGGCCGAACCTACGCAGATGTCCTCCGTGAAATTAAAGGAGCGGTCAAGCCAGACGACACCAAAACTGCCATCAAAGCGGTTCGACCAACCCGGACCGGTGGCCTGCTGGTGGAATTCGGGCCGGAGGCCACAAACAAAGATGCATTCCGTGACGCGGTTCAAAAGGTTCTTGGAGATGCGGCAACGGTTGCCTCGCTCGAGCCAATGGCCACCCTGGAAATCAGGGACCTCGACTGCGTCACGGACAAATCTGAAGTAGAGGATGCCATTAGGAGGGAGTTCCCCAGCTTAAGTGAAGTCAAGGCAAGATTGACACATGAAAACACAAGGGGGCAACGCATGGCTATTGTCGAACTAGCTGATAAAGACGCCCAGCAAATCCTGGCGAAGGGCAAAATTAAGAGAGGTTGGTTTATCTGCAGGATACGGAGAAGAGCGATCCCTATTCGCTGCTTCAGATGCTTCGAATACAGACACACCGCGTATGGCTGTAGGGGACCCGACAGGAGATCTCTGTGCTACAAATGTGGTGAAACGGGGCACAAAAGGAAGGAGTGCACGAACGAGGCAAAATGCATTCTTTGCAAGGATGCTAAGCTAGCACCCGGCGACCTCAAACATGAGCCGGGGACAGGGAGATGCTGGGTTTTCAAGGAGGCCCTAACTAAAGCCAAATCGATACTCAAATGATCCGTATCCTGCAGGTCAATTTGCACCGAAGCACAAACGCCCAGGACCTACTTGAGCAGTTTGCGAGGGATAAGAAAGCTGACCTCCTGTTGCTGAGCGAGCAACACCATAACAAGGACTCGCAAGCGTGATACCCTGACAAATCTGGTACCTCGGCCATCTGGGTTCGAGACAGCGCCCGCTTTCAGGTGCAGGGCCATGGACGCGGGGATGGTTTTGTGTGGGTGCGGTGTTCAGGGATAACATATTTCAGTGTTTATCTGACGCCTAACGAGGCAATGCGATCTTTTCGAACCAAACTCGATGCCCTGGAGGACGCTGTCTCGAACACAGAGGGCCACATGCTGGTCGGGGGAGACTTCAACGCTAGAGCCATTGAATGGGGTATGCCACAATCCGACCCAAGGGGAAAGCAAATCTTGGACATGGCGGCCAGAACAGCGCTTTTTGTCCTAAATACTGGTAACACCCCTACTTTCCGCCGCTGGGGTTGCGTAGGAACCATACCCGATGTGAGGCTCGCTTCGGAGTCCCTGGTACCTAGAGTACACAACTGGCGAGTACTAGAGGACTACTCGGCTAGTGATCACCAGTATATAGCGGTTGAGATTCACGACAGTGCCACTCTGCGTGCATATGCCCAAACTTCAATCCTCGGATGGAGGACTGGGAGGATGGACGTTGAGAGGTTCGCTGACGCGCTAACGGCAGGTGCACCGTTGCTGGGAGCTCCGCCAGGGAGTGGAGGGCCTACAGCCAAGGACTTGGTGAACTCAACTATGAGTACCATCATAGCTGCTTGCGAGTCTTTCATGCCCCGTCGGAGACCCCGACATGGTAAGCCTCCAGTATACTGGTGGTCAAACGAGATCGCCGAACAAAGAAGCGAGTGTCACAAACTTCGGCGAGAGGCCCAGCGGGCGCGAACACGGGAGGAGGCAGACACTAGGCTAGCAGCATACAGGTCCGGCAGGAAATATCTTCGCACGCTTATTAACAAGAGCAAGGCCCGATGCTGGCAAGACCTCGTGGACGATGTAAATAGGGATCCGTGGGGCCTTGGCTACAAGCTGGTCATGGGGAAACTTGGTGCCCTACGGAAGCCTTGTATACATGACGCGGAAAAGATGGACGCGATAGTGCGGGGACTCTTCCCCGCCCATCCCGTCCGGGTTGACGCTGTCCATAGTGAAACAGCAGTCGAGTGCCCACTCTTCACACAGCTGGAACTGGAGGAGGCAGTCCTCTCCCTGAAAGCGAGGAAGGCTCCAGGTCCAGATGGTGTTCCAGCTGAGGTTTTGCAGCGCATCTATCACCATTGTCCTGACTTGCTGCTCAGCACATTCAACGCTTGCCTACGGGACGGGGTTTTCCCGGTACGATGGAAGGTGGCGAGGCTCGTGCTGGTCAGCAAGGGGAAGGGAAATCCCGAATCGCCGTCTGCATACCGCCCGTTATGCATGCTAGACACGGCTGGGAAAGTGCTAGAGAAACTCATCAAGGGAAGACTCACTGACGCGATTCGTGCTGCTGGGGACCTATCTCCTCGGCAGTACGGCTTTAGAGCAGGACGTTCTACCATTGATGCGATTGCAGAGGTGGTGAACGCGGTCCAAAAGGCAGAGGCATATAGTCGCACCAAGCGGCGGATCGTCCTGTTGGTGACACTCGACGTCAGGAATGCCTTCAACTCCGCTAGATAGGTGGATATTCTGGACACGCTGGAAAACTCTTTTCAAGTTCCAGAAAATCTAATGCGGCTTTTGAGGAACTACCTAAAGGACCGAAGCCTGCTCTACGACACGACACAGGGCCAACGAAGGATGGAAATTACATCGGGTGTTGCCCAGGGATCTATCCTTGGTCCGGACCTGTGGAACGTGTCTTACGACGGGCTACTGAGACTTGAGATGCCAGATGAGTCGCGCTTGGTCGGCTATGCGGATGATGTTGCGGCTCTGGTCGCTGGACGCACCGTTGAACAAGCGCAACTTAGGCTAGGTATACTAATGCGCCGAGTGAGGGACTGGATGACTGCTCGTGGGCTCAGTTTAGCACTGGAGAAAACCGACGTGGTCATCTTGACAAAAAAGAGAATCCCTAGAGTAAGGATGATCAGTATTGGAGATATACAGATCGAATCGAAGCCAGCGGTGAAGTACCTGGGGCTACTGATCGACTCGAAGATGAGTTTCTCTGAGCAAATCAGGGCAACGGCTGAGAAGGCTGCTTCGGGAATATCGGCACTGAGTCGACTTATGGCCAACGTAGGGGGACCCAGCCCATCAAGAAGACGCCTCTTGATGAGTGCTGTAGGGTCAGTGCTACTGTACGGAGCAGAGGTATGGGGCGACGATCTCAGCAAGGAGGTATACCGAAAACGATTGGCACAGGTACAGAGAAGAGGAGCACTGAGAATTGCATCTTCGTATCCAACAGTCTCCGACTCGGCGGTGAGAGTGATCGCAGGCGTGATACCTGTCGACCTCCTTGCTAGAGAGCGCCGCGCTATTTACCTGCCCCGAAACGAGGATGCGAGGGAGATAGTTGTCCGCGAGGAGAGACAACGCTCGCTCAACGATTGGCAGCAGTCTTGGAGGAATTGCACGAAGGGAAGGTGGACTGCGCGCCTCATCCCGTATGTGAGACCGTGGCTAAATCGAAGGCATGGTGAGACTGACTTCTATCTGACCCAGCTTTTGAGCGGGCACGGGTGTTTTCAGTCTTACCTGCACAAGATCGGTAAGTCACGGTCTCCCGATTGTCGGTTTTGCCCAGGAGAGGAGGACAATGCCTGTCACACATTTTTTGCGTGTACCAAATGGGCCAGGCTGCGAAGGGAACTCTACAGGGAGACGGGAGAGCTCACCCCGGATAATATAGTTGCGGTGATGCTCGAATCGGTTGACAAATGGAACCAGGTGGCACATTATGCTCGGGCAGTCCTAAAATATAAAAGGGACTCGCAGCAGCCGGAGGTGCTGGGGCTGGGGGATCGCTCTTCTGGCATTTCCTCTTCCCCTCTTCCCTCCCGCTAGGAAAGGGACTCCCCAGCTTGAAGGCGCCCCACGGCCTAACAAAAACGAGACCTAGCCCGAAGTAATGTGTCAAACGGTTCCAGGCTAGGTTCTCAGATTGACAGGGGAGGTGTTTAGTGGGTAGTCCAAGGGTATCCTCCATGGGAGTCCCACACTGCCAGACTCGGCGGGCGTAAATGCCTTCACCTCCCTACCACAAAAAAAGAAAAAGAAAAAAGGAATATAATTGATTGACTCCACTCTTTCGGCAAATGTTCTTGTTGCCAAATTTGCTGGATGACGTTATGGATGGCGTTTTGAACACCACTGCCACCATATTTAATGAGCTTCACGGGAACTTCATCGATACCCGTCGGAAACAAACTTCATTCGGGAATATCCATACGATCCGATGATCTAGAGCTGTGCAGAGGATTAAGGAGGTTCTTAAAATTTGATTTCCATCTTTTCTTAATCCTGTTTTCATCAGCGATGATATTGCCGATGTCATCACGGCAGAGCGTGCTTTTGGGCTGATAACCACGTTTCATGCTTTTCACTACTTTGTATGCTTGTCTTGTGTTGTTGTTCGTTAGACTTGCATCGATACTTCTCAATTGGTCGTCATAGTGTTTGTTCATGATGTCTTCATAATTCATCAACCGTAAATAATTTATTTCAATTTTGAACTGTAAATTTCAAATTTCATTTCATTTTGTTCAAGATGTTTTCATAAACCATATTGTAAATAAATCTCCTCGTGTTAAATCGTAAATTGTACATTTCATCTTCTTCTTCTTCTTAGCACTACAGCCCCTTTCGGGCCTTCGCTTCCTGCAAACAGCGCCTCCAACTGTCTCGGTCCGTTGACCGCGTCTTCCAATTTCGAAATCCGAGCAGCGATGAACTGTCTTCGTCGACCGAGTCAGACCAGCGTTTCCTCGGTTTCTCCACTGGCCTCCGGCCTTCAGTTCTGCGAACGAATACATTCTTGGGTATCCGTTGTTCCTCCATACGATTCATGTGTCCAGCCCATTGCATTGTACATTTCATACCATTCTCTAAATTGCATGCCTTTCATATCAAAATTCAAAGATTGTATTTTAAATGCAGTTTTATTTCAGATGTAACATGATGATTTTCCCAAAAGAGATTCAGAAGACCTAGGATCAGCAAAATTTTATTGCACATTTTTTGGTAACCCGATTAGCTAAAGTCCATGGGAAAATCATTGTGTTGTAAAAATGCTTATTTGTTCTTTTGCTTAATTACAAAATTTTTTGGAATATATAGGACTGATGCCTAGAAATAAAGAGAAGTTGTTAATCAGATCTCATGTGATTATGAACTCTGCAATAAAAATCATAATAGAGCGGTAGAGTATCCTGCCAACTTTATTAAAAGGTTCAAGTGCAACCTCTTGAAGTAGAGGAATCCTATTTTCGAGAGTGTTCAGCTGAACATTTTATGGTGACCCCAGTGTTCAAAGCAGCCTGCATGAGCCGCTAATTAAGCACGTCTCAAAAAGGAGATCGAGAAAATAATCAAAAATTACAAGGATCAATCGCCTGATAACAAAACACTTTCTTATCTGGAAGAAAAACTTGGGACGATTGAATATATTTGGAAAAGATTTAACAACAATGATGATCAGATAAGAGCAATCATGGATATGTCCCTTGATCATGCATATTTTGTGAAAGATTATCACAAAACGCTAGAATTAGCTGTAGAAAAAATTCGTTTTGAGCTGATGCCTTTGCTGGAGGATGTCAGAACGCAATCATTCAAAGAAAATCAACAAAACTCGAATGATGAGAATCAACCAACTAAAAAACCAGTAAAAACTGTTAGCCCTAAATTGACTCGACTGTTGAAAAAAACAACAAGTATTAATAGCTACCTTCAAGCGCTTAATTAACAGAACAAATGTGACTGATAGTTATCCCATTGAATGTGTTCTATTTGAAAAGATAAGATTATCAGCATTTGGACCCAAAATGCAGGAAGACATTAGTACAATCATCACCAGATTCCGATTGAAACGTTATGTTTACACTGCAGATGTTACAAAGATGTACTGCCAAATGCTCATAGCAGAAGAAAATCTGCATCTGCAACTGATAATGTGGCGGCAAAATGATCTTGAAGATGTAAAAAATTTTAAACCACAAATGAGTCAATAGTTAAACTTACCAAAGATCGAGCTCTCAAAATGCGATGGGAAATACATTGAATGGCCCCAATTCGCAGACTTATTCAAGCAAATGGTGCATGATCATCCAATAGGAGTTTCTGTCAAAAGTTCTTGTAACTAAAGATAAATTTAAGCAGCAAAACTCGTGATGCATTTCCAACAGTAAGGATGTCGCTATGCTAGACAAATTAATGGCACAACCAGAAATTACAATTGAAGGGCACATATACAAAAAGTGTTTAGAGGCTGCCAAAAGTGTGGTGAAAAACATGACACATTTTACACAGTGAAATAGCTACACCAACATCAACAAAGCCACAAAAAACAAATTTAGCCGTGTAATCCAATATAGGAGATGGCTATGTTTTCTTGGGAACAGCGATCGCCGAAATTATTAGTAACGAAGAAAAGCCTTTGAAAGCACTCATGTTACTTGATTCCGGTTCTAAATTAAATTTCATAACCGACAAAATGCGCAAAAAATTAGGATTCAGAACAAGCTATTCAAGTATTAACATCTCTAGAATCGGAAATACGCGGGTCAAAGCCAGTGACAAGATCAACATTACCTTAGAATCGAGCTGCAAAGAGTTTTCAACTATATTAGAACTCTTCGTAATTAAAGAAATAACAAACAATCAACTCCAGTAATACATCAATATAGATGATTGGAACATACCCGAAAACAATCCATTAGCTGACCCATTATTTAATAAACCAGGCAAAATAGACATTCTTAGGGGGGCGGAGGTCGATGGAGAAATTTTTAGAAATGGTCAAATACGCTTATTGTATAATCTACCAATTTTACCAGTTCTTCTGGTAATCTTTGGAAAGGATCAAACTGCACCCCATTTTGCGGAATAGCTAACATGAATCTAGAACACCAAGTACAGAAATTTGTGGGACTTGGAAGAGTGCTCGGCACCAGTCATTTTATCCAGCACTGACAAAAAATGTGAAGAATACTTCTAAGCTACAACCTCTCGAGATCCTACCGATCGATTTAAAGTGAACTTGCCATTATTGTATGATGCGTCGATATTAGATGATACGCATTCATTGGCACACAAAAGCAATGAAAAGAAAACTTTCCAAAAAAAACGTTGCTGAAAAGGCAGTATAATCAATTTTTTTAAGAGTACTTGAACTTGGGATACATGATAGAAATCCAAAAGGCGGGAATTGATGGGCTACATTATTTCATGCCACATCATTACGCATTAAAACTCGAAGGTAGTACCACAAAGCTGCGAGTATTTTCTGAGGCTTCTGCGAAAACCAGAAACAATTTGTCACTTAACGATTTATTGCTCAAAGGACCCAAAGTGCAAGAAGACATCAGTACACTCATCACCAGATTCCAGTTGAAACGTTATGTTTTCACTGCAGATGTTACAAAGATATACCGCCAAATACTCCTAGCAGAAGAAAATCTGCAACTGATAATGTGGCGGCAAAATGATCATGAAGATCTAAAATATTTTTAACATTCCACCATTATATACCGTACAAAAACTGCATCTTATTTGGCGATCAAATTTTTAAAGAAATTTGCTGAAGAAGAAGCACATCAGTTCCTTCTAAGGACTGCCGCAATCCATGATTTCTACGTTGATGATGGCTTGACAGGAAGTGACCATTTGGATGAAGCAGTAATAATACGGGAATTTAGCATCGGCAGGATTCAATCTTCATAAGTGGCAAGCTTATCATTTAAAATTAGTGCATGGTATCGCGAATCAGCATCTTGACATTGAACTTGATTGCGCAAGGTTGGATAGCGATCATGTTAAAACATTAGGAATGATCTGGCAGTCCATCACAGATACATTCACGCTCGTCACTGGTTTAAAAGAGCTTAAAATTACGACAAAGAGAAGCATACTCGCCGATATTTCTTAAATTTTCGATCCCTTGGGAAACCCACCACAATCCCAAGGCACGAATTGTGTGCAGCTAAATTGGCAGAACAGTTGGTAAAACAAATAAACTCATCAGCTGATGTAAAAGCAAATGCAGTTTTTTACTGGTCCGATTCTCTTATTGTCATCAACTGGATACGAGGAGACCCATCCATTCGCAAAACATTTGTCGCAAATAGGGCCGCGGTAATTCAAGAAATGACATCAGCAAAGGAGTGGAAATATGTTTGCACAAAAGACAACCCTGCCGATCTTGTTTCCCGTGGACTCTTCCCAGAACAGCTGAAACAATCGAAAACATGGTTCAACGGTCCAACTTTTTGAAAAATTCTTATACGTGATTGGCCAACTGAACCCAATTTAAGTAACATTGCAGACAAAGAAAGAAAGAAGAACTCAATCAATCATGGGAACTCATTTCTGAAATTGGTACGTGTTATGGCTTACATAAACAGAGTAGTAATGATATCTCAAACTAAACACAACAATACCGAGACCAAGCATTTATCAACTCGAGTACTAGGTGCAGCCCTTAAAACCAACATTAGAGAAGTGCAACGTAGCAGTTTTCATGAAGAAATCAAAATACTATTAAAAGACGGGGAAGTTAGTAAATCCAGTAAACTTCGATTGTTGACACCATTTATTACATCGGATGCCATTTTAAAGGTCAGAGGAAGATGACAAGACTACTTCTTGAGTATCTGCATAGAGAGAATTTACATGCAGTACCTCAAGCTTTACACAATATTGCAAGATAAAAATACTAGATTCTGAACGGCAGAAACATTGCCAGAACCATTGTGGCAAATTGCGTTTTATGCAAGAAATTTCGACCACACTTGCTCAATCAACAAATAGGCATTCTACTAAAACATTGGGTCGAATTAGCGCGACCATTTCTGAACAGTGGTGTCGATATCTGTGGACCAATATATACGCATTTGAAAATTCGAAGCAAAAATCATACATAGCAATATTTGTCTGCTTTGCATCTAAAGCGATATACTTGGAAGTCGTGTCCGACTTAACCACCGATGGGTTTCTAGGTGCGAGTCAAGACGAGGAAAATACGAAAACATATGTATATTGTGACAATGCCCGCAGTTTCTTTGGAACAAACAACCAACTAAAGGAGCTAAAAGAAATACTGACTGATGAAAACTCAGTTAAACAAATTGTAAATAAGTGCTCAAGTGGCAATACTCTTCTTCTTTGCAGCACTACAGCCCCTCTCGGGCCTTCCATTTCTGCAAATAACGCCTCCAACTATCTCGATCCATTGCCCGCGTCCTCCAATTTCGAAATCCGAGCAGCGATGAACTGTCTTCGTCGACCGAGTCAGACCAGCGTTTTCTCGGTCCCCCCTGGTCTCCGGCCTTCAGTTCTCCCAACGAATATCTTTTTATGTATCCGTTGCTCACCCATATGATTCATGTGTCCAGCCCATTGCAGCTTCTGCAGTCGCACAATCGTTGAGACTTTCAGTTCGTCAAAAATTTCATACAGCTCATGATTGTATCGAATTCGCCATTTGACCCCGTTTAGCGTCGCTTCGATTATTTGCCTCAGGACCCGTCGCTCAAAGGCGTTTAATATGTTCGTGGATACTTGGATTATGGTCCATGTTTCACACCAATAGCATAACACAGGTCTTATCACAGATTTGTATACTTGGAGCTTTACTTTCCTGTGTATGCAGCTGGTCTTCAAGATCGTCAAAACTGAAAAAAAAAATATTTATTTGCGAGCTGTATTTTTCGGCGTATTTCTAATCTTTCATTACCCGTTTTCGTTATTTTGACGCCTAAATACACAAATTTGTAGCACTAGCAACTAGTTTTGCTTCGCTGTCGAGTTTCAGGAAGAGTTCTTTAGCATTTATTAATGACCGTGACAAAATGTTGATGTCCGCATAGGCTACACTTGGCTCGACTTGTATAGTAATGTACCTCGTGTATCAACAGGTAGCTTCCTTATGACATACTTCAGAGCCAAATTGAATAGCAATGGGGCCAGCTCATCTCCCTGCTTTAGTCCGGTGCGGACTTGGGAGGTTGTCGACGTCGACTTCTCAATTGGTCGCCATAGTATTTTCTTTTTTTAATTCTAATTATCTTATTCGCTACTCTTCGGAGTGGCAATATTCAGTTTCACTTCATTCCCCCTTAATCAATGCATTTCGCTGTGGAGGGCAGCGGTAAAGTCTACAAAACATCTACTACTACGAACAGTTGTGTCAGCTTTCTTAACGTATGAAGAATTATGCATCGTAGCTACTGAAGAAGAACACTATGAACAGTATGGAAATTTGAAAAGAGTAGCAAATAAGATAATTAGAATTAAGAAGAGAAAATGCTACGGCGACTAATTGAGAAGCATTGATGTAAGTCTAGCGAGCAATAACACAAGACAAGCATACATAGTAGTGAAAAGCCTGAAACGTGGTTATCAGCCCAAAACCACGCTCTTTCATGATAACATCGCTGATGAAACCAAGATTAAGGAAAGATGGATATCATATTTCAAGAACCTCCTTAATCCTCCGCTCAGCCCCAGAACATCGGAGTCTATAGATATTTCCGGAGAGCCTCCATTGGCCCCACCAACTCTGGATGAAGTTTGTTTCACCATCAAAGCCCAAAAGTATAATAAAGCGCTGAGCATCGAGGAGATTCCAGTGGAGCTCATCAAATATGGTGGCTATAGTGTTCATAAAGCTATTCACAAAGTCACCCAGCACATTTGGCAACAAGAACATATACCTAAAGACTGGAGCCAATCAATTATATTTTCTGTCCGCAAAAAGGGTGACAAGCTACAGTGCGAAAATTATAGAGGCATATTACTACTTTGTCCGGCCTACAAAATATTTCATAAAGACGGCGTACAAAACTTTCCAAAGAAAATAAAGTCACATCATACCCCACTAGTATTATTGAGGAGTATCACGATGGCTTTAGAGCAGGTAGATCGACAATAGACCAATTTGTCACTGCCATGTGAGTACTTGAAAAATGCTGGGAGTTCAACATAGATGTACACCAAATTTTCGTTGACTTCAAGCAAACATACGACAGTATTGATCGTAACGTACTGTACCAAATAATGCTTTGCTTTTTTATTCCAGCTAAATTGATCCGTCTTACCAAAATAACAATGACGTCGGCAACCTCCCAAGTCCGCATCAATAACCAACTAACTGATGCCTTTGAGGCAAATAACGGACTAAAACAGGGAGATGGGCTGGCCCCATTGCTATTCAATTTGGCTCTAGAGTACTTCATAAGGAACCTACTTGTCGATACACGAGGTACATTACTATACAAGTTGAGCCAAGTGGTACCCTATGCGGACGACATCAACATTTTGTCAAGGTAATTAACAACTACCAAAGAACTCTTCCTTGAAACAACAGCGAAGCAAAACTAGTAAGGCTACAAATCAATGAGAATAAAACAAAGCTCATCACGCAGTCGAGGAAAAATATCTCAAGCACACAAAATATCTCACTTGGCGAATATAGTATTGAAAACGTGAGCGAACGTGTATATGTAGGCGCCAAAATAACGACAATCGGTAATGAAAGAGACTTTTAAGACCAGCTGCATACACAGGAAAACAAAGCTCCAAGTATACAATTCTGTAGTAAGACCTGGGTTATGCGACAGTATTGATCGTAACGTACTGTACCAAATAATGCTTTGCTTTTTTATTCCAGCTAAATTGATCCGTCTTACCAAAATAACAATGACGTCGGCAACCTCCCAAGTCCGCATCAATAACCAACTAACTGATGCCTTTGAGGCAAATAACGGACTAAAACAGGGAGATGGGCTGGCCCCATTGCTATTCAATTTGGCTCTAGAGTACTTCATAAGGAACCTACTTGTCGATACACGAGGTACATTACTATACAAGTTGAGCCAAGTGGTACCCTATGCGGACGACATCAACATTTTGTCAAGGTAATTAACAACTACCAAAGAACTCTTCCTTGAAACAACAGCGAAGCAAAACTAGTAAGGCTACAAATCAATGAGAATAAAACAAAGCTCATCACGCAGTCGAGGAAAAATATCTCAAGCACACAAAATATCTCACTTGGCGAATATAGTATCGAAAACGTGAGCGAACGTGTATATGTAGGCGCCAAAATAACGACAATCGGTAATGAAAGAGACTTTTAAGACCAGCTGCATACACAGGAAAACAAAGCTCCAAGCATACAATTCTGTAGTAAGACCTGGGTTATGCGACAGTATTGATCGTAACGTACTGTACCAAATAATGCTTTGCTTTTTTATTCCAGCTAAATTGATCCGTCTTACCAAAATGACAATGACGTCGGCAACCTCCCAAGTCCGCATCAATAACCAACTAACTGATATCTTTGACACAAATAACGGACTAAAACAGGGAGATGGGCTGGCCCCATTGCTATTCAATTTGGCTCTAGAGTACTTCATAAGGAACCTACTTGTCGATACGCGAGGTACATTACTATACAAGTTGAGCCAAGTGGTACCCTATGCGGACGACATCAACATTTTGTCAAGGTAATTAACAACTACCAAAGAACTCTTCCTTGAAACAACAGCGAAGCAAAACTAGTAAGGCTACAAATCAATGAGAATAAAACAAAGCTCATCACGCAGTCGAGGAAAAATATCTCAAGCACACAAAATATCACACTTGGCGAATATAGTATCGAATACGTGAGCGAACGTGTATATGTAGGCGCCAAAATAACGACAATCGGTAATGAAAGAGACCTTTAAGACCAGCTGCATACACAGGAAAACAAAGCTCCAAGTATACAATTCTGTAGTAAGACCTGGGTTATGCTATGGTTGTGAAATATGGACCCTAACCCAAGCATCCACAAATATATTGAACGCCTTTGAGCGACGGGTCCAGAGGCGAATAATCGGAGCGAAGCTAGACGGGGGGACCAATGGCGAATTCGATACAATCATGAGCTGTATGAAATTTTTGACGAGTTGGAGGTCTCAACGATTGTAAGACTGCGGAAGCTGCAATGGGCTGGCCACATGAATCGTATGGACAAACAATGGATACCCAAAGAGGTATTCGTTGGAAGAACTGAAGGCCGGAGATCAGTGGGGAAACTGAAGAAACGCTGGTCTGACTCGGTCGATGATGACAGTTCATCGCTGCTCGGATTTCGAAATTGGAAGACGCGGTCAATAGACGAGACAGTTGGAGGCGCTATTTGCAGGAATGGAAGGCCCGAGAGGGGCTATAGTACTACGAAGAAGAAGAAGAAGGTACTGAAGTTGAGGTGATCCTTACCTCAAGAACACTCACGCCTCTTTCTTCAGATTCAAATGATTTAACACCATTAACGCCGGCGCATGTTTTGGTTGGTTGGTTGATGAGCCACTTGTAAAAACCAATAGCTCCTGAAAAGAGACAAAGAGAATATCATTAGCACCCAGATGGCTATTAACAAATCGCCTTAAGAACGAGTTCTGGAAGCGACGGCACATTGAATACTTGGGGGAATAGCAAAAACGCACGAAGTGGACATCTACGCAGACAAACATGAAAACAAGAACAGTAGTTACGATCAAAGAAGACAAATTGTCGCTTTTCAGATGGAAACTAGGACGGCTTCTGGAGACCATTCCTAGCGCCGGCGGCTATGTTCGTGTGACAGACTTAGAGACTAGTCCGGGTATTATCAGTAGATTGATTCATTAGTTGGCACCATTACCAATTCACTACAGTAGTGAGAAATTCACTAATCCTTACGAAACGCTGGAAGCAGCTGCTGAGCCAATGGAGATAGTAGATACTGGAAATACTACATACCAAAAGAACAGGAAACTAAAACGTGCTCTTTCAAAATTTAGTTCACTCAAAGCTTGCCTATTGACAATGTTGGTTTTACAATTAACTTCGTGGAACATGTCATCTGCAGTCAAACTACCGATTAAAGTTACTAGCATTGAAAATAACACCGGCATTTATTTCGAAAATATTTGCAATGGACGACTAACTCCAAACACATAGAAAGGTATAACCCTTTACCTTTTAAAAGGTTATTGGGAAGTTTTCCGAAATAAAGAAGCTGGCGTAAATCAACTTAAGCGGCTTTAAGACGACATTACGAACAACACGTATCATAACGCTGTTGTATCACAATACCGTCATCGATTTCAACTACTAAGCCAAGACGATCATCTTCTGCAGGAGCCTACCCAAAGAAGGATGAAAAGGTCCCCGTTTAATATAATTGGCAACTCAGCCAATAAGCTTTTTGGAATTTTGGATAATGAGTATGAAAAATCAATGAGCGAAACAATCGCTAACATTCAAAATAATGAGAACAACCTGAATGAGTTGATAAAGCGACATACTTCAATTTTGGACAAAACTTTTAACGACATTACAAAAAGTACATCAGACGAAGCAAATCGGAAAGGCATTCAATGCTATCTATGAGGACATAAAATTCTTCAACTCCGAGGTCAAGCAACAGAGAATAGCTGAAGCCTTTAATACTCATTATATCACTAATTACTGAGTGTCAGGATAGGGAACGCTCATTGGTGGAAGTGACAATCAACGCACACCATAAAACCATAAATGAAAACGTCATATCACCTAACCAAATAAAAATCCAGATCGCACTTATCAAGGAAAATCCGCCTCAAGGTTTAGAACTTCCAGCGATTGGAAACCAAATCAGCGTTTCACGAATTTCGACTTTTACCTTTACCAACTATGATTAATAACAGCTTTTGTTATTTTTCATATGCTTCATTTCACATGTAACATGATGATTTTCCCAAAAGCGCTTTAGCTAGAATTAATGTCAGCAAAATTTTATTGCACATTTTATCGTAATTTTATTGCACATTTTATCGTAAATATGCTTACTTGTTATTTTGCTTGGTTATAGATTTTTTTGGAATATATAGGACTGATGTCTAGAAATAAAGAGAAGTTGTTAATCAGATCTCATGTGATTATTAACTCTGCATCCAAAATCATAATCGGGCGGTAGAGTATCCTACCAACTTTGTTAAAAGATTTAAGTGCAACCTTTTGAAGTAAAGGAATCCAATTTTTGAGAATGTTCAGCTGAACAGTATCTTCGTTACTTTATTTTAAATATCTTATTTTCAACTCTTCTGAGATTTTCATAATGTTCTCTCTTCGTCCTGGGTTTCCCACCTAGCTATTGCTGGTACGCCTGATTCTTTTTGTCTAACGCATTCTGGCACTCATCATCAAACCAATCATTTATTATGGGCCGGGCTTGATGTCCGATTGTCTGTTCTGCTACGGTCTCCATTGTCGCTTTCACGTTCACCCGTAGCTTGTTGCTTGTTTTCAGCGATGGGAGCTAGTTGGTTCTCGAGGGTTTCCGTGAAATTTATTGCCACTGGCGCCGTTTGGAGCCTTTCGATGTCGAATTTGTGGAGAGCTGGTCTTTGTAGAATAGGCCTTTGACATACGGCATCAAATAATGATTCGAGTTACATTTGGCTCCTCGGTATGTACGGACGTCAAGTATGCCAGTATTTTTAATTAATATTGACTGGCCAGTTGTAAAAGGTCCTTAACAGCACTAGGGTAGTTCAATGATCTGACTTTCCAGGATCCAATGCCATAGTCCTGTTTTCGGTTGCGATGTCGTTGCAGTAGATCCAATCCACTCCGAGTCTCTATTGCAGCTTTCGAAACAATCTAGGGTTTTACAGGGACGGGGAGTTAGCCCATCGCTCAACCTCCATTCCGGTGGCATGGTTATTACTTTTAATTCCGTTATCAGGCGTGAAAGACTCGCCTTCGCTCTCTTACGTCACCACAAAGGACGTGTAAGAAGGATTTAGTAGTAGAGCCGCAGATGTATTTACAGTTATTGGCATTTCTCGGCATTAAGCGTGTTATCATCGGGGAACCATTAAACCTATTGTGCGACTCCGAGACTATTTACTACCATTTGTTCATGTGATTTAAGATGAAGAATTATGAAAGCTGCAGGTGGGGGAAACACGGCGATCCCTCCTCCTTTCTTAACCGGGCTTGGGACCATCTACGGCGGGAAATTTTCTACATGCAGGTTTTTGGCTATTTCCTTAGCAACAATCTTCTGTACTCTGAGATGGGCTGGTAGCTTCTTTGTAATAGCTAATGTAATAATGTTTGGTGCAGTAAAAGGAATGCCTAAGTATTGTTTGAGGGCTTTGGTTTTTAGAGCATAAGTTATTTTTTAGAGGAGGAAGCTTTATGTTAGTTAAATTTGCCTCAATTTTTGGTCTAATAATAGATCTGGATGTGTTAGTAGCTTTAGACAGAAACAGATCCTGGTGTGGAGAGCTTCATTTGAATGCAATATTATTGGCTTTGTTGGCTTTTATTGTCTGTTCTTTGTGTAAGACGTTGATAAAGTTTTGTTAGTTAACGTGTCTACCTAGGAATATGAAATTTTTGACCCAGGAAATATGAATGTTTCCAAATTTAAAAAAAAAATTTTTTTAATAGAAAAGGCAATTGAGATTTACTGATGTTCAGAGGGAGTTTCAGTTGATTGTATTTTTTGACGAATTGATTCAATTTCGCTTGTCAAAAAAAATTAAGGTTGTTTGTTTTCCGTTTCCTTTACAGATAATTAAAAAATTGTCAGCGTATTGTAACAGTGTTGTGGACCTGACCGAGATTTTGTGAGGCTCTAAAAAGTAAAGGATTTAAAACATCTCCTTGAGGTAAGCCATTGTTAAGCGTTATGCTGTCCTTACCGAGGCATAGTTTTCTGTTTGAAAGAATGTTGTTTATCCAGTCTAAGTAATAATGGTTGAAATTTACTATCATTAGAGTTCTTAAAAATGTGCGGATATCTACTCTCTCATAGGCATTTGCTATGTCACAGGTGATTGCCGTAATTGATTCTGAGTTGGTAAACTTTTATCAGACTAAGGACAGTATTGACGGACATGTTAGCTGATTTACCACGCCGGCACGAATAGCAGTGAAAATTGAGCAAATTGCTTTGTTCACATAAATCTGATATTCTGTTTTTGATAAGGTTGTTAATTATCTTTATGGAGGTATTAATAAGCGAAATAGGTCTGTAGATTTCGTGGTTACCTGTATGTAGGGGCTTGTATTTTTTTAAGAGTTGGAATGATACGTATGCTTCTTAAAATTTCGGGAAACTGAGATTGAGGGACTTTGGAAGTGAGATTTTATTGTTGTAGTTCAGGGAGTTAACCCTCCGAGTACACACCTATTTTTTCGATCATCGAGTACTTATGGAGTCAATTTGACCCCAACCTTCTTTGAACGTATACAGTATCGCCCCCACTACAAATATTAGTTTGAAAAAATTTTCAGAAATAGTTTGAAATCTCTTTTAGTAATTCTCATACATTAGAGAGGCCTTAAATGTCCTTAGTCTACCCGAAAAATTCGCGAACAACCTGAAAAAACGAAAATTAGCATTTTTACATAAATAATCGTACCTTTTTCAATTTATATTTTTGGCTAAAAAATTACGCGGAAACTCTCAAGACATTGTAGTAATCGAGGAGTTATGGCTCAAAAATGCAGCGCAGCAACCACAAGAACAGAACAAGACAAAAACAAAGTGAAGTATCCGAAATTATGCATACAGATAAAATAGTTGAACTATATAACCATCCACTGAAAGAATAAAATTAAAATAAAAAAAAAAAAAAATAAGAATTACCAACTTGAAGAGAGAAAAGCCATTTGTAGAAGTAAACATTTCGCATTTTTTTATGGAGATAAGTTTAAGAGAAGAAAGAAAGTTTTCTTGTTTGTTTGTGAAGAAAACAATAGCATACAGAATAGCGGTAAGAATTTTAATTGAAATCAGAATATTAAGAAGTAAACAAACGTATTGTGGGACACAGGTATCATCTATCTACTTATTACCAACTACGAGCATATGCATATTGTTATCATGAACTTGAACTTGATTGATACATTGGGAATTAGCGCAGGATTTTGATAGCGATCGTTTGAAAATCAAAAACGCGTCAGCTCGCTAGAAAACGATTAATTGAAGTCTATATATGTAAATGATCTAGCCACGCCTGTCGAAATTCGGTTGAGACTCAACTTATTTTGTAGCACGTAACGTAAATGGTAGTAATCGTCATCAATGAATGATATAGAAATGAACAACAGTATGCACATGATCTTATACGAATTATAATAAAATCCAAACATCAGAAAAATGAGGAAGAAAAACATGAGCGAGAGAGAGAGAGAGAGACAATATACTTGTACATCTTGTATAATCAAAGACTTTAAAACATCCATTATTCAAGGAAATAATAATAAAACTTGCATTCTTTTACCAACCGCGAACTCGCTCTAAAAGATAAAATAAAAAAATTTAATAAATTCTAATAAAGTGGCGAGTTCCGCAAACGACCATTGAAAAGTTGTAAATTAACAAGAACAAAAAACATTGAATTATTTTATGCCGACAAAACAAATTGTGAAAGTAATATTGACAATACGGTTAAAAGAATGTACTCCTCTCTAACCTAATTTAGTAATGTTTTCAGTTCGGTTTACAAAATCAACTTATTCTCCTCTAAAATGCCTTCAACGTTATTACAAGACAAATATCAATACCCAAAACAGTTTAGAAATCGGCACAAATGTATATCAAACGGATGAGTGGACAAACGTCTCACCGAAAATTCTATCTTATATTGACTTAAACAAACATCTACAAAAATCATCCGTTGTCCATAATACGCCAGAGAGTTGTTAATTATTTTTATGGAGCCTATAGCAACTCGAGAGGAAACCCCCTGTTGAGTGTGCATGATAAAGTACAGCCAGTTGTTACAGTGGAACAGAATTCCGACAATTTGCTGGTGCCGGCTGATCATCCGAGTCGCGCCAAGTCAGATTGTTATTACGTGAATAATGTTACATCAGAATGTAATTCGCATAGCTTCAGCCAGCATATTCCCGGAGAAGCAATTGCAAACGTTGAAGCAACAACAAATGCTTCAAGCACAGCAAATGTAACAAATGCAAGGGACGAATCGTTCGGGAAACTGGCTAAGCGGTAAAACCAGAATTTCACGGCTATCGATTGTGCATAGACGAGGGAGTCGAGTGGCAACTGCGAACGCGCGTGGACGCGGGGAGTACAGCAAAATTGAATCTTCTCAGCTCAATTTTTAATTTGTTCATAGTGAAAAGATTGTTTTAAACCGTTAAATGAAATGAAAGTGCACAAAATAAATTAATTAGCGTGAGAAGATTGTTTAAACCGTTAAATGAAATGAAAGTGTACAAAATAAATTAATTAGCGTGAGAAGATTGTTTTAAACCGTTAAATGAAATGAAAGTGTACAAAATAAATTAATTAGCGTGAGAAGATTGTTTTAAACCGTTAAATGAAATGAAAGTGTACAAAATAAATTACTTAGCGTGAGAAGATTGTTTTAAACCGTTAAATAGTTAAATAAAATGAAGTGCTTTAATTGCTATGAAATTTTATTGCCGTCTGATTTGCGTTCAAATTTGGAATGTTTCTGAATAAAACAAGTGCTGACCGTTGACATCAAGATTTCTTGTGACCGTTTAATATAACAGTGTGCCACTGCGGTCGATCTCTATCTTGACCCAAAATTAAACGTTTCCCTTGCTCGCTTGTTGAATGTTTGCGGGATACGGGATTGAGAGTTGAGTTACGGCGTTTTGAAGTGGATTTTACGCGTGGGAAATTGCAATTTCGAATTGTTCAAACACCAACCAGCGAAACAGTGCAATAATTTACACGGCCCTAAATTTTAACGGATTGAAAATTTGTGACTTTCCTAGCATTTCGGCTAATTAATTTTCCCGTTAACCTATACTATTTAAACGAAGTTTTGGTACCAGTTTTTTTTCCATTTATGCGTTTCCATTTATGCGTGCATGGTTTCCTATTTCACACGCGTTTGTGCATTTTGATCGGCGCCCGAAAGAGTTTCCGTCTTTCCCAAACTCGAATTTCGAAGTGTTTATGTTCCGTGTGGGTGCAAAAATAGAGCCACGTGCATCTCCGAGAGGAAGGAGGTTAGAATGCTGTAACGATTGATGATAGTGTTGAATTGAAAGAGAAGATAATTTTGGCGCTTATATTTTGGAATCGGAAAATCGCATAAATTTTTTTGTTGTTTATACCATTGAAACACGTTCGGAGAAGGATACAAAAATAAATTAATGATCTAATTCGACGCTCTCTCTCAAACATTTTTTTTGTATAGTGTTTAATGTGTCGAAGTAATATTTGTAAATAACGATTAAAAATAATAATGAAAATTTCAGTGGACCTCCCCCGCATGTGTCATCGAGCGCTCGGAGAACCCTGCGGGTAAGTGTCTTTTGTTACGCTTTTGGTATATTGGTAGATATATCTTTCTTTTCTTTTGTTGCATGTTGAATCGTCAGAAAATTTAGAGGTTGTTTTTTTTATATTTTTGAATACCTAAATCATACATGAGAGGAAGACGCGATTATTTAATTGTACATGAATATCAACAATAAACTTGAACGTAAATATCGGCAAATTATGTATGTAAAAATTTCTTTTGTTTCCTTTTGAATAATAATGATGCGTAATTGAAATCTTTCGGTCTTTCCTTCCCTAAGATTCTAACCGGGTATAGGACCCGGTACGGTGGCAGGCTTCCACATCAAAACATGAGGCAGCCACCGGGTACTTATTAATCCTTCTTTTGTTTCAGGTGACGTCGTGGGTTGAGTGGCCCAAGAAGAGTGCCTCTTTATGGCATAGAGTTATGCAATCAAATTGTATAATTCTATGGCATAAAATGGTCACCGGGGTACTCCCCTTCTGATGGGAAAGTTCATACAATTCAAGTTGTATGAGTTTTCCACTCAGAAGAGGAATACCTGGCCACTTCAACAAGATATCTATGGATTTATTCCGGTTGGGTGGGTACGAAGGGGCCCCACCACCACCCGTTTGCCCCTCTTTCATTTGTGGGCCATGAACTTCGTCGGGTAATGACGAGGTCACCCCAAGTTCGTCTTTCTTTTCAGGTTCCCCTTGTTCTCATGACAAGCTCTAATTCCCTCGGTGTAGTTATCTACACTTTTTGCGACTTCGGTCGCCTCTTGACTTCCAGCAGTCCAATTCGTGAATGCGAAATATTTTGTAGTGGGTCCTCGTGCTGGGGAAATGAACCCGCCCCACGACACCGCAATGCTAGCCTGCCAGCGCATTCACGCGTCTCCAGACGAGGGCATTCTCGACAGATATTGTCATCTTCTTCTGCCGAGGCAGCAGAACATCGCTGCAGTCCTTTACGGACTTTATTGAAAATCCTAATTCACTACAAATGGCGCCCAACGTGGGGCCCGAAAAAGCCCGGCTGTATCATCAGTCGTGAGCACGAGACAGTCCATCGTCTCTAGGTGTCCCCACAAGGTGTTAGTATTTTTGGCGGGTAGATAACTCCCGAGGGTAATTGCACTGATCGTGCCCCAGCAAGTAATAACTGCCGGACGTGTGTTGTCTTTGGACATCAATATCGTTTGGTCCTGCTTGTGAATTATACTTTGGTGGTTTACCACCATTGTATAACTAGTAAGGCCAAATGATATTAGAGTCCCTTTTTGTGTTCGGAAGTTATTATCCCAACAACTATTTTGCGGAGGATTCTGATCCGCTCCCCAAACCAGCGGTGCCTAGGTGTCTTAAATTACATGGATTTTGGTTTCATGTGATTGGCTGATTAGCTAATCCATGACTATACATGACAAGACACGCGCTGCTTGTGGATTAGAATCCAACCCTGGGCTGACAAGTTGTAACTTGAGAAAATTTGCGGATGAGGGATCACTTCTGAACCCTGATTTTCATGGTGCCACAAGAGAGTGTCCCTGAAACGCTATAGAAGGATTGTGCCATTAGTGTCCATACTTGGGAGGAAGGACGGAAAGGAAAGACCGGTTATTTTTTTGATATTTTGATCGCAACTAAACTATTTCATAGACTTTTTTTTTTTGAGGTACTTGTATAGTTCGCCACTGACGGCCACTTGATAAGCATATATTTTACATTACCTTTTCACATTTACTCTATTATTCTTATAATTATTCATTTAGGTATTTAGCAAAATTAAATTTCATTTAGGATGTCGACCAAACGCACGCCAGACAAGCGCAGGTTGCATTCGGAAGCAGGGCCCACGGCATTGTGTGTCATCTGTCAGCAAGCACGAAATGATGGAACGTCCGTACAAACGTTGGCGTGCGGACATGAGTTCCATGAAGTCTGCGTGACCCAGCAACTGCTATCGTTGGGTTGTCGTCTCCGATTCCAGTGAAGCCGACGGGGACTGGCGTTCCCGGGTTACCCGAATCGCTTAGTAAAAATACTAGGATTGAAACTGGATCCGAAACATAGTGGCTTTGTGATTGTTCGATAACAAGATCAACTCATTGCTGCGAACCTCAACCCTGGAGGTATATTCAGGTACCACGGGCAGCTGATGAGCCTCCATCATAAAGATGGTCAGCTGATTGGTTGCGGCCCTTCGGGGAGTTTCGTGGTGGCTTGTGGTGCAAACAAAGGTTGGCGTTAACCTTATAGCGTCAGATACAGCTGGGTCTCGGATCTACCAGTATCAAAGTTGAGAGTTTCCTCAATGTAAACTGGTACCGAACTTGGGGGCGAATGATTGGCGCTTAAACCAATCGCTGTCTAATGGTGACCGTGAGATTAGGCCTATAACAGGCAGGTGCTCACGTTAATCAAAACGACACATGTGGCTGTGGAGCCGACAGTCCTACAAGACTTAATGGCGCTCATGCAGGACCTGACCACCCGGGTAGCCTCGCTGGAAAGCCAGAAGGAGAATCCAGTACCACCTCGGCCAAGAACGCCTCCGATGTGGGATTCGGACCCAAATCCGTGGGAACGAATCCGGCCCGGTGCGGCAATGAATCCGCTGGCTCCAGTGTACCGGCCCCGACTGAGCCAAGCACCGCCACCAACTCAGGCTCCAGTGATTCCGTCGGACCAACGCATCCATCCACACACTACGTATCGGCTGAAGCCGACGCAGATTCCCAGCATCATCCAGGGCTGGAATCTGCATTTCAGCGGGGAACCCAACACTATAACGGTGGAAGTCTTCATTAGTCGGGTGGAGTCGCTGATTGAGCAGATGCTAGCAGGAGACCACACGGCACTCGCAGGATACTTGCCAATGCTGCTTAGGGGAGCAGCACTTGAGTCATATTGGCGAATACATTCGGCCCCACCATCAATACGCTGGTCACGGTTGAAGGAGGTACTCCGCATGGAATACCCTACGGTAGACATGGACGAATTAGTACTGGACAAGATGAATGCTAGATGGCAGCGTCCGGACGAGTCTTTCCATCAATATCGAGCCGATATTCTTCGGCTGAATGACCAGTTGTCAGAGCCGATGTCCTCTACCCAATTGCTGCGTCTGCTGAAGCGCAATCTAAGGCCGGAGCTTCGCCGCCATATCATGAACTCCGATCCACAGAGTATGGAGGCACTGCTGAGAACTGTGCGTCGCCTAGAAGGGTTTGAGGAAGACCTCCGTGACCGGCCATACTTACTAGCTAGGACGGGTCCTCGACGAGGAATCGCGGAATTGGCCCCAGATTATACCACCATGGATCTGGAGGAAGATTTGGACCAGGACCAACTTTCTGTAGCAGCAGTGGGAAGTCTTACGACCTGCTGGAATTGCCATCAAACCGGACACCGGTTCATTTCATGCCGAGCAGAGCGTAAGGTTTTCTGCTACGGTTGCGGCAAGCCGGACACTTACTTCCCGGACTGTTCTGAATGTGCCGCGCGAAAAAACGGCCAAAAGAGTACCCGGCCACCTCAGCGGTACTCGAAGCCCCCGCAGTAGCTCCTCAGCCAGCTGCTAACCCCAATAACCCTGACGTTAACCCACCAGCCATGACCATTACGACTGCGGATGTTCACTCTCTTCCGGAGACCTCGCCAACGACAATATTAAAGCGACCACCGCAGTCACTGCCAGAAGAACACCGGCAGCCTCAAATATGCACTTTAAAACCTTATCATGTTCGACTGCAGGAATATCGGGTGGCTCGAGAGCGAATATTTGCTTCCGAAGTAGTCACTTCCCGCCCGCGCACGACAAAATGGTCAACCCGTCGTTGGCGGAATTTCCGCAGGAGAGTGCGCACCTGCCGTCAAACCTTAAACTCTTGTAACATCTCGGAGGTTGCTGAGAATGAGATCAGGCCCTGTCATCCAATTAAAGTGTTGGGCGAGACCGTGTTTGCATTGATCGACACGGGTGCCAGTATCAGTTGTCTTGCCTCGAGCTTTGGCTCGAAGGTGCTCCAAGACTATCCAAACTTGATTAAATCCTGGCGCACTGAAATCAGTACAGCTGATGGCACCAAACACCCTATACGAGGTAAACTAACCACACCCGTGACGTTCAGGGGTCAGACGAAGGATATTACTTTCTACATTATTCCGTCTTTGACTCAGAATCTGTACATTATTCACAGATTTGACTTTAAACGCCAGATATGTCAACGAAATCACTTCTATTCCAGATAGACATGACCTGACGCCTAACCAACGGCAACGCCTGGAAGCATCCATCGCTGCTTTCCCATCTTACGCTACCCAAGGTCTTGGCCGCACCACCCTAGTCTCACACGCCATCGACGTTGGCGATAGTAAACCGATTAAGCAGAGACACTACGCCATCTCACCGGCCATGGAGAAATTGGTGTATGCGGAGCTGGATAGGATGCTCGAGTTGGGGGTCATAGAGGAGTCCCAAAGTGCCTGGTCATCACCGGTAACCTTGGTGGTGAAGCCAGGTAAAGTCCGCCTCTGTCTTGATGCCCGTAAGGTCAACGCGGTTACCATCAAGGACGCGTACCCTCTTCCACTCATCGATGGAATACTAGGGAGACTGCCGAAAGCCAATTATAACACCAGTCTTGACCTAAAAGACGCCTTCTGGCAAATTCCACTCGATGAGGGGTCGAGGGACAAGACCGCCTTCACAGTGCCTGGACGACCACTATATCAGTTCGTCACAATGCCCTTTGGCCTGTGTAACGCGCCGCAAACGATGACACGGTTGATGGACAAGGTCATCCCACCTCACCTGAAACACCAAGTGTTCGTGTACCTTGATGATCTGTTACTCATCACGGAAACGATCGATCAACACCTCCTACTTCTACAAGAAGTAGCCCTGCACATCAGTAAGGCGGGACTCACCATCAACGTACAGAAAGTAAGTTTGTCATGAAAGAAGTCCGATACCTAGGACATGTCATAGGACATGGCACTATCAAAACGGATCCAGACAAAACTCGTGCGATTGATGAGTTCCCCTTACCAAAAACAGTGAAGCAGCTACGACGTTTCCTTGGTGTGTGCGGTTGGTACCGAAGGTTTGTTCGGAATTATGCAACAGTTCCAGCGCCCCTGTCAGACATGTTGCGGAAAGGGAAGTTTATTTGAACCGAACTCAGCCGAAAGGCATTTGAAGAGCTAAAACAAACCCTCACATCAGCTCCTGTCTTGCACAGCCCCGACTTCAGTTAGCCCTTCTCCATTCATTGTGACGCAAGTCAACATGGAGTAGGAGCCGTGCTGGTGCAATTGACCGATGAAGGAGAGGAAGCTCCCATTGCCTTCATGTCCAATAAGCTGAACTCGGCCCAAAGAAACTATACTGTGTCCGAGCAGGAATGTTTGGCAGCGGTAATGGCTGTGAAGAAATTCCGAGCTTATATCCAGGGCCACCAATTCCAAATCATCATGGACCACGCGTCACTACAATGGTTGATGAACCAGGCAGATTTAAATGGACGCCTAGCAAGATGGGCTCTGAAACTGCAAGGGTTCAAGTTTTCCATCAAACATCGGAAAGGGACCCAGAACATCGTACCCGACACTCTCTCACGGATGTTTTCCCCAGAGGGAGCCGAATTGACAATAAATGACGAGGACCCCATCGAAATAGATTTGGACAGCCCACATTTCGAATCAGACAGCTACAAAGAGTTGAGGCAAACCATAGCGACCCAACAATCACAGCTGCCTGATTTGAAGGTAATAGACGGCTGCGTGTATAGACGAAATGAATACGCCACTGGTGACCCATGGCAGGAAGAAGAGTCCTGGAAACTCTGGGTACCGGAGGAAATGACACAACATCTGATCCTCCGCGCACATGACCATCCTTTAAGTGCCCACGGAGGTTACGGTCGGACGTTACGGCGACTCAAGAAATACTTCTTTTGGCCTAAAATGGCATCGCAGGTCAAAGACTACGTGAGCGCCTGTGAGACCTGTAAAGGCACCAAAGCGCCCAACCAGCCTATTCGACCTCCTATGGGTCAACTCAACGTCCCAGAACGCGTATTCTAACGTCTATACATCGATCTACTCGGTCCATATCCTCGGTCTTCCATGGGACATATCGGAGCTATAGTCGTTCTAGACCAGCTTTCAAAGTTCCCACTGGTGGAACCTATCCGTAAATTCACAACTCCATCTATTGTGAAATTCTTAGAGAACCGGGTATTCCATGTGTTCGGGGTTCCAGAGAGCGTGTACTCAGACAACGGAGTACAGTTCCGGTCTCGGCAGTTTAAGAGCCTACTTGAGCAGTATGGCGTTGAACACCAACTGACGCCCATATACTCTTCTCAGTCTAACGCCTCCGAACGGTTGAACCGCACTCGTGCTGGGGAAATGAACCCGCCCCACGACACCGCAATGCTAGCCTGCCAGCGCATTCACGCGTCTCCAGACGAGGGCATTCTCGACAGATATTGTCATCTTCTTCTGCCGAGGCAGCAGAACATCGCTGCAGTCCTTTACGGACTTTATTGAAAATCCTAATTCACTACAACATAACAGAATAAAGGAACTCTAGTGTCCCTTAAAAAGAAAGTATTTATTTTGCATATTTACGATGACAATTTTGAAGATTTTAAAATTTTCATATTTAAAAAAAAAAAGTTCATAACTTCGTCAGTTTCCAATATTTTGAGCTAAAAATTCATATGAATATTCTCAAGACAAAGTAGAATAAGGAAAAACCAGCCCTATATATAGGGTTGCAAGAAAAAGGTTTTCATTACGCATACTTGTAATGGTAATTTTGAGCGTATACAAAATCATGCTTTTTAACTTTTTTCACTTGGAAAAACTTTTTTATTCTTCAAAACATATAATAATAGGGAAAAAATAAGTAAAAAATAAAAAAATCAATTATAACCAGCACAATCGTTGCATAAGTATACTCGATGCTCGTTACACATCGGTCGGCTGCAGGATGGGCACGCATCACTTGTTTTGTGGTCCTGCTGACGAGTGCACAAAGAACACCTTGCTCTTTTTCTCAGCTGAACACGCTCTACTGTGACAGGTGGGATATTTATTCCTAAAACATTTTCAACCCCTTTTCTAATATCTGTACGCATACAAAGGTTTTTAATTTTTTCTCGTAAGTATGGGTGAACAAGGTGAGCCACAACATCTTTTAAGGCACCAACAGCAGATTTCTTTTTGGTAGCGTCATTGGCATATTTACACATATATAAGATTCTGGCATTTACGATTGCTTGATCCAGCATACCAAAAAAGTATCGCACTGGCCAACGCGTTGTTGCTCGGGTAGTTGTATAAGCGTGGCACAGTTTATCGAACACATCAGTTCCACCTTTGGTTTTATTGTAATACAAGATAACCTCTGGTTTATCTCTTTCTCCAATATTTCCAGTTGTGATTTTTGTACTTACAACTAGTACAATTTTATTTTTTTTGCGTGAAACTGGCTAAAGTGATATCGCTATGATAGCAAAATTTAGTGGAAGGTATTTCCGTGCCAGCAAACTTCATTTCAATAGGAATGTCGGGCTTATTTTTCCGGATTGTGCCAGTTACATACATATTGTACTTTTCTTCCAACATATCTTTAAGAAGAGGAACGGTTATAAACCAATTATCGCAAGTAACAGATCTATTAGAACCATGAATAGGTTCGGTTACTTTTTTGAAAAAATATTCTCCGGAAGACTGATTACGTGGGTGACCCGTTTTTCCTAAATAAGGAATGCCGTTTATCTGTAAATAAGATAAATAATTTTATTATTTATGAAAAAATAATAACAAATAAATAATAAAAAAAATACCAAATAAAAAGTTTGTGCATCGTTCATTGTAATAATTTTCAAGCCATATTTATCAGGCTTCAACTTTATGTACATTCGAAATTTGCAGCGCCCTCTGAATGAAAGAAGCTGCTCATCCACAGTAATTTCATTGCTGGGATTGTAATAAAATTCACAATTATTAATGAATTTATCCCACAATTCTTGAATAAGTGATAATCCTTCATCCTGAGATCGATTATCTCTAGCATCAAAACGTAAGCTATTAGCAAGGAAAGCAAATCTTGATTTTGGCATAACGCAACGATAAAAAGATGTTCCATGAAAGTTGCTCCATAACTCCTTGACATCAACATGATTAGATTTCCACATTCCTGCATAATAAATAATTCCAATGAATGCGTTCATCTCAAGTATATCAGTAGTGCGGTAATATGTCTGCAACGGCACGTCATCAACCATCATTTTGGAACAAACATCTTCAATTTCAATATTAGTATATTCTACTATCTTCTTTCTTATATCCTCATTGAAAAGAATATCCCAAAATTCAACAATGTTGTTAAAATTTTCTGCTCCGTTTCGTGGTCCAGGTACTCTTTCTGGTACAATCGACAATCGATCTGTAACATAGAAACAATATATATTTATACTAAAAGTTTCATTGAAATATGATAATAGTATGCGTATATTACTGTTGCAAAAAATGTGTTGGTAAGAATGAAGAGAATTAGAAAATGTGCGAAATTGATTCAACCTGATAATCTTTCACGAGCTTCCATTTTCCACTTTGTCTTATTTTTACTGATCAATGTTGATTTTGGTCTCCCTCGTGCGGCTGAATTTTCACGCTGTTGTAAAAGGCGTTCACTGAGAATTGCATTCTCCACATCATCATTTTCTGAACATTCAGAAAGTTCATAATCAGATACTGATTGCTCAGAGACGTGGTCTGCCACTCTCCCGCAGGCCTAGGCGCTGCTATCGGTCAAAGGAGCGTCTGGGGTCAAATTGACCCTATGTGTACTCGGAGGGTTAATCATGCTGTAGTCTCTTAAGTCTAGTTCAGGTGATGTTCTTTTTCTACGGTTTTTCAAGACTTCTAAAAACTCATGAACGAATTGATTACACGCATTTGGAATGAGGCAAATCAATATTTGTGGTCAATAAGCGAATTGTAATTTTATTTCATTAATCTAAAACGATCTCAAAGTATTCATATCGAACAGATTAAAGTGTTAGAAAAAGTTTCTGAACTTGAGCTTTGTGGTTGCATCAGTCGCAGAGAGATGTCATTAAACAGATGAACTTTGATCATTTAATTGGTAAATTGTCTTCATTATTTTAGTTGGTAAGCAATTAAGTCAGCATAATTATACTATAAAAGAAAATTATAGAAGGTAGAAAATCGAGAAGCATTCTCCATTCGCTGGCTCAAGGCGTACGCCCGAGCTTATTCCATCCCAAGGCACTTAGCCCGGGATAAGCGAATCAAGAATACGTTCAACTGCATACTCAAGGCATCCGCCCGAGTATAAGCGCCCCAAGGCAGTTATGCCCGGGGCCTGCAGTTGAACTAATAATTGATTGATTTATCAATCTGACTGCATACTCAAGGCGTTAGCCCAAATATTAACGTCCTAAGGCTTTGCACCTGGGGCTAGCAGTTGGATTATTAATCAATTGATTCGTAAATATAAATCCGTGCACAAGGCGTCAGCCCGAGTAACAGTTAAAGCTTTAATAAATAGATTGGTTTCTTCGAATTTCCTTTTTCCCTCTGAATAACTAACAAATATAATTAAAGTAAACGTAAAACGAGTAAATTAACTGTTCCATTAATATTCTAAATATATACTTATGTAGGCATAAGTCCACAATATCTTGTTCTGTAATAAATTAATTAGCTTCGAAGAATTCATTGTAATTGTATAACCAAACAAAGAAGAAAATAAAACTAAAATCATTAAACAAACAAACACCTTTTCAATGATCTAATTGACGAGTATAAAGTAGCAGGTAAGTGGTATACAGGGATATCTCTCTCTTCCTGGGAGCCTTGATGTGTTTATAGGATACATATCAAGCTCCCAGTGCGTGCCAGTATTCATAGGGTGTAAGGGTAATGCAACAAAATTGGCGCAGCTGGAAGGATATCGGTGTTGCAAATACCACAATGTAGCGCATTGTGCAGCAAAATTAAATAGGCTTTCAATCTTTCCACCCAGCCAATATCCGAAACCACTCAATTCCTGTATGATACCATTGCTATTTACACTGTCATTGAAACTAGGTCAGTATTCTCAACTTTAAAAAAAACCAATTTCATTAATCATCTAAACAACAAAAATATAATATTCATATCCATCTTGTCTTTTTTAAAATTATTCTAATAAACTTCAAAACGATTCAAACTTAATTTAACGTACAACTTATCAAAGATATAAAGTTTCAGTTGATTAACATGCAAAACAATAAATATTACAAGTAAACATTAAGCACAAGCAAGCAAAATAAAACATAAATAACGAGCAAACAAACGCGTGTCCATCGCTCAAACAACTGAAACAATAATAATAACAATTAACAATACCACGCACTCACATGAATATTCTGGTCTTATCTTTTAAATTGATCTAGCATTCGAATGATTTCCTGAGAGCGTTTAATGAAATCAAGTGATCGGTACAATCTCTAGTCGCTAAACGCTTGTTTCATAAATTGATTTCATACAAAAATATGCATTTGATTAAATGAATTAATGAGTGGACATTTCGTCAATAATTTTTAATGCAATTAAATTAAAGGACAAATAAATAAACCAACCGCGTGAAATGAATATAAAATTTAGATACAAGAGAAAAATTTTTCAATACTAATGCTAAACAAGAAACAAAAATAATTTCAACTTTCACTGAATTCAGCACTCAATTACAATTTCATAGTATTAGCAGTGATAAAAAGGAAACCGATAAATCCCGACAAGCTTTTATAAATAAATAGAAAAACCCAATAAGCTGAGTGGTCCCACAAAAACCCACTATCGGCAGCCACAAATGTGGTCGCTTCAAAACAAAACTGTCCACAGCCACTCAGCCTTTAGTCTGTTCATAATATTGTTCGTTATTGTTTATAATGATGTATATAATGATAAACTTTTTCCTCAATATTTTATTTTCCAAAACAATTTATAATATTTGAGAGCGAACTGAATCATATTCATTAATTGACTATCTATATATACAATTTATAATATTTGAGAACGAACTGAATCATATTCATTAATTGACTATCTATATACAATTTAAAAAATATTTTTTTATTTTTTAACTTCAAAAACAATATACATATCTAGATTTACATAATATGTTTAATATGTCAAAAGTATTTATGTATGGAATGAATATTTTTGAGTTATTTTCAATTATATATTATATAACCGCCATATAACTTCCCCCCTAGTGAAATATTTATATTTCGCGATAAAAGGAAAACTACTTATGTGGGGTTAGTTAACTTTTACTGGTTAATTTTTTAATTTTAATGTAAAATTATTCTTTGAGACTTATTGGAACGTTTGCCATTCATAAATATCATGTTATAAATCTTGTTTTATTTTTACTGATGTCAAACGATACTTTTTTGGTCTCTATATTTCCATTATTTTTTATTACTTTTTTCTTAATTGCGGAAAAACAAGGTTTTAATCGATCTACCGAAATATTACACGCTTTATTATTAATCTCAATAGTGAAATATTTTTCTTTTCCTTGCAATATCTTAAAGGGACCTTGGAATGGTGGTTTAAGCGCTGGACGAACCGAATCTACCCTGACTAGAACTTCGGTGCATGTATCTAAACTTTTAATAATTTTTGTGTTATTATTACCATGATTTGCAGCCGGAATAGGTTTGAGAACCGACATAGCAACTTTCAGATCTTTAACAAAATCGTTTTGTATTCGGTTATCAAATGATGGAATTGAAAAATCACCCGGAATTTTGATATTTTCTCCATAAAGTAGCTCTGCTGGAGAAGCATTAAGATCTTCTTTGATTGCTGTTCTCAAACCCAACATCACAAAAGGTAAGCTCTTGGTCCATGAAGGATTATTATGTGTCATAATGGCCGCTTTAAGAGTACGATGCCATCTTTCGATCATACCGTTAACTTGAGGATGATAAGCTGTAGTACGCTTGCGCTTAAAACCTAGAGTCCTTGCTAGTTCGCCAAATAGTTGTGATTCAAATTGTTTACCTTGATCAGTAACTATGGGTAACTCCAAAACGTCCAATCCAAACACTCCATAAAGCTTCCGCACAAGATTGAGCTGTTATATTTGTTATGGGAATAGCTTCTGGCCATCTTGAAAATCGGTCAATAATTGTCAAGCAATACGTGAAATCTTGTGAATAAGAAAGTGGTCCGATAATATCCATATGGATTGCTTTGAAGCGTTTAGATACCAATAGAAAAATCTTAATTTCACTTTTATTATGCCTTGAAATTTTGCAACGTTGACAATCTAAACAACTTCGAGTCCAGTTTGCAACATCCTTATTTAATGAAGGCCAAAAATATTTGCTTGCAATAATGCGACGGGTAGTTCGTATTCCAGGATGTGCTAAATTGTGAACAGTTTTGAAAACTTGTTCACGAAATTTTCTGGAATGTAAGGCCAGATAGTTTTATCAGAAATTTCACAAAAAACTTCAATATCTGAATTTGCAAATTAATTTGACTAAACTTAAATTTCGAATTTGTTCTCAAGTTTGTCAAACATTCATCTACAATTTGTGCTTCTGAAAAGCTTTGAAATCTATTGTACTAGGAATTTCTATTTGAGAAATCCTAGAAAGAGAATCAGCAACTACATTCTCTTTGCCAGAAATATGTCGAAAGTCTGTAGTAAACTCACTAATAAATGTTAGTTGAAGGAGTTGTCTTGGAGAAGCTTTAGCTGGGTTTTGCTGAAATGAATATATTAATGGCTTGTGATCTGTGAACAGCTTGAAAGAACGACCTTCAATGTAAAATCTAAAATATTTTACTGCTTGATAAGCCGCCAACAATTCACGGTCATAAGTACTATAATTTTTTTGAGCTTGATTGAGTTTCTTAGAGAAGAAACCTAAGGGTTGCCAGTCATCATTTATGCGTTGTTCGAGTGCTGCACCAATGGCAATATCTGAAGCATCGACAAAAATTGCTAAAGGAGCATCCATGTTAGGAAAAGCTAATACTGCTGCTTCGAACAATTGTTGTTTTGAAAAATTAAAAGGTTCAATAGCTTCTGGAGTCCAGTTAATTTTTCTTTTGTCTGACTTTTTAGCTCCTATTAGATAACTGTTAAGTAATGCATGATGTTGAGCTGCATTGGGCAAGAAATGACGATAAAAATTTATCATGCCCAAAAATCGTCTAAGTTCTAAAATAGTTTCAGGTAATTTGAATTGAAGAATATCTTGACACTTGTCTGGAGCTGGACGAATGCGTTCAGACGAAATGAAATGACCAAGAAATTTTATCTCAGTCTGTAAAAATTTACATTTGTTAATGTTAATTATAAGACCATGTTCTTGTAATCTTTCAAAAATAATTTCCTAATGAGCTAAATGCTCAGAAACTGATTTAGATGCAATCAGGATGTCGTCAAGATATACAAAACAAAAATTTAGATCTTTCAATACAGAATTAATAAATCGCTGGAAAGTTTGCGCAGCATTGCATAGTCCAAAGGTCATTCGGGTAAATTCAAAGAGTCCAAACGGTGTGCATATAGCTGTTTTTGGAATATCTTCGGGTTCGACTGGAATTTGGTGGTATGCCTTGGTAAGATATAAAGTTGAAAATGTTTTGCAATCGGTCAGAAAATGAGTAATATCCTGAATATTAGGAATTGGATAACGATCTGGAACGGTTATGGCAGTCTCCACAAGGACGCCATTCACCATTACTTTTTTTTACCATGTATAATGGTGAGGACCATTTGCTGTCTGAAGGACGGCAGATGCTTTGTTCCAGAAGAAAATTAAATTCTTTTTTAGCTGATTCTAATCTGTCCGGAGCTAAACGTCTAGGTTTGGACATGCTTGGAGATCCAGAAGTCAAAATTTTATGTTTAATATTATGTACTGGAACTTTAGTGAAATCAGATTCTAAGGTAATCGACTTGAATTTAACTAATAATTCTTTAACATTAGGATCAACATCCGATTGAACGTGAATTGATAAATTTGGATAATCTTCCTTAGAAATAGAAGCTATTGATTTAAGATTGGTAACTGGGTCAATTGAAGCTTTATTAGCTACATCTACTAAAAGACCGAAATGACCAAGGAAATCTGCTCCTATAATGGGACGTGTAATGTCGGCAATTATAAAGTGCCATGAAAGATTTCTTCTAAGTTGTAGTGATCTTCTATGTTCAAAAATGTCCGTAAAGGACTGCAGCGATGGTCTGCTGCCTCGGCAGAAGAAGGTGTCGGTATCTGCCGAGAATGCCCTCGTCTGGAGACGCGTGAATGCGCTGGCAGGCTAGCATTGCGGTGTCGTGGGGCGGGTTCATTTCCCCAGCACGAGGACCCACTACAAAAATATTTCGCATTCACGAATTGGACTGCTGGAAGTCAAGAGGCGACCGAAGTCGCAAAAAGTGTAGATAACTACACCGAGGGAATTAGAGCTTGTCATGAGAACAAGGGGAACCTGAAAAGAAAGGCGAACTTGGGGTGACCTCGTCATTACCCGACGAAGTTCATGGCCCACAAATGAAAGAGGGGCAAACGGGTGGTGGTGGGGCCCCTTCGTACCCACCCAACCGGAATAAATCCATAGATATCTTGTTGAAGTGGCCAGGTATTCCTCTTCTGAGTGGAAAACTCATACAACTTGAATTGTATGAACTTTCCCATCAGAAGGGGAGTACCCCGGTGACCATTTTATGCCATAGAATTATACAATTTGATTGCATAACTCTATGCCATAAAGAGGCGCTCTGCTTGGGCCACTCAACCCACGACGTCACCTGAAACAAAAGAAGGATTAATAAGTACCCGGTGGCTGCCTCATGTTTTGATGTGGAAGCCTGCCACCGTACCGGGTCCTATACCCGGTTAGAATCTTAGGGAAGGAAAGACCGAAAGATTTCAATTACGCATCATTATTATTCAAAAGGAAACAAAAGAAATTTTTACATACATAATTTGCCGATATTTACGTTCAAGTTTATTGTTGATATTCATGTACAATTAAATAATCGCGTCTTCCTCTCATGTATGATTTAGGTATTCAAAAATATAAAAAAAACAACCTCTAAATTTTCTGACGATTCAACATGCAACAAAAGAAAAGAAAGATATATCTACCAATATACCAAAAGGGTAACAAAAGACACTTACCCGCAGGGTTCTCTGACAATTCAACATGCAACAACACTTTTCTGACAATTCAACATGCAACAAAAGAAAAGAAAGATATATCTACCAATATACCAAAAGGGTAACAAAAGACACTTACCCGCAGGGTTCTCCGAGCGCTCGATGACACATGCGGGGGAGGTCCACTGAAATTTTCATTATTAGTTTTAATCGTTATTTACAAATATTACTTCGACACATTAAACACTATACAAAAAAAATGTTTGAGAGAGAGCGTCGAATTAGATCATTAATTTATTTTTGTATCCTTCTCCGGACGTGTTTCAATGGTATAAACAAAAAAAAAATTTATGCGATTTTCCGATTCCAAAATATAAGCGCCAAAATTATCTTCTCTTTCAATTCAACACTATCATCAATCGTTACAGCATTCTAACCTCCTTTCTCTCGGAGATGCACGTGGCTCTATTTTTGCACCCACACGGAACATAAACACTTCGAAATTCGAGTGTGGGAAAGACGGAAACTCTTTCGGGCGCCGATCAAAATGCACAAACGCGTGTGAAATAGGAAACGTGCTGCACCATGCACGCATAAATGGAAAAAAACTGTTACCAAAACTTCGTTTAAATAGTATAGCTTCACGGGAAAATTAATTAGCCGAAATGCTAGCAAAGGCACAAATTTTCAATCCGTTAAAATTTAGGGCCGTGTAAATTATTGCACTGTTTCGCTGGTTGGTGTTTGAACAATTCGAAATTGCAATTTCCCACGCGTAAAATCCACTTCAAAACGCCGTAACTCAACTCTCAATCCCGTATCCCGCAAACATTCAACAGGCGAGCAAGGGAAACGTTTAATTTTGGGTCAAGATAGAGACCGACCGCAGTGGCACACTGTTATATTAAACGGTCACAAGAAATCTTGATGTCAACGGTCAGCACTTGTTTTATTCAGAAACATTCCAAAATTGAACGCAAATCAGACCGCAATAAGATTTCATATCAATTAAAGCACTTCATTTCATTTAACTCTTTTAAAACAATCTTCTCACGCTAATTAATTTATTTTGTACACTTTCATTTCATTTAGCGGTTTAAAACAATCTTCTCACGCTAATTAATTTATTTTGTACACTTTCATTTCATTTAACGGTTTAAAACAATCTTCTCACGCTAATTAATTTATTTTGTACGCTTTCATTTCATTTAACGGTTTAAACAATCTTCTCACGCTAATTAATTTATTTTGTACACTTTCATTTCATTTAACGGTTTAAACAATCTTTCCACGCTAATTAATTTATTTTGTACACTTTCATTTCATTTAACGGTTTAAAACAATCTTTCCACGCTAATTAATTTATTTTGTACACTTTTATTTCATTTAACGATTTAAAACAATCTTTTCACGATGAACAAATTAAAAATTGAGCTGAGAAGATCCAATTTTGCTGCAGTCCCCGCGTCCACGCGCGTTCGCAGTTGCCACTCGACTCCCTTGTCTATGCACAATCGATAGCCGTGAAATTCTGGTTTTACCGCTTAGCCAGTTTCCCGAACGATTCGTCCCTTGCATTTGTTGCATTTGCTGTGCTTGAAGCATTTTTTGTTGCGTCAACGTTTGCAATTGTTTCTCCCGGAATATGCTGGCTGAAGCTATGCGAGTTACATTCTGATGTAACATTATTCACGTAATAACAATCTGACTTGGCGCGACTCGGATGATCAGCCGGCACCAGCAAATTGTCGAAATTCTGTTCCACTGTAACAACTGGCTGTACTTTATCATGCACACTCAACAGGGGGTTTCCTCTCAAGTTGCTATAGGCTCCATAAAGATAATTAACAATTCTCTGGCGTATTATGGACAACGGATGATTTTTGTGGATGTTTGTTTAAGCCAATATAAGATAGAATTTTCGGTGAGACGTTTGTCCACTCATCTGTTTGATATACATTTGTGCCGATTTCTAAACTGTTTTGGGTATTGATATTTGTCTTGTAATAACGTTGAAGGCATTTTAGAGGAGAATAAGTTGATTTTGTAAACCGAATTGAAAACATTACTAAATTAGGTTAGAGAGGAGTACATTCTTTTAACCGTATTGTCAATATTACTTTCACAATTTGTTTTGTCGGTATAAAATAATTCAATGTTTTTTTGTTCTTGTTAATTTACAACTTTTCAATGGTCGCTTGCGGAACTCGCCACTTTATTAGAATTCATTAAATTTTTTTATTTTATCTTTTAGAGCGAGTTCGCGGTTGGTAAAAGAATGCAAGTTTTATTATTATTTCTTTGAATAATGGATGTTTTAAAGTCTTTGATTATACAAGATGTACAAGTATATTGTCTCTCTCTCTCTCTCGCTCATGTTTTTCTTCCTCGTTTTTCTGATGTTTGGATTTTATTATAATTCGTATAAGAACATGTGCATACTGTTGTTCATTTCTTTATCATTCATTGATGACGATTACTACCATTTACGTTACGTGCTACAAAATAAGTTGAGTCTCAACCGAATTTCGACAGGCGTGGCTAGATCATTTACATATATAGAATTCAATTAATCGTTTTCTAGCGAGCTGACGCGTTTTTGATTTTCAAACGATCGCTATCAAAATCCTGCGCTAATTTCCAATGTATCAATCAAGTTCAAGTTCATGATAACAATATGCATATGCTCGTAGTTGGTAATAAGTAGATAGATGATACCTGTGTCCCACAATACGTTTGTTTACTTCTTAATATTCTGATTTCAATTAAAATTCTTACCGCTATTCTGTATGCTATTGTTTCCTTCACAAAGAAACAAGAAAACTTTCTTTCTTCTCTTAAACTTATCTCCATAAAAAAATGCGAAATGTTTACTTCTACAAATGGCTTTTCTCTCTTCAAGTTGGTAATTCTTATTTTTTTTTTTTTTTATTTTAATTTTATTCTTTCAGTGGATGGTTATATAGCTCAACTATTTTTTCTGTATGCATAATTTCGGGTACTTCACTTTGTTTTTGTCTTGTTCTGTTCTTGTGGTTGCTGCGCTGGCATTTTGAGCCATAACTCCTCGATTACTACAGGGCAGCTAATTTTCTCGCGATCCCAAGGCGATGCGGATTGCGAAAAAGGAGCTGAAGGATCTTTTTGTGTACCATGGGTTGGCTCCGGCGTCGGGACTAGAAATGTCTAACAATAAAAGAAACACACAATTGACAGACGGACGGACTGACTTATGTTTATGTTTGGCCGGAAGTATATAACCCTTGCGCGTTTTTTTTTTTGAAAATATATGCGGATGGACAAACAGACGTGACTAATTTTCTATCGGCGCAGGTCTTTCGCGTGGTATATCCCCACTTCTTTTCCCGATGGATCCGTTATCAGGTAACGGTTAGGTCCCATTACCTTCTTTATGCGGCTTTTCAAGAATCGCCTGTCCAGCTTGGCGTTGTAATGCCCCGCGGCGTCACTTTGGCGGAAGTTTCGCCGGAAAACTTCATCTCCTTCTTTGAAATTAGCAGTTCGTGACCTGAGATTGTACTGCGCTTCATTTGCACTTCTTGCGGCCTTAATCTTCCGTCCGATTTGTTGGCGGAGGTCTCCTAAACGTTCGTGGGGCTCCAGCGCAACGACGGGGTCTCCCAAACACTTTAATTGCCGTAAGAGCCGGTATGATTTACCGTGACAAATCATGTGCTGTCCAAAGGCGGCAAAGTAAGGGGCGACACCGGTGACGGAATGATACGAGGATCGCAGGGCGCATGTGATGGCAGACAATCGCCGGTCCCAATCTTTTTGAGATGGGTGGACGTAGGAACGGATCGCGGCCAATAGGGTGCGGTTCAACCGTTCGGAGGCGTTAGACTAAGGAGAGTATATGGGCGTCAGTTGGTGTTCAACGCCATACTGCTCAAGTAGGCTCTTAAACTGCCGAGACCGGAACTGTACTCCGTTGTCTGAGTACACGCTCTCTGGAACCCCGAACACATGGAATACCCGGTTCTCTAAGAATTTCACAATAGATGGAGTTGTGAATTTACGGATAGGTTCCACCAGTGGGAACTTTGAAAGCTGGTCTAGAACGACTATAGCTCCGATGTGCCCCATGGAAGACCGAGGATATGGACCGAGTAGATCGATGTATAGACGTTAGAATACGCGTTCTGGGACGTTGAGTTGACCCATAGGAGGTTGAATAGGCTGGTTGGGCGCTTTGGTGCCTTTACAGGTCTCATAGGCGCTCACGTAGTCTTTGACCTGCGATGCCATTTTAGGCCAAAAGAAGTATTTCTTGAATCGCCGTAACGTCCGACCGTAACCTCCGTGGGCACTTAAAGGATGGTCATGTGCGCGGAGGATCAGATGTTGTGTCATTTCCTCCGGTACCCAGAGTTTCCAGGACTCTTCTTCCTGCCATGGATCACCAGTGGCGTATTGATTTCGTCTATACACGTACCCGTCTATTACCTTCAAATCAGGCAGCTGTGATTGTTGGGTCGCTATGGTTTGCCTCAACTCTTTGTAGCTGTCTGATTCGAAATGTGGGCTGTCCAAATCTATTTCGATGGGGTCCTCGTCATTTATTGTCAATTCGGCTCCCTCTGGGGAAAACATCCGTGAGAGAGTGTCGGGTACGATGTTCTGGGTCCCTTTCCGATGTTTGATGGAAAACTTGAACCCTTGCAGTTTCAGAGCCCATCTTGCTAGGCGTCCATTTAAATCTGCCTGGTTCATCAACCATTGTAGTGACGCGTGGTCCATGATGATTTGGAATTGGTGGCCCTGGATATAAGCTCGGAATTTCTTCACAGCCATTACCGCTGCCAAACATTCCTGCTCGGACACAGTATAGTTTCTTTGGGCCGAGTTCAGCTTATTGGACATGAAGGCGATGGGAGCTTCCTCTCCTTCGTCGGTCAATTGCACCAGCACGGCTCCTACTCCATGTTGACTTGCGTCACAATGAATGGAGAAGGGCTTACTGAAGTCGGGGCTGTGCAAGACAGGAGCTGACGTGAGGGCTTGTTTTAGCTCTTCAAATGCCTTTCGGCTGAGTTCGGTCCAAATAAACTTCCCTTTCCGCAACATGTCTGACAGGGGCGCTGATACTGTTGCATAATTCCGAACAAACCTTCGGTACCAACCGCACACACCAAGGAAACGCCGTAGCTGCTTCACAGTTTTTGGTAAGGGGAACTCATCAATCGCACGAGTTTTGTCTGGATCCGTTTTGATAGTGCCATGTCCTATGACATGTCCTAGGTATCGGACTTCTTTCATGACAAACTTACTTTCTGTACGTTGATGGTGAGTCCCGCCTTACTGATGTGCAGGGCTACTTCTTGTAGAAGTAGGAGGTGTTGATCGATCGTTTCCGTGATGAGTAACAGATCATCAAGGTACACGAACACTTGGTGTTTCAGGTGAGGTGGGATGACCTTGTCCATCAACCGTGTCATCGTTTGCGGCGCGTTACACAGGCCAAAGGGCATTGTGACGAACTGATATAATGGTCGTCCAGGCACTGTGAAGGCGGTCTTGTCCCTCAACCCCTCATCGAGTGGAATTTGCCAGAAGGCGTCTTTTAGGTCAAGACTGGTGATATAATTGGCTTTCGGCAGTCTCCCTAGTATTCCATCGATGAGTGGAAGAGGGTACGCGTCCTTGATGGTAACCGCGTTGACCTTACGGGCATCAAGACAGAGGCGGACTTTACCTGGCTTCACCACCAAGGTTACCGGTGATGACCAGGCACTTTGGGACTTCTCTATGACCCCCAACTCGAGCATCCTATCCAGCTCCGCATACACCAATTTCTCCATGGCCGGTGAGATGGCGTAGTGTCTCTGCTTAATCGGTTTACTATCGCCAACGTCGATGGCGTGTGAGACTAGGGTGGTGCGGCCAAGACCTTGGGTAGCGTAAGATGGGAAAGCAGCGATGGATGCTTCCAGGCGTTGCCGTTGGTTAGGCGTCAGGTCATGTCTATCTGGAATAGAAGTGATTTCGTTGACATTCCTGGTTTTTAAAGACAAATCGGTGAATAAATCGGAGGCCAGTCCAAAGGAAGGACGAAATCGACGCCAAGGTACACATTCTGAGTCAAAGACGGAATAATGTAGAAAGTAATATCCTTCGTCTGACCCCTGAACGTCACGGGTGTGGTTAGTTTACCTCGTATAGGGTGTTTGGTGCCATCAGCTGTACTGATTTCAGTGCGCCAGGATTTAATCAAGTTTGGATAGTCTTGGAGCACCTTCGAGCCAAAGCTCGAGGCAAGACAACTGATACTGGCACCCGTGTCGATCAATGCAAACACGGTCTCGCCCAACACTTTAATTGGATGACAGGGCCTGATCTCATTCTCAGCAACCTCCGAGATGTTACAAGAGTTTAGGGTTTGACGGCAGGTGCGCACTCTCTTGCGGAAATTCCGCCAACGACGGGTTGACCATTTTGTCGTGCGCGGGCGGGAAGTGACTACTTCGGAAGCAAATATTCGCTCTCGAGCCACCCGATATTCCTGCAGTCGAACATGATAAGGGTTCTTCTGGCAGTGACTGCGGTGGTCGCTTTAATATTGTCGTTGGCGAGGTCTCCGGAAGAGAGTGAACATCCGCAGTCGTAGTGGTCATGGCTGGTGGGTTAACGTCAGGGTTATTGGGGTTAGCAGCTGGCTGAGGAGCTACTGCGGGGGCTTCGAGTACCGCTGAGGTGGTCGGGTACTCTTTTGGCCGTTTTTTCGCGCGGCACATTCAGAACAGTCCGGGAAGTAAGTGTCCGGCTTGCCGCAACCGTAGCAGAAAACCTTACGCTCTGCTCGGCATGAAATGAACCGGTGTCCGGTTTGATGGCAATTCCAGCAGGTCGTAAGACTTCCCACTGCTGCTACAGAAAGTTGGTCCTGGTCCAAATCTTCCTCCAGATCCATGGTGGTATAATCTGGGGCCAATTCCGCGATTCCTCGTCGAGGACCCGTCCTAGCTAGTAAGTATGGCCGGTCACGGAGGTCTTCCTCAAACCCTTCTAGGCGACGCACAGTTCTCAGCAGTGCCTCCATACTCTGTGGATCGGAGTTCACGATATGGCGGCGAAGCTCCGGCCTTAGATTGCGCTTCAGCAGATGCAGCAATTGGGTAGAGGACATCGGCTCTGACAACTGGTCATTCAGCCGAAGAATATCGGCTCGATATTGATGGAAAGACTCGTCCGGACGCTGCCATCTAGCATTCATCTTGTCCAGTACTAATTCGTCCATGTCTACCGTAGGGTATTCCATGCGGAGTACCTCCTTCAACCGTGACCAGCGTATTGATGGTGGGGCCGAATGTATTCGCCAATATGACTCAAGTGCTGCTCCCCTAAGCAGCATTGGCAAGTATCCTGCGAGTGCCGTGTGGTCTCCTGCTAGCATCTGCTCAATCAGCGACTCCACCCGACTAATGAAGACTTCCACCGTTATAGTGTTGGGTTCCCCGCTGAAATGCAGATTCCAGCCCTGGATGATGCTGGGAATCTGCGTCGGCTTCAGCCGATACGTAGCGTGTGGATGGATGCGTTGGTCCGGCGGAATCACTGGAGCCTGAGTTGGTGGCGGTGCTTGGCTCAGTCGGGGCCGGTACACTGGAGCCAACGGATTCATTGCCGCACCGGGCCGGATTCGTTCGTGATCGCGCCGCGAGTCTATCAGAAAATCCCACGGATTTGGGTCCGAATCCCACATCGGAGGCATTCTTGGCCGAGGTGGTACTGGATTCTCCTTCTGGCTTTCCAGCGAGGCTACCCGAGTGGTCAGGTCCTGCATGAGCGCCATTAAGTCTTGTAGGACTGTCGCCTCCACAGCCACAGTGGGTCTTGGCTCTTCCGCAGGCGGCACTGCTTCGGCTCGGCCCATTAAGTCAGGCTCATCAGCCGCTGTTGGAACCTGCTCCCGCCGGTCCTTTGTTTTGGGCACCGCCCCTTGAGCAGCTGGAAGCTCTAGGTGGCTGGAAGGTCGATCCGCTGAGGTGGCTGGTTGTCGGCATAGAGGGCAAGTCCGGCTGACTAGTAAATGCTGGGTCACGCAGGCTTCATGGAACTCATGTCCGCACGCCAACGTTTGTACGGACGTTCCATCATTTCGTGCTTGCTGATAGATGACACACAATGCCGTGGGCCCTGCTTCCGAACGCAACCTGCGCTTGTCTGGCGTGCGTTTGGTCGACATTCTAAACAAAATTTATTTCTAAAATTTAACTATGAATAATACGTAAAAGAATATATATATATATACAAGAAAAAAATGTGCAAATGATTTACTACCTAATTGTCGAGTGGCCGTCAGTGGCGAACTATTCAAAAATCCTCAAAAAAAACGGCATGAAAAAAAAGATGTATGGTAAACGTTTTCAGAAAAAAATTTTATGTTATCAAAAAAAAATTTTATTTTATCAAAAAAAAAAAAATAATCGGTCTTTGCTTTCCGTCCCTCCTTCCAAGTATGGACACCAATGGCACAATCCTTCTATAGGGTTCCAGGGACACTCTCTTGTGGCACCATGAAAATCAGGGTTCAGAAGTGATCCCTCATCCGCAAATTTTCTCAAGTTACAACTTGTCAGCCCAGGGTTGGATTCTAATCCACAAGCAGCGCGTGTCTTGTCATGGATAGTCATGGATTAGCTAATCAGCCAATCACATGAAATCAAAATCCATGTAATTTAAGACGCCTAGGCACCGCTGGTTTGGGGAGCGGATCAGAATCCTCCGCAAAATAGTTGTTGGGATAATAACTTCCGAACACAAAAAGGGACTCTAATATCATTTGGCCTTACTAGTTATACAATGGTGGTAAACCACCAAAGTATAAATCAAAAGCAGGACCAAACGATATTGATGTCCAAAGACAACACACGTCCGGCAGTTATTACTTGCTGGGGCACGATCAGTGCAATTACCCTCGGGAGTTATCTACCCGCCAAAAATACTAACACCTTGTGGGGACACCTAGAGACGATGGACTGTCTCGTGCTCACGACTGATGATACAGCCGGGCTTTTTCGGGCCCCACGTTGGGCGCCATTTGTAGTGAATAGGAATGTTCAAAAAAGTCCGTAAAGGACTGCAGCGATAGTCTGCTGCCTCGGCAGAAGAAGGTGTCGGTATCTGCCGAGAATGCCCTCGTCTGGAGACGCGTGAATGCGCTGGCAGGCTAGCATTGCGGTGTCGTGGGGCGGGTTCATTTCCCCAGCACGGGGACCCACTACAAAAATATTTCGCATTCACGAATTGGACTGCTGGAAGTCAAGAGGCGACCGAAGTCGCAAAAAGTGTAGATAACTACACCGAGGGAATTAGAGCTTGTCATGAGAACAAACAAGTTCATGGCCCACAAATGAAAGAGGGGCAAACGGGTGGTGGTGGGGCCCCTTCGTACCCACCCAACCGGAATAAATCCATAGATATCTTGTTGAAGTGGCCAGGTATTCCTCTTCTGAGTGGAAAACTCATACAACTTGAATTGTATGAACTTTCCCATCAGAAGGGGAGTACCCCGGTGACAATTTTATGCCATAGAATTATACAGTTTGATTGCATAACTCTATGCCATAAAGAGGCACTCTGCTTGGGCCACTCAACCCACGACGTCACCTGAAACAAAAGAAGGATTAATAAGTACCCGGTGGCTGCCTCATGTTTTGATGTGGAAGCCTGCCACCGTACCGGGTCCTATACCCGGTTAGAATCTTAGGGAAGGAAAGACCAAAAGATTTCAATTACGCATCATTATTATTCAAAAGGAAACAAAAGAAATTTTTACATACATAACTTGCCGATATTTACGTTCAAGTTTATTGTTGATATTCATGTACAATTAAATACGCGTCTTCCTCTCATGTACGATTTAGGTATTCAAAAATATAAAAAAAACAACCTCTAAATTTTCTGACAATTCAACATGCAACAAAAGAAAAGAAAGATATATCTACCAATATACCAAAAGGGTAACAAAAGACACTTACCCGCAGGGTTCTCCGAGCGCTCGATGACACATGCGGGGGAGGTCCACTGAAATTTTCATTATTAGTTTTAATCGTTATTTACAAATATTACTTCGACACATTAAACACGTTAAAATTTAGGGCCGTGTAAATTATTGCACTGTTTCGCTGGTTGGTGTTTGAACAATTCGAAATTGCAATTTCCCACGCGTAAAATCCACTTCAAAACGCCGTAACTCAACTCTCAATCCCGTATCCCGCAAACATTCAACAGGCGAGCAAGGGAAACGTTTAATTTTGGGTCAAGATAGAGATCGACCGCAGTGGCACACTGTTATATTAAACGGTCACAAGAAATCTTGATGTCAACGGTCAGCACTTGTTTTATTCAGAAACATTCCAAATTTGAACGCAAATCAGACCGCAATAAAATTTCATATCAATTAAAGCACTTCATTTCATTTAACTATTTAACGGTTTAAAACAATCTTCTCACGCTAATTAATTTATTTTGTACTGCTTCATTTCATTTAACGGTTTAAAACAATCTTCTCACGCTAATTAATTTATTTTGTACACTTTCATTTCATTTAACTCTTTTAAAACAATCTTCTCACGCTAATTAATTTATTTTGTACACTTTCATTTCATTTAACGGTTTAAACAATCTTCTCACGCTAATTAATTTATTTTGTACACTTTTATTTCATTTAACGGTTTAAAACAATCTTTTCACTATGAACAAATTAAAAATTGAGCTGAGAAGATCCAATTTTGCTGCAGTCCCCGCGTCCACGCGCGTTCGCAGTTGCCACTCGACTCCCTTGTCTATGCACAATCGATAGCCGTGAAATTCTGGTTTTACCGCTTAGCCAGTTTCCCGAACGATTCGTCCCTTGCATTTGTTGCATTTGCTGTGCTTGAAGCATTTGTTGTTGCGTCAACGTTTGCAATTGTTTCTCCCGGAATATGCTGGCTGAAGCTATGCGAGTTACATTCTGATGTAACATTATTCACGTAATAACAATCTGACTTGGCGCGACTCGGATGATCAGCCGGCACCAGCAAATTGTCGAAATTCTGTTCCACTGTAACAACTGGCTGTACTTTATCATGCACACTCAACAGGGGGTTTCCTCTCGAGTTGCTATAGGCTCCATAAAGATAATTAACAATTCTCTGGCGTATTATGGACAACGGATGATTTTTGTAGATGTTTGTTTAAGCCAATATAAGATAGAATTTTCGGTAAGACGTTTGTCCACTCATCCGTTTGATATACATTTGTGCCGATTTCTAAACTGTTTTGGGTATTGATATTTGTCTTGTAATAACGTTGAAGGCATTTTAGAGGAGAATAAGTTGATTTTGTAAACCGAATTGAAAACATTACTAAATTAGGTTAGAGAGGAGTACATTCTTTTAACCGTATTGTCAATATTACTTTCACAATTTGTTTTGTCGGTATAAAATAATTCAATGTTTTTTTGTTCTTGTTAATTTACAACTTTTCAATGGTCGCTTGCGGAACTCGCCACTTTATTAGAATTCATTAAATTTTTTTATTTTATCTTTTAGAGCGAGTTCGCGGTTGGTAAAAGAATGCAAGTTTTATTATTATTTCTTTGAATAATGGATGTTTTAAAGTCTTTGATTATACAAGATGTACAAGTATATTGTCTCTCTCTCTCTCTCTCGCTCATGTTTTTCTTCCTCGTTTTTCTGATGTTTGGATTTTATTATAATTCGTATAAGAACATGTGCATACTGTTGTTCATTTCTATATCATTCATTGATGACGATTACTACCATTTACGTTACGTGCTACAAAATAAGTTGAGTCTCAACCGAATTTCGACAGGCGTGGCTAGATCATTTACATATATAGAATTCAATTAATCGTTTTCTAGCGAGCTGACGCGTTTTTGATTTTCAAACAATCGCTATCAAAATCCTGCGCTAATTCCCAATGTATCAATCAAGTTCAAGTTCATGATAACAATATGCATATGCTCGTAGTTGGTAATAAGTAGATAGATGATACCTGTGTCCCACAATACGTTTGTATACTTCTTAATATTCTGATTTCAATTAAAATTCTTACCGCTATTCTGTATGCTATTGTTTTCTTCACAAACAAACAAGAAAACTTTCTTTCTTCTCTTAAACTTATCTCCATAAAAAAATGCGAAATGTTTACTTCTACAAATGGCTTTTCTCTCTTCAAGTTGGTAATTCTTATTTTTTTTTTTTTTATTTTAATTTTATTCTTTCAGTGGATGGTTATATAGCTCAACTATTTTTTCTGCATGCATAATTTCGGGTACTTCACTTTGTTTTTGTCTTGTTCTGTTCTTGTGGTTGCTGCGCTGGCATTTTGAGCCATAACTCCTCGATTACTACAAAGTCCCAAATTTAATGTTAATAACGTTCTGCCATATGTATCAATCGAAGATGCATTAGCAGCAGAAAGTTTAAATCCCGATGGAATTAATTTCAAATTATTAGATTTCGGAATCACGAAAATTTCCGCATCTGTATCGATTAAAAAATTCTTCTTTGAAGAATGATCGAAAATTAAAAGGCGGCTAGAAGAAATACTACTTAAGTTTGCCGCCGGAGACTTAAGAGGATTTAGTTTTTTGAATTATTGAAAGTCTCCTTAGAATTTTTGTTAATAAATTTGCATGGCTCAATACGCTTATGTGCATTGACACCAAATTTAGCATGATACCAACAAAATCCTCTATCTTTTGAGCGTCTGTTGGATGAACTACGTGCACGGAAACCTTGAAACTGGCCATCATTCCTTCTTGGACTTCAAAATCTTAATGATTCTCCAACAGCCTTAGTAGGTTCTGCAATTTGACTTCTTAACTCTGTAATTTGTTGTTGAACGTTAGGTTCTGATTTGGAGGAATTTGCAAACGAAAATACTGATGGTCTATTTGAAACTTCAAAAATTTTATCAGCACTTGATGCCCGATCATTCAAAGAGCTGGACGGATTACATGCTAATATTGCTTGCATGTTTTCCGGTAGTCTTTGAAGCCATAATGATCTTAAAAGATCATCTCCAACGTTATCCCCCCCCAAGCTGTTTCATCTCACGAAGAAGTTGTGAGGGCTGTCTATCTCCTAAAGTGAGATTCGAAATTAATTGACTTAATCTCGTATTCTCACTTGCTGAATGTCTGGAAATTAAAGCTTCTTTTAAAGTTGTGTAGGGAGTAGTGGATGAAGGATTATTCACTAGATCAGTAACTGTCCTAATGGCTTCAGGATCAAGAGCTACCAGAACATAATTGAATTTAGTTAACTCCGTCGTAATCCCAGCCAGAGCGAGCCTCCAAACGCTTAAACCATGTTTAAGGAAACTCCTTCCAAAATGAAGGTAGCTTCACTGCTACAGCATTTACTGCAGAATCCCCTGAAGGACTCGCATCATCGAAATTATCTTGGGGCATAATTTAATTTATAATAATATAAGTATTCCTGCAAAAATAAATCCCTAAGGGTTTTGGGTGCGCTACGCTGGATATATCCCCTCTGTCGCAGGATATATCCTACCCTTAATCTGCGATCTAATCGTTAAAATTTTATTTAAAGTTTTAACATTTTTTTTTAAAAATATTTAGAAATTTTAAAAAATATTTGAAATATGTAAAAAAAATTGGTATATATGTATGAATTTAAAATCTGTGTAATTGTAGAATGTAATGTTGTACATAAATTCTCTTACTTCAATTGCTTTACGTTTTGGTTTGTAATACTTCCTTGAAAATCGTTCTTGATAAAACCGCCAATTGATCTTTGCCACACAATATTATGTCAGAAATATCCACAATCTGGTCCTAATATCGATCAAACGCAAAAACTCCTCTCGACTCTCTGCTGAACATGACAAAATTTTCAAACTTCTTCTCCGTCTGTCCAACAACTGATACCAGGAAGTTGTTGTGAATTTTGAACTCGTGGACAATTCAAAGGCAGAAACTAAACGGGCTTGCAATGAAATCCTAAAATTGTAACAGCCGATCGTAAGCCGAGAGAAAATTTTCTTCTTTCTTGTATCCTCTATTGTTTTGTTGATTTAATTCAATTCGAACGGCAATACCCAGGCGTTCGAGAGTAAAACTGGAATATAACTAGCTTGGAGGTCTTGAATATAACTAGTCTGGAGGTCTTGAATATAACCAGCCTGGAGGTCTTGAATGTAACCAGCCTGGAGTACTTGAATTTTTGAAGGCGCTTGTACCTTATCGAGGCACCAATTGTTCATAATTGTTCGTTATTGTTTATAATGATGTATATAATGATAAACTTTTTCCTCAATATTTTATTTTTCAAAACAATTTATAATATTTGAGAACGAACTGAATCATATTCATTAATTGACTATCTATATATACAATTTATAATATTTGAGAACGAACTTAATCATATTCATTAATTGACTATCTATATACAATTTAAAAAATATTTTTTTATTTTTTAACTTCAAAAACAATATACATATCTAGATTTACATAATATGTTTAATATGTCAAAAGTAAAGTATTTTTATGTAAAGTATATTCTATGTATGGAATGAATATTTTTGAGTTATTTTCAATTATATATTATCTAGCCGCCACAAGTCTACGCAAAAAAAGATAGCCTCTGAGCTTTTGATCGGAAACCATCAGCATACACGCTATTCTGACGTCTTAAGTTACATGATTACAATAGCCTCTGAGCCATCGACCGAAGCTGTCTATGGACACGCTATTTTTAGTTACAAGTCGGTAAGGAAACCGAAAATAGCCTCTGAGCCATCGACCGAAGCTCTCGGTGGACACGCTATTTATAATTACAAGTTGGTAAGGAAATCGACAAAAGCCTCTGAGTCTTGGACTCTAGTTACGAGCGGGCACCCTTTTTTTAGGTTGTAAGTCACTATAGAAATAAATAAAAGCCTCTGAGCTGCGCGACTTCAACTGTCGACAGACACGCTACATTTAATATTAAGTCGATATACCAACCAATCGGAGCCTCTGTGCTGTTGAACTAAAATGGTTTGCAGACATGCTTCCACTAGTCACTACGTTTCCTCCCTCAATAAATGCATTCTAACTGCTAACTACCAAATAATTCACCAATGAACCCCCTGTGCATAACGCAAAAAATTTTAAAACCCACCTATTTCCCACCCTTTCACTTTGCACGTATCCTCGAGATCGAGTTCAACAATTTTAACGACCGACTTATGAAGTGACCTCGCACGCCACTGTACTGTCTTCCAGCAAAGTCTTGGACAGGGTTACGCTAAAACAAACAGACACTCACTAGGGAGAAATCCGACGGAACATATTGGGTCTTGAATGAAGACCGAAACTATATGCTCCCATGCCCAACATATAGTGATAGTTTTGTTTCGACTCTTTCTCGCAAGATGTTTTTAACGTAATATTTGTGCCTAAGAGCCTTTCCAACCCTTCCACTTCAAACGTATCCTCGCGATCGAGATCAACAGTTTTAACGAACGACTAATGAAGTGACCTCGCACGGCACTGCACTCTCTTCCAGCAAAGTCTGAGACAGCGTTACGCTAAACCAAACAGACACTAGGGAGAAATTTGACAGTACATATAGGGTCTTAAATGAAGGCCGAAACTATATGCTCCCATGCCCAACATATAGTGATAGTTTTGTTTCGACCACCTTTTAGAATACTCCTCGCAAGATATTTTTAACATAACAGTTTGCTGAAATCATTTAAAGTTTATATCATAACTTTCAAGCTTAGGATCTTTCCTTCTCATTTTATTTCCTCAATAACATTCATTATAACACACCCAAAGTTTCTATATTTAATATTAAAACTTCAAAATAACACGTAGTCTTCGATTTATCAATAATCTGCAGCTGTTTACACATAGTTAAAAGACAGAGCGGTATAATTCAAATAAAGTTCCCTTTGTACTATCTCATATGAATACACAAGTATGCAATAGACAATTTCAACCAATCAAATAACAATTAAACGCATATACCTTAAAATCTACATAATCCCACAGTAAGTCCTACTCACTAGAAACTACATTAAGCTAACTTAATAAGAAATATACAATCTTCATTGCAATTATCCGCCAACCACAAATTAGCATGTATAATGTACATAGCATAGTCTTCCGAGTAATTGACGCATGTGAAAGCTATGAAAAAAAACTTGAAACAATTTACTCATTCGTTATTGCAGAGACAGAGTTATTCTGCTTATCGTCTTATCTTCAAAGCTCATTAAGCACCTTCATGTAAATTATCAATCTTTGTTTCCCACTTACAACATTAACGATCCACATTAAAAGAAAAACTTAGGTCCCACACTCATTACCCCACACTACATAAAACCAATTAAAGGCTCTATCAATGAAGCAACAACAACGACTCGCAAGCCACTTCGATAAAAAGCTATTCTCTTGCAAAGCTAAAAATTCCCGAACAAAAACGATCGTATTGATCTAACATTCCCCATGTACAATTTAACTGGGTTGTTCCTAAAACAAAAGAGCATCAAAAGCATCATATGATCGTACTATTAAAAATTCCCTACTAACGTATTAACATATTAATTGCAAAGTACATAACCAAAAGCTTATTTAGCAAGCTTTTCGTTATAGTCTATGGTAATTTAATTCTGAAGAAAAATGGAAAGAATAAAGGAGTTTAATTTTCAAACTAAAAATCATAGAAAGCCAAATGTAAAAGGAGAAATTTCGTAGAGTAAAGCAAAAAAAAGAAATTTTCTTTTTGTTTAGTTTTGGAAACATTATTGTTGTTACCAACAAAAGTAATAAAAAAAAAGTCTGAAAGTGAAAAACAAACGTAACGCAGTGAAGCCAACGCAATAACAAATGAATTTCATACAGTTTAAATCTTGAAAGAAATCTGAGCAAAGATATAAGCAATGTAACAGTACAAGAAATAGAATGAAATAAAGTTGAAAAGAGTTATATAATTTAAATAAACACAAGCAATAAAATAAAAAGAAAGCCTTTCATATAATATGACAAAGATCAATGAACTCAAAACAAAAAAAATATATTTTGTAAAAAGACAAATAAGCGAAACTGTATATATTTGTGAAATTAGTTCATCATAAAACAAAAATGGATTGTATCTTCATGTGGTTTTTTATATACAAGTAAAGCAAAACAAGTAAATAAAAACAAAAGAGAAGAAAAAAAAAACTTATTATATGTTAAGTACATAAATCATAGCAATGCGAAAGTATTATGCAGTAAGCTGATTCAAGTAAAGAAAAAAAGCAAATTGTAAAAATCTTAACTGTATATATTTGTGAAAAAACAAAAATGGATCATATCTTCATGTGCATTAACATTTCATTATATACGAGAAGCAGCAAAACAAGAAAATGAAGAAAATAAAAAGAAAAAAATCATTATTATATGTTACATTAATTACAGCAAGTAGAAGTATAATGCAGTAAATTAATTAAAGTAAAGGACATTTATATATTGTAAGAAGATAAATAAGCGTAACAGTATATAATTGAATTATAATTCATCATAAAACAAAATTTCATTGTATCCTTATAAGCATTAAAATTCTAGTATGTAAATAGAGCAAAACAAAACCAAATGAAAATACCTAATAAGGCTAAAAAAAACAATTAGTTAAAAAATTTCAAAGCAAGGCAACTCAAACAAAGATAATGAAAAAACTACGTCATTATATTTCAATAAGAAAAAAAATATTGTAATCAGAAATGAATATTGAAAGGAGCACAACATGACTTTTTATGGAACGATAAGCAAGGGAAAAAAATTCGATTAAAATCGTTTAAATTAGTAATTTTTAAATCAACATTCCAAGTTTACCAATTAAAACAATGAAGCAAAAATGAACATCTTTCACGACAAGGCTCTTCAAGCCAGTCGTGAACTTTTATTTTCGGCGGGGAGGCAATAATACGGGAGCCGCAGTCCATATATTACACGGTCCGTGTTCCGTCGTTCCTCTCTGTGTACTGTAAATGACAACATACCTATACGAAAAGCTGCGAATTGTAAGCATCTGTGGGCGCGGAGTCCTATCATGGATTAGCAGAAGTGGGTGTGTATCCATACTCGTATTAAGTACAAGACTTCGCAATCGAACGTACCGCCTCGGTGGAACGAATTGGTTACACGAATTTGGAATGAGGCAAATCGAGTGAAAGCTTGAGCCTTGTGGTTGCATGATTCACAGAGAGATGGCATTAAACAGTTGAACTTTGATCATTAAATTGGTAAATTGTCTTCATTATTTTGGTTGGTAAGCAATTAAGTCAGCATAATTATACTATAAAAGAAAATTATAGAAGGTAGAAAATCGAGAAGTGTTTCTCCATTCGCTGGCTCAAGGCGTGCGCCCGAGCTTATTCTATCCCAAGGCACTTAGCCCGGGATAAGCGAATCAAGAATACGTTCAACTGCATACTCAAGGCATCCGCCCGAGTATAAGCGCCCCAAGGCAGTTATGCCCGGGGCCTGCAGTTGAACTAATAATTGATTGATTTATCAATCTGACTGCATACTCAAGGCGTTAGCCCAAATATTAACGTCCTAAGGCTTTGCACCTGGGGCTAGCAGTTGGATGATTAATCAATTGATTCGTAAATATAAATCCGTGCACAAGGCGTCAGCCCGAGTAACAGTTAAAGCTTTAATAAATAGATTGGTTTCTTCGAATTTCCTTTTTCCCTCTGAATAACTAACAAATATAATTAAAGTAAACGTAAAACGAGTAAATTAACTGTTCCATTAATATTCTAAATATATACTTATGTAGGCATAAGTCCACAATATCTTGTTCTGTAATAAATTAATTAGCTTCGAAGAATTCATTGTAATTGTATAACCAAACAAAGAAGGAAATAGAACTAAAATCATTAAACAAACAAACACCTTTTCAATGATCTAATTGACGAGTATAAAGTAGCAGGTAAGTGGTATACAGGGATATCTCTCTCTTCCTGGGAGCCTTGATGTATTTATAGGATACACATTATATCAACCTCCCAGTACGTGCCAGTATACATAGGGTGTACGGTTAATACAACACTGATAAGGAAAGGATCCGGCGTCTTATTTATTATTGGTTATTCCATTGATTTGTGAGATGTTCGTGTTAATAATTTTGAGAAATTTATGGTTTCTTAGTGGATCCCACTGGGACCTGTTTACCCCATAGAGGACACTGAGTTAAGAAATTCTAATTCTTGATCATTAATTCTACTTTCAAGGAATTTCCCTTTAAAGTTTGTCTTTGCATCACCCCGTTTTGGATATATAGCATTGAACCTCTGCACCTATGATTATAGGATTGTTGTGTTCTATTTTATTTAAAAGATAGGGAATCATTTGGTAAGTGATAGGAACATGTAGTGAAAGTAGGTATACAAATGTCCGTAAAGGACTCCAGCAATGGTCTGCTGCCTCGGCGGAAGAGGATGTTAAGATCCGCCGAGATTGGCCTTGTCTGGGGACGCGTGAATGCGCTGGCAGGCTAGCGTTGCGGTGTCGTGGGGCGGGTTCTTTCCTCCTAGCACACGGACCCACTACATTCACGATTCAGAAAAGGGTCGAATGCCGTAACCTACTAAGGGTTGCTAAGTTTTATCGAAAAACAAATTGTGCCGAGCAAAAACGGACGGACTGGGGGAGACTTTGTCGTTTGTCGATTCTTGTGGCCCACAAATAAGAGTGGGGCATCCAGATGGGGGTGGTTCCCCCTCGCACCCTCCCAACCGGATCAAGATCCAAACGTTGACGTGGCCATATATTTGACTTTTGAGTGGAAACTCATACAAACATAATTTGCATGAACTTTCCCATCAAAAGAGAAATATAGACGTGACCGATTTATGTTATAGAATTATGTAATCGAATCACATAACCCTATACCATAAAAATGCACGCGAGCGGAAGGCCACTCTACCCGGCAAGAATTCCTAGAAACAACAAAAAAGCCTGCCATCTTTGCGCGTCCTATACCCGGTCAGACTTGACGGAATGGAAAGACCGACGGTTTAGTTTAACAATCCATTGTATTGTTGGGTGAACTTGAAATAATTACTTCTCTTTGAAACCAGGGTAAATGCGCGCTATTTACATTTATAATTTATTGTGACTGATGTATCGTTAAATTTTAATAAGATATATATATATATATATATATATATATATATATATATATATATATATATATATATATATATATATATATTTACAGAAAATATAATGCAAGAAAAATACAAAAAGTGTACTCTCCGGCATCCTCAACGAGCACCCGTTGACGATGTGGTGCGTTGCTAACAAAGATGGATCTCCTAAAATTTAAAGGTTTACAATCCCTGGTCTTAACGCCTCTACGCTGTAACTAAAATGGTTCACCGCATTCGATCGGATTCCGCAAAAACGATTGGGAAATAGAGAGACAGCAGATAATTTTGAGAGCGTATTTGAAATGCCTCTAGAATACGGACTATCCTAATGCGCTAACAGTTCATTTCCACCGGATAAAATTTTTGCCCGGAACTTCTTGCAGCCACGATTTCCGCATTCAGTCCAGCAAAAATCCTAGTTTTGGAGAAATACAATGCAAAACGTTTTTCTACGTCACGAAAACGCATACGACTTTTTCAAACCCCGCCTGGAAGATCGGGAAAACTTTCTTCTAATCTTTGATCCCCCTTTCGCTCTGATCCCTTTACAGGTCTTGAAAGTTGCAAACGATCACGCGGTGATTAAGAGCTGGCTCCAAGACCACACCAATCCAAAGAAAGGAAAAAATAACTGTATCAAGGCCCGAGAGGTTGTCACGCAAATCGACAAACTGAACGACATCATCAAGGCAAAGCGTACAATACGTAGTTTTCGCTTCCGCACCGACAAATCTCCGCAATGTTAAATGGCGAAAAATCTGTAGTGAGAAGTAGGTATTAAAAATGTCCGTAAAGGGCTGCAGCGTTGGTGTGCTGCTTCGGCGAAAGAGGATGGTAGTATCAGCCAAGATTGGCCTTGTCTGGGGACGCGTAAATGCGCTGGAAGGCTAGCGTTGCGGTGTCGTGGGGCGGGTTCATTCCCCCAGCACAAGGACCCACTACAAAAGAATTTCGCATTCACGAATTCTTGGGTCTCAGAAAAAGGTCGACCGAAGTCGAAAAATGAAGGTAACTACTGAAGGGGAAAATCGCTTGCTCAGAGAACAAGTCGAAACGAGTCTAAACAGACGGACTTGGGGAGACTTCGTCATTACCCGACGATTCTTATGGCCCACAAATAAGAGTGGGGCAACCGGATGGATGTGGTGCCCCCTCGCACTCGCCCAACCGGATCAAGAAGCAAATGTTGACGTGGCCATATATTTCCCGTTTGAGCGGAAAACTCATACAAAAATACTTTGCATGAGCCTTCCCATCAACGAGAAATATAGATAAGACCGATTTATGTCATAGAATTATGTTATCAAGTCACATAACCCTATGCCATAAAAAGGGCACGTGAGCGGAAGGCCACTCAACCCGGCAAGCGCCCCTGAAAACAACAAAATAAGTGGAGCGCGCCCGCTGGCTAGCCCATTTTCAGTGTACCGCCTACCATCTTAGCGGGTCCTATACCCGGTCAGAGGGGTAGAATGGGAAGACCGAAGGGTATATTTTAACAATCCATTTTATTTTTCGGATAACTTTATGAACAATTCAATTTCTTCAGATTATATCAAACTAAACCAAAATGCCCGAATTATAATTAAACAGATTTGCATGGGTTATATAGAAGGGAAGTTAATATTAATAATAACAGCACTGTTAAATAAAATTGATCCTGGAATATAAATTATTTGTAGCTGTAATTGCTATTATATATTTCGACCAATATTGAATAAACCAAATTTAGAATAACAAATTTAAAAGAAAAGAAATGAAACTAAAAGGGTACGTACCCATCCTCCTCGACGAGCACTCGTAGAGGGTGTGGGTACATCCGTAATTATTTCCGCTAAGGATATGTAAATCATGGATTTATAAACAATCATTGAAAAAGGTTAAATACGAAATTTGAATTTTGAATTTGCTGTTTTTCTTGACACAATAGAACACAAAAAGCGAACTCTTCAGATTTACAGTAGGCAACAGACGAAAAGACGCGATAATAGAAGGCAATATTCACACAGGCGCCACTGTTCAGCATCGACAAAATTACTCTTTTTTTTAAAAGTCAAATACTATTAATTTCTTAGACTTTAAAGAATTAATATGCCAACAATAGTCTACATAAGCCACTCAAAAAATATTAAATTTCTCGTATTCCCGTGGTCCCGTTCAGAGATTCGGTGCACTCGCTCCCTCGCGCACAAACACATGCATCACTCGTCAGATCAATTTTCAAATATGAAAATTTTCACTTGGTTGGCGAACTGACCCAACAAGACTCCCCGCGATCGAATCCACACCCCACTTGCATTCTCGATCTGCGTGTTTGCTCCTCCGTCTTCTGTTCTATTACAATCTACATGGACTGTAAAATCCTTAATTTGTCAGGCTTCGATTATTCCATTTACATTTACAAGGCGAGCACAGCGATTCCGAAAGCGCCAACACAAAAACCGCATCCGAAAATAATGTTCCTAACGAAAGGGAACAGACTATACCCGCCGGCAACAAGACTTGATTCCTTTCAAGCAAGTCACAAAAATTCATATTTAATCCAAGGGGGAAAATATTACTCTACGATCCGGACAAGCTCCGCTTCACGACCTCCTCCCGTCATCGATCATCATGAAGTCCATAAATTGTAATGCCGCCTGCGAAATCCACGGAGCAATTGTCGCAATTTATGTTCATCCCACATGCCACGAAAGAAAATGACAATCTGATGGCTGCGACGGAATCTTTGCGCCAAAATAAATTCACACTGCTAAGCCCATAGACGCAGCGTTATATCAGAACGTTCTTGCAGATATTTACAAAAGCTTCTTTCATACGATGCAAACATGCTTTCCATTGGAACGGGGCGGTTTCATTCTCATGGGTTAGCAAATTATATTGGTGGCAGGAGCTTCTCGTGGTTATATGTTTCAATTACTGTTGACTCCAGCTAGGAAACATTGGTCCCTCGTAACAATCCAACAAACCATTTGCACATCACCTCTTTCAAACAATTTCTAATTAATAGAAGGACGGCAGTTTCTTTTCTTTTCTTATTTTCAACGTCGTCACTTTTTGCACCAGTTTCCGTGACTTTTCAGTCTTCCATCACTTCACAGAATCCCATAGCACTGTAATCCAATAATCCAAATCATAGATGTGAGCGAAGGCCGTTTTCATCCAATCGTTCGCGATCCGCTAACAGGTAACGCTTTTATCGAACAAAAAGTTCCGAATTTTTCACTTATATAATTAGCGGTGCTTCCAATTCGATCGGTATTGCTACAACTTTTTATCGGGTCGTTTTCACTAGGCGATCACTCCACAATCTCGCGTACAAAACTCGAAAATTCTCTTACGCGACAACGCTACACATTTTCGTTTTATTTCATTAGCGGATTAATTACAAGATTGAAATAATTAAACAGATGCGACGTCTCTGTCCACTTCGTTCTCGTCGCCGTCCACGAGGTCCCGCGATCTCCACCAAACTCCCGTCTTATTCCTGTCACAGCTGAGTCTCCCAGTCACAACGGTGGTTTTTCATGCCCAAGCAAGTTTTTCTTCTGCTTGTCCGTCGTCCACCGTAACGTCACGCTGTTATGGTGGATGAAGACGGGCCCCTTGCTCAGCTGCTTTGAATTACATTTATTGTTGATGATCTAGGTTGTGAAGATTCGGCGTTGTATTATTGGTATTTAATGTGGAATTAGAGATTATTTTTCTTTGGTATTGGAGAGGTTGAGGATTAGGTGCTTGGGTCGGCGATGGTGATGGTGACTGGACTGTTTGAGGAGCTGGTTTGTTGTAAATTGGATTGTTTGGGTTGAAATCTGACGGGATATTAAGATTGGCCAGAAGATTCATGTTTTGTAGCCGTGATGAGAGTGATTGAATTTGCGTTTGTACGGTTTTCAATAGTTGCTGCTGGAAAATTTGCAGCATTTGGTGCTTTAACGCCGACAAGCTTGTTTAGGCACACTACAATTTTGGGTAGGAGATAGGAGGGCTTTCGAGCAGTATACTTGTATGACTGCTCGATAACTACAAATCACATTCCCTATCTGCTATATTTTCCGTACTTCTCACTTTTATTTGGGCCGCTACTAGTTCGTGCGTAAGCACTCGTTATTGTTAATTTCAACTGCGCACAAATTATTTCTTTTCTTCAAGCAAATGAATTTCCCATCGAAATGTACATTAAAATAACTGTATCAGTGTGAGAGAGGTTGTCACGCAAATCGACAAACTGAACAACAACAAGCAAAGCGTATAATAAGTGGTTTTCGCGTCCGCACTGACAAATCTCCGCAATATTAAATGGCGGAAAATCACATTCCTTATCTGCTATGTTTTCCGCATTTTTCCCATGAATTTCCCATCGAAATGCACATTACACAATCGCAATTCAAGAGTGCTAGCCGCAAAATATTGGCTTTTTATTATCACAGAACTAAACGCACACTTTCGTGTTTCAGCGGCCAAATCACGACCAAAAAAAAAAGATAAAGAAAACCCCTAAGAGGCGATTTTTGGAGAAATCATTTTCCGTTCCGAAACTAGACCTTTTGTCTATCCCCCGACGCGATTCTCCCGACGTGCGCAATGCATGGTGATCAACACCGGACTTCCCCATTCACTCGTCGATCCGTCCAAAACTTGTCTTTCTTTTTCTTTCCATCCCGTGCATACGGTGAATCGCCTCAGCTGAGTTCCATCAGCCCAGTTCACTTCTCTTCCGTGATGTAATACACCGTTGAGGATTATTACATAAGCGTTCCCCAAACCCGGAATTCTACATTCAGATTTGAAATTTTTAAAACAAAATTTAATTAAAGTAGAGAAAATTGAAATGAAGTAAGGAAATTTGAAATGTATTGAAGAGATCTAAATGAGGTACAAAAGATTTAAATGTAGTGAAGAAATTTAAATGAAGTAAAGAAATTTTAACTAGAGTAAAGAAATGAAAGTTTTAAATAGTTATAAAAGTTAAATCTCATGACGAATAAAATTAAAGGGAGACATTTAAATTTTAATATAAAGGAAAATTGATATGAAATGACATTTAATAAAGTTATAAGAAGAAAAAGTATTCTACAAAATTATGATTACGAACAAAATTAATTACATATTTCTTTTTTTTTCAAAACATCCACAAAATTCCGAGTAGGAGATAGGAAGGTTTTCGAGCAGTTTAATTGTGTGACTGCTCGATTAATATAATTTTCAATATGAATCACTTTGTATGAATGTTTTTATGTATGCGATGCCTACGCCACCTCCTTCTTTATCCGTTTTGATTTTATTTACATGGTTAAATTTTTTAATAAAAATAGATATAGAGAGATAGATCTACTTGGTCCATTCTTACGCTTTCGAGTACATGCTTTTGACGTCATTCGTTTACTTTTCTTAGTTGCTTCTTTTCATTATTAACAGGTGCGACAACAATTGCGGCAGTAGTTCGCATAATTATGGGGACATGTAACAATAATGTTTGCAGAGTTTTCGTTGAGCGGCGGTTTCTTGAGGCAGAGCTACTTTGAAGTTTACAGATTGTCTTTATTTTTATGGAGGCTTTGATAGTAATATATGGGGCAGTAGGTTAGAGCACACTCTGCTTCTGTAGCAGCTCCCAAGCTCAAACCTCGGTGGTGGTATTGCGTTTGAGCTTCTGATGTTGCTGTCGGACTGTCAGCCCACCAAGCAGTGATGGGTTACTAATTGAAAAATTAGGCACTAATCACATGATTGAGCGTGATATTTACCATATCACCTCGAATTCCGTTACGGTCATGGAATGAGATACCCTAACAATAAATCTTAATGCCAAGGTTCGGATTTGAACTGTTGTGCTATGAATTATTACTATTTCAGTAATTTGGATTAGTTTATCATCCTAATTTTTTAAGGTAGAATCTGCTATTGTACTGTTGCCGTTTAAATTGTTAGTGAGATTATTTAGGGTTTGTATTCGTGTTATTCAGACAATAACGTTATAGTCATGTTATGAACATGTTATTGTGAGAACTGATAATTTTGTTTAAAAGGCTTTTAAATACTGCAACCGGGTTATTACTAGTAAGGGAATTATTGTTGTGCATTAGTACTTTAGCATAGTTCATTGTTGGTTAGTTAATTCTATTGTGTAACGGCGATGTTTTCTTTTTGTTTGAGAGTTTTTAAGTAAAATTTTGTTGAAGGGCATGGTTTGAGTTTCTATTGTTGATTTTGCTTTGATAAGTTGCGGAAACAGCTCGCCCATTGTTTCATTATCTTTTAAATTTGAATAACAGTGCTCATTGATTAGTCCATTTGCTTCTTTCAAGCTAATTTTTTATATTGAACCGATTTCAACTGCCATTGCATTTAACCGTGTTACATTCAGGTCCATTGTTGCAGTTTATGCATCTTTTACCTTCTTGCGGAAATTCTTATATAGCAAAAATATTGGAGGTGACCCAACCTCAAGCATTTGAGGCATTGTTTGGGTCTATTGAAAAAGTAAAATCTACTTTGATAGGAGCAAATTCATGCCTAACTACATCTGCAAGTTCTTCTCCAGAGAAAGAAATTTTTATTCTTTTCCTTATCTAAGGAGTCGGTTCTTTCGAGTCTATAAACATTTAGAATTTTGATATTTTTTAGGATGACCCCATTGGAATTGCATGGTATACCAACTTGAATTTTTTATTGCTCAGAAATGTCAAAAGGAATGTTTCCTAGCACCCCAATTTTCATTAGGAAACTGTTTGGAATAAAAGCTTTTAAGTTCTGTGCTTTGAGATTTTCATTCTTGATTAGATTATTGGCTTCTACTGGGGAATAAAGGGACTTACGTATTCTGTTATATCCTTTCTGAACAATATTACCAATATTTTTTATTTGCAGTGATTTGTTAATAGCATAGAAAGTAAGTTGATCGAGTCTGACTTTCTTTTCATTGTTGTCGTAAGTATATACCAGAACACGGAAATTTTTCCTTTTGTCTCTAAATCATATAGATTTTTCAATTTTTGCTTTATTTAGAGTAGTACTAGTGACACTATCAGATACTTCTTTAGTTAGAACCTTCATATGGTCCTCAAGAACTCTGCTCAAACTATTTATAGGATTATATTCAACTAATTCTGCTGAGTCGTCGAATGTCTTATAAGTCTTCTATCATTTTTAGGGTTTTGTAAAATAATTTTACAAAACCCTACTAGTTTCGCGACCAGTCTGTCCGTCCGTCCGTGCGTCACAGCAGTTTTTCTCGGAAACTACTTAAGCTAGAAACATCAAATTTTGTGTGTAGGTGTAAAGTGGTGATCTCTTCAAAGCTCAACTACAAAAAAATTTTATAAGGTATTTAAGGGGGGTCTCCCCATATAGGAGAGTGAACCCCCGAAAAAAAAATTTTATTGAAGGTAGCCGATATGGGTATCAAATGAAAGGTCTTGATAAGAACTTTCCAAAACAGGTCTTAGTTTGGCAAAGTTTGCTTCGAGGGGCGCACAGGGAGGGGAAATACACGAAAAATTTGTGTCCCCCTCCTCGCGATTGGACACCTGTGATCCGAAAAATCTGAAAAAAACCAGGAATGTAGGCCTTGGTAAGTACAACAACAACAAATACGTGAGAAGTCGCAATTCACTCAACTTTGTCAGTAATAGTATGATTTATCGATTTTATGTTTTCTTGAATAAAATCTTAACGGTGCCCTTAAATTTAATGAAATTCAGTACGTAGATGTATATTTATAAGATTAATCTATCCTGAAAGTTTCATAAAGATTGAATCATATTTAGTGAAGTTATATTGGTTTGAATTTTCCTGTATTACTATGGAACAATATGCGCTGCATTTATTACTATGGCAACATATGGCTATGGAACAACATGCGCTTTTTACCGACTCAGACACTACAGTCTTGCTAGGATTTGCATGAAAATTTCAGGAATGATAGGTGTCATGTATATCTTTGAGAATCGGTTCAGCTAGTGGTATCAGTAATCGTAAAACAAAATAGTGGCTGTTTTTAATGCGAAGATTGAATAATTTTGAGTTATTTTTTCCCAACTTCAACGTTTAAGGTGCATGCTTTGAACACTTGATTCAATTTAATGAATGACTGAAGATGAGTACCTACAATTAATGCTAATAAGTGAAACAAGTCAAGGAGGTAGGAGAGAGCTCCTAGCAAAAGGGTTTTGTAACCATTCTAGGATTCGAAAAAATTGGCCATTAATCGATGATAACAGTACAGGAGAGTGGCCCCTGAAAAAAAAATTCATCAAAGGTAGCCGATATGAGTATGAAATAAAAGTTTTTACGGGAGCTCTTCAAAACAGTTGTTAAACTGTCAGTTTTTTGCTTCAGTGGGGGCACAGGGGGAAAATACATGAAAAATGTGTTTCCTCCGTCGCGGATGGACATCTGAAATAATTATCAAGGGAGATATTCATGACCAAAAACCTCAGAAGTCGAAATTCGTTCAACTTTGTTAATAATAGTATGATCTTCGTATTTCATATTTTCTCCAATAAAATCGTCTTTGACATGTTTCTTGATTTGATTCGATCTGGTGACTGCATTTTTTAAATTGAATGCAAAACCCTTCTGACATGAGCGTAAGTCTGTTTACCCAACTTGTTTGTTATCCATTGATTCCAGTAGCTTAGGTTGTTTGTTAGGGTAATGTCTAGGGTTAACATTTGTGCGTTTTGTTGGCTGTTTTTTCTGAAAAAGGTGAAGGTGCCTGCGTTAAGGGTTACTATTTTGTTTTTGTTTATTATGGATTTTAGAATTTTCCCTTTAGCATTGTTTATTTTGTCACCCCAATCTCTATGCCTTGCACTGAAATTTCCTCCAATTAAGGACAAGCTTTTGTTGTTTATTGTTTTAGTAATTTGTTGAACTTGCTTTTTGAAAGTTGTGCTGCTGAAGTCAGGGGGGACGTTTGTGGTAGTTATCATAATTGCTTCAATTTCTTCGTTATCAAGTGGGATTTCTTTAAATTTTATCCTGTTATTATACTATGGAGCCTCCTCAATCTTCTTTGTCTGATCTTATTTTGCTAATAAGTTGGAGATTTTTATTTCTTACGGGTAAGTTTGGGGATTTTTTCGTTATTAGTATTTCTTGTAGAAGGGCAATGTCTATTTTGTTTTTGGTCATTACATATTCTAAAGTGTCTTTGTTTTTGGAAATGCTTTGAATGTTATGTTGGAGAAATTTTATATTTTTATATTTTTTCATACTTTTAAGTATTATTATTTGTAAGCCACTCGGTGTATTGTAAGTTGTTAGTAGTGGGTCTTTTTTGACAGTGGTTTGTTAGAGTTTGGATTGTTTCTTTGATAAGATTCGTGTTAATTTGTATGAACTTAGCATTATTTTGTTTTTTGCAGTTTTTATTTAGGGGGCTTATTAATTTTTATATGGGGGTGGCGTGATTCGCTGATTTAAAGATATTTTCTGCAAATGTGTTTTTTTCATTAGCGTATTGTTTGTTTGTAGTAGCAGGTGACTACTCATAGGGACGTTACGTGTCTGAATGATTATTCGTGTATGTTGTGTTTTTATTGTTTTGGTGTATGGTTTATATCTGAGTTATGGTGTTTTTGGGTTTAAGTGTTTTATTCATGCTGTCGAACATAAAGTTTTCGACGTCATCCATGGGTGTAGACAGGGTTTGTGCTGATTCTGGTGGTTTTGTTTTTTCATCTTTACTCGGAGTGCTTGAAGTTTTACTGTTAGATGACTCAATTGTTCCTTCCATATCTAAAGTATCCATGGGTTCACTAAATTCACAGCTAGCATTTGTATTTAGGATATGCACCTTACATGTGCTATCTCCTTTGTTGTTCCTCTTTATTATTTTCGAATCAATTTCGTCAATATTCTTTCTTAAAACTGCTTCCTTCCTTTCCCCAGGGTCGGGCGGGACCTTCTTTTTATTCAGTGGGTATTCTATCATAACATTATTTTACAAAAAGTTCTTACCTGTGTTGAAAACTCTAAGGAACTTGCACTTATTTTTTTATTATTTCTAATTGAAAATAATATTTAGTGTATGGAGAGCTTGCCAACCTTATGCTGGGAGCAATTTTAGTAAAAAAATGGTAAAATTTGAATTTAATCAAGAATCAGGTGGTTGGTCGGATAGGGAGTGTAATCCATCACGAGTTCCGAACAGACGTGTTTTTAATTCGCTTCTGTCAAGTTTTCAAAAAATTAAATTAATTTCTTTTAAAGTCTTATATCTATATGGGTCGGCGTATCCAACATATCCTAGGACAAATTCATATTTGGACCTTTGCATTGCTGACGCAAATCTTGAATTCAGCTTTAATAGTCCTCAACGGAAACTGCCGGTGCTTCCTTACAATGGCGACCATAACGCAATCGTGATGGAAATCAATCATCAAAGGGATGATCTCTTCCTCATTCCAGTTCAACATCAAAATCATCGGTTGAATTTAAAAAAAACAGACTGGGGAACGTTTCAAAAAAAGTTATATCGGGATTATCAGAAGCAATGTCCTTCTTCTGATGATGGCAATTCTTGCTCAATGGTTCCTAATGCCAGGAATCTAACTAACGATGAAATAGATCTCTGTTTGTCGAAGTTAGAGAAGCTGACGTTGGAAACGATTGAGAAAGTAGTTCCCAAGATTAAACATCGAAACGATATGGAAGGATATGAAATACCAACTATTGCAAGGTTAAAAAGATTGAAAAGCCGTCTTCTCACACGAGTTAACAATATTTACCGGCGATTTTTGGACGACAACCATCCCTCGTTGGCTTTGTTGAAATTAAACCTGAAGAATGTCCGGAACCTAATCCGTTCGTACTTCAGGAGTGAGGTCAGTAGTCAATGGGCGGAAAAACATAGGGTTATTAGCCTACAGGACCCAGATGGAGTTTTGGCGAAAGTGAATAGCATATTCCGGAAGAAGTCTCGAGTGAAGGTATCGAATCTTGAAGTCGCTAGTGGTACGATAAATCTTCTCGATAGGGCTGGTATCGAAATTGATAGTACGACTGCGGGTAGAAATGGAAACAAGATTATATGTGATGGATTGCAGCAACTTGCCCTGATTGGAACATACTTTGAATTGGTTCATCTACCGAACCCTAAGAGAGGTAACCAAATATTTTCAGAGGCCGTTGAAGCAAAAGTTTCCGACTTCAAATCAAGCCTAAACGGCGAATCAATACTTCATTGAAATGACACATTAACATCTGACCTCATACCGAGCTTGAATCTTATTATTTTGTCAGCTATGAAGACTTGTGTTTCATATTTGGTAGGATAAACAACAAAAAATCATGTGGTACTAATGGTATTCCAAGTATAGCTCTCCGACATTTTCCTGAGGTTGCTATTAGGTGTTATTGCTTATTGTTCAACAACATGTTGAGCAGTTCATATTCCCCAAATGAGTGAAAAAAGGCCAAGGTATTTCCGATCTTGAAGACAGGAAAGAACCTGCGAGTCCTAAAAGCTATCGCCCAATCAGCTTACTGCCTAACATCAGCAAGGTATTTGAAGTAATACTAAACATATTTCCACATCATGACCAGAGAGGGTTGTTCAGAATGGGTTCCACATAAATCCTGTGTTCGATATCTCGGTGTTCATCTCGATCAGTGTCTGTAATATACTGGACATGTCAAAATCATGCTCAGTAAAGCATAAAAAGTAAGCATGGCCCTGTAAAGACTCTTTCATTCCAGATAAATTGATCAAAAGGTCAAAGTTATTTGTTACAAGACCCTGGTTAGATCAGTTATGACATATGGTTGGCAGATCGAGTACAACCAGAGTGCTAGTACTATGAAAAAATTAAGAGTTTTCGAAAGGAAGTGTCTTCGTGCATGTACTGGTTTGTACAGAAAGCCTGAGATGGATTGGAAGCATTATATATCGAATAGAAGAATTCATCAAACTGCTAAAGTGACAAGTGTCGATATCTTCATATTGAAACTTCTTTGGAATCATTTCGTAAGATCTGTAACTATGAGTGAAAACCCTTGGATTTCACAGCCGTTCTACCCTACAGACGGGTATATTGTGACTTGCCTCGCTACTGGCTTTGTTCCTCCAGAAGCATTCGTATATTTGGACATGAATCGAAACGTTTTTGATTCTGACGATGTACCAATAACATATCACATATATAGACGGGCCACCGATAAGAAGATAAAATATCCTCCGAATTTGAGTTCACGAGACCAACAATTCCAATGGAGATACTCATTTGCTAGATACGTTGAGGTTGGTCGAGCTGAGACGGAACAATCTGGGTATTGGTGGCTGAATGACAGTGTTTACATTATTCGTATTTATTTTCTGTTTTTGTGTTTTTCGTTACTTAGTTTTTGAGTTTCAGTTTATTGGTGCTACATTTAGTCTTGTTGTTTATTTGTGTGAAAATCGGGGATAGGTTTCAATATTTAGGATTGGTATATGTTATGTTCATTATATTAGGTTGAGAGATAAGGTTTAACGCTTATATTAGCAATATTTTGATAGCATTGTATTAGTATAAGATAGTCTTTGATTGATTTTTATTGGAATTAGATTATATATGGTTATCCATTTTACGCTTGGGAAAGTAAAGCTGAAGGCAACACATAAAATATTCAGATGGAAACAAAATTTTTTATTCAATATAAAGATTAAACTTTGCCATTATACGGGAAACACAACATCATTCAAATATCCTCCACGGAACCTCTTACAGGCCTCAATCCTTTTGAGGTATTTTCAGTGACTTTTTGGCACATTTCCAGCAATATTTCGGCCATAACTTCACGAATATTGGTTTTCAATTGCTCAAGATTTTGAGGCTTGTTCGCGTAAACACGATCTTTCGCATAGCCCCATAAAAAGAAATCCAAAGGTGTTAGGTCGGAGGATCTTGCGGGCCAATTGACATCACTCAATCTCGTAATTACGCGTCCTGGAAATTTTTCTTGCAAAAGTGCTTGTTTAGCCTGTGTTGTGTGGCTTGTGGCTCCGTCCTGTTAGAACCACATGTTCTCCAGGTCATAATCTTCAATTTCTCTCCAAAAATAATCGGTTAACAGCCGTCCATAGCGGTCAGAATTGACTGTAATGGCTCTTCCTTGATCGTTTTCAAAAAAATACGGGCCAATAACACCACCAGACCATAATACACACCAAACGGTCAATTTTTCCGGATGCAAAGGCCTTTCTGCGATCACCTGAGGACTTTGAGAGACCCATATGCGGCAATTCTGTTTATTTACGTAACCACTGAGCGAAAAATGAGCCTCATCACTAAAGAAAATTTTGTTCGAAAAATCCTTATCAATGGCTTGTTGTTTAGTCATCATATTCGCATACATTCTGCGTTGTGTAAGGTCTTGAGGCTTAAGTTCTTGAGTGAGTTGGATTTTGTACGGATGGAGATGCAAATCCAAATGCGAAATCCTCCACAATGAGCCGTAAGACAAGCCCAAATGTTGTGTAGTAATTGAGGAGTATGGCTCTAAAAGCCAGCGCTGCCACAGGCACACAGCACAAACTCAATTTAACAAGGAGGGACGATTCAGTCACCTTCCCCATCGCAACCCTCACTCTTTTTCTTTTCGCGTGAAAAATAAATCAAGAAAATTTCTTTTGTACTTAACTCCCGGGAAACAAAATTCTAAAACTGTTTAAAATTTTAATGTGTAGTGATTTTATTACAATATCTTTTGAATATAATTTATAGAATTGCGGTGTAACGCGGTATACAAATGCTTCAAACGAAACGGTTAACCCCTTTAATTATATGAACGATAAAATCATTGTATCATTTAAACCCCTCAAAAATTGTCAAATTTTACCCATTTCAACCATAATATTGATTAAAAATTGTTTTGTTTGTCGAATACATCACATTATGTCTTGGATGCTAGCGGATAACAAACATATGCTAAATTAAATTAATAATTGTTGTGTTGATTCGTCTCTTCAATAAATTTCCCGCACTGTAAAAAGCCGCGGTCGATTCCTTTAAGAGCGAGTGCATTTCTATTCCAAGATTATCAACAAAATTAGAATAAATCATTCAGAAAACGCAACTACCGCTTGAACACTGCACCATACTGTTAACTGCAGTGAACTTATAGTAAAAAGTGCTTAGAATTGCAATTTTCTTAAGCTCGTGCATTCAGTGATAGTGACGAAGCATTATTCAGCTGAAAAATTATTGCCACGCCGGTATCGACTGCAGTTGAAGAGAAAAAATATCAAAACTTGAGGGAAAAACGTTTAATCTGGAAAAGATAGCGTTAGAACCGCGTCAGAATATATTGAACTTGATCAGAGCATGCAAATGTAAAAGCAATGATATTTTGTATGATATCGTGTCGAACGCGACACTACACAAACGCATAACAAACGAGTGGGATGAGTGTGCTTGCCTTTGGTTGAATGGGATGGGGAGTTGAAGGTGGACCAGCAGGCAGAGCGGTACGAGACAGCGACTGCTTTTGAGCGTGGTGTCCGCGGGATTGGAATTCGATTCGCGTTTTGTTTGACTGCGGTTGAGAAGACTTTCCGTTCGAGTTTGTTTCGAAAGTTTATTCACATTTATCATTAAAAGGCTTTCGCTAATAGTTTCGGAATGAGTGTGTTGAGTCTCGCGTGAAAAATAATGTTCCTGTTCTTCGTTACGTACGTACGGTACACACTAGGCGAAAGAAAACGAGTAACGGACACGTCCGGATTATGGTGCCGGTGCGGTAATTAAGGTTCGAGGAGTGTACCGGGGCAATGAGACTTGCGTGGTGTGTTAAACACAAATGGACATTATTCAGTGAAGAAATGAAAATTGTCTCCGGGAATTAATTAGAAATCTGATTTCTAGCGCTGATAGCCGAGTTCAAAATATTTTTTTTTGTGTCATAAGAATGTTGGCTAGTCCTAGACAAGTGTGTGTGAACGAGCGGGAAAACGGTTTGCAAAGTGTGGTGGTTCGATGGTTTGCCGCTATTTTGATTTTTTTGCGGATATGGGGGAGAGCACGCGATTTCTACACGACAGCCGATTTGCAAATTCATTTTGATTTTTGGATTTTATTTTGACTTAGTTCAAATTTCGATTTGCTTTTAAGTTCTCAAGCGCGAGGATATTGCCAAGAATTGTTTAGCTTGAAGTCAAGTGTTTTAAGGAAAAGAAAAACTCGTGTGTGCTTGTGTTAATTTTTGGAAGTTCAAAGGAATTTTGTTACGCCCGGAATTTCTACTTTGTTCGAGGTCTCGCGCGAACTGACGTGTGCAGAAGTTGAAAATTTCTCGAGTGGTGAAGAGCGTAATTGTTCGAGTGAGCAATCAAACGAGGACCTTTGATACGCATCGCCAAGCAAGGCACACGCGCGAGTGTTGTGCCAGCGTGATACCTCCACTACGAGTGAAATTCGTGCAGAAATCCGACGTTCGCTCGGTTGCGTGTATAGTGCGTGCATGCAACAATTTAGTATTCGGGATGAAAATTTATCGGAACGTTATCGCATCGGACGACACGAAAAATTCGTAAAAGTTGACGCCGAACATTCTTTAATGACTCGCATCCGTGATTTCGCGACGATAAGTCTAGCGCCGCCATCTTGCTGCTGTACTACAAGAGATTTCTTGACGACGACTCGATTGAACGAAAACGACAGCAAAATTGTTCGCAAGGAGGGAGAAGACGCGAGCGATTTAGAAAAATCGGTGAATTCACATCATATTCGTTATCGCGGAGCGCCAGCATACAAGTCAGCGACAACCGTCGAAATATCGCAACTACGTAGCATAGACGCGGGGAATCTGGCAACAGAGCACACATATAGGAAAACAAAAACATTCGTGAAAATAGTATCTTTTATGGACTTTTGCATTGTTCTCATTTTTTTCTTGTACCATGCACCATCTCTGAAGAAAGATATTGAGTCGCGTTATCTTACAAATTACATTTCAGGGACATCGGCATCGTCGTCGAGCGCTCGAAGGACCATGCGGGTGAGTGCCCTTAATTTTGTTATATATATATATATATATACTTTGATTATATTTATTTTGCGTCTACGTTTTTTACATCTGTTTTCATCCATTTCTATATTTGAGTTTAAATTTCTTCTAAATTCATCACGTCCGATATCCATTTAAATTTTTTTTTTGCGTTAGATTTTTTTTTGGGTTTACCGTTCGAATTTCCTAAAATAATTATTAAATTTTTTTGAAATATACAGATTACAAAAAAAAAAGAAAATTGAAAATTTATGGGATGTTGTTAAATAAAGAGATGCGTTGAATTGAACCATAGGTCTTTCCCTTCTGGTTTGTTTTTCCAATCGGGTATAGGACCCGGTACGGTGGCAGGCTTCCACCCCAAAATATGAGCCAGCCGCCGGGTACAGAATAATTCCTTCTTTGTTTCAGGAGACTTTATGGGTTGAGTGGCCCAAGCCAAGTGCCTTTTTATGGCATAAAGTTATGCAATTCAATTGTATAATTCTATGACATAAATTGGTCACCGGGGTACTCCCTTTCTGATGGGAAAGTTCATATAATTCAAGTTGTATGAGTTTTCCACTCAGAAGAGGAATACCTGGCCACTTCAACGATTTAACATTGGATTTATTCCGGTTGGGTGGGCATGAAGGGGCTCCACCACCACCCGGTTGCCCCTCTTTCATTTGTGGGCCCTGAATGTATTTGGGTAAAGACGAGGTCAACCCCAAATTAGTCTTTCTTGTCAGGTTGCACTTGTTCTCGCAACAAGTCGTAATTCCTTCGTGGAGGTTATCTACAGATTTGCGACTTCGGTCGTCCTCTCGAACTCTGCAAGCAATTCGTGAATGCGAAATGTTTTGTAGTGAGTCCTCGTGCCGGGGAAACGAACCCGCCCCACGACACCGCAATGCTAGCCTGCCAGCGCATTCACGCGTCTCCGGACGAGGGCATTCTCGGCAGGAACCAACATCTTCCTCTGCCGAGGCAGCAGAACATCGCTGCAGTCCTTCACGGACATATTGAACATCCTTCTTCACTTCAAATGGCGCCCAACGTGGGGCCCGAAAAGCCCGGCTGTATCATCAGTCGTGAGCACGAGACAGTCCATCGTCTCTAGGTGTCCCCACTAGGTGTTAGAATTATTGGCGGGTAGATAACTCCCGAGGGTTTTTGCACTGATCGTGCCCCAGCAGCCTAATAACTTTCGAACGTGTGTTGTCTATGGACATCAATATCGTTTGGTCCTTCTTTTGATTTATACTTTGGTGGCTTACCCCATTGTATAACTAGTAAGGCCAAATGATATTAGAGTCCCTTTTTGTGTTCGGAGGTTATTATCCCAACATCTTTTTGCGGAGGATTCTGATCCGCTCCCCAAACCAGCGGTGCCTAAGTGTCTTAAATTACATGGATTTTGATTTCATGTGCTTGGCTGATTAGCTAATCCATGACTATCCATGACAAGACACGCGCTGCTTGTGGATTAGAATCCCACCCTGGGCTGACAAGCTGTAACTTGAGAAGTTTGCTAATGAGGGATCACTTCGGAACCCTGATTTTCATGGTGCCACAAGAGAGTGTCCCTGAAACGTTTTAGAAGGATTGTGCCATGGTGTCCATACTTGGGAGGAAGGTCGGAAGGGAAAGACCATTCATATATTTTTGTTATATAACTTAAGCAAAATTTTTTTGTGAGGTTCTGAGATAGTTCGCCACTGACGGCCACATAAGAATTTCAGTAACTTTTTCTCACCTTTTCTTCATTATTGTCATTATTCATATAGCTAATCTTATATACCCATATTCTTCATTATTTATTTATCTAGGTATTTAATTAGGAAAACCATTTGGATTTAAAATGCCTACAAAAAGAACTCCCGAAAGGAGAAAGTTGCGGTCGGATGCCGGACCAGCTCTATTGTGTTCCATCTGTCACGAGGACATGGACGAAACTACAAGCCAGAGGTTGCAGTGCGGACACAGGCTACATCAGCTGTGTTTGGCACAACTGCGGCAAACCTCATCCACGTACCCGCTCTGTCGTCAGCCTTTGGAAATCGCGCAGCCAGCAACAGAACGACCTCAGTCCTCCAGTACAAGTGGAGCTGTCCCCAAAAGCGGACCCCTTCCATCCACTACAAGGAGTGCACGAGGCGATGACTACAGGGCTGAAGCAGTTCCGCCTGCAGAAGAAGCGAGTCCACCGGTGGCTGTGGAAACCACAGTTCTAAGAGATCTAATGGCGCTCATACAGGACATGTCCACCCGGCTAGCCTCTCTAGAGAGCCAGAGAGAGAACCCCGCACCACCCCGGCCAAGAACTCCTCCTATGTGGGATTCGGACCCAAATCCGTGGGATTTCCCAGTAGACTCGCGGCGTGATCCCGAACGGGTCCGGCCAGGTACAGCCATGAACCCGTTGGCTCCAGTTTACCGGCCCCGATTGAGCCAAGCACCGCCACCAAGTCAGGCTCCCGTAATTCCGCCGGACCAACGCTTCCATCCACACGACATGTATCGGCTGAAGCCGACACAGATCCCCAGCATCATCCAGGGATGGAATCTACATTTCAGTGGGGAACCCAACACGATAACGGTAGAGGTTTTCATAAGTCGGGTGGAGTCACTGATTGAGCAGATGCTAGCAGGAGACCGCACAGCGCTCGCAGGGTACTTGCCTATGCTGCTTAGGGGAGCAGCACTGGAGACATATTGGAGAATACATTCAGCTCCACCATCCATACCCTGGTCACGGCTGAAGGAGGTACTCCGCATGGAATACCCTACGGTCGACATGGACGAATTAGTCCTGGATAAGATGAATGCTAGATGGCAGCGTCCGGACGAGTCCTTCCATAAATATCGAGTCGATATCCTTCGGTTGAATGACCAGCTGTCAGAGCCATTGTCTTCTCCCCAAATTCTTCGCCTGCTAAAGCGCAATCTAAGACCGGAGATTCGTCGGCACATCGTGAACTCCGATCCACAGAGTATGGAGGCCCTGCTGAGAAATGTGCGTCGCATAGAAGGGTTTGAGGAAGACCTACGGGACCGGCCATACTTACTAACCAGGACGGGTCCTCGACGAGGAATCGCGGAATTGGCCCCAGATTATACCACCCTAGATCTGGAGGATGATTTGGACCCAGACCAGCTTGCTGTAGCAGCAGTGGGAAGTCTTACGACCTACTGGAATTGTCACCAAACCGGACACCGGTTTATTTCATGCCGCGCAGAACGTAAGGTTTTCTGCTACGGTTGCGGCAAGCCGGACACTTACTTCCCGGACTGTTTTGAATGTGCCGCACGAAAAAACGGCCAAAAGAGTACCCGACCACCTCAGCGGTACTCGAAACCCCAGCAGTAGCTCCTCAATCAGTGGCTCACCCCAACCAACATGACGTTAACCCACCAGCCATGACCATTACGACTGCGGATGTTGACTCTCTTCCGGAGACCTCACCAACGACAATATTAAAACGACCATCGCAGTCACTGCCAGAAGAACCGCGGCAGCCTCAATTACGCACTCTAAAACCTTATCATGTGCGACTGCAGGAATATCGGGTGGCTCGAGAGCGAATATTTGCTTCCGAAGTCGTCACTTCCCGTTCGTGCACGACAAAATGGTCAACCCGTCGTTGGCGGAATTTCCGCAAGAGAGTGCGCATCTGCCGTCAAACCGTAAACTCTTGTAACATCTCGGAGGTTGCTGAGAATGAGATCAGACCTTATCATCCAATTAAAGTGTTGGGCGAGACCGTGTTTGCTTTGATCGACACGGGTGCCAGTATCAGTTGTCTTGCCTCGAGCTTTGGCTCGAAGGTGCTCCAAGAATATCCGAACTTGATTAAATCCTGGCGCACTGAAATCAGTACAGCTGATGGCACCAAACACCCTATACGAGGTAAACTAACCACACCCGTGACATTCAGGGGTCAGACGAAGGATATTACGTTCTACATTATTCCGTCTTTGACTCAGAATGTATACCTTGGTGTCGATTTCGTCCTTCGCTTTGGACTGGCCTCCGATTTATTCACCGATTTGTCTTTAAAAACCAGGAATGTCAACGAAATCACTTCTACTCCCGATAGGCATGACCTGACGCCTAACCAACGACAACGCCTGGAAGCATCCATTGCTGCTTTCCCATCGTACGCTACCCAAGGCCTTGGCCGCACCACCCTAGTCTCACACGCCATCGACGTTGGCGATAGTAAACCGATTAAACAGAGACACTACGCCATCTCGCCGGCCATGGAGAAATTGGTGTATGCGGAACTAGATAGGATGCTCGAGTTAGGGGTCATAGAGGAGTCCCAAAGTGCCTGGTCCTCACCGGTAACCTTGGTTGTAAAGCCAGGTAAAGTCCGCCTCTGTCTTGATGCCCGTAAGGTAAACGCGGTTACCATCAAGGACGCGTACCCTCTTCCACTCATCGATGGAATACTAGGGAGACTGCCGAAAGCCAATTATATCACCAGTCTCGACCTAAACGACGCCTTCTGGCAAATTCCACTCGATGAGGGCTCGAGGGACAAGACCGCCTTCACAGTGCCTGGACGACCATTATATCAGTTCGTCACAATGCCCTTTGGCCTGTGTAACGCGCCGCAAACGATGACTCGGTTGATGGACAAGGTCATCCCACCTCACCTAAAACACCAAGTGCTCGTGTACCTTGATGATCTGTTACTCATCACGGAAACGTTCGATCAACACCTCCTACTCCTACAAGAAGTAGCCCTGCACATCAGTAAGGCGGGACTCACCATCAATGTACAGAAAAGTAAGTTTGTCATGAAAGAAGTCCGATACCTCGGACATGTCATAGGACATGGCACTATCAAAACGGATCCAGACAAAACTCGTGCGATTGATGAGTTCCCCTTACCAAAAACTGTGAAGCAGCTACGACGTTTCCTTGGTGTGTGCGGTTGGTACCGAAGGTTTGTTCGGAATTATGCAACAGTCTCAGCGCCCCTGTCAGACATGTTGCGGAAGGGGAAGTTCGTTTGGACCGAACTCAGCCGAAAGGCATTTGAAGAGCTTAAACAAGCCCTCACATCAGCTCCTGTCTTGCACAGCCCCGACTTCACGAAGCCCTTCTCCATTCATTGTGACGCAAGTCAACATGGAGTAGGAGCCGTGCTGGTGCAATTGACCGACGAAGGAGAGGAAGCTCCCATCGCCTTCATGTCCAATAAGCTGAATTCGGCCCAAAGAAACTATACTGTTTCCGAGCAAGAATGTTTGGCAGCGGTAATGGCTGTGAAGAAATTTCGAGCTTATATCGAGGGCCACCAATTCGAGATCATCACGGACCACGCGTCACTACAATGGTTGATGAACCAGGCAGATTTAAGTGGACGCCTAGCCAGATGGGCTCTTAAACTGCAAGGGTTCAAGTTCTCCATCAAACATCGGAAAGGAACCCAGAACATCGTACCCGACACTCTCTCACGGATGTTTTCCCCAGAGGGAGCCGAATTGACAATAAATGACGAGGACCCCATCGAAATAGATTTGGACAGCCCACATTTCGAATCAGATAGCTACAAAGAGTTGAGGCAAACCATAGCGACCCAACAAACACAGCTGCCTGATTTGAAGGTAATAGACGGCTATGTGTATAGACGAAATGAATTCGCCACTGGTGATCCATGGCAGGAAGAAGAGTCTTGGAAACTCTGGGTACCGGAGGAAATGACACAACATCTGATCCTCCGTGCACATGACCATCCTTTAAGTGCCCACGGAGGTTACGGTCGAACATTACGGCGACTCAAGAAATACTTCTTTTGGCCTAAAATGGCATCCCAGGTCAAAGACTACGTGAGCACCTGTGAGACCTGTAAAGGCACCAAAGCACCCAACCAGCCTCTTCGACCTCCTATGGGTCAACTCAACGTCCCAGAACGCGTGTTCCAGCGTCTATACATCGATCTACTCGGTCCATATCCTCGGTCTTCCATGGGACACATCGGAGCTATAGTCGTCCTAGATCAGCTCTCAAAATTCCCAATGGTGGAACCTATCCGTAAATTCACAACTCCATCGATCGTGAAATTCTTAGAGAACCGGGTATTCCATGTGTTCGGTGTTCCGGAGAGTGTGTACTCAGATAATGGAGTACAGTTCCGGTCTCGGCAGTTTAAGAGCCTACTTGAGCAGTATGGCGTTGAACACCAACTGACGCCCATATACTCTCCTCAGTCCAACGCATCAGAACGGTTGAACCGCACCCTATTGGCCGCGATCCGTTCCTACGTCCACCCATCTCAAAAGGATTGGGATCGGCGATTGTCTGCCATCACATGCGCCCTGCGATCCTCGTATCATTCCGTCACCGGTGTCGCCCCTTACTTTGCCGCCTTTGGACAGCACATGATTTGTCACGGTAAATCATACCGACTGTTACGGCAATTAAAGTGTTTGGGAGACCCCGTCGTTGCGCTGGAGCCCCACGAACGTTTAGGAGACCTCCGCCAACAGATCGGACGGAAAATTAAGGCCGCAGGTAGTGCAAATGAAGCGCAGTACAGTCTCCGGTCACGATCTGCTAATTTCAAAGAAGGAGATGAAGTTTTCCGGCGAAATTTCCGCCAAAGTGACGCCGCGGGGCATTACAACGCCAAGCTGGACAGGCGATTCTTGAAAAGCCGCATAAAGAAGGTAATGGGACCTAACCGTTACTTGATAACGGATCCATCGGGAAAAGAAGTGGGGATATACCACGCGAAAGACCTGCGCCGATAGATAATTAGTCACGTCTGTTTGTCCGTCCGCATATATTTTCAAAAACGCGCAAAGTTTGTATACTTCCGGGCAAACATAGACATGAGTCAGTCCGTCCGTCTGTCAATTGTGTTTTTCATTCATTGTCCGTCATCTCTAGTCCCGACGCCGAAGCCAACCCATGATACACAGAAAGACCCTTCAGCTCCTTTTTCGCAATCCGCATCGCCTTGGGATTGCGAGAAAATTAGCTGCCCTGTAGTAATTGAGGAGTATGGCTCTAAAAGCCAGCGCTGCCACAGGCACACAGCACAAACTCAATTTAACAAGGAGGGACGATTCAGTCAGCTTCCCCATCGCAACCCTCACTCTTTTTCTTTTCGCGTGAAAAATAAATCAAGAAAATTTCTTTTGTACTTAACTCCCGGGAAACAAAATTCTAAAACTGTTTAAAATTTTAATGTGTAGTGATTTTATTACAATATCTTTTGAATATAATTTATAGAATTGCGGTGTAACGCGGTATACAAATGCTTCAAACGAAACGGTTAACCCCTTTAATTATATGAACGATAAAATCATTGTATCATTTAAACCCCTCAAAAATTGTCAAATTTTACCCATTTCAACCATAATATTGATTAAAAATTGTTTTGTTTGTCGAATACATCACATTATGTCTTGGATGCTAGCGGATAACAAACATATGCTAAATTAAATTAATAATTGTTGTGTTGATTCGTCTCTTCAATAAATTTCCCGCACTGTAAAAAGCCGCGGTCGATTCCTTTAAGAGCGAGTGCATTTCTATTCCAAGATTATCAACAAAATTAGAATAAATCATTCAGAAAACGCAACTACCGCTTGAACACTGCACCATACTGTTAACTGCAGTGAACTTATAGTAAAAAGTGCTTAGAATTGCAATTTTCTTAAGCTCGTGCATTCAGTGATAGTGACGAAGCATTATTCAGCTGAAAAATTATTGCCACGCCGGTATCGACTGCAGTTGAAGAGAAAAAATATCAAAACTTGAGGGAAAAACGTTTAATCTGGAAAAGATAGCGTTAGAACCGCGTCAGAATATATTGAACTTGATCAGAGCATGCAAATGTAAAAGCAATGATATTTTGTATGATATCGTGTCGAACGCGACACTACACAAACGCATAACAAACGAGTGGGATGAGTGTGCTTGCCTTTGGTTGAATGGGATGGGGAGTTGAAGGTGGACCAGCAGGCAGAGCGGTACGAGACAGCGACTGCTTTTGAGCGTGGTGTCCGCGGGATTGGAATTCGATTCGCGTTTTGTTTGACTGCGGTTGAGAAGACTTTCCGTTCGAGTTTGTTTCGAAAGTTTATTCACATTTATCATTAAAAGGCTTTCGCTAATAGTTTCGGAATGAGTGTGTTGAGTCTCGCGTGAAAAATAATGTTCCTGTTCTTCGTTACGTACGTACGGTACACACTAGGCGAAAGAAAACGAGTAACGGACACGTCCGGATTATGGTGCCGGTGCGGTAATTAAGGTTCGAGGAGTGTACCGGGGCAATGAGACTTGCGTGGTGTGTTAAACACAAATGGACATTATTCAGTGAAGAAATGAAAATTGTCTCCGGGAATTAATTAGAAATCTGATTTCTAGCGCTGATAGCCGAGTTCAAAATATTTTTTTTTGTGTCATAAGAATGTTGGCTAGTCCTAGACAAGTGTGTGTGAACGAGCGGGAAAACGGTTTGCAAAGTGTGGTGGTTCGATGGTTTGCCGCTATTTTGATTTTTTTGCGGATATGGGGGAGAGCACGCGATTTCTACACGACAGCCGATTTGCAAATTCATTTTGATTTTTGGATTTTATTTTGACTTAGTTCAAATTTCGATTTGCTTTTAAGTTCTCAAGCGCGAGGATATTGCCAAGAATTGTTTAGCTTGAAGTCAAGTGTTTTAAGGAAAAGAAAAACTCGTGTGTGCTTGTGTTAATTTTTGGAAGTTCAAAGGAATTTTGTTACGCCCGGAATTTCTACTTTGTTCGAGGTCTCGCGCGAACTGACGTGTGCAGAAGTTGAAAATTTCTCGAGTGGTGAAGAGCGTAATTGTTCGAGTGAGCAATCAAACGAGGACCTTTGATACGCATCGCCAAGCAAGGCACACGCGCGAGTGTTGTGCCAGCGTGATACCTCCACTACGAGTGAAATTCGTGCAGAAATCCGATGTTCGCTCGGTTGCGTGTATAGTGCGTGCATGCAACAATTTAGTATTCGGGATGAAAATTTATCGGAACGTTATCGCATCGGACGACACGAAAAATTCGTAAAAGTTGACGCCGAACATTCTTTAATGACCCGCATCCGTGATTTCGCGACGATAAGTCTAGCGCCGCCATCTTGCTGCTGTACTACAAGAGATTTCTTGACAACGACTCGATTGAACGAAAACGACAGCAAAATTGTTCGCAAGGAGGGAGAAGACGCGAGCGATTTAGAAAAATCGGTGAATTCACATCATATTCGTCATCGCGGAGCGCCAGCATACAAGTCAGCGACAACCGTCGAAATATCGCAACTACGTAGCATAGACGCGGGGAATCTGGCAACAGAGCACACATATAGGAAAACAAAAACATTCGTGAAAATAGTATCTTTTATGGACTTTTGCATTGTTCTCATTTTTTTCTTGTACCATGCACCATCTCTGAAGAAAGATATTGAGTCGCGTTATCTTACAAATTACATTTCAGGGACATCGGCATCGTCGTCGAGCGCTCGAAGGACCATGCGGGTGAGTGCCCTTAATTTTGTTATATATATATATATACTTTGATTATATTTATTTTGCGTCTACGTTTTTTACATCTGTTTTCATCCATTTCTATATTTGAGTTTAAATTTCTTCTAAATTCATCACGTCCGATATCCATTTAAATTTTTTTTTTGCCTTAGATTTTTTTTTGGGTTTACCGTTCGAATTTCCTAAAATAATTATTAAATTTTTTTGAAATATACAGATTACAAAAAAAAAGAAAATTGAAAATTTATGGGATGTTGTTAAATAAAGAGATGCGTTGAATTGAACCATAGGTCTTTCCCTTCTGGTTTGTTTTTCCAATCGGGTATAGGACCCGGTACGGTGGCAGGCTTCCACCCCAAAATATGAGCCAGCCGCCGGGTACAGAATAATTCCTTCTTTGTTTCAGGAGACTTTATGGGTTGAGTGGCCCAAGCCAAGTGCCTTTTTATGGCATAAAGTTATGCAATTCAATTGTATAATTCTATGACATAAATTGGTCACCGGGGTACTCCCTTTCTGATGGGAAAGTTCATATAATTCAAGTTGTATGAGTTTTCCACTCAGAAGAGGAATACCTGGCCACTTCAACGATTTAACATTGGATTTATTCCGGTTGGGTGGGCATGAAGGGGCTCCACCACCACCCGGTTGCCCCTCTTTCATTTGTGGGCCCTGAATGTATTTGGGTAAAGACGAGGTCAACCCCAAATTAGTCTTTCTTGTCAGGTTGCACTTGTTCTCGCAACAAGTCGTAATTCCTTCGTGGAGGTTATCTACAGATTTGCGACTTCGGTCGTCCTCTCGAACTCTGCAAGCAATTTGTGAATGCGAAATGTTTTGTAGTGAGTCCTCGTGCCGGGGAAACGAACCCGCCCCACGACACCGCAATGCTAGCCTGCCAGCGCATTCACGCGTCTCCGGACGAGGGCATTCTCGGCAGGAACCAACATCTTCCTCTGCCGAGGCAGCAGAACATCGCTGCAGTCCTTCACGGACATATTGAACATCCTTCTTCACTACAGTTGAGCACGTCGAGGAATCGACAAATTCGGGTCTTCATCCACACTTTGAGCAACGACAGCGATATTTTCAGCAGAACGAATGTTGCGATGATGCACAGGCCTTGCAATATCAATAACCGATCCAGTCTCTTCAAATTTTCTCACTGTGTTCGAAATTGTTTGCTGTGTAGGTTGATTATGTCGACCGTAATCGGCTCGTAAAGCCCTAAATGTTGATACAGCAGAACCACCATTATTATAATAAAATTTAATAATTTTAACGCGTTTTTCGACTATTAAGCGATCCATATTTTTAAATGGTAAACTTTCAACTAAAAAAGCACGCTTTGGATAACATTTAATTCTGACAGATGTCAAATGGCAGGGTTATACTTTCCCTACCACAAAATGGATAACCCTGTACATATTAAGTGTAGGATAAAAGTTCACTACTGTGTTAAAATTATAAATAATTTTGGAGTATTGTTGGTTGGTTTTTTCTCCTTTTTCCAATCATATCATAAAATAAATAATAATCTTAATTAATTTGAATTTGCTATATTTTTTTGATTAAATGTTTTTAACTGATAACGTTTAAATTTGGAAAGCCATTTGGGACATTAAGTTTTCTTATTATTATTGCTTGGAATTTGCTTTATACTCTTTTATAATTTATAACGATTGGTATTGAAAAAAGCACTTTTGACTTTGACTTTGCGGATCTGAGTTCAAGATTATTTCCATCTGTACTACCAAGGTTTCCAAGTCTTCATAAGTCATACTGGTTATCTTGAATACTTCGTGCATAGGTTTTTTTTTGGTGTTTACAGCAGTTTCTCACAGATAACCAAAAGTGGAGCTCAGGGAGGAATGAACTGGAAAGCAATTCGTTTGCTAGCATAGGTTTAGCTACTTCTTCCTTGGCGCTGTCGTTGTAAATGGGTTCATAAACCTCGTGTAAATGATTGTTTGCTCCAATAAAGTTTGTAGCGATATCGGAATAAATGTTCTTGCAATGATCTCGACGGTTGAAAAATCTTTTCAATGCGGCAAGGAATGCCTTCGTTGTAAGATCCAGAAACGATTTCAAGGCCTTTGTGATGAAGCAGCAAAATATTGCGATATATGATTTCACTGACTTTTGCCTCTTACTGAAAAATGTGTCCAAAAGAGGTCACAAAAATTAGCACTTGTTATTATGAAGGGCGTTGCAGGCTGGACTCGTTTCGCAGGAAGATCACCCATCATCTGATTTAATATTTTGGAGCTGCTTTTGCACATTAAATGTAATGGTGGGCCACGGACCGGGCTAGCATTTTTTTTTGATTGGCTAAAATGTTTGCCTTGCGATCGATAATAAAGTTTGTAGTGGTGCATGAAGGTTTTCCTATGCAAATCTTCCATGAGGGAATAGATGCATGTATGGTAGTAGCATTGGGTGCTTGGCATCGAAAGAAATGTCCGCTTCCTTACGTCTGCCAACTCTGACTATTCGACGTCCGTCAATCAATGGAGAAAGCCCATGAAATTAAATGTTTTTAGACAGCTCTATTGCTTGCTGCAGGCATCAAATGTCTGTGGAAAATTCATAACTTTTGCATTGATTTGTCTATGTTAAGATGCATAAAGCAGTCTCAAGGCTTTTCTGGAGATAGGTATGTACGATAATTATGTATCTTCGGCATTCTAGTTGTGAATCGGTTAATATAGACTAAAACGCGCTGCAGTTTCGAAAATAAATTGCCATGCCTATTCACCTTAGTTAACATAATGATTCGGATCCATGCAGGAATCTTGGACCGTAAATTTCGCGGATGTGATGTCTCTTGATAATATATCGGCCTGGATTATATTCTGATTCTACATGCCTCTACTGGTTTATAGCTGCCATTTTTTGATTGCAATAACTCTAACAATGAAGATTTGATGAGATAATGATAATGATATTCGATTCAACCAAGCAAGCAGACATTCGTGCTTGCTTGGTTGAATCGTAATATTCCTCAAACCCCCAAGGTCTATCTTGACACAACTACACAATTCGACTGCTATCTTGGCTGCGCGCAGAGTTCTAAACGCGGTGTTGTTTCTTTCGTTGTTGGAGCTGCTAGTGATTTTGCACAGAGCAGTCTGACAAGTCAAATCCGTCTTTGGTAAAGGATCTCATATAGGCTGCTGCAATATACGCCTGCTCAGATGCATTAGCGAATGTGTGATTTTGGATCAGAAAATTGGTGATCCAGAACGTACCTTGGAAATGTGAAATCCTTCAAGTGATTCAGACTCTTCCTGTAGTTCTTCCACTGAGATTCTAGTTTTAGAGGATGTTGGTCATTTCAGTCGAATTTGGGTTTGGCTTTAACTACCATCGGGGAGAGGATTCCTAAAGGAATTGAATATGTGTGCAATATCTGAATATGCAGTCCTTTAGATACTTTGTCCCTGATGGACACATTTGGTCGAACTGTAAATACGTCTTGTTTCGGACACCAGTCCACCAGTCTTAGTGTTTTTATATGCTCATCAGAATCTATGGTTAAGTTGAGGACAATCTCCATATCTTTAGGTTGAAATCGATCCAACAGAGATGACTCGAACACCACTTTCTCAATCAGAAAGCACCCTCTTTCAATAATGCCGTTAATTTTAATTGCCTCCATTTTCTAACCGCTTGGTAAAAAAATCTGTAAGAAGAATAATATTAAAACGCTATTATATTTGTTTTAATGACAAATATATTGTATATATTTCGGGAGTAAATGTGCTCCCTTCTTCAGTGTCTGATTTGAAACTTTTAAAGGCTAAGTAAGCTCAAGTGATACCGTAGGTGATGGTTCTAAGCCGGTTACACCTAAGATGTTCTTCAGGACAGCTTCTCCAAAATATCAGTTGATATTTTTGACCGTCATTGTGCATCAAAACTTTTCGATACATTTTTTGGATACATAGCGAGGCATTCTGGAGCGGAGTAGTATGGGAAAAACTCATATTGGATGACGGGCCCTTTTGCTAATAGATCATTTAGAGATATATTCGTTATCATTTGCGCTGAGGTAAAGTTAAGTGGTGTTGCTGTCTGGTTTGTACACGTAGTGATGAGGTAAGAAGTAGTAGGGTGGTTTCATGTTTGCTAATTTTACTGGTTTCATTTAATTAAGGCGTAAATACTCTGTAATGAATCATGCGACGCCGCTGGCTACCACTTCTAACACACTTTGCTGCCAGGTGGCTTGTCATTTCAAGTTGGTTGCGACGAGCGCACATCCCACGTCAATTTTGTCGTGGGATGTCAAGAAGATTTGACAGCCACATGGGAGGAAAGTTTGGAAGTAGTGGCCGTCACACAGGAAGAAGAACTCTCCCACAAATAGGTCATCACTGATATCCATCGACTATTCCAAAAGTAGTAAAGATATCAGAAATTGGAATTGGTAAGTCGGTGAATGCAAAGTTTGTTTTTCCGCTTCGAGTAAAATAACGTTCTGTGATGTTTAGGTTAACCGCGGACATCATCAATCAATCCATGCAGAGATGCGCAAATGCGATGGATGCCCGTATTTGCCTAGATTAAAGTGCCGCATTAAACAACAACCGAACAATACGAATGGGCGATTGCCTGCCGGAATGTATCCCCAATTTGGAGTCAGTAGTTCTTACTGGGAACAATATTCAAGAGTTGGGCGATTTGGAACCACTCACGCACCTCAAAAAGCTGGAAACATCGTGCTTGCTTGTAAACCCCGTATCTACAAAGCCATATTACAGTGAGTATGTTGCATATAAGTTAAATCCGATCCAACCTGAAGGACTTATGAAGTAAACTTGCCACTAATGTAAAGAACGATAACATGTCGGAAGTCCCGCGGAAGAGTTCTTTAGTTGATATCGGGAAAAAACATGAATTTATTGTTGCGTTTTCAACGAAATTCGAGCGTTTCCATAATCCTAGGTATATACATGTCATGTATGAAAATATGATCAACATAGACGGTGCAAGTGAAACATCTTGATCGAAAGAAAAATGTGTGTGTAGAAGTGATATATTCCGTGGAACGTACAAACGGGGTAAAGTAACAATGAGAACAGTTTCAATTTAGTGATCAAGGACACCCGGTTTATATTATTAGTACCGCAATTTTTAAATAAAACTTTTATAACCGTCAAATTATATTTAATATCATGCAATTACTATTCAATAAAATATAAGCAAATTACAATAATGAGAAAAATGGTGGTGCGAGTGATGACCAAAGGACAAAAACAAGGTATCATGTATTAAGAGGAGTAGAGATTTACTTAAATTCCCGGTCCAACGATATTCAGTAAGGACTATTCCATTTTTTTTATATGTATGAAATATTGGATGATCTTGCCTACTTACTTTTAAGATCTGAATCAGCAGGATAATTTTACCCAATGCAATATTATTTATACTTACGATGAAAGAAAGAAAATATCTTTGTATTTGTAAATTTTTCCAATTAGGAGGCGAAATTGAATTTAATTAAATTCTAAGATATAGCTAGGGAAATCAATTAAATTTGAATCAATTTGGAAGCTTTTCGAGATTGAAAACGATGCGCATAAATTAATATTACCTTTTTATTAATATATCAAAGAAAAAAAAAGGAATGAAGAGAAAGACAAAACACCCCAATAACATAATTAGATAAAGCTGTATTAGATTTACACTATGGAAATACTGGCATTAATATATAATCATCCATTGATATGTGAATTAATAACTGGTAAATTTTTAGAAATTTTAATGAAATTAAGAATTTATGACTGTCATATTTGTAATGTTGAAGCTTAATAATCAATAACTCATAATACAAATAATAATGCAAAATAATTTGAACACTATAATATCTAACAAATAATACTGAGAAAGCATACGAACAATCATAATAAATAACCAATAATAATAAGACCTAATACTAAGCATGTTAATGAATACCAAATAATACAAACAATAATAAGGCATAATAGATATCATAATAATAGATAACAACCAATGATACAAATAACAATACTTGAGATATTGATGAAAGTCAAATTCAGTATTTTTGCGAGTCTTTTTTTCTTCTCTTCATACTACAAAATAAAGTACAATAGTGTGTAAACAAACTACCGAGGAAAATTTGTAACCTTTAAAATTGAGAATTTAAACAAAACTATTGAAAATAATTTTTGGGCCGCCACTTAGGTGCAAGAAAGTTAACACTTGTTAACTTTGATTCTTCCAGCTTTTTCTAATTGAAAACTTCCAGTCAATGGCCCATAAAATTTTCCAAATTCGGTCACCTTTGTATAAATTTCAAAAGGAAAGTGTCCTTACGCGAAAATTATCTTCAAAGTAATTTTTAAAAGAGAAATTGAAGGTTCATATCGGAGGTATATGAACGTACATGAATTGATTTCCTACATTACTTGCAGTGAACGAGGCGGTTCAATGAACATAGTTGCTGATTAGTACAATCTTTTTAAGAATGAACAAAAAGTTTTATATTATATCCCTAAAACGTTGATAATTATACCCTATTATTGTTTACATAAGGTTGTAAATAATTTTTGTTAGAAACCAGTAAGGAATTTGTTCGATGAACTATAAATTGAACAGGTCACGAATTAAGTATTGACATGCAAGAAATAAAAATAACAAAATGAATTGTTAAACCAAAACAACGACTTTCCTTACCAGTGGTTCTTCTTTTCAGCGGGAAATAAGGTGCAGGGTAGGTATGCCGTCGCGAGGGTACGCGTGCGGTACGCGGTACCTTTGTTGTTTTGCCTTTTTATTAGAGTAGCTTTTGTCGGGTTGAGTTAACGTAGTATACTTTTCGGTACCGCGTCGGAAATTCGGGAACGCGAAGTAAAAATTAGATTTTGTTCTTTGACTGATTGATGAAGAAATACGGAGTAACGTAGAATAGGTTTCCTCTCCGTATGGTTTTGTTTTGTGACGCGTTTGAAAACGGGCATGTATTGGTGGCTGAATATTGTAAATGAGCGTAACCCATTCGGAGACCCGCGACCGAAATCCTCTCCGATCTAGCTGGCCGACAAGCAGCCACCGCGTGAATGGGTTACGGTGCACGGATTGGTTGATCGGTTGGTACCATCCGTTGGCACTACTCAGACTTAACGTCTAGAACCGATGAGAGGTCGGTTCCGCGTTCGCACGTAGACGTAAAATCATTACAAATGGCGCCCAACATGGGGCCCAAAACATCCTAAGGGGATAAGAGATTCGCGTCTTCTGACGAGTTGGTCCTTTACGGAGGATGTAAGGTACTTTGGTACTCGAGCCTCACAAACAGGAGCAGTGGAGTTGTGTGATACACACTAGCAGTCGCTTCACGTGAGTTGTAGCTTCCGCTCTCCTTTGTTTGATTTTTTTTTTTCGCGACAGAATTCTTCCGATGTGTTGTCCCAGGGTAACCCCTGTAAGGACCTTCTATTTTCTTGATGGAACTGTCAGCTAGATGGGGTTTCTCCTGTCGGCCTGGACTCTCAAGAAAATAGAAGGCTACCTTGCCTTTATGTCGCGGAAGGATTCTACTTATTTCGTATGCGTGATAGACGAGTGGTATCGGTTCAACGTTCGGTGGCGTATGCTGGAGTTGCAGAGCCCGGAATGCTCACACGCGTTGGGAATTTTGACCGCGTACTAAGCTGTTACGGTAGCTCTACCACTTGTCTCGTCGAGTCATTTAACGTAGTTTAGAGACGGTTTTTGTGATGTATGTGGGTTTAGGGGATAAATTTTGTAAATCGACCGAAAGCACCCTTTCTTCGGCCGACTACCACGCACTCTCATTTCCCTTTGGAGGAGTCGACTGCTGGAAAGGAAAGTGTGTAATAAAAAAAATATTTTTTCCTATTTTACCGAAATAGCTCGCCACTATCGGCCACTAATTTATTTCTAAGCTTTCACATATATATGAGGTTAGTAGTAGGAGTAATTTACCTTTCTTTTGTTTAGTAATACCCATTGCCAACACACATATTAAACATCAACATGGCGACAAAGCGGACCCCAGATAAGCGTTGGACCAGATCAAAAACGGTCCAACCAGCTAACTGCGGGATCTGCTTTGAAGACGTAATGGAGGGCGTACACAGCGTGCGGTTGGAGTGCGGACACCTTTTCCATCGTGCCTGTGTCCAACAGCTCCTCCTCACGTCCGAGCTTTGCCCACTATGCTGGCGACCCATAGAGCGGACCGCCGTAGACGTCCCCGAGGCAGTTCCTTACGACAAGTCAATCGAAGATGCGATTCCCCCCGGGAACGCATTGACACCTTTCCGAGACCCGACGCCTCGTATCATGGAGAGTTGGCGCCTGAACTTCACGGGTTTCAACGCTATGATATCAGCGGACCGGTTCCTCTTCAGGATTCAGGCGTTAGTATCCAGCACCCTGGGAGGTGATTTCTCGGCCTTCCTCCGGCATGCACATCTTTTGTTCAGCGGAGATGCTGCCGACTGGTACTGGAGTTTTAAGGAGTCGACGCCACGTCCCACTTGGAACTCTTTCAGTGCAGCCTTCCGCAATCGATTTGATGATGGCTTCACTGAGAGAGAACTAAGGGAACAGATAAAGAAACGGAAACAAGGCGCTCACGAACCGTTCGACCAGTACTACACAAGTATAGTGAGATTGAGCACTCGCTTGCGAACAACCATGCCCGAGGACGAACTGGTAGAAATTATCAGAGAGAATATGCGTTGGGAGCTTCAGAACAGCCTTCTGCATTTTCCCATCAACACCATACAGGGATTGCGCCTCCATGCCCGTAGGCAAGAACAACTGGATGAGCGGCGAGGTACCTTCCGTCCACAACCTCGCATAACGGGGCCAAATCCCCGAAATCATCACACCGCGGAGTTGATGGCAGCGGACCACCTACTTGCTGACCCAGTACCAGTACCGAGGGGCGGAGCACCACTGGAGCTTGAGGACCCAGCACTGATTGATCGACCCTCCCTTGAAGCAATTACAAGCCCGACGGTCTGTTGGAACTGCCGACAAACGGGGCATCGGTTCTATGCCTGTCCAGCGGAACCGACGCTCTTCTGTTACCGATGCGGGAAGGCCGACACTTACGCACCTGATTGCGCAAATTGCAAATTGCGAAAATACTTGCCAGCGAGTGCCGCGACCACCCGTCCGCACTCCTAAAACCCGGACGAACCAAGGCTGATCCCATCACTAGCTATGACCAAGCCCCAGGCATGACTCCAATTCTGCTGACTCGCACCGCCAAACACAGTTCTCCCGAAGTTCCACAACCGACGCCATCCTTTGTCGAGGCGGACGTGCAGGGAAATGATAGCGAGGCGAAAGTTCCTTGGCATGTCAAACCCCTCCACGTCAGACTGCGGAATTATTTGGCTACTCGACAGCGCATCTTCCATGAGGAGTTGGCTACAACTGTCCCACCGCGAAGAAAGCGAGCCACGCGTCGGATGCGGAGCTTCTTTAGAAGAGTCAGGCAGTCGAGGAAGGTGCTGAAGGACATACACTTAGACGGATTATTGAGGGATGACGTTCGACCATATGCGTCAGTACACCTCCTGCAAAAACGTTTGTCAGGTTTAGTCGATACGGGAGCCAGTGTGAATTGCATATCAGCCGATTTTGCAGGGGAGGTACTGGCAATGCACGCGGACCAAATCCACCATTTTACCACCTGGTTAAGCACGGCGGACGGAACTCGTCACTCTGTAGTGGGAAAAATTACGATGGATGTCACCTTTAAAGGAGTAACTAAACCTCTGGAATTTTACATCATACCTCAATTAACCCAGAATCTTTATCTAGGGGTGGATTTCGCTCGAAAATTTAACTTTGCCCCGGCACTGTTTTCCGGTACGACCCTGGAGTCCGTCACCACAGTTCCTGACCAAACTCAAACCACTCACTTATTACGACATACACTGGATGTGAATCAGCAACTGCGACTTGACTCGGCTATAGCGGCTTTTCCATCGCATGAGAAGGAAGGTCTCGGGCGGACGGCACTGGTGTTACACACTATAGATGTGGGGGATGCTAAGCCCATAAAACAGAGACATTTTGCCATATCTCCGGCGAAGGAAAAGTTGTTATATGCCGAAGATGATCGAATGCTAGCATTAGGCGTGATCGAAGAATCGCAGAGCGCGTGGGCTTCCCCGGTCACCTTAGTTGTCAAGCCGAACAAGGTCCGGCTATGCTTAGATGCCAGACGCTTGAACGCCGTCACTGTCAAGGACGCATACCCTCTACCGTTGATTGAAGGCATTTTGAGTCGGTTGCCTAAAGCCCATTTCATCACGAGCTTAGACCTCAAGGACGCCTTCTGGCAAATTCCTTTAGACCCTGGCTCAAAGGAGAAAACAGCCTTCACAGTCCCAGGTCGGCCCCTGTATCAATTCGTGACCATGCCATTCGGATTGTGCAATGCCCCTCAAACAATGACGCGCCTTATGGATAAGGTGATACCACCTCATTTACGGCACCAAGTTTTCGTGTACTTGGACGATTTGCTGCTTATAACTGAGACCTTTAACGAACACATCGACCTGCTTCAGGAGGTGGCTCTACACATCCGGAGGGCAGGGTTAACCATCAACATACAGAAGAGTCAGTTCGTGATGACGGAGGTGAAGTATTTGGGTCACATCATTGGGCATGGCAATATCAAAACCGACCCGGACAAGACTCAAGCGATTGACGTTTTTCCATTACCCAAGACCACCAAGCAATTACGCCGATTCCTAGGCTTATGCGGATGGTACCAGCGTTTCGTGCGTGATTATGCCACCATTACCACTCCTTTGACCGACATGCTGCGTAAGGGACGTAAGTTCGTCTGGGAAGAGCCCAGCTTGCGAGCCTTTGAAGAGCTAAAGAAGAGTTTGACTACAGCCCCCGTACTGCACAGCCCGGACTTTGACAAACCGTTCTCAATCCATTGTGACGCGAGTCAACATGGGGTGGGAGCAGTCTTAGTCCAGGTTGCACAAGACGGCGAGGAGAGACCTATAGCCTTCATGTCCCACAAGCTGAACCAGGCCCAGCGGAACTATACGGTCTCGGAGCAGGAATGCCTGGCGGCTGTGCTGGCAGTGAAACGTTTTCGAGCATATGTAGAAGGACATCCCTTTGAAATCGTCACTGATCATGCGTCACTGAAATGGCTGATGAGCCAAACGGATCTCCACGGCCGCTTGGCCAGATGGGCCTTGAAATTACAGGCGTTTGACTTCACGATAAGACACCGCAAGGGAAGTCAGCACGTGGTACCGGGCACACTATCAAGGATGTTCGCCCCTGAAGGAGCCGAGTTGGCCCAGGAGGACGACAGCCCCTTATGGATCGGCTTGGACCATTCCGCCTTCAAGTCAGCCTGGTATATCCAGCTGATAAATACGATTCAGGACCAGTTGCCACAGCTGCCAGAGCTACGGGTGACGGAGGGATTTATATACAAGCGGACGAGACACGCCTCCGGAGACCACATTCAAGAAGAGGAACAGTGGAAGTTATGGGTGCCCGAAGAACTGACAGGCGAATTGATTAAGCGGGCTCATGACCACCCATTGAGTGCACACGGCGGCTATGGTCGTACGCTTCGGCGACTGAAGACTTACTTCTTTTGGCCTAAGATGGCGCAGCAAGTGAAAAAGTACGTAGCCGCTTGTGAGCTGTGCAAATGCACTAAAGCGCCCAATACTGTTCTTCGGCCTCCGATGGGAAAATTCGAACTACCGGAGCGGGTGTTCCAGCGCCTGTATATAGATCTCATCGGTCCGTACCCTCGCTCGACTTCGGGATACACGGGAGCTGTCGTGGTCCTGGACCACTTATCCAAATTTCCGATTGTGGAACCCCTTCGAAACCTGCACACCGGCCCCATAGTCAGTTTTCTGGAAAATCGTGTTTTCCATATATTTGGAGTACCGGAGAAGCTGGTCTCCGACAACGGAGTTCAGTTCACCTCGTCTAGATTTCGGGAATTAATGGAAAAGTATGGCATTACGCATCAGTGGACTGCCGTTTATTCCCCGCAAGCCAATGCGTCCGAGCGGTTGAACCGCACCCTCATAGCCGCTATTCGGGTCTACGTCCAACCGGATCAGAAGGATTGGGACCGCAGGATTTCCGCCATCACCTGTGCTCTGCGTTCGTCTTATCACTCCACCACAGGCATCTCCCCATACTTTGCCGTGTTCGGCCAGCATATGATCTGCCACGGAAACTCGTACCGGCTATTGCGGCAGTTGAAAGGTCTGGAAGACCCAATGGTTGTGCTGGAGCCGCACGAGAAACTCCAAATTCTACGAGAACAAATCCGGGAGAGGATTGAAGACAGTAGACGGGTGGGGGAGGAGCGGTACAATCTGCGATCCCATCCTTCTGGCTTCAAGGCAGGCGACGAAATCTACCGACGGAATTTTAGACAAAGTGAAACAGGTCGGCATTACACTGCCAAGCTAGATAAGAAGTTCGTGAAGTGTCGAGTCTTACAAGTTTTAAGTCCCACGCGGTACCTCATTGAGGACATGTCCGGAAAGGAGCTGGGAGTCTACCGTGCCAAAGACCTACGACGCTGAGAGAAAAAGAAAAAAAAACATCATAGGGCCAAGCAACGTTTCCTTCAGTCTCCCCATGCCTGGTAGGCATCGTGGACACTGCCCTGTAATGAATCATGCGACGCCGCTGGCTACCACTACTAACACACTTTGCTGCCAGGTGGCTTGTCATTTCAAGTTGGTTGCGACGAGCGCACATCCCACGTCAATTTTGTCGTGGGATGTCAAGAAGACTTGACAGCCACATGGGAGGAAAGTGTGGAAGTAGTGGCCGTCACACAGGAAGAAGAACTCTCCCACAAATAGGTCATCACTGATATCCATCGACTATTCCAAAAGTAGTAAAGATATCAGAAATTGGAATTGGTAAGTCGGTGAATGCAAAGTTTGTTTTTCCGCTTCGAGTAAAATAACGTTCTGTGATGTTTAGGTTAACCGCGGACATCATCAATCAATCCATGCAGAGATGCGCAAATGCGATGGATGCCCGTATTTGCCTAGATTAAAGTGCCGCATTAAACAACAACCGAACAATACGAATGGGCGATTGCCTGCCGGAATGTATCCCCAATTTGGAGTCAGTAGTTCTTACTGGGAACAATATTCAAGAGTTGGGCGATTTGGAACCACTCACGCACCTCAAAAAGCTGGAAACATCGTGCTTGCTTGTAAACCCCGTGTCTACAAAGCCATATTACAGTGAGTATGTTGCATATAAGTTAAATCCGATCCAACCTGAAGGACTTATGAAGTAAACTTGCCACTAATGTAAAGAACGATAACATGTCGGAAGTCCCGCGGAAGAGTTCTTTAGTTGATATCGGGAAAAAACATGAGCGTTTCCATAATCCTAGGTATATACATGTCATGTATGAAAATATGATCAACATAGACGGTGCAAGTGAAACATCTTGATCGAAAGAAAAATGTGTGTGTAGAAGTGATATATTCCGTGGAACGTACAAACGGGGTAAAGTAACAATGAGAACAGTTTCAATTTAGTGATCAAGGACACCCGGTTTATATTATTAGTACCGCAATTTTTAAATAAAACTTTTATAACCGTCAAATTATATTTAATATCATGCAATTACTATTCAATAAAATATAAGCAAATTACATTAATGAGAAAAATGGTGGTGCGAGTGATGACCAAAGGACAAAAACAAGGTATCATGTATTAAGAGGAGTAGAGATTTACTTAAATTCCCGGTCCAACGATATTCAGTAAGGACTATTCCATTTTTTTTATATGTATGAAATATTGGATGATCTTGCCTACTTACTTTTAAGATCTGAATCAGCAGGATAATTTTACCCAATGCAATATTATTTATACTTACGATGAAAGAAAGAAAATATCTTTGTATTTGTAAATTTTTCCAATTAGGAGGCGAAATTGAATTTAATTAAATTCTAAGATATAGCTAGGGAAATCAATTAAATTTGAATCAATTTGGAAGCTTTTCGAGATTGAAAACGATGCGCATAAATTAATATTACCTTTTTATTAATATATCAAAGAAAAAAAAAGGAATGAAGAGAAAGACAAAACACCCCAATAACATAATTAGATAAAGCTGTATTAGATTTACACTATGGAAATACTGGCATTAATATATAATCATCCATTGATATGTGAATTAATAACTGGTAAATTTTTAGAAATTTTAATGAAATTAAGAATTTATGACTGTCATATTTGTAATGTTGAAGCTTAATAATCAATAACTCATAATACAAATAATAATGCAAAATAATTTGAACACTATAATATCTAACAAATAATACTGAGAAAGCATACGAACAATCATAATAAATAACCAATAATAATAAGACCTAATACTAAGCATGTTAATGAATACCAAATAATACAAACAATAATAAGGCATAATAGATATCATAATAATAGATAACAACCAATGATACAAATAACAATACTTGAGATATTGATGAAAGTCAAATTCAGTATTTTTGCGAGTCTTTTTTTCTTCTCTTCATACTACAAAATAAAGTACAATAGTGTGTAAACAAACTACCGAGGAAAATTTGTAACCTTTAAAATTGAGAATTTAAACAAAACTATTGAAAATAATTTTTGGGCCGCCACTTAGGTACAAGAAAGTTAACACTTGTTAACTTTGATTCTTCCAGCTTTTTCTAATTGAAAACTTCCAGTCAATGGCCCATAAAATTTTCCAAATTCGGTCACCTTTGTATAAATTTCAAAAGGAAAGTGTCCTTACGCGAAAATTATCTTCAAAGTAATTTTTAAAAGAGAAATTGAAGGTTTATATCGGAGGTATATGAACGTACATGAATTGATTTCCTACATTACTTGCAGTGAACGAGGCGGTTCAATGAACGTAGTTGCTGATTAGTACAATCTTTTTAAGAATGAACAAAAAGTTTTATATTATATCCCTAAAACGTTGATAATTATACCCTATTATTGTTTACATAAGGTTGTAAATAATTTTTGTTAGAAACCAGTAAGGAATTTGTTCGATTAACTATAAATTGAACAGTTCACGAATTAAGTATTGACATGCAAGAAATAAAAATAACAAAATGAATTGTTAAACCAAAACAACGACTTTCCTTTCCAGTGGTTCTTCTTTTCAGCGGCCTTTTTATTAGAGTAGCTTTCGTCGGGTTGAGTTAACGTAGTATACTTTTCGGTACCGCGTCGGAAATTCGGGAACGCGAAGTAAAAATTAGATTTTGTTCTTTGACTGATTGATGAAGAAATACGGAGTAACGTAGAATAGGTTTCCTCTCCGTATGGTTTTGTTTTGTGACGCGTTTGAAAACGGGCATGTATTGGTGGCTGAATATTGTGAATGAGCGTAACCCATTCGGAGACCCGCGACCGAAATCCTCTCCGATCTAGCTGGCCGACAAGCAGCCACCGCGTGAATGGGTTACGGTGCACGGATTGGTTGACCGGTTGGTACCATCCGTTGGCACTACTCAGACTTAACGTCTAGAACCTATGAGAGGTCGGTTCCGCGTTCGCACGTAGACGTAAAATCATTACAACTCTTCCATGAATTCTACGTATTAGCATTGATTTTCTTGTGTGTGGCTAACCGTTTTTTCAACGCGAAAAATCGTGTTAGTTCGCATATTTTGAGTCGCCTATGCAAGTGCTTTGATTTTTGAAGCAAAATCTGACAATGAAATGTCCTGAAGCATCACGCGGTGTCTATTGTTTGAAATGTTTCTCACAATTTTCTCCATTTTCTGTAAACAAATGCTTTTTCTTTGTTTCCTCGGCCCACCAAAATTTTCAATTTGCTTGGAGAGATTAATGTCACACATGTTTCAGAAACGGTTTTTACTTTCGGAGCTAGCTGCCTTTGCGGCATTAACCCAGCCAAGCAACGTGTTTCGCATAAATGGTAAATCAGGACAAAGTATCTGCCTCTCAGGTAGCATTAGTTGATGGTAAATTTCTGCACCAATCAGCAAGTCTACACGTCCGGGCCAGTTGAATTTGATGTCTGCTAGTTATGACATCTCTGGGATTGGCCATGACTGGATATTGATCTAACTAATAGGCTGTATTCTTATTATATTTTTCAGCACAAACGCTTCCATACGCATGTTATAATTTGTTTTAGCAGGTGATTATTTATCCTGTCAGATGCCTGTTGAACAGTCACTCTTACACGTATCATTACCGAATCTCGTGTCGGCTTTATGTCGAGCTTTCTAGCCAAATTTTTCGTTATCAGGGTTTTGCAAAAAATATTTTTTTTTATTGCCGGCTGACGGTCTGATTGCCGGTTGACGGTCTGACAGTGGCTGCTGCAAACAGTCCATAACCTAATTTTGCTCTCTCTATTTGGGTAGTTAACAAGACAGAACTTAAATTCGGGGTAAGCAGTGGTAATACATTGACAATTTGTTTCGCTTTTGTTCTTTTGGGCTTTGATGATGGAACAAACTTCATCCAGAGTTGGTGGAGCCAATGGAAGTTTGTTCCATTATCAAAGCCCAAAAGAATAATAAAGCGCCGGGCATCGATGAGATTCCAGTGAAGCTCATCAAATATGGTGGCAGTAGTGTTAATCAACCTATTCACAAAGTCATTCAGTACATTTGGCAACAAGAACATATGCCGAAAGAGTGGAGCCAAACATTTCTATTCCCTATCCACAAAAAAGGTGACAAGTTACAGTGCGAAAATTGTAGAGGCATATCTCTACTTTGTACGGCGTACAAAATATTTTCTAAAATCTTAGAAAATAAAATCGGATCATACGCCAGGGTAGGTAGATTAACAACAGAGCAATTGTTCACAGTCAAGCAGGTACTTGAAAAATGCTGGGAGTGCAACATAGACGTACACCAAATTTTTGTTTACTTCAAGCAAGCATACGACAGTATTGATCGTAACGTATTGTACCACATAATGCTTTGCTTTGGCATCCCAGCCAAGTGAGTCCATCTTACCAAAATGACAATGACGTCGACAACCTCCCACGTCCGCATCAATAATCAACTCACCGATGCCTTTGACACAAATATCGGACTAAAACAGGGAGATGGGCTAGCGAGGTAAATTACTATACAAGTCGAGCCAAGTAGTAGCCTATGCGGACGACATCAACATTCTGTCACGGTCATTAACAACTGCCAAAGAACTCTTCCTTGAAACTCGACAGCGAAGCAAAACTAGTAGGGCTACAAATCAATGAAAATAAAACAAAGCTCATGACTCAGCCGAGGAAAAATACTTCAAATACACAAAATGTCATACTTGGTGAATACAGTATCGAGAATTTTAGCGAATTTATGTATTTAGACGCCAAAATAACGAAAACGGCCAATGAAAGAGACAAAATATGCCGAAGAATACAGCTCGGAAGTAAAATATTTTATTCAGTATTGACGATCTTGAAGACCAGCTGCATACACAGGAGAACAAAGCTCCAAGTATACAAATCTGTGATAAGACCTGTGTCGTGCTATAGGTGTGAAACATGGACCCTAACCCAAGCATCCGCAAATATATTGAACGCCTTTATGGGACGGGTCCTGAGATGAATAATCGGAGCGAAGCTAGACGGGGATCAATGGCGAATTCCATATGAAATGTTTGACAAACCGGAGGTCTCAACGATTGTTGGACTGCGGAAGCTGCAATGGGCTGGCCACATGAATCGTATGGACGAATAACGGATACCCAAGAACGTATTCGTTGGGAGAACTGAATTTCGGAGGCCAGTGGGAAAACCGAGGAAACGCTGGTCTGACTCGGTCGGCAAAGACAGTTCATCGCTGCTCGGATATCGAAATTGGAAGACGCGGTCAAGGGACCGAGACAGTTGGAGGCGCTATTTGCAGGAATGGAAGGCCCGAGAGGGGCTGTAGTGCTAAGAAGAAGAAGATTCTGTGTTTTTACCTTTTCCATTTAAACGCTATTATTTTGTTTTTTCTTCCGACATATATATATTTTGAGAGTAAGTTGCTCCCTTCTTCAGTGTCAGAGATAAGAAAGTAATTGACACTGAAGACGGGAGCAACTTATTCCCGAAATATATATTTGTCGGAAGAAAAAACCAAATAATAGCGTTTAAATGGAAAAGATAAAAACACAGGATAGTGTGGAAGCGCTAAACATGGGAAAATACACAGAGAAGAAGAAGATGTTGTGCTTTTTACTGCATTTTAAGTACCCAGTTGAAAGTACATTGATTCGCACAGTGTCTGGCTTTCTCTTTACAACGTTTCTAGTGCTTCAAATCAGCCTTCAAAAATTTGCAGAAACTCATCAACTCGAACTCTGCCGGGATTTTCAGACTTTATTCGTGCAAAGTGTGTGTCGTCTTATTCAGCTTTCGTAGAATCAAATACAACAAAGTTGGACTCAAAGTATATCCACGCTAATTTTTGATTCTTGAGTGGTTAAAAAACACTACTTTGCTGTATCTTGCAGGGATTTGATGGCACTCGCATTTTCTGTCTTAATTGATGGCTGGCTAAGAAGTTTTTTCAAATTAGATGCCACTATAACTTTGGCATTGTTGTATCGGGTGACTATGATTTCCCATACTGTGTCGCAGTTGTCAGACATGACTGACAAATGTTGAATAAGAAATTTCGCTTCAACATTCAAGTTGCCTGTTGCTAATAAGCCATAGCCAATACACGCCTAACGAAGGTTAGGTAGAGGGGGAAAAAAAAGTTGCCTGTTAGATAATATATTTTCTCCGTATTACTTACAGGCTACTTATAGATCAACTGCACATACAAATCACGGAATTGTGTCCAAAGTAAATAATCACCGTTGAAAACTGGCAAAGTTATCTTTGGTAATTTCACTCGAGTATTACCATTGGAATGTTGCACTTCTTGTTTTTGCTATATTGGCCAGCCTAAGCAAATTAAGTGTTTGTTGAAACTCAATTATTTTACTCTGAATGCTTTGTTGTAGTTCATGGCACCTTTCAAAGTTGTCTGGGAAATCATCAAATATCTTTTCCAAAAGTAGGCTCATACAAGTATTATCCTTGTCAATGTCAAAAGCGCTTTATTCAATACTAATCATTATAAATTTTAACAGAATATAAAGCAAATTCCAAACAATAACAATACAAAAACTAAATGGCCCAAATGGCTGTCTAAATTGATACGATATTAGTTAAGCACATTTCATAAAAAAACTATAGCAAATTCATATTAATTAAGATTATTATATATTTAATGATTTGATTGGAAAAAGGAGAAAAAATCTGCCAACACTATCCTAAAATTATTTATAATTTTAACACAACAGTGAAGTTTGATCCTACACCTAATATGTTATAACCTAATTCTAATATGCGAACAGCCTGTCATTCTTCAACTGTTAATAGTTTGTAGTGTTATTAATTATTGTCGAAGGTCCGTTAAGGACAGCAATGATAGATTGTTGCCTCAGCGAGCTACATCGCTCGAGCTCGCTGGAAATCACCACGCTTGGGGACGCGTACGCTTACTGTCAGCTAGCTATCTGCGGTGTCACGGGGTGGGTCTCTTCCCCCAACGTAAATACAAACAATTTAGTCAAGTGTATGATTTTTCAAGCTCGTAGATCATATGTCAAAAGGCTGTAATGATTTTCTGTCTAAGTCCGAACGAGGAACCGACCTCTCATCGGTTCTAGACGTTAAGTCGGAGTAGTGCCAATGGATGGTACCAACCGGTCAACCAATCCGTGCACCGTAATTCATTTTCGCGGTGGCTGCTTGTTGGCTAGCTAGATCGGAGAGGATTTCGGTCGCGGGTCTCCAAATGGATTACGCTCATCTACAATTTTCAGCCACCAATAAATGCCCGTTTCCAAACGCGTCACAAAACACAATCATACGGAGAGGAAACCTATTTTACGTTACTCCGTATTTCTTCATTCTACCAGTCAAAGGACAAACATCTAATCTTTACTTCGCGTTCTCGAATTTCCGACGCGGTACCGAAAAATATACTACGCTAACTCAAACCCGACGAAAGCTACGCTAATACAAAGGCAAAACCAACAAAGGTACCGCGTACCGCGCGCAACGCGAAACCGACCTCAGCGGATTTTCTCAAACCCTACCCTCGCGACGGCATACCTACCATGCACTCTATTTCCCGCTGAAAGAAAGGAACCACTGGAAAGGAAAGTCTTTGTTAGAGTTAGCAATTCATGTTATATTTTTTTTTTTCATTTGTTAAATATAATCCAACAAAAAATATTATTCCTATCCATTAATACTTATCTTAAGATATAAAGAGCTTATATAATCCCTGAGAGGCCTAAATTGATCAAACACTCTGAAATGTGCAGTGAAAATATCCATCAACAAAAAAAAAACAATTTAAAATCAAATAGAATTTTCCGCAAGCGTGTGGAATGTTGAGCAAAATACATAAATTTTTTTTTCTATTAAAACGTGAATATTTTGAGTAAAGGCTTCTAGGAATTAAAGATTTATTTAATCATTATCGCTATGCAATCAAAAACTGGAAATTAGTTTAAAGGTAACTGAAGTGAATTTATTCTTGGTGAATGTTTTAGCACTTGAACAAGTGCTAATTATAATCATCTACCTAAAAACTTTGTGGAAATATTCGGCGTTTCAGTTACCATAGAGATGCTATGTCATAACTTTTTTCTCATATCATATAAAATGCTGGATAGCAAAACGGAATTATCTGTGATGTATCTTAAATTGCATTTCACTGTCAACTGAGTTTTGATGGATTTTAATCTTTTTTATTAATTCATTCAAAACCGCTTTATCAATGTAAAGCATTGAACATTTTTTTTTGTGTAGAAGAAATATTTGAAATATTTTCTTTTTAAGTATATACGTACGAGGCAATAGTGTCAAATTAATATTAATTATTTGTCTAGTTTCTTAGAATGCTGGCATGGAAACTAGACCCGCTCATCAATATGAGCGTTATCATCGTTAGTAGTTTTATACTTCGTTAGAGTGCGATGAATGTTAGTAATCTTATACTAAATGAGACCTCAGTAGGTTTCCTGGAAGTAACTTGGTCTAAAATACCGGATTTTAGACAAGTCGTTTAATTTGCTCGTGACGTCAGCAGGTCTGTGTTTGAAAACCAGATTAATCGAATGTTCATAAGGACTTCACGATAACGCATTTCAAACACTTACTTACCCTCATGACACTACGATCGAGCTGCATTTAGAAATCAAAGCCTTAACAGACTTTTCAATTAAGAAGTATCATAATGTCATCGAGCTTACATGTTTAAATATAATTAACTATAATTTATCTTATTCGGTCTCGAACACAATTTCAGCTTAAAATATCATAATCATTGCCAATACATACTTACACTAATACATTAATCAATATTTCGCTAGCGCAAAAAGTCTTCCACTTTTTTCGGAAAAAAAATGTAAAAACATCAAATTTTTCTAAAAGTGTTACACTTTCAGTCTTAATAAAATTTATTTAATTTTTGTATCAATTCAGTCTTGCAGTTTAGAAAGTCTCAACTTTTCTATTAAGTTGATTTAATTAATACCCTTTGTATGCAATCCTTTTTCTGTTTCTTGTTTATCAAATTCTTTAAAAACTGAGGTATAAAAGATACTTTGTGTATGTTATACATATACTAAACCCTTTATGTCGTTGTTCTTGTTATAATTAGTTAATTTCTTTGTATTTTTCATTACAAACTATTTCCCTTTTTTAAAAAAAAGTTTCCTATCCTATCCAACTAAAATAAAATCAAAATTGATTTACTCCACACATACGAGTAACAGAATGATAAGACATTTCTTTGTACTTTCGTTCTCTGGACATTTTGGCTGATAAGCTAAGGACTTTTGCTGGTTTAGGTGCCAGCAATTTCTTTTCTTTTTACACCTGTGATGTAAGATTTGCTAGATTATTAAGAACTAGTATACTTGCACGAATTTTTTCAATGGATTGAACTAGCTCGCGCATCCGGTGATAATTCTACCATTATAACAATACGACCATCCGGCAGTAAGGCGACATCACATGGTCTGTCTTTCTCATCGAGCGTCGATGGAATGTGGGGATTAAGCGATGGACGAATTTCGATGGTCTGGCTCCGGCGTGTGTGACACTGACCTCTGTGTCGATTTGTTTGTTTATCGAGCATAAGCATCGCATCCTCAATATACAGTTAATCTGGCATTAAACATCCGTCAACTTACACCCTTCCGCGTAAATACCGCTGAAAAAAAAAACGATGCCAGCAACAATATTACTAAGATGCATTTAACGCTAATTTACTGCGGTGGGAATAGTTCTAACCCTCGCACTCCAACTCTACAATTGCAAAGTTTAGGCGAATTCCAGAGGCACACTCACGAGAACCGTTCACTTGCTGTGACTTTACCGAAAATTTGATATAGAGCACTTTACAGCCTCAAAGAATGAGCAACACTTTTGGGTCAATTTTTCGTTCGACTTTGCCTTTCTAACTTCACGAGCCGCTAGCAGATTCATTGCCCGCGTGCTAAACACTGCGACCAGGAGTCAGTTTGACATCCCACGACAAAATTGACGTGGGATGTGCAACCATCACGACCGACATGAGATGACAAGCCACATAGCAGCAAAGTGTGTTGGTGGTGGTCACCCAGCGGCGTTGCCTGATTCATTACAAGGCTTAGGCCGAAACTGAATGAATATAAACTCTTTTTGTTATGGCTCTTATAATTTGCGGCTTAGTCTTGGAGAGGGATCTGGCATTCGGAAATCTGGCAACCCTAATCGTTCTAATAACTGTCGGAATTATAGACCGCCGCGAGATGTTGCGATCGTCACGTGTCGTGATCGTTGCCATCTGAGTTGCGTGCTGTCAATTTGTGGTGTAGGGAAGGTTATACGAGTAAAAATCGCATTAAAAACGCAAAAAGGTGCGCAATGTTAACATCGGACGACACTTCGGCCCGAATTATAATAGGAGGAAACATATTCAAAAGTGAGTAAAGTATGTTAAACTATCCATGCTCGACAGTCATCAATGTAGAGCAATTCCAAGTAGATAAAATAATGGAAACTGATTTTCGTACCTACTAGGCAATTACAAGAGTAAATTTTACCGTATCTCTTATTGGGAACTAAATCCAATGCATTAAAAACCTGTCTATGAGAAGTTGTAGCCCTTCAAAAACATGCTTTATTATCAATAGCAACCGCAGCGCGGTTTATCTCACAACCAGTATCAGCCGTCGAATGGGACCTGGTCGATGTTTGACAAATAAAGGAAGACGATGTTTTTGATCAAGAAATTGTACGGCGTTCGAAACAATGTCAATCTTCAACTTCAACAATGTGTACTAGCAATTGAACTTCCACGTAACGATAAAGTGATGCAATATTGGAAACTTTGTTGAGAAGATTAAACAATCTATGCAAGTGAAGAATTCATATGCAATAAGTTCCATTTTCGTTGCTATAATAATTGTTTGCTTTCACCTGAATGAATCTTAAAGTTAATGATTCTCTTTTTCGTAAGCATACTGTCATTTGTTATCTTGTTTATCATTCATGATATTATACAATCTTTTTATATGATATTTATGTTTACGTTCATAGGAAAATAATATTCCTGTAAGTGTTCAACAAGTCGGTTGAAATTAAGAAAGATATATTTTCTACCTCTGTTTTCGCTTTAACATATCCACTTGTTTCAAATAGTGCTTTATCGACTTCTTCATATCGATTCCAGTTGAATAAAATAAATCATAAAAAAAAGATTGTGTTGGTTAATTCCCAATGTATTTGTATATTATTTAAATTCTTTAGAAATAACATAAAGTCAAGTGCCAAAATATACCCATATAGGTTGTTAATATTAAATAGTATAAAATACCAAATCCAAATAGATAATTCAGTAGATGAAAATGTAATAGTACGATGATTGCCATCTTAATGCATCCGTATATTTAGATAAGAAAATTGTCGTATAAGATCGTTTTTAAAGGAAATAATGATTAATTTCTTAAATCTAAAAATTTTTTAAACATAATCTGTGAAAAGTAAAGGATGGCATCTTCAAGAGTGAAATATCTACAATAATTATAATACGCGAAATTAGATTGAAATGAATTTTTCAATACTAATTTTCCTCTTTCGATTGTTAAATGTTTTCAATATAGTCATAAATTGCTGTGTTGATTACCACAGAAAGCAATCAACGCATTAAGCTTCTTTCCCCGTAAACTAAAATATTTCGAAAAAATCACGGTTTAATACTCTATTCTTGTAATTGTTAGTACGTGTTCAGTCTTCTCATGACAAAGCAGCGGCGAGCAATACTATTATAGTTCCAGCCTCATACACATACACACATACATATAATTTTGCATCATGTACAAGCTACTCTCAGTACTGGCATCACCCCAGTACATACTTACGACAACAGTAAATCTTTTTCTATCGGGAGTGATGCTAATACTGCGATTAGTCTTCACCCTGTTCAAATTTGACGTTATCATAGTGCGGACATTGGCAATTTACCCTTTTCGTTTGTAGCCTTTTTCTCGGCCTTTGTTCCGCTTGCATTATCGATTTAACTTTAAATAAATTCTCGAAACAAATTTCAAAAACGCTTGAAATTTCTACATGGTCCGTCGAGCCGGATAATTGTCGCAATGCAGTTTTCGTTCTCGGAATTAATTATCTAAAGCATTTATCGCTCATCGTTTTTCGCTTGACAATTATCAGTAATCGCATAGTTTTCATTTCTCCTTGTGATTTGCGTGATCATCTTTGAAACTTTCCGTGAAAATTCATCGCGCTATCAGAGAATTCAATTGTGCAAAATGGCCGGTGACGATAATCCAAAACTCGACCCCAAAATCACATCAAAATCAATCAATATCGGAATTGCGTATACAACGTGGTGTCATTTTGGCCCAGCAAACTCGGATGAAAACCTTTCTTGATGGCAAAGTGGGTAATATATCGGCTTTCGAGGCCAATAGCAAACTCGGTCTACTTGAGACACAGTTCAAAAACTTTGAAACTGTTCAGTGCCAACTCGAGGTTTTAGACGCAGAAGAGCCATCATCTGGGAAACGGGACTTATATGAAGACAGTTATTGCCAACTCAAGGCTAATTTGCTATCAATTATCGAGAAGCTTCGCCCGAGGCAATCAGTCGATGCATCCGCCATTTGGAATTCGACCGCTGCCTCCGAAACCTCATCAACCAGACTTCACTTGCAGAAACTGAATTTGACCAAGTTCTCGGGTTTGTACAGTGAGTGGTTAGGTTTTCTTGGGATGTTCGAGAAATTGATCGACTCCAATACCCACTTATCGTCTTTGGAAAAATTCCAATATCTTCGTTCTGCCCTAACCGGTACAGCTGCTTCAGTGATAGAGGGGATTGAGTTTACCGAAGAAAATTATTCTAAGGCAAAGGAGATTTTAAAAAGAAGATTCGACAACAATCCATACATTTTCGCTTCGCATATCAACGACTTCCTTCAAGTGCAATTCATTCGTCATGACTGATGCTATAAACAAGCATATGCGCTGTTTGCTGAGCCTCGGTACAAAGGAAAATATCGCAGATGGATTCTTGTTGCACATTCTCGTATCAAAGCTTGATGCTGAGTCCCAGCTCAAATGGCAAGAATTAATTACCAGCTGTTCTCGATCATCCATAGAAGCTAGCGCTCAATTTCCAACATGGGAAAAGTTTACTGATTTCGTGAATCTACGATGCTCAAAATCCAACAACAAACCTCTTTCAATCTTCAATAAATCCAAGCCGATTAGTTTTATTGCTAGTAACTGTGATACGAGAGCGAAGTGCAATTTTTGTGATTCACGCAGCGGACACACATTATTCGACTGCAATGGGTTCAAGAGCATGCCACCCGACCAAATTTACCAAAGAGCTAAGCAATTGAATTTGTGTTACAATTGCCTTCGAAAGGGGCATTCATTGAAAAGTTGTTTATCGAGCAGATGTCGTACATGTAACCGCAGCCATCATACTCTACTCGACGGTAACGTAAAGAATTCAGGCATCTCTCAAAGATCTCATCAGTCGACTGAAATTGAAACTCCAACAACCGGCGAACATTCGTCGCTGATCGGTCAAACGAGATCTAGACATCAATTCTCCCGCCTGGAAGAAGATGCTCAACCCAACAATGTTATTTTGGGTACTGCTATTATCAGAGTCAAATCACCTGATGGAGCTTCAATCGAATGCCGAGCGATATTGGACAGCGGTTCCCAGTTGCACTTCATAACAGAGAGACTCGCCCAGCAACTTCGTTTACGACGAGAAAAAACTGATGTGGCTATTAGTGGAATTTGTATGACGACATCCCGATGTATTTTGAAAACCGTTGCCACCGTGCAATCACTACAAAACGATTTCAGTTCATTGCTAGAGTTTTTCATCGTACCAAATTTCGTCGGATTGCAGCCATTGCAAAGGATCAATACATCAGACTGGAATATTCCTAAGAATACTCCACTAGCGGACCCTCAATTCGACGTACCTCGGAAAGTTGATATTTTGATTGGTGCTGCCTTGTTTTTCAAATTACTTGCTGTTGGACAGATTGATTTAGGTGTTAATCGGCCTATCGTGCAGAAAACTCTTTTCGGCTGGGTGGTTTCGGAGCCATCCAGTACTTCATACAACTCACTCAGTATAAACATTAGTGCCGACAGTAACAGTGACGTGCGAACAAAATTTAAATAATATCGTCGCTAAGTTTTGGGAGCTAGACCACTGTAATAGTGAAATAGACACAAGGTCAGCTGAGGAGATTGCTTGTGAAGAACACTTTCGTGTCAATACAATTCGTGATGCAAACGGTCGGTTCGTTGTGAGATTACCCTTAAGGCAAGATGCATTAAAACGATTTTATAGCCTTGAAAGAAAACTTGAGAAATGCCGTGAATTACGCGTCAGTTACTACGATTTCATGAATCAATATTTATCGTTGGGACATATGGAGGAAGTCATTGATTCACAGTGTGTGTAACGCAAACCTCATTATGTTCTCCCCCATCATTGTGTTGTAAAGAATTATGGCAGTAGCACTAAATTACGCGTAGTCTTTGATGGTTCTGCGAAATCCTCCAGTGGTGTATCCTTAAACGATATTCTAATGGTAGGACCCACAGTTCAAGATGACCTATTTTCGATCTTACTTCGATTTCGTTTCCATCTTTATGTAATATCAGCTGACATAGAAAAAATGTATCGGCAAGTCATAGTGCATCCCAGTGATAGAGACCTACAACTAATAGTTTTTCGTAATTCAAGTCATGATCGTGTGAAGCTCTATCGATTAAAAACAGTTACTTATGGCACTGGGTCTGCTCAATATCACGCAGTAGAATCTATTCGTCAAGCGGCAGAAGATGCTAGGAGTAAGTTTCCAGTAGGAGCATTGATTATCAAGCGAGATGCATATGTCGATAACTTATTGACTGGAAGTGATGACTTGGATGAAGCTGCAAAGATCAGAAACGAAGTTACCGATATTCTACTATCAGGCGGCTTCCCCCTTAAAAAATGGGCATCAAATGAACCCTCGTTGCTAGAAAAAATCGATGAAAATGACAAGGAAGTAATGATTCGACTAGATGACTAGGATTTCATCAAAACTCTTGGCCTAGCCTGGAACCCAACTGCCGATGAATTTCTGATTACATATCACTCGCCAGAAATACGAAGTTCTGTGACCAAAAGAATAGTGTTGTCGGAAACTGCTCGATTCTTCGATCCATTAGGATTACTCAGTCCAGTGATTGTTACCGCCAAACTCTTTCTACAGGAGTTGTGGAAGCTTAATATTGATTGGGACGAAAGCTTACCCATCGAGATGCAAACAAGATGGCAGTCTTTTCGCTCGGATATGGCCAAGGTCAACAACTTTAGTATCCCACGACATATTTGTTTGTCGAATTCCAGCCTTCAAATCCATGGATTTGCTGATACCAGTCTACGCGCTTATGGAGCTTGTGTATATATTCGAAGTGAAACTCCTGATAAGAAAGTATCGACGAACCTGCTTTGTTCGAAATCCCGTATAGCTCCATTGAAAACTACTACGATATCGCGTCTAGAGCTCTGTGCAGCCCTAATACTTTGCGAGCTCATAGAACGTGCTACGAAGATTATCCCCCGTGACCTCACGGATGTCGTGTGTTGGAATGACTCACAAATCGTGTTAGGCTGGCTAAATGCACCTTCGTACCAATGGTCCACATTTGTAGCCAATCGTGTGTCCAAAATTCAAGCTGTTACATCCGTTACATGGCGCTATGTTCCAACGCAGCATAACCCGGCAGATTTGATCTCGCGAGGCGCTAAATCAGAAAGTCTACAAGGGTCCAACTTATGGCTGCATGGTCCAAGCTTTTTATCCGCATCGTCATCACAATGGCCATATCATGGAAAGGTTCCAGATCAAATCGATGTTCCAGAATATCGCAAGCTGAACTTCATAGTCTTGTCGTCTTATGCAGTGGAAGACCTAGTTAAGGACACAAAATATATTGACTCATACTGGAAAACTCTTCCAGTATTTGGATACGTTAATCGATATCTCAAATCATTGCGGTTGCGAGCACGTAGTGCAACGAAACCTAGCTTTGTGTTACGAAGCTTTACGGTGTCAGAGTTAGAAGAAGCAGTCACGGTTATCGTTCGTTGCATACAACGAGTATATTTTAATCGTGACTATACTGATCTCCTTAAGGGTGCATCCGTAAATGCGAGAAGTCGAATTTTACCTCTACGTCCTTTCCTTGATGGAAATGGAGTTATTCGAGTCGGTGGACCCGCTCGCAGGGGAAAATGCAACAAGCTATACTCGGACAACGCTACTAATTTTATCGGTGCCAATAACCAATTGCGAGAGTTAAGAAAACTTTTCTCAACTCAATCACATATTGACCAAGTCCAGCAAGCTTGCCTTCTGGAAGGCATTGGATGGTGTTTCATCCCACCGCGCTCCCCACATTTTGGTGGCTTGTGGGAGGTGGCGGTGAAGAAGGCAAAATTTCGCTTTACCAGAGCAGTCGCCAATGCATCGCTAACCCACGAACAAATGCTTACGGTTATCTATCAAGCGGAGGCGATCGTTAGTTCTCGACCCATCACGGAGATGTCATCAGATCCGACTGATTTGGAAGCCCTCACACCCGGACATTTCTTGATTGGACGACTAATTACAAGCTTACCCGAACCAATCATCACACAACTTAAATTCGATTCCTTGGACAACTTTCGAAAAATATCCTTCATCCAGCAATCCTTTTGGACTCGATGGCGCAACGATTATCTTCACCTATTGCAGTCGCGATCTAAGTGGACCTCAGTCAATAGCAATGCCAAGGTTAACCAACTTGTATTAATGAAAGATGAAAATCTTCCACCTATGAAGTGGCCTCTCGCCAGAATTATCGATGAGACACGCGGCAAATATGATAATGTTCGAGTTGCTACAGTACGTACAGCTTTGGGAGTCTTCAACTGGGTCATCGTGAAGCTATGTCCATTGCCTATCGAATAATTGGATGAAAACAGAAGTTTTCATGGTGGGGAAAATGTTAAGTCTTCTCATGACAAAGCAGCGGCGAGCAATACTATTATAGTTCCAGCCTCATATACATACACACATACATATAATTTTGCATCATGTACAAGCTACTCTCAGTACTGGCATCACCCCAGTACATACTTACGACAACAGTAAATCTTTTTCTATCGGGAGTGATGCTAATACTGCGATTAGTCTTCACCCTGTTCAAATTTGACGTTATCATAGTGCGGACATTGGCAATTTACCCTTTTCGTTTGTAGCCTTTTTCTCGGCCTTTGTTCCGCTTGCATTATCGATTTAACTTTAAATAAGTTCTCGAAACAAATTTCAAAAACGCTTGAAATTTCTACAGTACGTAACCATCGATATCATTTAAATGATTTCAACCTGATTGTCCCTTTAAACTAAGAGAAAATTAAAATAATCTAGAGAACAGTTAGAATACCATTGAATTAATTGAAACAATTGAAAAGCATCCTGTGAATTATTTTAATTTTTAAAATATAGTGCATCGCCTCCGGCAGAAGATTTAAAATTATATTGAGACATCAGGCGCTAAAATATGTTTTTAACATTTATATTTTTTGTCTAGAGATGAAATTCGATTCAAATTGTTGCTTTCTTTTTTAAGCGATACATGAAATGTCTAGAAAAATATAATCATGAATGACAAGACGTTAACCAAATCTTTCCTTTTCAGTAAATAATCGTTATTTTTTAGTAGGTGGTGAAGACGGAAAGTAGGCCGCTGAGAGGGGAGGTAATCCGCGAATAATTGATTCGGTGGTTCGGTTCGTTACGCGTTGCCGTAGTTTGGCTTTGCGTTTCAGTTATAGATTGATTCGGTTTTGGATTCGAGTAGTTTATCTCTAACACTGCGTCGGTGAATAATCAGGAATGCGAGGATTTTGATTGATGATGTCTCCTGTTTCTCTATTTTGGATTGTTCGTAGGGTCTGAAAGAGATGAAAATATGTTAACATAGAGTAAAATCGTTTTGTTGGAAGTGTGGCTGCTAAAATCGTATACGGACTTAGTCTACTTGCGGAAAACATGCGACGTCTCCGAACTAGCTACCCTGCCAGTAGCTACCTCAGAGTAAACTTAGGGTGTCCGGACTTGTTGACCTATTGGGTACATTCCGTTGGCACGTTCCAAGATGTCTATAACTGATGAGCGGTTGTTTTAGATTTCCTTCGGGAAATCTCGAACGAACGAGACAGACGAAGAAAAAACATTACAAAACCTCCTATCATCCTATCACTAACTCGCGCGATAAAGAGTAAGAGAAGAGGGAAGTCGCGGATCACGGAAGGGAAAGACATGCCGTTGGAATTCGTGGCCTCTTGCACCCCTCTCAATCGGAGCTAAAGTCCTGATGATGCGAATCGACGTGCAACGACTTCCCATGGAGCTCTCCATAGTCATGTTAAAGGCGTGCTTTTATATCTTTTTAAAAATAGTAGTGATATACAGCTGTTGTTTCACGAAATGAATCGGCGGAACACGTCTCACAGTGCTGGCTGGCTAACCAACAAAAATTGCAGTAAGCCTTGGCACTGCCTGTTTTCATGAAATGATTGAGCAAATGTGGATATAAAGCTGATTTCAATCCAACAAACTTTTAACAGAACGTTGTTCCTTTGTGTTATCAACATTTATCGTCTGTTATTGATGACAATGGAAGCAATAAAGCACTATTCTCATGTCGTTTGGGGGCGTAGTGCTTCCGACGTTGCACATTTCGAATGTCATGAACATTTTAAATTTTTACTAATTATGCTTTTAGATTATTAATAGCTAAATATTTTTTTGCAAATATCCAAATCTTCAGAAAAAGGAGCTAGCGCCTGATAAAACTGCGGTTTCGTCGAGGATGACGGACATTTATCAGGAGCTGTCACAGTCCATCATCTCGGGGCAGCTCAACTGCATGGCCCCAAGTAACCAACAAACGTGCTATCATGTTGATAGCCAAGATGGCCCGGGTAAAGAATACGTTGTTCTTTCACTAAGGAAACTGGCACCATTATTCTAAACACCTTAGTAGATAACCACAATCTATGTGGAAATTTAAGCTCGAGTATGGTTTTTTTTTGTGAAATGCATGAAAAATTATATTGAGATTTCGTCATCGAAGTCACTCTTCAGATGCTATCTCTGACTTCGATAGATTAGCATGATCTAAATTAGATCTTACGTAATGACTCTCACAAGTAATCCAAAAAATTACATTCGATATAATTAGCATCTAATCAGTGGCTTCGACGACAAAACCTCAATATAATTTTTCATGCACTTCTCCAAAAAATACAAAATTAATAAAAGTTTTTTGCATCTTGCATGTTGGGCGTATCCCCACATGTATATGAAGGGTCCACTCTCTTATCTTGGGACCATGCGGCCGAGCTGCCCCAAAGATGATGGACAGTGGCAACTGCTAATGAGTGTGCATCATCCTTAATGAAACCACATGTTTAAATTCTTCCGATGCCCAAATTAAACCCCTCATTAGCAACCACTCACTCGTAGTTCCACAAACCACCTCCCCGTTCTTAGGAAACATGTGGCACAACTTCGTCCCCAGTGTCGGTTTAGTTTGTGTGTTCAATGGTTTCGGCGGTGCCACTATTGTTGATGTTGCGCTGTTTCTACTCTTGCGCTCGTCAACAAATTTGGATCTGCTGACGCTCGAGATTGTTTTCAAAGTCGACATTTCACCTACTGCACTATTCAAACTTGTCATCGGTCGTGAAACGCATTTCAGACTGTCAAGACCATTGAGTTGTTTCCCTGAAATCGGACTTGGAGACATTCCACTTCTATTCACCACTGGAATATAAGTTTTTACTAATTAATAGGGGTACTGGTTAATTCGTGCGGTTTTCTAACAGATGGCGTAACTTGATTTTTATTCCAGTGATTCACCTTTCCAAATATGTGTTGGAAAGCTACTGTCATATAGTTTCAGAATCAGTATGTGTCATTTAGCTGAAGCGTAAACAACAATACTTTTTTTTAACTTTGAAAATGTCGAATTTTGTGCCGAATAAAGTGTTTTTGCGGGGAGTCATTGAAGAAAAAGGCTGCCGAAAGTCATCGTATTTTGGTGGAAGTGTATGGTGTGCATGCTCTAGCTGAGCGTACGTGCCAGAAGTGTTTTGCACGGTTTAAAAGTGGCAATTACTTGGAGGACGATGAACGGCCGGGACAGCCAAAAAAGTTTGAAGATCACGAATTGGAGACATTGCTCGACCAAGATCCATCCCAAATTGCAAAATCACTTGGCGTCGCTCAACAAACCATTTCCGATCGTTTAAAAGCAATTTTTCACAATAAAGCCTCAATTTTCGAAAAAAAACGCACGAATTAACCGGTACACCGATTATTCGTGACTTAAAAAATCGATTACTCAATTAATAGACAACTTTGGAAAAGATTGAGAAAAAAATCGAAAGCGATAAATTGGGACTTCTCCTCTCTTAACGACAAAACTGGCATCATCACGTTCTGCTTCACCCCTTGTATGATGTGAACAAACTTCTCATCCTTGTGACTTCAACAAGCAGTTCCATTCTATGCAACTTCGGTGGTCTGGAAGGTCTGGTGGCAAGGACACCCGTTTTTTCTTCTTCTTTTCTTTCTCATTGTCCGCCAAGTACTGGTCATATGATACTACTTCAGAGCAATCTGTATTGGTCGGTAAATAAGTATATTCCTTGCAAACACCCTTGCACTGGTGTTGATCCGGGGCTGTTGAAATGCTGCCCGCCTTACAGAAGTCTTCGATAACGCTCGCAAAATAGTAGCAAAACCCATTTTTGCAAGGTTTATTCAATCGTTCATTGCGCTTATTGCACAAATTTTGCATAATTCTTCCTCACAATAGCACCGACTGTGGGAGCAACCTCAGTGGAATGTGCTTCTTACCATGCTTCGGACTCGGCGGCAATGCCATATAAGACGACGCAGAGCAAAACGATTGTACATCCACTGAAATAGTACCGATAATGAAATGCATTAAACTCTAGTTGATCTCGTGGAGCTGATAGGTCTCATGGGGCACTAACAATATTCTGTATTAAAGGCGCTGCTACATGTATGTGCCGATTTTGCCCCAAGTCCAGCTGTTGAATTTCGTGCTTCAGCCTATAGAAGAAACAGATTATGCAATTAAATGAAGGCAGAAAGATCTTTGACATTTAACTCACTAATTTTTGTCCTATCCTGATAGCTTTTACAAAATACTTGTCCTTTGGACCAGCCCATCTTCTGCAGCAATCGATTGCCTACATTGTTCTCGCCAATTCGCATTGTGGCGGTGGTATGCATTTGCCAAGCTATTGAAAGAGATTTGAGTTCTTTGTCAAACCGTTCCTTACTGCGGTTTGGTGGTGACGCATCACTTTCGCCATATTTTAGACGACATTTTCGTGCGATCGCGATACCTGAACAGAACAAAAGTATTAACAACTTTAATTCAATCAACACGTCATAAAAAATTAATTGATATGCTTACCCTGAAATCGAAGCTGCACATCCATTAGGCTTCGAGTTAAATAGTGTTTTTGCAGATTCTTCTTATCCAAATTCGCCACCTTCAGGTGTAGCAAAACCAGTTTTTGCAAGGTTGATTCAACCGCTCATTGCGCTTATTGCAGAAATTTGGCATAATGAATTCTTCCTCACAATGGCACCGACTGCGGGAGCAACCTGTTCCTTGCGACGAGGATCCCAGTGGCTCTAATACACTTAGCGAAATGTGCTTCTTACCATGCTTGAGACTTCACGGCAGCGCCATATATTACCACGCATAGGAAAACGATTGTATATCCACTGAAATAGTACCCATAATGAAATACATTAACCTCTAGTCGATCTCTTGAAGCTGATAGGGCTCATGGGGTACTTACGATATTCTGTATTAAAGGCGCATGACATGTATGTACCGATGTGGTCAAGGGGTCGCCCGTAACTTAGAGACATGGAATCGACGGATCAAATTTAACGATGTCGCGCGTATTGAATTATTTGCATTGAACGGTTACCGATCTAAATCAAGCGAATTTCGTCACTTTGTAAAACGGGGCGGGACACGTTCACATGATTTGGAGGGAGACTTCGAAACTGTCAACAAAGGTCAAGCTATGCAATGGAGCAAACACAAAACACATAAAAATGACAATTAAAGCGCTACATACACAAGCAGCATTATTGCAAATCGTGCACAAAATACAGAACTTTCACAATAGAAATTGTAAGCTCACAGATCCGAGTTCAAATAAAACGTGGTCAATATAAAACTTGCTGTTAACTGCAATGACGTTTTTCAGATTGACAGTTGAATAAGGAGAGACACTTTGCTTTGTTAAATGTACTCACCTCATTTTAACTAAGTCGTTAAATTAAATTTGATTTTATATCTCTTTCACCTTTATGGGGTGAAATAGATACGATATTCTTGCCCTTGTCTGACCTTGTTTCTCGCGGGTTTTCTCGTAAATACGCGCGTTCACTAATACTAACTCACGGTCGCGGACCCAAATCAAACAACCGTTAGGTGAGCATTTTTTTCTAAGTGCACTAGCTTCTTCGTGTGTAAGCTCTGGTCAAAGCATTCACATTATTTGCTCCACTCGTTGATTTCTCTACGCTACCGCTAAATTTGTTCACTATGACAGTGTTACTGTTATTGGAACTGCCCAAAGATGACGATGAAGAGGAGTCTATTATCGAAAGTGCTGGTGCTGTTCACAAGAATGATCCTGCTACTACATTCGGATGTGTATGCGTCACGGATGCGGATGTGAGGCATTGAATTCCTGTGAATTCGGTGATGTGGAATTCGCTGGTGCTGTAATCCAACTGTTAACACTGTCAATGTATAGTAGTTCTGCTGCTGATTACTATTTTTCGTGACAGCGAGAAATGCAATTGGTGGTGTTGCTTGAATCACATACTGTGGCTGAAATTTTACCCCTATTGCATTCGAACTAATATTATTTGCATCCTATTGCATTCGAACATTTTCTCCTGTTGCATTCGAATTAATCACTTTTTGTTTATTTTTCACTGACGTCGATGACGTATTTGACGAGTTAGCATATGATGTGCTATTTAACTAGGCGGTGAACTAACAATCTTAATTTTTGCTATAGAACGAAATCTATTTTTGCTTCAGGAATTTGAATTAGCATTGGCTTTATTGAAAGCATTTACGGTTGTCGGTTTCACAGGCTTTACTTTATTCCTGGCATATTTTCATTCGTATTTCGTGATTTCTTGGCACCTTCTCTTTAATCGCTGTGTTTATTTTAATTTCATGTGGTGTAGCCCATTCGTTTATTCCTGGTACGGATATCAAAAATATAGCTCGCCGATCGCCGTTTATATTTTGGTGTGATCCAATGTTGGCTCGTCGTTGGGACTACTTTGAGGCAATCTCGATATTTACCATTCTGAATTTGAAGATTTCCCGAGATGTTGTCTACAACTTCATATTTTTCTGAGTAGATTTCGGGATCGTACATCTCTTGAACCATTTCATGGCAAGGATGGCGGTTCTAAGTAAAAAAACCGGTTCTTTGGTATTCCGGTTTTTATCATCTTTGGTTTAACCGGGCGGTTTTACAGTCAAACAAACCTGCTTTTTGAAGTACCGGTTTTTTGGTTTTGTTTCTTACCAAATCTTTTAAATAAAAAAACTCGAATCAAGATTAAATGTATCTGCTTATGTCCATTGATTAACTTTAGGTTTAAATGGTTTTTCGATTTTTACTCACTAAATTATTTGAACCAAAATGAACTGAAGGATATATCATCTTTGTGTTGAAAATGAGAAACTAACGCATTGAAATTCATGCAACGGCGTGTGATTTAGGAGTGGAATGTGATACTAATTTTCTTATCGTTTGAGAATTCCAGATACATGTTTTCAGCATTGCAGAAGGTATTTAAATTAATCGAATGGATTTCCGTTATATTGGTGCTAAACTATACTTATTTCTTTAAAAAAATCATACACAAGCCGCGCGGAAGAGAAGCACTTTACTCACTTGAGTGTAAAGCGGCGAATATAATACGGCGCATCGAAAATGCCTGATTATAACTATCGCGAGCTATGAACCTGGTGCTCACCTTGCTGTGTGGATGCCAGGAGACAATCGGTTGTTCAAGTTTTTTTTTTGCTTTCGAAGCAAGTGATTTAATCTGTGTAGCTTGAAGTGTACACTGGAATGAGACTTCTCCTCATCGTCCGCTTTCTTTAAAGCCATTTTTTATGTCCTCTAGCCATGATCGAAAACATGATTCTACCTTCTTTACCTCCTTATAAAAGTTCCTCTTCAAGTACGGCTCTTAGCTATGTTGAATAGGAGTGTCAAGCAACATTGAATGGTTCTGCTTGAATTTTTCCCGCAGTAAATTAAGGTTTGTCATCGGCTTGCTTTCATACTCGTCTGTCTTTGTGGATATCGAATCCTTTTTGAGGTTGGAAGCTATTTTTTCAATTGTCTTCCCTATTCCCTGCTGCCGAGCTAAGACGTTGCTGATTTCCAATCGCAGCTGATCTCCAGAAACTTGGAATTAGCATCCTAAGATCAAAATCAAAGGCGCTTTATTTAATACTAATCGTTATAAATTTTCAAAGAATATAAAGCAAATTCTAAACAATAACAATACAAAAACTTAATGACCCAAATGGCTCTATAAATTTATACGTTATCAGTTAAACACATTTCATCAAAAAACTATAGCAAATTCAAATTAATTAAGATTTTTACATATTTTCTGATTGGATTGGAAAAAGGAAAAAAAACCAACCAACACTATCCTAAAATTATTTATAATTTTAACACAACAGTGAACTTTGATCCTACACCTAATATGTTATAACTTAATTCTAATAAAATTCAATGGTTACATCGGGTGTTGCCCAGGGATCTATCCTTCGTTCGGACCTAGGAATGTGTCTTACGACGGGCTACTTAGACTGGAGATGCCAGATGAGTCGCGCTTGATCGGCTATGCGGATGATGTTGCGGCTCTGGTCGCTGGACGCACCGTTGAACAAGCGCAACTTAGGCTAAGTATGCTAATGCGCCGAGTGAGAGACTGGATGACTGCTCGCGGGCTCAGTCTAGCACTGGAGAAAACCGAAGTGGTCATCTTGACAAAACAAAGAATCCCTAGAGTAAGGATGATCAGTATTGGAGACTTGCGAATCGAATCGAAGCCATCGGTGAAGTACCTGTGGCTACTGATCGACTCGAAGATGAGTTTCTCTGAGCAAATCAGGGCAACGGCTGAGAAGGCTACTTAAGGAGTATCGGCTCTGAGTCGACTTATGGCCAACGTAGGGGGACCTAGCCCATCAAGAAGATGCCTCTTGATGAGTGCTGTAGGGTCAGTGCTACTGTACGGAGCAGAAGTATGGGGCGACGCTCTCAGTAAGGAGGTTTACCGAAAACGCCTGGCACAGGTACAGAGAAGAGGCGCGCTGAGAATTGCATCTTCGTATCCGACAGTCTCTGATTCGGCGGTGCGAGTTATTGCAGGCGTGATACCTGTCGGCCTCCTTGCTAGAGAGCGCCGCTCTATTTATCTGCGTCGAAACGATGATGTGAGGGAGATGGTTGTCCGTGAAGAGAGACAGCGCTCACTCAACGATTGGTAGCAGTCTTGGGTCAATTGCACGAAGGGAGGGTGGACTGCGCGTCTCATCACGGATGTGAAATCGTGGCTAAATCGAAGGCATGGTGAGACTGACTTCTATCTGACCCAGCTTTTGAGCGGGCACGGGTGTTTTTAGTCTTACCTACACAAGATCGGTAAGCCACGGTCCCCTGCTTGTCGGTATTGCCCAGTAGAGGAAGACAATGCCTGTCACACATTTTTTGCGTGCATAAAATGAGACAGGCTGTGAAGAGCCCCCTACAGGGAGACGGGAGAGCTCACCCCGGATAATATAGTCGCGGTGATGCTTGAATCGGTTGACAAATGGAACCAGGTGGCACATTATGCTCGGGCAGTCCTAAAAGATAAAGGGGACTCACTGCAGCCGAGGGTGTTGGGGCTGGGGGATCAGTTGTCTGGCACTTCCTCTTCCCCTCGCCCCTCCCGCTAGAAGAGGGATCCCCCAGCTAGAAGGCACCTCACGGCGTAACAAAACGAGAACTGGCCCGAAGTAATGTGTCAAACGGTTCCAGGCTGGGTTCTCAGGTTGACAGGGGAGGTGTTTAGTGGGTACTCCGGTCGCCTTTTTGCGAACATGGGAGTCCCACACTCTGTGCGTAAATGGGCATTCACCTCCCTACCATGTAACTATTTCCTACTTCGTCTCGTTCGATCGCAATCAGAACCGACCTCTCATCGGTTCGAGACGTGCAGTCTTGGAAATGACAAGGGACTGTACCCTTCAGGTCAACAAGTCCGGTCACACTTAGTCTACTCCGTGGTGGCTGCTTGTAGGCTAGCTAGTTCGGAGAGGAGTTTCGGTCGCGGGTCTTACGCGAGCAGACTAAGTCCGAGTTACTTAACTCAGCCACCGGTTCACATGCCCGATTTCCAAACGCGTCAACAACTACTCATCCAGAACGGGAAACCTACGTTACGTTAGTTCTGGATGTGATCTCTCCACAGATCTCAAATCAAAACACTACAAAATCACCATAGGCGCGTTACCGAATCACCGACGCGGTACCAGAAAATAAGCTAAACTACCTCAAGTCTAAAATAACCTACTCTAAGAAAAAAACGAGCGCAAACAAGGGTACCGCGGACCGTAACCGACTAGAAATCAATCATCCGCAGATGATTAAAACCTAACCCTCTTCAAGACATACTTACTCTCGGTCATCACTTCCGCTGCAAAAGAAAGAGCATGCGGAACGGAAAGGCTTATGGCTTCGTTAATACTTCATGTTTACTTTTTTTTCAGAGATTTTCATTCAGACAATAACTAATGTCTTTTACTTAAGCTAATTATAGAACAATGTTTAAATTTAAGAGTATAATATATTGCCCAATACATTACATATAAAAGATCTAACAGTAGGTATTATCAAAGGTTAATAAGTTTAGTGATCAATGATTAATAAAGTTTGTAGACTTAAGAAAGTCATAAAATTTATTTCGAATTCGAATATTTTTCGGTAATTTGAAAATTTAATGAGATATACGACGATTAAAATTCAAGTGTTATGGCCATTCAATATTATTTGGTTGGACAAATACCTTTCGTTTTGTTTTTAAATAACGTACATATTTTTCCTTAAATTCTATTTGCTAACTGCCATGAAACTGAAAACATTCATATCGTTGTAAATTAATTGAAATGATCAATGTTGCTAAAATTATATTTTGAGCTTAAGTTCGTATAAACCTTATAAATTGTATCAATGAGTGAATTGAATGCTAATTACATTGTTTTTGTATAATATTCTCTGCACAACCAAATTATATTAATTTATTTGCTTAATTAAGTTATATTTATAGCCGTATCAAGGAGATTTCCGCAGCTTTTGGCCAGCATTTGGAACAATGAATTACGGCAATTCAGAGTTTCTTTGTTTTTTGAAGAAACCACCGTCTTACAAAATATTATACTGTCATTCTTAAGATACTTGTATGAAAATACTTCAATGTATTGTATAATAAGATTCCATTATATTGTACAATATATAACTAATATACTTTCTTTCCGTAGTTGTCATCAAATATTAATCAAGGTTACTGGTCCGGGATTCAAATTAAATCCTTATTGGCACGATTTAAATAGTAATCTAAATTACATTAATCATTTAAAATAATTATATTATAACCTAGCAGTAAAATTTTTATATTGATTTATATTGCTTTGTTGTTTATTTTGATTATTTTTGGGGATTATTTAAGATGAATTTAGTGGCAAATAATGTAAGCGTAAGAAATAATAACACCATTGAACTTTATGTTATTGAAAAAAAATGAAGTTTACGTCTCACTGTTATTTGCTGTTAAATCGTATGCATAATAATTTGATACGACTAGGTTTTTATTATGAAATAACTTCAAATTAACCATACAAATAATTTGATAGCTTTCATATACAATATTTTCTTAACAAAAATCGGTAGGTATGGTTGAAGATATCCTTTATTATTTTAATGTTTTTCTAAGCTTTACTATGCATTGGGTAAATTGAAGAATAATTAAACTCAAACTTCGTGACATATTTAATGAATTATAAAATAGCATTAAACGGCAAATTACTAGGCAGTGAGTATTTTCATAAGACATTGCCAATAAAAAAACATAAATTGCATTGTTAAATAAAACTCAATTAATTAATTAACGTAATATATTACATTGACCCTGCATTCTTTTATACATTTACTAAACATTGAAATGGTGACTTCCTAAGAGTTGACGTGAGTAGACTACACTTTAATACTGTCAAACCCCGCCCACTCGACCTCACACTCACCTTCCAGTCTCTTTTCATTAATTGTGCATTTTTTTAAATCTTATCAAACTGAAATTTTTAACTTGATTTCAGCAAAAACATATGTCAATAGCTTTTATAATCCCAACTTATATTATAACCGCGAATGTGATTTAGTTTGTACACACATTTTCCGGGGTACAGAAAATAATATAGGATACCTTTTAACCCGAGGAAGGCTATTCCCTTGATTTGTTCGTTATGCTTGCTTGTCTTAGCTGCGTAACCGTCGTTGTCAGGAGTACAGAAAAGGCCGTAGGGTGCCTTTAATCCCAAAAAGCTACTGTTGCCTACAGAAAAAGGTGTTTTATACTAGCTTTTACCCCTAGCTTTACTCGGCGGGCCTGGGATGCTGATGTTCTATAACATATGTCTAGTTAGGCTTTTAGGGTGATTTGAATTTAGTAGTTTTCTTATTATTTTCATACGGAGAGCTTATTAAGTACTTGGACGTTACAATGGAATTAAAATTTAACGAATATTTTTGGGAAACCGATATATTCTACTATGATTTCTCATTATGATGTTTTCAGAATTTACTTCGTTTTCTTTCATAATCACCGCATGTCAAAATTACTCTGGAAAGGATTGAATATAAAGTTGACAACGAAAGTGAAATATGATGGTGACCTTTTTGTGAAATTCATGTAAACGCACCACAATATGCGAAACAAAGGAAATATACTCGGCTTTCTTGATATGATTCCCTGATCATAACGTTGTAAGAGTTATTAAACGTACTTTTGGACACTTACCACCGAGCTCGGCAGTGATTTTCCTTGGTCACCTGGATCATCCTCAGCTCCATTAGCATTCCCATAAGCCACACTTTCTCCGCCTTCAGTGTCTGTATTGCTTTTGATATTGGTAAAATTCTTCGTGATGTCAGTTGCATAGCACAAATTAAAGTTGTATGCCACATGTAACTCATTGTTGCATTGTAGACAGATATGATGTGGAAGGCGGTCAGTCAAGGTGATCGATGATGATGCAATCGACTGAAGCATGCGAAGAGCATCTTCGTTTCCTTTTTCTGAAAATGAATAGAAAATTACCACTCGCTTTGCAGATGCGGCTACACACCGATTTTACCATTACTAGATTCTAGAGAAAGATGCGTCCAACTGTGACGAATAACCGTTGTTTTCATACAGAAGGCTATTCGTGCAAAACCATCATGAAACAATAATTTTGGACAACATTCACTCGCGATTTTTGTTTTCTACCACCGAACTGTCGAAAGTCACCGCACTTTTCTGTGTATAGTGAAGATTTAAACAAGTGAAACACTTTGGTCTAGAACAATCTTCACTCTCACTCATCGGAAGTCAACCGCGCACCTTCTGTACCTTTTTCTCGTGGCGCCGGACTGTCAATCCGACAACCACCGACAAAACAGATGTGTGTGGAATGGCACGCCACATGGCGGCAATGTGCATCTCCATTTGTCGCCAGTGGCATAGTTTTTCGATGGCCACGGTGGAGGGGGCATTGCCAAATGGATATGTCTCGAAATGCGTCGGGGTGTTGATTAATATTCTGTTTCAAATATTTAAATCCACAGATCTAAATATTTGGAGAAAAAAAAAAGAAAAAAAAATATTTTCTGCGCAACGATATCCGCACGAAAGATGAAGTCCGCTTGCATTTCGAGGTCATACCCATCTAGCCGAGTGCAAGGGTTCGGGATCGGAATCACTTCGATTCCCGGGCGTAGGCGTCACATTACAACCACCAAAAAGGAAAAAAAATTCAATCCAAAACTTTATCTTATACTTAAAAATTCTATCACAATACTCCTAACCTAAGCGTTTAACCTTATCTCTAACCTAATAAAGTAAACATAACATATACCCAACCTATCCCTAATATTTAACATAAGTAAGCATTAAGACTAAATCTAGCAATAATGAGCTGAAACTCAAAAACTAACTAACGAGAAACACAAAAACAGAAAATAAACACTAATAATTTAGACATTGTCATTCAGCCACCAATACCTAGATTGCAAATGAGTATCTCCATTGGAATTGTTGGTCTCGTGAAAACAAACTCGGAGGATATTTTATCTTCTTATTGGTGGCCCATCGATATATGTGATATATGATTGGGACGCCGTCAGAATCAAAAAGATATCGATTTATGTCCAAATACACGAATGCTTCTGGAGGAACGAAGCCAGTAGCGAAGCAAGTCGCAATGTACCCGTCTATAGGGTGTAACAGCTGTGAAATCCAAGGGTTTGCACTCTCAGTTACAGATCTTGCGAAGTTTCAATATGAAGAGATTGACTCTTGTCACCTGAGCAGTTTGATAAATTCTTCGATATATAATGCTTCAAATCCGTCTTGGGCTTTCTGTTCAAACCAGTACATGCACGAAGACATTTCCTTTCGAAAACTCTTAATTTTTCCATAGTACTAGCACTCTGGTTGTACCAGATCTGACATCCATATGTCAAAACTGGTCTAACCAGGGTCTTGTAACAGATAATTTTGATCTTTTGATCGATGTATTTGGAATGAAAAAGTCTTCGTATGGCCATGCTTACTTTTTGTGCCTTACTGAGCATGATTTTGACATATTCAGTATAGTACAGATACTGATCGAGATGAACACCGAGGTATCGAACGCAGTATTTATGTGGAACCCGTTCTGAACTACCCTCGTCAGCCATGATGTGGAAATCCTTCCAACTACGTTTCAGGTCTTGACTGACCCCCTGCAGCGTTGTCCGAAACAAAATTGTCTCGCACTTCTGCGCATTGATTTTCATTCGCCAACTGTCAGTGTACAGCTGCATTGAACACTTTTTGGAGATTGCTCTGAACTATTGTAGCTTATCGGTCTGCCGTATAGATGATCAGATCATCGCGTTGGCGAGACGTTAAAATCAAAGCCGTTCAATAGCTTCCGAATGAATATTGAGAAGAGCAGAGAAGCAGTAACTGTTCCCTGCTGTAGACCATTCAAAACCTTGAATTCTTGCATTGTTGTCAGATTTCCATCAGTTACAACAAACGGTTTCCCGTATAACATATTGCACATCAAGGCGACAAGGTGTCTGGGGAACTTGTCCTGAAGGAGTTTAAAAACTAATCCATTTAACCACACCGTATCGAAGGCTTTCTCCACATCAATGAGACACGCTCCAACACACTCTCTGTTGTTTAGTTTCCAATAGATGTCTGAGGTTACTTTCGTTATTGCATGTGTGGCACGAAAACCCAATTGGCAATTCGGCATCAACTCATATTTCTCAATGTGGGCGTTTAATGCTCTGTTGAGCTTCACTTCAAACACCTTGCTGATGTTAGGCAGTAAGCTGATTGGGCGATAGCTTTTAGGGCATGAAGATTCTTTTCCTTTCTTTAAGATCGGAAATACCTTAGCCTTATTCCACTCATTTGGGAAAAATGATTTGCTCAACATATTGTTGTACAATATGCAATAATACCTAATAGCAACCTCAGGCAAATGTCGGAGAACTACATTTGGAATACCATCAGTACCACATGATTTCTTGTTGTTTATCCTGCAAAATATGAGTCAGAAGTCTTTATAGCTGACAAAATAATCAAACAGATTCAAGCTAGGTATGAGGTTAGTTGTTAATGTTTAATTGAAATGAAAAAGAGATTGGCCGTTCAGGCTTGATTTGAAGTTGGAAACTTTTGCTCCAACGACCACTGAAAATATTTCATTCCCTCTCTCTGGGTTTGGTAGATGAACCAATTCAAAATGTGTTCCAATCAGGGCAAGTTTATGCAATCCCTCACAAATAATTCTGTTTCCATTTCTGTCCGGAGTCGTACTATCAATTTCGATACAAGCTCTATCGAGAAGATTTATCTCATCACCAGTGACTTCAAAATTCGATACCTTCACTCGAGACTTCTTACGGAATATGCTATTCACTTTCGCCAAAACGCCATCTGGGTCCTGTAGGCTAATACCCGTCAAATATGAACGGATTAAGTTCCGGACATTCTTCACGTGTAATTTCAACAAAGCCAACGATGGATGGTTGTAGTCCAAAAATCGCCGATAAATATTATTGATGGTGTGAGAAAAAGGCTTTTCAATCTTTTCAACCTTGCAATGGTTGGTGTTGCATACCCTTCCATATTGTTTCGATGTTTAATCTTGGGAACTACTTTCTCAATTGTGTCCAACGTCAGCTTCTCTAACTTCGACAAAAAGAGATCTATTTCATCGTTAGTTAGATTTCTGTCATTAGGAACCATTGAGCAAGCGTTGCCATCATCAGAAGGAGGGCATTGCTTCTGGTAGTCTCGATTAAACTTCTTTTGAAACTTTCCCCAGTCTGTTTTATTTTTTAATTCAACCGATGATTTTGATGTTGAACTGGAATGAGGAAGAGATCATCCCTTTGATGACTGATTTCCATCACAATTGCGTTATGGTCGCTATTGTAAGGAAGCATCTGCAGTTTCCGTTGAGGACTATTAAAGCTGAATTCAAGTCTTGCGTCAGCAATGCAGAGGTCCAAGTATGAATTTGTCCTAGAGTATGTTGGGAACTCCGACCCATATAGATTGCACCTGTATTCAATTTGGTTCTTTGTTATCCACGATTTCAGGAAAACATCTCTTGGATTATTGGTGGTGTTCAGCCATGATGTATGTTTGTCGTTCAGGTCACCAGCAAGAATATAGTAATCATGCAGCCTGTTCAATTCCAGTATTTCAAACAAGGAATTGAGCTCCTCCTTGAGCTTGAGAACAGTTCCACCAGTTGCATAGGCAGAAAAAACGAAGATGTTAACCCCACCTGGCCGTGAGGTTTTGATAACGGACACTTCAAGAGATTCAAAGCTTTTGAATTCGACTTTTTCAATATGTTGGAAACAATAGGGTCTTCTAACCAATATCCCGGTGCCACCTCCCGCAGCACCTATTACCCTATCGTTTCTTACGAATTCAAAATCCTTGAATGTCATGGAGTGCCATGAATTGAGGTGGGTTTCAGTGAGAAGCATGATGTCAGGCTTTTGCTTAACAATGAATTCAAGGAGATAATCAAGCCGATGTATAGTTACACTGAAGTTGACGTTGATGCTATCCATGTGAAGTTGACTGAATGACCAATTATTTTGTGGCATTTGAAAAACCTAAATGATGAAAAACAAGATTAATTTTTGAATCTTGTTTGTCGATTGCATTGCAAACAAACTGAAACCAAAACTGAATGGCAAATCTATATATGTACGAGGATAAAGGGATATACAAACTGACATGTAAGGACTGCGACACGGTAAACATAGAAAAGCAAGACGGAAACTAACGACTAGATACATAGAGCCCCTACGATCTTTCTTATAAAACAAGGCAGACTCCAACTATACGATGCACCTACAAAATCACGTATACGAACCTGTCGGTATGACAAAATCAATGACATTGTTACACAAACAAACTAAAGGGCCAAGACTTGACATCTCAGAAAGACTTGAACTGTAAACATAGACGATAGCATAATCAACGAACAACTTATTACAAATTCCTATGCAATTTTCTCAGGACTAGAACGCACCATCTGACAAAACCGGAAGCGCGACGACATCCAACAACACAAAAAAAAAAACACAAACTTAATGTCCCCGATAACTCCCTACCTGGCGTAACCTAGGGCCTACCTGCTTAACCTACCCTCAACGTACGAGTATATCACGTTATTTCCTTCCACCCTTCCTTCAGACACTGAAGATGATTCAAGCGAATCAAAACGCGTCTGCTTACCAAAAGGCCCCACAGCTTTTCAAGATAGAAGAGAATTGGCCTGCGAACATAAAACAAACAAAATAATTGACTACAAGTTTATAAAAGCTGAAATGAAAACTTTTTAATAAAAATACGACTTCTCGAACTGCAAAACACAAACTGAACAATTTTATTTTCTTGCTTCCGAAATATATAATGATAAATTTGATGACGCGTACGATGATAACGTACGCGATGAGAAGTATGCAATTTTCAACTGTCATTGCCGTATACTATACAAAAGGCTCGTGAATTTAGCATACGTGAAAACTTATGATGAATCATAGTTAAATTGAATTTAATTGGGTTAACTTATGTTACTGAACTTCGCGTAATTGAACTTAATGTTTTTGTTATTACTGACATTTAGATTTGATGGAATTGAGAATTGATGATATTGTTGCTGTATAGGTAACCGCGAGTCTTTTATAATGGACGTTTGTTCGACCCGACTGATGCCTTTTGTGCAATCCAGCACTTTAGCGCAGTACTTAGTTTGATTAATTTTACCTATATCTCATTAACAATAGCTTGTAACATCAATGACATCAATACGTTTTAAATTTGAAGACTTAAATACGGCTGATTTAGCTGTTTTTCGGTTATTTGCCTTAAGTGGTCACTAATTGCTCGCTCAAGCCCTGTACCTCGGTCCCTCGTTATTTCCTATTTCTTGATTCAACATCCATCAACAACAATTGCCGGTTTCGCTAATTTTCCGGTCGCAACCTGGTGCTGATGGATGTAGCAGTGTAAAACTTGTTAAAGTTTTTCGTTTAAGTTGGTAAATCCAAAATTTGAAAAGCATTAAGAGATATCAGGGCTGCATTGATAATTGCGTTACTATGATTCGAGATTAGATTGACAGTGGCTTATTGTTCATAGCTGCTGCATTAAAAGTAGCAGTCGATTTGTTTTGATTATGCAATGATTCTTGGGTTTTGTTGATCATTGTATCCGTCTTATGAATTATCTTGTTGTTTGAGAATTTGTATATTTGCTGCAATTATCGAAGCAGTTGGCTTTCAGTTGAGAATAATGTCTTGAGTAAGGGGTGAATGAAAGTTCGATGAGAAGGAATTTGTAATGAATATGACGATTCATTTATCATTATTGCCAATAGTAATTTTTTTCAATTTTAGTGTGTTAGTGCGATAATTATGATGTTAACTTTTTTGTTTAAGGAATTATTTTTTGGATGCTATAATTTCTGCATAGAAAATTAATTTTAGGTAATGATGTTAATTAAATTTTAGTGCGATAATTATGATGTTAACTTTTTTGTTTAAGGAATTATCTTTTGGATGCTATAATTTCTGCATAGAAAATTAATTTTAGGTAATGATGCAACTAAAACATTATTGCAAAAAGAAGGGAGTAGAGTGGATCTACGGCAACTCATGGTTGTATCGAATTCGCCATTGGTCCCCGTCTAGCTTCGCTCCGATTATTCGCCTCAGGAGCCCTCTCTCGAAGGCGTTCAATATATTTGCGTATGCCTGGATTAGGGTGCATGCTTCACACATAGCATAGCACAGGTCTTATCACAGATTTGTATACTTGTGACTTTGTTTTCCTGTGTATGCAACTCGTCTTCAAGATCCTCAAAACTTAATAAAATATTTTATTTGCGAGCTGTATTCTTCGACGTATTTAATCTCCTTCATTACCGGTTCTTCTTATTTTGTCGCCTAAATTTACAAATTCACCCATATTTTCGATATAATATTCACTAAGTGTGATATTTTGGGCATTTGAAGTAATTTTCCTCGACTGCATCATGAGCTTTGTTTTATTCTCATTGATTTGTAGCCCTACTAGTTTTGCTTCACTGCCGAAATTCAGGAAAAGTTTTCTGGCGGTTGTTAACGACAGTGCTCAATTTTGATATCATCTGCATAGGGTACCACTTGGCTCGACTTGTATAATAACGTACCTCGTGTATCGACAGGTAGCTTTCTGATGCCATATTCCAGAGCCAAATAGAATAACAATGGGGTTAGTCCATGTTCCTGCTTTAGCCCGTCAATCAATCAATCAATCAATCAAAAGCGCTTTATTTAATACTCATCGTTATAAATTTTAAAAGAATATAAAGCAAATTCCAAATAATAACAATCAAAAAACTTAATGGCCCAAATGGCTCTCTAAATTTGTACGTTATCATAAACTCATTTCATCAAAAAAAAACTATAGCAAATGCAATTAATTACGATTATTACATATTTTTACAATTCAATTGGAAAAAGGAGAAAAAACCAACCAACACTATCCAAAAATTATTTATAATTAATACACAACAGTGAAACTTTGATCCTACACCTAATATGTTGTAACTTATTTCTAATAAAGTACAATCAAAAAAAACTTTATCTTATACTAAAAATACTATAACAATGTTCCTAACCTAAGTGTTTAATCTTATCTCTAACGGAATATAGTAAACATTACATATACCTAACCTATACCTGATTTTAACAAAAATATATAACAATACTAAATGTAGCAATAATGAGCTGAAACTCAAAAACTAAATAACGAAAAACACCAAAACTGAAAACAAACACGAAAAATTTAGACATTGTCATTCAGCCACCAATACCTGGATTGCGCCGTCTCAACTCGATCAGCTTCAACGAATCTAGCAAATGAGTATCTCCATTGAAATCGTTGGTCTCGTGAACTCAAATTCGGAGGATATTTTATCTTCTTATCGGTGGCCCGTCGATATATGTGATATATGACTGGGACGCCGTCAGAATCAAAAACATATCGATTCATGTCCAAATACACGAATGCTTCTGGAGGAATGAAGCCAGTAGCGAGGCAAGTCGCTATATACCCGTCTGTAGGGTGGAACGGCTGTGAAATCCAAGGGTTTTCACTCACAGTCACAGATCTTGCGATATGATTCCGAAGAAGCTTCAATATGAAGATATCGACTCTAGTCACTTCAGCAGTTTGATAAATTCTTCTATTCGATATATAATGTTTCCAATCCGTCTCAGGCTTTCTGTACAAACCAGTACATGCACGAAGACATTTCCTTTCGAAAACTCTTAATTTTTCCATAGTACTAGCACTCTGGTTGTACCAGATCTGACATCCATAGGTCAAAACTGGTCTAACCAGTGTCTTGTAACAGATAATTTTGACCTTTTGATCAATGTATCTGGAATGAAAGAGTTTTCGAAGGGCCATGACTACTTTAAGTGCTTTACTGAGCATGATTTTCACATGTTCAGTATAGTACAGATACTGATCGAGATAAACACCGAGGTATCGAACACAGGATTTATGTGGAATTCGTTCTGAACTACCCTCGCCAGCCATGATGTGGAAATCTTTCCAATTACGTTTCAGGTCTTGACTGACCCCCTGCAGCGTTGTCCGAAACAAGATTGTTTCACACTTCTGCGCATTGATTTTCATTCGCCAATTGTCAGTGTACAGCTGTACATCATTGAACATTGTTTGGAGATTGCTCTGAACTATTGTAGCTTTTCGGTCTGCCGTGTAGATGATCAGATCATCAGCAAACGCTACCAATGATCGCGTTGGCGAGACGTTAAAATCAAAGCCGTTCAATAGCTTGCGAATAAAGATTGAGAAGAGCAGAGGCGCAGTAACTGTTCCCTGCTGTAGACCATTCAAGACCTTGAACTCGCGCATTGTTGTCAGATTTCCATCGGTTACAACAAACGATTTCCCGTATAACATATTACACATCATGGCGACAAGGTGTCTGGGGAACTTGTCCTGAAGAAGTTTAAAAATAAGTCCATCTAACCATACCGTATCAAAGGCTTTCTCCATATCAATGAGACATGCTCCAACACATTGTCTATCATTTAGTTTCCAACAGATGTCTGAGGTTACTTTCGTTATTGCATGTGTGGTCGAATGCCTGGCACGAAAACCAAATTGGCAATTCGGCATCAACTCATTTTCCTCAATGTGGGCGTTTAATGCTCTGTTGAGTATCACTTCATGCATGAAGATTCTTTTGCTTTCTTCAAGATCGGAAATACCTTAGCCTTTTTCCAATCATTTGGGAAATATGAATTGCTCAACATGTTGTTGAACAATATGCAATAGTTCCTAATAGCAACCTCAGGCAAATGTCGGAGAACTACATTCGGAATACCATCATTACCACATGATTTCTTGTTGTTTATCTTGCGAAATATGAAACACAAGTCTTCATAGCTGACAAAATAATCAATTAGATTCAAGCTCGGTATGAGGTCAGATGTTAATGTTTCATTGAAATGAAGAATTGATTGGCCGTTCAGGCTTGATTTGAAGTCGGAAACTTTTGCTTCAACGACCTCTGAAAAAATTTCGTTCCCTCTATCAGGGTTTGGTAGATGAACCAATTCAAAATGTGTTCCAATCAGGGCAAGTTTATCCAATCCTTCACAAATAATCCTGTTTCCATTTCTATCCGGAGTCGTACTATCAATTTCGATACCAGCCCTATCGAGAAGATTTATCTCATCACTAGTGACTTCAAGACTCGATACCTTCACTCGAGACTTCTTGCGGAATATGCTATTCACTTTCGCGAACACGCCGTCTGGGTCCTGTGGGCTAATACCCCTCAATTTTTCCGCCCATTGATTGCTGATCTCACTCCTGAAGTATGACCGGATTAAGTTCCGGACATTCTTCAGATGTAATTTCAACAAAGACAACGAGGGATGGTTGTAGTCCAAAAATCGTCGATAAATATTGTTGACGCGTGTGAGAAGGAGGCTTTTCAATCTTTTCAACCTTGCGATGGTTGGTGTTTCATATCCTTCCATATTGTTTCGATGTTTAATCTTGGGAACTACTTTCTCAATCGTTTCCAACGTCAGCTTCTCTAGCTTCGACAAATAGACATCTATTTCATCGTTAGTTAGATTCCTGTCATTAGGAACCATTGAGCAAGAATTGCCACCATCAGAAGGGGGACATTGCTTCTGGTACTCTCGATTAAACTTCTTTTGAAACTTTCCCCAGTCTGTTTTTTTGAAGTTCAACCGATGATTTTCGTGTTGAACTGGAATGAGGAAGAAATCATCCCTGTGATGATTGATTTCCATTACGATTGCGTTATGGTCGCTATCATAAGGAAGTACCTGCAGTTTCCGTTGAGGACTATTAAAGCTGAATTCAAGTCTTGCGTCAGCAATGCAGAGGTCCAAATATGAATTTGTCCTAGGGTATGTTGGGAACTCCGACCCATATAGATTGCACCTGTATTCAATTTGGTTCTCTGTTATCCACGATTTCAGGAATACACCTCTTGGATTATTGGTGGCGTTCAGCCATGATGTATGCTTGGCGTTCAGGTCACCAGCAAGAATATAATAGTTATGCAGCCTGTTCAATTCGAGTATTTCGAACAAGGAATTGAGCTCCTCCTTGAGCTTGAGAACAGTTCCACCAGTTGCATAGGCAGAGATAACGAAGAGGTTATCCCCACCTGGCAGTGAGATTTTGATAACGGACACTTCAAGAGATTCAAAGCTTTTGAATTCGACTTTTTCAATATTTTGGAAGCGATAGGGTCTTCGAACCAATATCCCGGTGCCACCTCCCCCATCACCTGTTACCCTATCGTTTCTTACGAACTCAAAATCCTTGAATCCCATGGAGTGCCATGAACTGAGGTGGGTTTCGGTGAGAAGCAGGATGTCAGGCTTTTGTCTGGCAATGAATTCAAGGAGATAATCACGCCGATGTAAAGTAACAATGGAGTTGACGTTGATCGAGATGAGACGAATCCTATCCATGGTAATGTGGCTGGATGACAACTTATTTGGAGGCATTTGAAAGCCCTAAACGCTGAAAAACAATGTTAATTTTCGAATCTTGTTTATCGATTCGCTCCGATAAGGAATTTAGTTGTTGATAAATTTTAAGGAGCAGCTCATTATTGCTACTTACATTATTTATTTTATTTACATTGTCTGCTGGTCCTCTCGCAGCAAGTGCAAATGACACCCCGGGCTTGACGAAGTTGGTAGGTATCGAACTGCGGTGTGCTTGAATTTGTTTTGATGTGACTTTAACCTTTGCATCTTGATACCGGGGGCATCCTCGATATGATGCTGGATGACCAAAGGCACCGCAGTTCACACAATATAGTTTTTCTTTTGGCTCCGCCTGAGCCAATTTGCACTCGCCGGGAGCATGGATGTCTTTGCATTTCACACACCTATATTTCATGGCGCAATTGGCAGCCGAATGCCCGAATCTTTGACACCTGTAGCACTGGTTGACCTCACTTTTCTGGAGGCGTTACCACCTCACCACGCGGAAGTTCAAGTACCGTATTTTCTGCAGCGCACTCGAACTACTTTTGCTGGAAATTTGGACTAAGTAGTGAGGCAAGTTTTTGCGCTCCACAATCGATCTTCTCGTTGCAAAATTTTGAACTGAAATAAACTGTATTTCTGGTGCAGCTTCTTGCAGCACCTGAAGGAGATCGATTGTGTCCTCACCACAGTCCAGACCCTTCAATAAAAAGGTTTGGTTCTTCTCGCTTTTCGGGGTGTACGTGAAATGTGGAACATCTCCAGAATTTAAGGCACTTTTTGTTGCCTCGAAATCAACCAGCGACTTTGTCCTTATTGTCAACTTATCGGCATTGACTCTTTTTATCTGAAAATCTTTTAGTTTATTTTCGGCTGCCAGAAGCCGAACCATATCTTTTCCCGTTTGCCCAAACACATTGATTGGTGGGACTTTCTCTTTTTTTTCATTAATGTTAACGGACGGACCAGCAGACGGACCAGCAGACAAACCTTTTGGTTTTTTCTCCCGGTTTTTAACTCTAAGATATTCAATGAAACCACTTTCTAATTTTGACGTTTTACCTGTATCCTCTTCAACGTCCATTGTTTCTTCCAGACCAGCTAGCGCTGCATAATAATTCTTGCTTTCGTTTGCGCCTCCTGCGCTGAGGACATCCTCTTGATGAGCTTCTTCCTGTGGCTTCTTAATTTTCTTTTCTTCGGTTTTTGGGTTTGTTTGTCGGCCTTTCTTGCTTTCGTTATCCTTGTTGAACGTTAACGTTCCAACAAGTGCTTCCAAAGATTTAACTCGCAGCTTGAGTTCTTCATTTTCTTTTTCGATTTTTTCAGCTCTATCTTTTTCGTGGATAAGCTGTTCGATTTCCGTAACCGATAGGATTGTCGGTTTTTCTGCTTTATTCTCGTGACTTCTTTTTAGTTTTTTTTCGCCCATCATCATTGGCAGTGGGCATGATCCTGATTGATGGCTGAAGCCATCGGGCTCCTCCATCTCGTCGCTTTCGCAGCGAGACTGGAGGGAATGTTCTCAGACCGGGACTTCCCTTGAACGTATTTCCACTTTTGATATTTCTTCAGGAAATGAATTTCAGGTATTCGATAAATGCTCGAATAATATCGACGGTGATAGTTTTCCCAATAAAATCAAAATTTGCTTTTGACTGGTTCGTAAAAAAATATTGCAATTGTTTGAAACTGACTTTTGCAAAAAATTAATTAATTTTTAAAATTAATGACAGGAGCGATTAAAAACACGTCTACACGCAACGAGTGCTAGACGTAGAAATGGTAATATACATCGTGTATCGACAGGTAGCTTTCTTATGCCGTACTCCAGAGCCAAATTGAATAGCAATGAGGCAAGCCCATCTCCCTTTGGGCTGGCCCATCTCCCTGCTTTAGCCCGTTATTTGTGTCAAAGGCATCAGGGAGTTGGTTATTGATGCGGACTTGGGAGGTTGTCCACGTCATTGTCATTTTGGTAAGACGGACTAATTTGGGAGGGATAGCAAAGCAAAGCATTATTTGGTACAATACGTTACGATCAAAACTGTCGTATGCTTGCTTAAATTCAATGAAAATTTGGTGTACGTCTATGTTGAGTTCCCAGCATTTTTCAAGTACCTGCTTGACTGTAAACAATTGGTCTATCATCCCCAATTATACTGCTGGCGTAAGATCTGATTTTATTTTCTAAAATCTTTGAAAATATTGTGTATGCCGTACAAAGTAGTGATATGCCACTTTAGTTTTTGCACTGTAACTAGTCACATTTTTTAAAGAAATATAATTTATTGGCTCCACTCTTTCGGTATATGTTCTTGTTGCCAAGGGGCTACATGACTTTTTTAATGGCTTTCTGAACACCACTGCCACCATATTTGATGAGCTCCACTGGAATCTCATCGATGCCTTGGTGGTTGGAAGAAACTTCATCCAGAGTTTGTGGGGCCAATAGGAGCTCTCCGGAATATCTATAGGCTCCGATGTTCTGGAGCTGTGCGGAGGATTAAAGAAGTTCTTGAAATATAATGCCCATCTTTCCTTAAACCTATTTTGATCACCGATGATTTTGCCGATGTTATCACGGCAGAGCATGGCTTTGGGCTGATAACCTCGTTTCATGCTTTTCACTACCTTGTATGCTTGTCTTGTGTTGTTGCTCGCTATACTTGCATCGATGCTTTTCAATTAGTCGCTATAGCATTTTCTTTTCTTAATTCTAATGATGTTATACGCTATTCTTTCGAGATTTTCATTATGTTATGTTATTATGTATTTTTTGTAAGCCTGATTCTTTTTGTCTAACGGATTCTGGCACTACTCATTGAACCAATCATTAGTTTTGCACCGGGCTTGGTGTCCGACCGTCTGTTTTGCCACGATCTTAATTGCCGCTTTTACTTCCGCCCTAGCTCGTTGCTTGTTTTTGGCGATGTGTTTGATAGGATGGGGGCGCACTGGTTGTTGAGGGTCTCCATTTATTGCCACAGTCGCCGTTTGGAGCCTTTCGATGTTGAATTTCTGTAGGAGAATGATCTTCGCCGAATGCGCCTTTAACATACAACATCGAGAAGTTAATTTAGTCCAATAATGATCCAAGTTATAATTGGTTTCTCGGTATGTACGGACGTCTAGTACGCTCTAGGCTCATCGTTGTTGAATGTGGATATATTGACATCTTATATATGCGTCGATGTGGGAACCAAGTCGAATGAGGCAGCCCATTGCCAAATTTAGCGTTGAAATTACCTAGAATTATTTTGTGTCGTTTGTAGACAATGGATCGAATAGTCTTTTTAGGTGATTGTAGAACGTTTCCTTCATTTCTTCGCCCTTTTTTTCGGTCGCGACTTGTAGTTCATCTGCCTTTATCTGGATCGCACACATGCGTTAATTGACTGCTTTAAAATCAAAAACGTGCGATTTGAACTCCGTATCCACAATAAACGCCACTCTAAATTCTCGCTTTCCAACAGGCTTCCCACCTATGAATATAGTGTCAGGTCTCGTATTTTGAAGTTCGTTCGTTCGCCCTGTTCGTTTCCTGGATCGCCAGCCTCTTTAATTTTTATTGACTGACCAGTTATATAAGGTTCTTAACAGCGCCAGGATTGTTCAGTGATCCTAGTGGTATTGATTTTCTGAATAAAGAAAAAGAAGGAGAAGAAGTGTGACAGCCAATATTAATATTTCGCTAAGTTAATTTTTTAATTATTCGGTTGTGGTTAAAAAATAATTATGATTCATTTTGAGCATATTGTCTTTCTCGGTTAAAATCGACTTGAAGTTGTTGTAATTGTTTTAGTTTTAGTCAGTATTTTTGGGTGCGAGAGAACATAACCTAAGTAGTTTTGTTGTTTGCGTTTTTTTCTTCTCATTAGAGAATTTTAGTCTTCGTTTTTGTCTTAAGCGGATATCGAAATGGCGAACAAGTATCGTACCTGCCGCAGAGTTTCTGAAGATGGTGATCCGGCAATGAAATGCGATGCGATTTCGATTTCCGATTTTTTTGTGGCGTTATGTTGGTACTCATGTCTGTCACTTATGTCGACAAGCTCGGCCATTTTGAATGTTCACTTAATTGGTGATAGCTGCTTTACTTGCACGTGTTTTCAATCGTCTTCGATTTTTACTTATTCAAAAAAATGGATGAAAGAACGTGTATCAAATTTTGTGTGAAAAACGAAATTAAGTGCGCGGATGCATTCCGAATGTTGACTGTGGCATACGGAGAAGCTACCTTGGACCGAAGCAACGTTTATCGGTGGTACAAAATGTTTTTAGTAGGCCGAGAAGATGTGAACGACGAAGAGCGTGCCGGACGCCCGAGCACTTCAACAACAGACGAAAAAATTAATGAAGTGGAGAAAATGGTATTGGCCAATCGTCGAATCACCGTTAGAGAAGTTGCTGAGGACCTAAACATATCGATTGGCTCGTGCCATTCGATTTTTATCAACGATTTGGCATGAGACGGGTCGCCGCGAAATTCGTACCAAAATTGCTCAATTGCGACCAAAAACAGCAACGCATGAACATTGCTAATGAGATGTTAAACTCTGTCCGCGACGAACCAAATTTGCTCCAGAGGGTCATAACTGGTGACGAATCGTGGGTTTATGGTTATGACGTGGAAACCAAAGCTCAATCATCTCAATGGAAGCTGCCGCATGAACCAAGACCGAAAAAAGCGCGCCAAGTTCGGTCGAATGTGAAAGTTTTGCTGACAGGTTTCTTCGATTGCAGGGGCGTGGTGCATCATGAGTTCTTGCCACAGGGAAGAACGAAGCAATCCGCCAGAAACGCCCGGATTTGTAGGAGAACAAAAATTGGCTTTTGCACCACGATAACGCCCCTGCTCACACATCGTTGCTTGTGCGCAACTTTTTGGCCAAAAACAACACACTAATGATGCCGCAGCCACCGTATTCCCCAGATCTGGCCCCCTGTGACTTTTTCTTGTTTCCTAAAGTGAAGAGGCCCATGAAAGGACGACGTTACGCTACGCTTGACGAGATAAAGACCGCATCGAAGGAGGAGCTGAACAAGATTAAAAAAAATGATTTTTGAAGTGCTTCGAAGATTGGAAAAACCGTTGGCCCAAGTGTATAATATCTCATGGGGATTACTTTGAAGGGGACAAAATAGATATTCATGAATAAATAAATAATTTTTGAAAAAAAACAAAATTCGCGATATTTTTTGAACACACCTCGTATGTTCTGGATCTATCCTAGCGAAAAACCGACAGCAGCAAAAACCCTTAAAATAGAGCAGAAGCCTTTAAACCAAGGCCAAGCTGTTATTCTTGATCGAATTGCTGATTTATCTGAAAGCAATGCGAGTATGTCAGGAAAACCAAAAGAGATTAAAGCTCAATCAAATGAGAAAAATAAAACACTTCTCAAAAACCCTTGAAATACAATGTCGGTGTTATAGTCCGACCAAAAACTGGTCACGATAGAAAAGATCCAGGAGTCTTTTAAACTAGTGGTTGCTAAGATACCCATTGTGTATAAAAAGGAACTGAACGAAGGGAGCGTTACTCTTATGACCGAAAGTTCAAGTTCTGCGGAAGCACTTGTTAGTTCGATGAGGGATAATCTGGCTGGTTAGTATGAGGTTAATTCTACTAAGCAGAAGAATCCTAGACTAATTGTTCACGGATTGGAAAGGGCTTTCGACAGAGATGAGCTTTTGTCTGAGACTAAAGCTCTAAATCATAATATTCCGAAGGGCCCAATACATATCTTGAAATGCTGGAAAAGTAGAAAAACTTCAAAATTCTTTTTGAATTCTGAAATGCCGGGCGGATTATAGATTCGATTAGGGAGGAAGATGAGAAGATGTTTTAAGCGCCGGAAACTTGGGCACTTGTAGTGAAATGTGCAGATAAATGTCCTTGTAGGACTGCAGCGATGGTCTGTTGCCCCGGCGAAAAAGGATGGTGGTATCCGCCGAGATTGGCTTTGTCTGAGAACGCGTGAATGCGCTGGCAGGCTAGCATTGCGGTGTCGTGAGTCGGATTCTTTTCCACAGCACAAGACTCACTACAAAAAAAATTTCACATCCACGAATTTCGAGGATTCAAATATATATCGACCGATGTCGAGAAGAAGCTAACCTACTAAGGGTCAAAAGGAATTGTTGATTCAGAGGACAAACCGGGCCTGGAGAAAACAGACGGACTAAGTCTTAAAACTTTTCAAGTAAACTCTTTTTTGTTGGTGTTTACATTTTATTTTCTTCTTCCACTTGAAATATTCATAGGTTTAATTGTATCGTAAAACAAAATTTAAACGGAAATAAGATAGAGAAGAACAACAAAAAGGTGGAGAATGTGTAAGCATGTTGGTCGTGTAATCGATAAATGGACATGTATTGTCTGAAATCTATATCTTGAATGAAAATTAAGGACACTCACTAATAAGAAAAAATAAACAAGTGAAACTAGCAGCAGCACCAAAATCTAATCAGACGAGTAGCTTTTCATTGAGCCTTCGTGGTTCCATTTTCTCTCTATTAATCTAAACGCGAAAAACTAATTTTTTTTTTAGGGTTTTGTACTAAAATACCAAACCCTATTGCAATCAAGACCTGTGTCCGTCTGTCCGTCCGACTGTATGTCACAGCACTTTTTCTCCGAAAATATAAAAGCTACAGCAATGAAACTTTGTGAAAAGGTCAGAAGTTGTGACTTCTTTAAAAAAAATTATTCATCATTGGTAGTCGAGTAGGGTGTCATTGGAAAGGTTTCAATGAGATCTTTTCAAAACAAGTCTTAAAATCGCCTTATCGGTACAGAGGGGGGGAGGGAAAGGGGAAATGTACGAACTTTTCGCGTACCTTCCCTCGGGATTGGACACCTTTCATCCGAAAAATCTGAAAAAAATCATGAATGTAGGCCTTTATGAGTACAACAACAACAAATACATGAGAAGTCGAAATTCACTCAACTTTGTTAGTAATAGTATGATTTATCGATTTTATGTTTTCTTGAATAAAATCGTAAGGGTACCTTTAAATTCAATAAAATTCAGTACACAGATAACTATTAATAATATTGATCTTGATTGAATGGTATTTAACGAAGTTATAGTGATTTGAATTTTCATGTATTACTATGGAACAATTTGGGCTGTATTACTATGGAAACATATGCCTATGGAACAATATGCGCTTTTTACCGACTTAGATACTACAGCTTTGCTAGGATTCGCATGAAAACTTCAGGAATGATAGGTATCATGAATATCTTTGAGAGCCGGTTCAGCTAGTGCTATTAGTAATCGTAAAACAAAATGGTGGCTGCTTTAAATGTGAAGATTGAATAATTTTTAGACATTTTTCCCCAACTTCATCGTTTAAGGTGCATGCTTTTAACACTTGATTCAATTTAATGAATGACTGAAGATGACTACATACTATTAATACGCATACGTGAAACAAGCCAAGGGGGTAGGAGAGAGCTCCTAATAAAAGGGCTTTATAACCATTCTAGGATTCGAAAAAATTGGCCATTAATCGATGATTACAGTACAGGGGAGTGGCCCCTGAGAAAATTTCATCAAAGGTAGCCGATATGAGTATCAAATGAAAGTTCTTTATAGGAGCTTTTCAAACCAGTTCTTCAACTGACAGTTCTTGCTTCAGTGGCGGCACAGGGGGGAAAATATATGAAAAATGTGTTTCCTCCCTCACCCCTACCTGTGATCTAAAAAATCTTAAAAAATCATCAAGGGAGATATTTATGAGTATAACAATAACAAATACCTAAGAAGTCAAAATTCATTCGACTTTGTTAAGAATAGTATGATCTTCAAATTTCATATTTTCTCCAATAAAACCGTCTTTTACATGTTTCTTAATTTTATTCTTTGCTGTTAACTGCACTTTGTAAGTTAAGTACAAAACCCTCCTGACATGAGGGTAGGTCTGTCTACCCAACTTCTTTTATAATGTAACAACCACAGCTTTGTTGCATTTTTAAATTTAAATTTAATTTTTTCTTTTCACGTTCAGTGTTAATAATACAATAAATAATTTAATGAAAAATGGGGTACTCACCCTTTATCCTCGCCGGGCGCCCGCTGATGATGTGGATGATTTACAATATCCCTAGAATTCGTCAAACTTTCTTAATTCAAAATGTTGTTGTGACAATCAGGCAAAACGTATTGAACTTCACGTCAGGCTGTTCTCAAGGACACGATATATTAATTCCGATAGATTACACAAATCGGCACAGCTAGATGGAGGTTGTATTCACTTGCAACATAAAATTATCCCGGGACAGCAATTTACGTTATATGGCTTGGTAACGTTGACAATCAAGTAGAACGTATTGAAATTCACGTCAGGCAGTTCTCAGAGACACGATATTTTAATTCCGATAGATTATACAAATCGGCACAGCTAGATGGATGCTGTATTCACTTGCAACATAAAATTATCCCGGGATAGCAATTTACGTTGTATGGCTTGGTAACGTTGACAATCAGGCAGAACGTATTGAAGCTTACGTCAGGCTGTTCTCAGAGACACGATATATTAATTTCAACGGGTTACACAAATCGGCACAGTTAAATGAATGTTGCATTCAGTTGCAATAAAAAATTATCCCGCGACAGCAATATACGTCATATATCTTGGTAACGTGAACATGATTAGTTGTAAGGCGATATGAGGACCAACAGTTTTTGACCGAATTTTCACAGCTAAGTCTCTCACCGGCAGGTCAACCTGGTTTTCTGATATTCGGTCTTAGCGCTACCACAAAAAATTCAAGGCAGCCGGTTTGACTATATAACTTCATCCGCGAGCAACTTGAACATTTAAATAAATTCGAGATAGTTCACCTTTAAGAATTTTGAGCGAATCGCACACAAAATGATAACGAATGACGAACTCATGCGAGCTTCTCTCCTCGTCCAATCTTCTTCTCTGTCGTTTCGGGACAATACAATCAACGTGAACGCGGTGGCGATTAAGAACAGACTCCCCCTTTTGGTTGTCAATCGTCCACTCGCTAGATGTCCAACGGAACTCCACGAGCCTCTTATTCATTTCCAATTGCATTGCGGAAGTGCACTTCGTGAATAAGCTTCGTTGTAAAGAAAGGTTTAAATTTAATATAGAAAAATGATTAATAACTATAAATTGAAGTGATTAAAAATATATTTTTTTTTCAAATCTGCCATTAAATTTCGGATAGGTGTTATGAAGGTTTGCGAGCAGTTTGCTTAGGCGACTGCTCAATTACTGCACTCTCTGCATTGAATTGCAGGAACTAGGTCGAGATCTGTGCCAATCGCGGAGAAGAGCATGTTGAATTATACATAGCTGCTAAGAATAAGGACTTATCTCATCCAGTATTTTACAAGGATTGTCCTGAATATCTTAAAGGAAAAATGGATAAACTACTTTACCAAAATATGAAAAGTCAATTCCATCTGAATATATCAATAATCAACTCACAGACGCCTTTGATATAAATATCGGACTAAAGCAGGGAGCTGGGCTGGCCCCATTGCTATAATCACTGGGGTTTTTTTTTCAAAAATACATTCGCCGCGAATGCATTCCACACACGGATACTGCGCGACAAACACCAACGGGCAGCGAATGACAGATTTTGGAAATACTTTTGCAAAATTGCGAGACGACCAAAAACGAATTTTCAACCACCAGCAGATTTCAATCTTTTTAGTAATTGAGCAGTCACCCAAGCTAGCATAATATTCATCTTTAATTGTGATTTAAATGTTCAATCTATTATTATTATTTTTTTTTTATTAACTTAATTACGCAAATCTGCAAATTGTAATTTCGGACATGAGAACACTAATTTAGTGCATCACATCCACGCATTGCATTGGCAAATGCAATCTAGCTCGGCTGAGCTAGCAGCGGATTTCGATTTACAGGTGTGGCAGAGAAATCATGCGGCGATTTGAACGGATCGTGGCAGTCTGCTTGAGATCGATACACATCATGGACGCCGTGAGAAAAGAAAACAAAGGCAGGAGCAGTTAGTCATTCGTTGTGATTGTGCCAATGATTTTTTAAATCTACGGAAATATTAAATTTAAGGTTTCTCATTTGCCGGTTAAATTCTGAATTAGTGTGTCCGCTTAAAAATTCGCAGTGATTGCAAAATTGTTCCAAATTGGCAATAAAACAAAAATACAGCCAACAGATTCAAGTTCTTTGAAGTTGAGATAGATTTTCGTGGTGTGATTTAAGTAGTCACGTTTCGCGTTGCCTTTTTCGTTTCGATTGAGCGGGTGGCAAGTGCGTGTGGTTCAAAGATATTATTCTACAAACATTGTGGAGGATTTCAATGTTTGCAGCAACAATACAGTTATTATAAAGTTAAAATGGCTCGCTGGTTGATTCTTTCAAAAGTTTTGTGTTTTGAAAACTTTTATCTTTGCCTGGATATAATAGATTTGTTAATTGAAATTAACCAAAAGAGATTTTATGTTGTTGTGTGACATAATGACTTTTGAATTAAGCCCGCCTGTAAGGAAGTATTAATGGGTATAATTTTCCACATCCTTAGAAGCGGGAAGTCTTAAATGTAATCAATGGATAGAAAAAGAATACGGCGCCAGGCATCGATAGCATCACGATGAATTAGATTAGTATACGAATAATAAAGGAGGACAAAGGCGAGCTTATGGCAAATTTTATAAACGTGCATATTACGAATGGATCATTTCCGGAAGAAGAAAAACTTGCAAAAATAGTTCCTATATTTAAAGGTGGTGGTTATCTTGATCCGAACAACTATCGCTCGATTGCGCTGCTGACGGGATCTAGTAAGATATTTGAAAAAAATACTAAATAATCGATTGATATCATTCTTAGTTGAAAACTCTATCGTAAGCCAACATCAGTTTGGTTTTCAAAAGAACAAGAGTGCTTTGGATGCCCTACATTCTTTCAAACGTTTCATCAATCTAGGACTTGACAGAGTTGATTATGTCATCGCTATTTTTGTGCATTTGAAAAAAGCATTAGATACAGTTGATTATGACCTCTTGCTTCGTAAACCTGAATCGTATGGAATTCAGGTTAGTCCTAAGCAGTTGTTTGAGAGTTACTTGGAGGGAAGATCGCAAAGAGCAACAATGTCCTGAGCGATCGAGCACCTACGAAAACAGATGTTCCCCAAGGCTCAATACTTGGCCCAACTTTGTTCCTGCTATACACAAATAATCTAAATACACGTGGGCTGACAGGATATCACACATTATATGCTGATGACCCAGTTCTACTTTATTTAGGACGAGACAACACTGCCATTGAGAACACTATCAACGAAGATCTAGGAAAAATGGTCAGTGGTTAATTGAGAACAAACTAGTATTGAACACTACAAAGACAAAATATTGTTTTTAAGCAAAAGAACAAAAGAGACATAGATGTCGAACTAAATATTAACGGCGAAAAATTGCAAAGAGTGCTAGAAATGAAATATCTTGGTCTTATCATAGACCATCGTATGACCTGGTTGCCACACATAAATAGATTAAGGAGGCAATTAGCCCCAATAATAGGATTGTTAAGATATGAGTCTTTTCCAATGCACATCAAGAAATTTGTTCTAAATGCGTTTGTCCTGACGAAATTGCATTATGGAGTACTTAGCTGGAGTCAATCAGCAAAGCAACATTTAAATAGCAAATCCAGGCTGCTGACCAAAGCGTATAAAAACATTCTGAAACTGCTTATGCTTACTCAAACTAGTTTGGTTTACCAATTAACAAAATAATTAACCTTTATTCAAATTATTACAATGGAGAAAGCTAAGTTTATCTATAAAAATTTAAAAACTAATGGATCGGACTGAATACCAATAATTAATTATATCACAAAGCAACCTATATAATGCGAGGAGTGCAGATCAATTCGTAATACCTTTTGCCAGAACGGATCGTCTAAAGAACGATGCAACAAATGATGCTCTGCGCATATATAACAATATACCAGAAATGGTTAAGAAAGCAAACTCACTTTTGGTATTTAAGAAAAGACTAAGGAAGCAATTAATGAGCACAGATTGAAGCGTGGACCTGTGATTGTGCTTTTATGAGCCCAGTATCTTAGGACGTTTTTGACCCTATCGGCGAGATACTAAAGTGACAGTTAGTCAGAGTTTTTTTTTTGAATGCGTCATATTATATTGCATTTTTTTTATTTCTGAGAGCTGATCATGATTTTTGGACTAGATGTTCATGAAAAGGACTAGTTCACATTAAACTGTGTGTGTCCCCTTATAGCGATGTATTAAACATTGTCTGGGTGGCACAAAGGACGAAGCGACTTAATGTGAATGCAGGTCGCACGAGTGTTGTGCGACGAAGAAAGAGTGATAGAGAGAGTGGTAGGGAATGGAGGTGTGAAAAAAAAGAATGACTACAAATTAATTCATCGAACATGTTCCTCCACTGAACATTGAAACAATATAAAACATCGAATGTATATCGCCTGCTGCCAATGGTTCAATCCGAAGATAGAAGAAGTGAGTTAAAAAAGTAAAATAAAGCATCAAGATCATTTTGGAGTTGGTTATTTTTGAAAGCATTTGCATTTTAAAAATGGCAGCTGTTGTCTACGGTAATAGTCCTCGGCATCATGGACGCATGTCCAATGCTCATCATCTCCAACATTCAAACACTCTACCCCAGTCGCACCATTTTATGTCTTGGATGTAAGGTCCAAGAGGACATCTGTAGCTGCATTAGTTCGAGGCTGTAAATTACCAACGGTTTGGAACTCATTTCAAACTGCTGTATTGAGTCATCGATTCTGGCGAATGTTGATAAAGCAAGCGACACGGAAATAATCATACCGATTTATATATGCGTGATTATTCTCTGCTTTGGAGTTCTCATTTGTGGAAAATTTGAAAATTTTGTCTTGCGCACATGGCTTCATCTTTGACATATGGCATATTCAACATCCACATCTGAAACTGTCCTTTGGCACCAAAATCAGATTTCTTCCATGCTTTTGATTAGTGTTATGCTGCACGTTGCGTGGGCAGACTCTTAAGTCTTGTTTCTTGAAAAGCTGTAGTCTTCTTTATATGTCTTGAAAACTGCGCATATGACTATATCGGATTCATCGAATTAAGTGTATCGAATGCCACCAATCGAATCGAGCAGTGTATTGCACTGGACTCATTTTGTCCATTGTTATGATTTTTGATTTTTGACAATGTACTCGTATTATAAAATTATATACTTTTCACTAAAATTATTGTGTCTTCAATGGGGAAGATGAGATTAATCACCAAGCACTTCATAAAAGTTCACACGTCTCCACGGTATTGAAAGTTATATGTACACAAAGATATGTACGTCTGCTGTGAAAATTAATTAAAAGAAAGTTTATATTTTTTGTTAATCTAGTTTCGAGGAAACGTAAGTAGCTGCATACATTAAAATGGTAATTTTACTTTCAAATTCACTGCTTTTCAAGAACTCCTAAAGAACTCTTTCACTACAAATAACAAGAGGATCATCCGTAAAAAGATCTAAAATAATCCATATCTTGAAAGATCGTCTAACTTAGCAATTTGAAAAATCTTACAGAATCGAAAGAAGCTTAAAAAGTGTCATTTAAAGAAAACCGAAAAAAACTTTGCTTAAAAAAAGGGTCAGTCATTAGACTAGCAATAATTATGGCGTGATTTATAGATAATTCACAATCGATTGGAATTCCTAGCGATTGTTTTTATTCGAAGGCAGTGATAATTTGCTTAATTGCTCTGATTGTTATGTAGTTTTCATCAGATATTACTAATAAGATAAGTAAAATATTAAAAGAAAAACATACTAATTAAGTTATATTTTATGTATATGTAAAGCTCATGAAATTGAAAAATCCCCAAAAATATGATTTTTTTTTTTGGGTTAATCGAATTGACGATATAAAATGTCAGCCTTGAAGAACGCCATACTAAATACGAGTATATGAGGCATTATTTTTCTGGTAAAGGAAAAACATTTGGAACATTAGAGTATAAAATTGAATCTTAAGAAACTGTTTTATTATGCAAAATACTTGTAACGTTTTATGTAGAATTACATATTATTAAAGTTTTTACAAGAAAAAGCCGCAACTGCACTTCATCTTAATTGAAGAAAATTTAAAAATAATAATGAATTGCTAGAATACTCAAAACTCGGTCTTTCCTTTCATTTAAACCTGACCGGGTACGGGACCCACAACAATGGCCTGCAACGCCACTATAATTAGCTAGCCATCGGGCAAGCTCTTACCTTGTAATGCGTATCAGGCGCTCTTGCCCGGGTAGAGTGGCCTTCCACTCGCGTGCCCTTTAATGGTATAGTGTTTCTCATTTAATGGAAAAATTCATACAAATTATGTTTGCATGAATTTTTCACTTAAATGGGAAATATATGGGCACGCCTACATTTAGATCTTGATCCGGTTGGGAGGGTGCGAGGGGGGCACCGCTTCTACCTGGATCGCCACTCTTATTTTTGGGCCATAAATATCGTCGGTAACGACGAAGTCCGCTCAAGTCCGTCCGTTTTTCTCCCGGCCCAGTTTGTTACTAGCTATATACAATTCAGCCCTTGGTAGGTTACCTTGGCCTCGACACTAGTCGATCGGCATTAGATCGCTCGAAGTCGTAAATACGAAATGTTTTTGTAGTGGGTCTTGTGCAGGGAAAAGAACCCGCCCCACGACACCGCACCCCTAGACTTCCAGCGCATTCACGCGTCCTTAGACAAGGCCAAATCTCGGCGGATCCTATCATCCTCTTTTGCCGAGGCAGCAGACCATCGATGCAGTCCTTCACGGATATTTACATCTACCCATTTCACTATAAAATGGCGCCCAACGTGGGGCCCGAAAAGTCCGTTTGTATCACCAGTCGTGAGCATGAGACAGACCATCGTCTCTAGGTTACCCTACAAGGTGTCCAGATTTCTGGCGGGTAAGTAATTACTAAGGGATATTGCACAAATCGTGCCCCAGCATCTCTAACAACTTCCGGACGTGTGTGGACATCAATATCGTTTGGATCTGCTTTTGATGTATACATTGGTGTTTACCACCAATATATAACTAAAGGGTGATTCATAACAAGTGTACACATTTTTGTCGAAACAAAAAACATAGTTTTTGTGAAGATTGAGCTGTAATGTTTATTTATTGTGAAAATTTGGTCCCTTACAATTAGATATGAAACATTACTTCCGGCATATGTGCACCTTGTGCTCCTTTACAGACTACCAAACGATGATTGTAATTTTCGATCACATTTTCGCACATTTCCGGCGTTATTAGGCGTATGTTGGCTCGAATATTGTTTTTTAATGCTTCAGTAGTCTGGGGAGCATCAGCGTAAACACAATCCTTCAGAAATCCCCAAAGGAAGAAGTCACAAGGAGTCAAATCACACGATCTCGCCGGCCAATTTATGGGTCTATTTCGTGAATTCACGTAGAGCGGGAAATGTTTACACTGGCGATTCATTATTTTTGTAAAAAGTTTTAACGATAATAAAACGTTCGGCTGATGTGTATGACGCCATGGTTAGAATTGTAAAAGACCAAATTGTCATTATCTGTCAATATATGGACCGAAAGCTGGTGATAAATAAGAGTTAAGGCCCATTCACATGTGTACACTTGTTATGAATCACCCTATAGTAAGGCCAAATGATATTAGAGTCCTTATGTATATTCGGAAGTTGTTACTCAACATCATTTTTGCGGCGGATTCTGATCTGCACCCCAAACCAAGCGGTGCCTTAGTATCCTCCATTACATGGATCTTGATTTCACGTGATTGGTTGCTCAGCTAGTCCGTGACTATCCATGATAAGACACCCGCTGCTTGCGGGTCAGAATCAACTCGGGGTAGCAAATTGTACCTGGTCAAAACTAGCGTATGAGAGCGCCTCAAGAGAGTAGTGCCTGTAAGAAGAGCTCACCATTGGTGTCCTTGCCTGGGAAGGGGACTGATAAATGGAAAGGCCGAACTTTCATGATACAAATATACACTTATATATATTTTTTTTGATACGAGTTGTTATAGTTTGCCACTTTCGGCCACTTTAAAATCTGTTTAATATTTTTTTTATATATATTAGCTTAGAACCAACGTTAAATATATATTTTAGGGTTAAGTTTTTTTTGGAGAAAATGTCTACAAAACGCCCATCAGATAAACGTCTCTTACGCTCGGACGCGGGACCAACGGCGCTCTGCGTGATTTGTCAGCAGGCGAGGAATGATGGCACGCCGGTGCAAACGCCATAATGCAGCCATCCGTTTCACGAGACCCGTGTGATCCAACATCTCATGGTCAACCGGACGTGCCCACTTTGCCGTCAACCAGCAACGTCTGTAGTGCCACCGACCAGTTATACGGAAACACCAGCTACACAAGGGGCGATGCCCAAACATAAAGACCGCCGAAACCAAGGCTCGCCACTACCTGAGGATCTTGACACCATTGTAGGAGGCGAAGCAGTGCCGCCTGCTCAAGGGCAGAGCCGAACCGTATCCGTGGAGGCAACAGTCCTGCAGGATCTGATGACCCTGATGCAGGGTTTGACCACCCGGTTAGCCGCTTTAGAGAACAAGCAAGAAAACCCACCTCCCCACGTCCCCAAACTTCTCCGATGTGGGACCCGGACCTAAATCCTTGGGGTATCCCATTGGATCCGAGACACGAGCCCGAGCGAAATAGACCTAGCTCATCCATGAATCCCATGGTTCCGGTGTACCGGCCCAGGCTGAGCCAAGTGCAACTACCGACTCTTGCTTCAGTGGCTCCTCCGGATCAAAGCGGACATTCACATCCGCCGTATCAGTTGAAGCCGACGCAAATCCCCAGCATCGTTCAAGGCTGGAATTGCCATTTTAGCGAAGAACCAAATTCAATCAACGTAGAGGTCTTTATTAATCGGGTGGAGTCCCTGATAGACCAGATGTTGGCGTGGGCTCACACGGCGCTGGCCGGCTACTTGCCGATTCTGCTTAGGGGAGCAGCGCTGGAAACTTACTGGCGGATTCATGCTACGCCACTATCCCACCGCTGGTCACGGCTGAAGGAGGTACTGCGTACGGAGTATCCCACAGTTAACATAGACGAGAGGGTACTGGACAAGATTCATGCCAGGTGGCAACGTCCAGACGAGTCCTTCTATAAATACCGAGGTGACATCTTACGTCTAAATGACCAGTTATCTGAGCCGATGACGCAAACAAAACTGCTACGGGTGCTCAAACGCAATTTAAGGCCGGAACTTCACCGTCATATCGCGAACTCCGACCCTCAGGACATGGAATCGCTACTAAGAGCCGTCAGTCGACAGGGAGGAGTCGATGAGGACCTCCGAGAACGGCCATACTTGTTAGCGAGACCGGGGCCGCGAAAGTGGTACAAGAGCCCAACACTCCAGATGTGGAGGATACCGAGAAGGAGTCAGACGAGTTTACGGTAGCCGCGGTGGGGAACCTCACGACCTGCTAGAACTGCTAGCAAACCGGACATCGGTTTATTGCATGTCAGGCAGAGCATACGGTTTTCTGCTACGGATGCGGTAAGCCTGACACCTGCTTCTCGAATTGCCCAGACTTCACCACTTCAAAAAATGAACGAGCGAATACCCGCCCCAAAGTAGGTTGCCAGCCTGCTGCAAACCCCAATATTGACGATAATACACTAGCCTTGATAATTATGACTGCGGGGGCCCTTCTCGTCCGGAAGCCTCTCCAACGACACTGTTGAAGTGACCACCGCAGTTACTGCTTGAAGAACTACGGCAACTACGAGTTCGCGTACTAAAGCCCTATTATGTTTGACTGCAGGAATACCGTGCGACTCGAGAGCGAATCTTTGCTTCCGAAGAAGTCACCTCTTGCTCGTGCAAAGTAAAATAGTCAACTCGTCATTCACGGAGTTCCCACAAGAGAGTGCGCACCTGCCGATAAACCTTAAACTTATGCAACATCTCGGAGGTTTTGGAAAACGACACCAGTCCTTACGCCCCAATCAAAGTGTTGAGCGGAATCGGTATTGTACTGATTGACACGTGTGCAAGTGTCAGCTGCCTTGCCTCAAGCCTCGGCTCAAAGGTACTCCATCAGCATCCTACTGTGATAAAACCCTGGCGCTCTGAAATCAGCACAGCTGATGGCAACAAACATCCTATTCAGGGTAGATTGACCACACCCGTGACATTCCAAGGTCAAACTAAGGATATTACCTTCTTCATTATCCCTTCTTTGACTCAGAACGTGTACCTTGGCGTCGATTTCGTCCTTCAATTTAGTTGGGCTCCAGACTTATTCACAACTCACCCTTAAATATTAGATATATCAAAGAGCTCGCTTGTATACCCGACAGGCATGAATTAACGCCTAACCAACGACAACGTCTGGAAGATCCATCGCTTCTTTTCCATCTTACGCTACGCAAGGCCTTGGCCGCACCACTCTGGTCTCACATGTCATCGATGTTGCCGATAGCAAACCCAGAAAACAGAGACACTACGCCATCTCACCGGCCATGGAAAAGCTAGTATACGCACAGTTGGACAGGATGCTATAGTTGAGGGTTATAGAGGAGTCCCAAAGTGCCTGGTCCTCACCGGTAACCTTGGTGGTGAAGCCAGGTAAAGTCCGTCTTTGTCTAGATGCCCGGAAAGTCAATGCAGTGACCGTAAAAGATGCTTACCCCATTCCGCTCATCGATTGAATATTGGGAAGACTTCCGAAAGCAAACTAAATTACAAGTCTCGACTTGAAAGATGCATTTTGGAAACGTCCGCTCGATGAAGGGTCGAGGGGTAAGACCGCTTTCACAGTGCCCGGACTATTACATAACTAGTATACCCTATGTATACTGGTATGAAATGGGAGCTCGATTTGATGTGTATCCTATATACATCATCAAGGCTGCCGGGGAGAGATCTCGCTGTATCACCACTTACCTGCTACTCTATCCATCTCAACTAGAACACCAAAGACGAGAGTTTATTTTAAAGAATTTAACTTTATTTTACTGTTCATGTTTTTAGATATTTAGATTATAACCGAATCGATTAACTACATTTTCACTTATTTAATTATTATGTCGGATGAAGCGCTTTTCACTTCCACCTTAACTTATCGCGCTTCACAGGTGAGCGCCATCTTGTAGAGGGAAGTAAGAAGACGGGCTTGTGGATCGGGGTGGCCACACGGCGTGAAACGCCAAAAGGCCGATAGAGGATCGCGGCTCAAGCCAATTTTGCGAGCGAACACATACAACATGCTCGGATATATTTCCGCTTCATAACTGCAGTAGTAGCGAGCAAACAACACCTATGTACTCGCACTTCGCCAATAAAAATTAGCCAAAGAAACACATACACAAGTAAATAAGCGAGCAGTTAGGTAAACGAGAAAGTTCAACCCGCAATGATATTCACATCTTGAACGAACGGGGTGCTTCGAAGAGAGGTAAGCGGAAAGGAAAACCGAAAGTTCCGGCATAAACACTCTTTCGTTCAATGTCTCCAGTTTCGCTATTCCACCTCAAGAGATCGTGGGAAAGCCGAAAGCTTAAGCTAAAAGCACTCTTTCGAAGTCGAAAGCTTAAGCGGAAAACACTCTTTCGCTCAATTTCCCCAGTTTCGTATATTCACCAGCCGAGCAAGCGAGACGAAGCGGGGAGGAAAAACGTTCGTGGAACGAGAGCTCATGTGTTTGGCTACTCAGCACCTTTAAAGAGAATTTAGGTTGAAAGCTCACGAAAGAATAGTATTTAAAGTTCTTAGGCAAAGCATTCGAGGGAGTCGGTTTTTCAAATCCAAAAGGGAGCGTGCTGCTACCCAGTAGTTTAATCGTACGTGCAATAACGCGATTCAAGTCCGAGTTCGAAGTGCTGTTCAGTATTCGACCAAATGGTGAGGGGTGAGGCGTTAGCTTGTGCCGCGGTCCTCAATCGGCCTTTTGGCGTTTCACGCCGTATGGCCACCCCGAACCATAAACTCGTCCAGTTGTTACCCTCTTCAGGCTGATGATATTTAGAGTTTTAAATAATTAAATAATTGAAAATGTATTTTAAAAATTCGATTTAAAAGAATGAACAATAAAACTAAAGTAATTCATTAAAAATAAACACTCGTCTTTTGTTGGTTTAGTTTAAAAGGACAGAGTACCAGGTAAGTGGTGTTACAGCGAGATATTTCCCCGGGAGCTTTGATGATGTATATTGGATACACATCAAATGAGCTCCCAGTTCATACTAGTAAACATAGGGTATACTGGTTATGTAACAAAATTGGCGCAGCCGGTAGGATATCGGTTTTGCAGCGACCACAATGTAGCGCATTGTGTAGCAAATTTAAATGGGCTGAAAATCAATTTTCCCAGCCGGTATCCGAAACCCTTCAACTCTTGTATGACACCATTGCTACTCATACTGTCCATCAAACTGGATCAACCTTCTTAAAAAAATCAAATAATAATGTTAATTATTTAAGTAAAAAGAAATAATAATATCAATACCTAACTATCATATCAATGCTATTCAGTCCATAAAACTAGATCAATCTTCTTAAGAAAAAAAAATCAAATAATTAGTTCAATCATTTAAATAACAAAAAGAAAGTATGAAACTTAACCAGTCTTTTTAAAAAAATATAGAATCATGTTAATCGTTTAAACAACAAAAATATAATATCAGTTTAACGCCACTCATACTGATATCTACCTAGAACAGCCTTTAAACGAAACAAATAATTATATTGATCATTTTAATAACTGAAACATAATATCAACATTCAAATAAAGTATTATTTCTACCCATACTGTCCATCAAATAAAATCAGTCTTAAAATCAAACAGTCAAATATAACATTAACATCCAATAATATAATCAGGGAAATCTTCAATTTATATCCTTCATTCATACATCTTAAGTCTTATCTTACATGTGTGAAGACCATTCATCTAATTTCTAACTCTTCAAACCCAGCGTAAAATTTATAAAGATATAAAGTTTCAATCAACTAACATGCAAAACACAAAACATTATAAGTAAATATTAAACACAAATAAGAAAAACGAAAACTTAATAGAGAGTAAACAAACGCGTGCCCATTGTTATCGAAATATGATATCACTTATCACTTCAACTGCTTGGACAATACGCGTACCCATATGCATACTAAAGTCTTATCTCTTGAATTGAATGAGCATTCGAATTAACTGAAGCATAATTAAAAGAGCAAAGAAAAACAAACATTTAAGTACAAATTGAATAAATAGACACCTGGGCAATAATTTTTAAATGCAATAACACGGAAGAGCAAATGAATTAAACTAACAGCGCTAAACAAATATAAAAAATACTTTACATGAGAACGGCAATTTCCCAACGCAAATAAACATGAAACTAATTTAATTTCAAGTTATACTAAAACAATTTTAGTATGGGAAATTTGAAACAACAGAATTTTAGTTATAAGAACAATGCAACAATGCAAACGCTTTAACCTCAAAACAAATTATCTCTTTTAAAATCCACTGCAATTCCATCATGTTAAGGAAACGGAAAAAGTGGCAGTGAAGTCGGTAAAACCCCGGCAAAACTCCAAACCATAACTATCAGTAGACACGCTTTTTCTATGTCTAATTGCACAATCACTGGAATGAAAACCAGTAGATTTAACAACAGCTTCTGAGCCGTTGACATAAGCTGTCGACGGACACGCTATTTTTAGTTATAAGCCCCTAAAGAAACGCATAATAGCCTCTGAGCTGCCCGATTTCAACTTTCGGCAGACACGCTACATATAGTATTAAATTATATGCAAAAGAGACATCGATTTACCATCCAGTCATAGCCTCTGAGCTGTTGATCGAAAATGGTTTGCAGATACGCTATTAATGAAGTATCCTTTAAACAAGCCACTTCATTTCCATGCACAATAAATACATTATAACTGCTAACTATTAAAAAAGTCACAAGTAAAACTCCTGTGGAAAGCGCAAGACAATTCAAAACCTACCCATTTCCCACCCTTTTACTTTACATATGGCAAAGATATCAAATTGTGGCTTAGAATGCTATAATGTATACTTTAAGATTCTTTAAACAATCGTTTTCTCAAGATTGATATCAAAAATTTTATAAACGTCTAATGAAGTGACCTCGCACGTCACTGTACTGTCTTCGAGCAAGGCCTAGGACAGCATTATGCCAAACTAAGCAGACACGCACTAGGGAAAAATTAGATGGAACACATATAGGGTCTTGCTTGAAAGCCGAAACTATATGTTCCCAAACCCATATGGTGATTGTGTCGCTTTAATCATCTTTTACAATAATCTTTCTCGCAAGATATTTTCAGTGCAGTGTATCTGTTTAGCGATTCATTAAAATCAATAAAAGTATATATAGAATCGCTCCTTCTAATTTCAGTTTGAGAAACCGATCGACTTAATTTATATTAACTCATGATACATTTCTATACTTAATAAAAAAACCTACATAATAATTATGATTTATAAATAATCCACAACTATTTACACATTTTTAATAACCCTCCCTTTTTACCACCACAAACGGATAAAAAAGTATGTAATAGACAACTTAAGCCAATTAAACGACATTTAAATGCATAAACCTTAAAAGCTCTTCCTCCTACACAATCCCACAGCATAGATAAATTAAAAGTCCTGCCCACTACGAAATGCATTAAGCCGACTTATTAAAAACAAATGCTCTTCAAGGCAATTACCAGCCAACCACGAATTAGTACATACTACATATCATATACTTCATTTACTTCCTACCAATTAGCGCATGTGAAAGCTACAATATATTGCTTCATTCAATTTTCTCATACATCATTGCAGAAGCAATGCTAATCATATCTTCAAAGCTCGTTAGCGGCGAGCAAAAACAATCACATAAACCTTCAATCCATGACTCCCATTCCCATTAACAACATTAACCATGCATGTTAAGGGGAAAGTTTATTTATCACACTCACTCGCACCCTATAAAGCCAAGATAGCTTATACCAAAGTCGTGGGAATACAACAACAACGACTCCCAAGCCCAAGCTACATCAATGGAAAGCTATTCTCTCGGCAACACTTCTTCCGAAGCGAATCAATTCCCGAACGTAACGATCATGTGAAATATTCATTCCCCGCTTACATATTAACTCATTCGCAATAAATAACCGCTAAAGCTTTAACAATATTTCCTATTGAAACTTCCCTACTAACCTATTCGCACAATACATCTTTTGTTATAGCATTAAAGAAAGTAATTTAATAGAATATTAATAAACCATGAATGGAATAAAAAATGAATTTCATTGCATATTTAAACTATTTTGAACATCTTAAATCCTCACTAACGCTAACTGTGTATAATTTACTAGAACCTGTACTAATCAAATAGTAACACCCTAATAATAAGCACTAACCAAGCAAAATGTAAAATTCTATCTTTGGCAATTACAGTTAATAATTACAATTACAGTATTCAAAAAGAAAATAAAAAAAAAGAGAAATGCAGAATATGTAACAATTAAATATCAAAACCTATTTTGAGATGAAAAATGCTAAAATAAAAGCAAATCATTAACTTCCAAAAAGAAAAATCTGCATTGAATGTGGATGTTAAAAGAAAATGTATTGTATTACCAAGTTATGACGATTATACATCTATTGCAAAGAAGAAATTGAATTCCGGTATTTTTCAATTGTAAAAAAAAAATAATAGTTTATTCTCAAGGAAAAACGATTTAGGACCGGAAAATATGTTAAGCATATTCTTCAACATTATATATTAGTAAAATGAAACAATTTATAATCCTGTAGTTTACGGCAGAGATGAAATATTAACATCTTATTTTATAATTGTATCAAATGAAACACAGATTATTTACAACACGAACTTGTTGACTTAAAATTTTATCAAACAAAAACAATTGTGAATAATTACTTAGACTGATTAATGATTGAAGTAAACAAAATATTAATGCACGATTATATAGAACCAAACTAGATCTTAGTTCATTGTATCCAAAGAAATACTAGAGTATCATTACAGTAACTTATGATTAAATCAAACAAAATATTGTATGAAATCAAACTTCAAATTATTAATTTATAATTGTAGTAGTTTATGAAAGCAACATGGATATGTAATACATATTAATTAACATTAACTCAAGGTACCAAACAAAATATTAAATATGATACATAATTGTATAAAATCAAACCTCAACTTAGTAATTTTTAATTGTAGTAATTTATCAATGCAACATTGACATGTAATACAGATTGATTAGCATTAACTTATGGTACCAAACGAAGTATTAAAATATGATTATATCAAATCAACGATTGAATCAAACAGGACATTAACATATAATTGTACAAAATCAAACTTTAGTTAACGTCAATTAGAAGTTAAAACGCCCACCAATAAAAATACGAAATAAAACGATAGAACTACGATACCATCTAGTAAACGTTCAAACCAGCAGCAGAACAACGGTTAAAGATACGTTGCGAGAAGTACAGTGGATAACAGCAATGGCGGTAACAGTACGAAATATAAGTACGAATGATTTGCACAAAAGGAAAGGTAGCGAGAATCAACCAACAACAAAATTTGCGAAAAAACCAAGAATGAGCGTAATCCATTGGGGTACATTAAGTAATCCAGATCAGAGCGACGATTTATTGTACTCTCCAAGTACACTAAATCCTTTTTTCAACTGCCGGAGGAATGTTGCGAGCGAACACATACAACATGCTCGGATATATTTCCGCTTCATAACTGCAGTAGTAGCGAGCAAACAATACCTATGTACTCGCACTTCGCCAACAAAAATTAGCCAAAGAAACACATACACAAGTAAATAAGCGAGCAGTTAAGTAAACGAGAAAGTTCAACCCGCAATGATATTCACATCGTGAACGAACGGGGTGCTTCGAAGAGAGGTAAGCGGAAAGGAAAACCGAAAGTTCCGGCATAAACACTCTTTCGCTCAATGTCCCCAGTTTCGCTATTTCACCTCAAGAGATCGTGGGAAAGCCGAAAGCACTCTTTCGAAGTCGAAAGCTTAAGCGAAAAACACTCTTTCGCTTAATTTCCCCAGTTTCGTATATTCACCAGCCGAGCAAGCGAGACGAAGCGGGGAGGAAAAACGTTCGTGGAACGAGAGCTCACGTGTTTGGCTACTCAGCACCTTTAAAGAGAATTTAGGTTGAAAGCTCACGAAAGAATAGTATTTAAAGTTCTTCGGCAAAGCAAAGCAAAAGGGAGCGTGCTGCTACCCATTTATCATTAACAACATTGAAGTATTCGCGTTTCAGTTTGAATTGAAAGTGCTGTCCCGTGTACAAGGAAATGGTGAGGGGTGAGGTGTTGGCTTGCGCCGCGATCCTCAACCGGCCTTTTGGCGTTTCACGCCGTATGGCCACCCCGAACCATTAATACGACAAGTTGTTTCCCTCTTCAGGCTGGCTGATAGGTAGAAGTTTAAAATAATTAATTAAGTGGAAATGTAACTAATAAATTCAATTGTAACTAAACATTTAAAAAAATGGATAGTGTAATAAAATTCATTCTCTAAAGTTAATCCTCGTATTTTGTTGTTCTAGTTCAAATGGATAGAGTAGCACGTAAGTGGTGTTTACAGTGAGTTCTCTCTCCGGGAGCCTTGATGATGTATATAGGATACACATCAAATGAGCTCCCAGTTCATACCAGATACATAGGGTATACTGGTTATGTAACACCAACACCTCACCCCTTACCACTTAGTCGTACACTGAACAGCACTTTTAACTACTCGAACGTTGTTAATAATAAATGGGTAGCAGCACGCTCCCTACTGGACTTGTACACAAACTGCCTGGGATGCTTTGCCCAAGAACTTTAAATACTGTTCTTTCATGAGCTTTCAACCTAAATGCTCTTTAAAGGTGCTGAGTAGCCGAACACGTGCGCTCTCGTTCCACGAAAGCTTTTCCTTCCAGCTCCGTCTCGCTTGCTCGGATGGTGAATATGCGAAACTGGGGAAGTTGATCGAAAGTGTGCTTTTCGCTTAAGCTTTCCCACGAACTGGGGACATTGAACAAGAGACCGTTTGCGCTGGAACTTTCGGTTTTCCTTTCCGCTTAACTCTTTTCGAATCACACCCAAAGCTTATCGTTTAAGATGTAATAATCACATGAAGCGCATTGCGGGTTAAGCTTTTTTGTTAACTTTTCCGCTCGCTTATTTACTTTTACGCTTACACATTGGACGACATGCTTCAATGGCAATGGGCGTATGTGCTTCTTTGACTAGTTACATTGGCGAAGCGCGAGTAGACAGGTAGTATTTGCTTGCTCGCAACTACTTCAGTGATGAAGCGTAAGTATGCACGAGTATGTTGTATGTGTTCGTTCGTAACGGGACGACCACTATATCAGTTTGTCACAATGCCTTTTGGCCTGTGTAACGCTCTGCAAACGATGACCCGTCTGATGGACAAAGTAATTCCACCTCATCTGAAACATTAAGTGTTCGTGTACGTTTGACCAACAGCTTCTACTGTTACAAGAAGTAGCCTTGCATATCAGTAAGGCGGAATACACCATCAACGTTCAGAAAAGTAAGTTTGTTATGAACGAAGCCCGATATTTAGGTCATGTCATCGGACATGGTACTGACAAAACGGATCCGGACAAAACTTGGGCAATTGATGAGTTTCCTTTACCGAAGACCGTTAAGCAGCTACGATGTTTACTTGGAGTTTGTGGATGGTACCGAAGGTTCGTTCAGAACTACGCAACAGTTTCAGCGCCTCTGTTGGACATGCTCCGAAAAGGTAAGTTCACTTGGACCGAACTCATTCGCAAGGCGTTTGAAGAGCTCAAACAAGCCTTGACATCTGCTCCGGTCTTGCACAGCCTTGACTTTCAGAAACCCTTCTCCATTCAATTGTGACGCAAGTCAACATGGAGTCGGGGCCATGCTAGCGCAATTGACCGAAGAGGGAGAGGAAGCTCATGTCCAGTAAACTGAACTCGGTCCAAAGCAGGGAGCAGAATCGACAATGAATGACAATGATCCCATTGAGATAGACTTAGACAGCCTGCATTTTAAATCAGACAGCTACAACGAGTTGAGGCAAACCACCGTAACCCAACAAACACAGTTGCCTGATTTGAAAGTGATAGGCTGCTATGTTTATCGACGTAACGAACGAGCTACTTGGCCCATATCCTCGTTCTTCTGTGGTGCTAGACCAGCTCTCTAAATTCCCACTGGTGGAACCTATTCGCAAATTCACGACTCCACCCATCGTGAAATTTTTAGAAAGTCGGTTATTCCATGTGTTCGGGGTACTAGAAAGCGAATACTCGGACAATGGAGTACAGTTCCTATCTCGCCAGTTTAAGAGTCTACTGAAACATCTTAACGCATCAGAACGTTTGAATCGCACACTATTAACCGCGATCCTTTCTTATATCCATCCAACTCAGATGGATTGGGACCGCCGATTGTCCGCTATCACTTGCGCTCTGCGGTCGTCTTATCATTCCGTCACCGGTTTCTCGCCTTACTTTGCCGCCTTCGGACAGCACATGAGTTGCCATGGCAAATCATACAGGGTACTACGGCAATTGCAGTATTTGGGAGATCCTGTTAATGCGCTGGAGGCCCCGGAGCCCCACAAACGTTTAGGAGACCTCCACCAACAAATCGGACGAACGATAAAGACCGCAGGATGTGCAAATGAGACGCACTACAAACTGAGGTCCCGAACTTACATGGTTACACACTTACAGCAAAACGAAAATACTTGTGTCAGTCTGTCTGTCCGTTAATCGTCCCACTCCGCGTTCCAACCCCGAAAACAATCGATTTTCCACCTGCAGATCCTTCAGCTCCTTTTTCGCAATCGTCGTCGCTTTGGGATCGCAAGAAAATTAGCTGCCCTGTAGTAATACAACAGCCACCCAAGCCAACTACCCGAAAACCGTATAACACTGATCCGAAATTTAAATTGCAGTTTTGAAAAATTTAGTTACTCAAATTTAAATTTTTCGAAATTATAAAATTTGGAAAGAAAAAGAAAATTAAATTTTTTATCATAAATATAAATTTTTATTTTTTTATACATAAATCGTAAATTTTTCTTTGCGTTGATATTCTTTATAATACTCATCTTTTATTGTGATTTAAATTTTCAATCTTTTATTATTATTTTTTTTTTATTAACTTAATTACGCAAATCTGCAAATTGAAGTTTCGGACATGAGAACACTGATTTAGTGCATCTTATCCATGTATTGCATTGGGGAATGCAATCTAACTCGACTGAGCTAGCAGCGGATTTCGATTTATAGGTGTGGCAGAGAAATCATGTGGAGATTTGAACGGATCGTGGCAGTCTGCTTGAGATTGATACACAGCATGGACGCCGTGAGAAAAGAAAACAGAAGCACGAGCAGTTCGTCATTCGTTGTGATTGTGTCAGTGATTTTTTAAATCTACGGAAATATTAAATTTAAGGTTTCTCATTTGCCGGTTAAATTCTGAATTAGTGTGTCCGCTTAAAAATTCGCAGTGATTGCAAAATTGTTCCAAATCGGCAATAAAACAAAAAATACAGCCAACAGATTCAAGTTCTTTGAAGTTGAGATAGATTTTCGTGGTGTGATTTAAGTTGTCACGTTTCGCGTTGCCTTTTTCGTTTCGATTGAGCGGGTGGCAAGTGCGGGTGGTTTAAAGATATTATTCTACAAACATTGTGGAGGATTTCAATGTTTGCAGCAACAATACAGTTATTATAAAGTTAAAATGGCTCGCTGGTTGATTCTTTCAAAAGTTTTGTGTTTTGAAAACTTTTATCTTTGCCTGGATATAATAGATTTGTTAATTCAAATTAACTAAAAAAGAGATTTTATGTTGTTGTGTGTAAGGAAGTATTAATGGGTATAATTTTCTACATCCTTAGAAGCGCTTTATACCTGGTTTAATAAGGAATGGAAATCATCCAACGTTTTTGCAAAACCAAGAATGAACGCCAGCAATGAATGACTTCAAATTAATTCATCGAACATGTTCTTCCGCTGAACATTGAAACAATATAAAACATCGAATGTATATCGCCTGCTGCTAATGTTTCAATCCGAAGATAGAAGAAGCGAGTAAAAAAGTAAAATAAAGCATCAATATTATTTTGGAGTTGTTGTTTTGAAAGCATTTGAAATTCGAAAATGGCGGCTGTTGTCTACGGTAATAGTCCTCGGCATCATGGACGCATGTCCAATGCTCATCATCTGCAACATTCAAACACTGTACCCCAGCCGCACCATTTTATGTCTGGGATGTAAGGTCCAAGAGGATGTCTGTAGCTGTATTAGTTCGAGGCTGGAAATTACCAATGGTTTGGAATTCATTTCAAACTGCTGTATTGAGTCATCGATTCTGGCGAATGTTGATAATGTAAGCGACACGGAAATAATTATACCGATTTATATATGCGTCATTATTCACTGCTTTGGAGTTCTCATTTGTGGAAAATTTGGAAATTTTGTCTTGCGCACATGGCTTCATCTTTGACATATGGCATATTCAACATCCGATCTATTCGTTTTGTGTTCAAGTGGACTGCGGTTGCTGCATCCACATCTGAAACTGTCCTTTGGCACCGAAATCAGATTTCTTCCATGCTTTTGATTAGTGTTATGCTGCACGTTGCGTGGGCAGACTCTTAAGTCTTGTTTCTTGAAAAGCTGAAGTCTTCTTTATATGTCTTGAAAACTGCGCATATGACTATATCGGATTCATCGAATTAATTGTATCGAATGCCACCAATCGAATCGAGCAGTGTATTGCACTGGACTCATTTTGTCCATTGTTATGATTTTTGACTTTTGATAATGTACTCGTATTATAAAATTATATACTTGTCACTAAAATTATTGTGTCTTCAATGGGGAAGATGAGATTAATCACCAAGCACTTCATAAAAGTTCACACGTCTCGACGGTATTGAAAGTTATATGTACACATAGATATGTACGTCTGCTGTGAAAATTAATTAAAAGACAAGTTTACATTTTTTGTTAGGGATGGATCGTAGCAGTCTTTGCATATAGACGTCTTTTAAATAGCTGCTGTCAAAAGTTTTCAAAATTTAAATTTTTTTAAAAAAACGTCATTCGGAATTTAATTTTTATCGGAAAAAGCTTATATTGCCGAAGTAACCGTCTCACGAAATTTCTATCGAATATTATTTTACTTCGATTGGTAAAGAAAAGCAAAGAACCAAAGAAAACATCAGGGCCGCTGGTATGTAGGAGCACGACGGCTTCCCACCGTTGGGGCAACCTGGGGAAACGACGAATACGAAACTGGCGATAATTACCAAGAGAAAACATAACGAAGAAAACTCCGCAGATGAAGGATGCAAGCTGCAAATAATAGCGGACAGTCAACAAGTGGCCAAATTGCAAAATGAAAATGATGAACTAAGGCTAGAGATACAGTCCCCGCAGGATCTATTCAAGAAAGGGATGAGACCTCAAAAGACGCAGCCGCAAAATCAATGGCAACAGGTAACAAAGGCGAGGAAAAGTACAAAACAAGAAAAATCCAGAAGAAGTTCTAAGTGCTGGTGGCACCAACGATAGTCAAAACTATTTTGCAGCGCTGAGCAGATTAACCGAAGAAATGGAAATTGAAGAAAACATCGAAGGTTATTCTAATCAAGATAATGGCTTAAATTTTATTCAGTATTTAAAAAATAAAAATAAGGAGAAAAACCCAGCCCGCAGTTCTGCTGGTTCCTCTGGAAAAACTTCCAACAAGATAGAAAAAGTTCCGCCAATCAACGTGTTCGGACAAAGCGGAAAATATATGGTTCGGCTATTGGCAGCCGAAAATAAACTAGCCAATTTCGAGATCAAATGAGTTAATGCCGAAAAATTAACTATAAGGACGAAATCACTGGTTGATTTCAAGTCAGCCGAAGATGCGCTAAATTCTGGGGAGGTTCCACACTTCACCTATACCCCAAAAAGTGAAAAAATCAGACCTTTTTGTTGAGGGGCTTGTACTGCGGGGAGGATACCGTCCATCTTCTTCAGGTGCTCAAAGAAGCTGTACCAGATATTGAATTTATTGCAGTCAAAGCCTTTGTGACAAGAAAGTCAACCGTAGAAAGGAAGAATTTACCACTTTATGTTACCTGGTACAAATTGCAAATAAGAGCAGTCCAAGTTCCCTTCAGCAAATAAGGTACTTGAATTTCAGAGTAGTGAGTGGGAACGCCTCGAGAAAAGAGAAGTCAACCAGTGTTACCGGTGTCACAGATTTGGACATTCGGCTGCCAGTTGTGCCATGCACTATCGGTGCGTCAAATGCAAAGACGTTCATGCTCCCGGTGACTGCAAATTGGATCAGACGGAGCCTAAAGAAAAATTATATCGTGTTAACTGCGGTGTTTTTGGTCACCCAGCATCATATCGAGGATGCTGCTGATATCAAGTTAAATTTGCTCCAAAGCAAACACAAGCACACTGTAATATCATACCTTTCAACTTCGTCAAGCCAGGAGTATCATTTGCACTCGCCGCTAGAGGACCAGCAGAAAATGCTGGAAATAATGTAAATAATGCAAATGGCAATATTGAGCTGCTTCTCAAAATTTACCAGCAACTTAATTCTTTATCGGAGAGAATCGACAAACAAGATTCAAAAATTAACCTTGTTTTTCAGCGTTTAGGTTTTTCAAATGCCTCATAATAACTTGTCCTCCAGTTACATTCCCATGGATAGGCTTCGCCTCATATCGATCAACGTCAACTCTATCGTTGCTATACATCAACGTGATTATCTCTTTGAATTCATTGTTAAGCAACGACCTGACATCATGCTTCTTACTGAAACCCACCTCAATTCATGGCATTCCATGACATTGAAGGATTTTGAATTCGTAGGAAACTATCGTAAACGGTGTTGGGGGAGGTGGCACCGGGATATTGGTTAGAAGACCCTATTGTTTCCAAACTATTGAAAACGTCGAAACCAAAAACTTTGAATGTCTTGAAGTGTCCGTTATCAAGATTTCACTGCCAGGTGGGGATAACCTCTTCATTATCTCTGCCTGTGCAACTGGTCGAAATGTTCCCAAGTTCAAGGAGGAGCTCAATTCCTTGTTTGAAATACTCGAATTGAACAGGCTGCATAATTACTATATTTTTGCCGGTGACCTGAATGCCAAGCATACATCTGTAATGATTTTCTGTTCAAATCGCTCGAACGAAAACGGAACCGACTTCTCATCGGTTCTAGACTTGAAGTCTTGGGACGTGACAACGGACTGTACCCTAAAGGTCAACAAGTCCGGACACACTTAGTCTACTCCGAGGTGGCTGCTGGCTAGGTAGCTAGTTCGGAGAGGAGTTCGGTCGAAGGTCTTGCGCGAGCAGACAAGCCCGAAATACAAGAATTCAGCCATCGGTTCACATGCCCGATTTAATAACGCGTTGAAAACACAACCATAACCTATTTCTACTTTATTCCGTATTTCCTCTATTCCTTTAGACAACAACAAAAAACGTTTATCATTCCGCGTTCCCGAGTATCACCGACGCGGCACCGAAAAATATCCTACTTTAATCCGAAATCGGAACAACCTACTCTAATAAAAAAACGCAAAACAAATTATGGTACCGCGTACCGAGCGCGACGCGAAAACTACAACCCTACCCTTTTAACCTCATACTTACCGTTCGCTACCATTCCTGCTGGAAGAGAAGGGCATGCTGGAAAGGAAAGTTTTTGTTGGGTTAGCAATTCATGTTGTTTTATTCAATTTCGTGACAATGATTTTATACCGTCTAGGTAAAAGGATCTTAGTTGGTTATATATTGCAAAGGATAAGTATAGCAATTGATTTTTACAATTATAACCAAGACAATAAAAAATCCATCGAAAATAAAGGAAAAGAAATTGTTGATTCCTGATCTCCTTTCTCGAATTCTTCCCTTGCTTTCTTTGTAATTGTTTGAGAAAAAGTGTATTTTATTGGGAAATTTGCTTGGACTAAGTAAGATCTAATCAAATGGTCGGTTATCAGAGATGTTGTAAAGTTTGTTATCATACACAGGAAGCTATTAGAACAATTTATAAAATCAGAACAATCCAAATATTTCTTTTGGAAAGGTCAGTTAAACTGGTGCCAAAAACAAAATATTAGTTATAAAGTCCAAAATATGAACATACTGGTATTTTCTAAATTTAAATTTTTTTAGGCACAAATTTAAATAAATTTCACCATTTATCTCGTTTGTTGATAATTTTTATTGATTGAAATCAATATTATTTATAAATGAAATTATTAGGATTTTTATTGTAATTCGTAGGATATTTTTTTGTTTTTTCATTCAAAATTACAAAAAATATCAAATGATATATCATCAATCAATGAATTTTCTTCCTTTATCATTCAAATCAATCTTAGCATCGGATCAACAATATAAAGAGGTTAATAGCAATATGTATGGCTTAACTCTAATCCGACAACTTCTTAATTCTCTTTTTAAAAATATTGAGAGGAGGAAAACAAATAAACATAGCTCTCGTCTATAACAGGCGGGTCGTTATATCGTTATCACTATATTAAGAGATTAAGTTCTTGCTTTCTTATCGATTCATCACTTTTAAGAAGAAAAAATATCTTCGATAATCAAAGGTTGCATATGCACATAAACGTACACAATGAGGATTCCAACTTACAAGTTATATCCATTCACACATCACGATACACATCAATGCATATATCATGCTACATAAATAGTATGAAAGTTTAGTATATACTTTTAATGTAACGGCTAAAATTATCGAAAGATAATGTAATCGAAAAAAGTAAAAAATTAATACCAAATATGTAGTCACAGCGAAATGTTACTTTCATCAAATGTACGTATGAAAAAGGTAAAGTTTAATATGAATGTTAAAATTATCTTAAGGACTAAGTCAATTCCGATGCATGTGTGAAATATGTGTATTTAAAGCATTTCGCTTTTTTGTGTTGTACTTTTAACGATTACACACTTTTCTTTTCGTAAGTTTTAGCAAAATTCTGTTTTTTTTTCCTTTTTGTTCCTTGTATTTCTGTACTTCCATTAATTCTAACAAATTTCGTTAGTTTTATTAAATTTGAAAATTATTCTCGCGCTGCTTTTTATTTCTGTTTTCATTTCGAAGCTTTTTTTTCTGTCCTATTATAATCATTAGAACAAAAATATTTGTCTCATAGTTGTATTATCATTTTCAAAAGTTGACTTTTAAGAGTTATATTTTTAAGGTAAATTTCACGAGAGAAATTTAATTTATATTGCGGAGAGTATCATATATATATATATATATATATATATATATATATATATATATATATATATATATATATAACATATATATATATATATATATAAACATATATATATATATATAAACATATATATATATATATATATATATATATATATATATATATATATATATATATATATATATGTATATATGTATATATATATGTATATATATATATATATATATATATATATATATATATATATATATATATATATACCACCTACCACGCTTTTCACCAAATTTTCAGGAAAGGTGTATTGGGTAAATATCTTGGTTAAAATCGTGAACCAGCTATATCGGCCGGGTAAAAACAAAATGGCGGCCATTTTAGACGAAAAGTCGTGATTTCTGTTCTGACCAAAGTATAGCTCCGATTTGGATGAAATTTGGTAAAAAGGTTCACGGATGTATTTGATAAATCTCACAATAAAAAATTCAAAGTTCGTACGGGAGAAAAAAAATGGTGGCCGCTAAAAGGTCGAAAAACGTGCAAAATTTTGTTGCTGTAATAGTGGTCAAAGCTTTCAACAGATGTTCATGAAATTCGGCAGTTAGATAGAAATTATAAGTACCTAAAGAATTACGTAAAAAACTGGAGGTCAGGTCGCAAAAAACAAAATGGCGGCCAGTTGAAGCTCAAAACTTCAAAGGCTTCTAAAAGTCGCAATTTCGATCCGACATATAGATAGACATTACTTAGATCTACAGACTTTGATATTTTGGTGATCATGCATGTGCAAATCTCAAAATCGCGGCGGTTTAAATATGCGTTTTTTTCAGGTTTTTGTGGCCCTCTATGATGAAACTTGAGATTATGGGTCTCTGTACTATGTTGTTGTATTATGCAGAAAATTATTAAAATTGAATGAAAAATAAAAAAGTCGAAAATTTGAAACCTAATATTTTTAGCTGCCATTTTCACTAAAAATTGAATTATTTTTCCCTGTCTAGATTGAAACTCCAATTTGAACGAGATTTGCCGCATAGATTGATGAGGTCCTAGCATACAAAGATTTAAAATAATCCAAAATCAAATGCATTCATTCAAATAGGTGGCCCCCAAAGGTCAGAAGGCAAGCGCAATTCGCTATTTTAGTAGCAACTGAAATTATGAAATTTTTTCATGGAAAAGATTTAAATGACTTAACTTGGAAGTATTTATAAATCAGACTATTTTTTAAATATTGTAAAATATTTTTAACAATACCCTAAAAAATTATAAAATCGCGACTTGTCTGTCTGTCCGTCCGTTTGTTCGTGCATCACAACAAATTTTCTCGCAAACCACATGAGCAAGAATGAGGAAATTTTCTACGTAGGTCAAAAATGGTGCCTCTTAAAATTTACAGTGTAAGAAAATATTTTTAAGTGTTTAAGGGGCTCTTCCCATACAGGGGGGTGACATAAACATTTTTTTTATTTCTGTAGCCCTCTAGCAGCCAAGTTTCTCAACAGATTCCGATAAAACTTGAAATTATAAGTTATTAAGGCAAGTTAATTTAATTTAATTATGCAAACCGGATGACAAATAAAAAATTCGAAAATTTACAGCTTAATATTTTTAGCAGCCGTTTTCAATAAAAATACAAAATGACGGCCCCTGATTGTTCAGAAAAGAATCGAAAATGTATATATTAATGGCAATGCAAATGCTGATTAAACTTTTATGGAAATCTTTTGACATTAACTATTTGAGCTATTTAAGCCAAAAAGTTATCACCTTTGTGTGGTAACCACTGTGAAATGTGTAAACACCAAATCTGAGAAGGGCGAAACGAGTATAAATATGTTTATAACAATTTATTACCCGCTGATTTTCAATATGTGAAAATCAGTGCTGCCAACGGGGATTTTTTTTTTTAGCGTTCATAATTTAAGGTTAAAAATGGATAAATATTCTTTATTTCTGTTATTTTACGAATAACTGAGTGAATAATTTATGTAGTTTACAATTCCAAATTTCCTTTGTTTTGTTTCAAAGGGATTAAATTTATTTTTATTGTGTACTCAAATGGTTTTTTTTTTTAATTTAAATATCAACGTATCAGATATCTCATGATCATTTTTTCTCCCAACGAATTTTCTTGCAAAAATTAGAATAAAATGTCACATTTAAATTCGATGCTTTATAATCACTACTATACTTTTATCTATTCGCTAACCTTTAAAAGTCTTTCTCTTCATCCAATTGTTTTTCCTCATGCGAAGCGACTGTCATTGATTTTCGCACTCTGCACAGCTCCGAAGGGACCAAATAGTTGCCACAAGGTACATTCTACCGTTTCGGGTGCCAAGTTGTAATGAAGATGCTGTAGGCCCGTCCTGGCGGTGCAATGTAGGCTGCAGCCGCTGCGCTTCCTCTTCCGTTGGGGAGCTATTGTTGGTGGGATTTCCATGCCCCTACCGATGTACGGTTTTAAAAGCTTCGACTTGTCGTGGGAAACGGGCATTCCTCACTTTGATAAAAATTTATTACCAAATCTAAAAACGTAACCTCAGCACTAACAAAAGCACCGAGCAGTCTAACATTGGCCTCCAAACAATTGTCGCTGCATTCGTCCGACAACGCAAAAGCGAAAAATGGTTCGTTTCCTTCCTCTGCAATTTACCAGCAATCGCTTGTTCGGAAATACAGTTATTTAAAAATATAATCAAATAAGGTTGCACTTACTGTACACGCGACTAAACCGGGAAAAAATATGAGAAACACACATGTCTTGGCCACAGGGAAGTATTCACCGAACCAATTTATCGAAAGTCCAAAAACGAAACTGAAGCTGGTAAACTTTCGCCCCATGGGAAGGAAAACGGTGGCGCATTCCAATCCAGGGCAGCGGCACTCCAATAAAGCTAAATTAAAGAAGGAAACTCGAGAACAACTTATCTAATCCTTATTTGCCACACCATGAGCAAACTCCTTCGCTTAGCTATAAAAATGAAAATTGCGTAACTGTAACACCGCCTGATATATTCAATGCGTTTCCGATAGTGAAATTTCTGCGTCGCAAAAAGAATTACGTGACACTCCCAAACCAAACTGAAGTAGGATGGGAAGTCATACGGTGGCAAACTGCATATGTATTAGTCGCCTACTAATGGTCATGTGTGTGGTGATGAAGTCTGCTGCCATGTGGCTTCTCATCCAACGTCAGTTTTCACACACACGATCACCTTCCTCTCAGCTGACCAAAAGCGGCTCAGGAACAGCGAGAGGTTAGAGGGTGCGTTCCGATTTCGTCGACGTCAATAACGACTGACTAATAATCGGCAGTGGCGTAAGGCCGATTCATTACACATCATGGCTGAACACCACCAATAATCCAAGAGTTGTATTCCTGAAATCGTGGATAACAGAGAACCAAATTGAATACAGGTGCAATCTATATGGGTCGGAGTTCCCAATATACCCTAGGACAAATTCATTTTTGGACCTTTGCATTGCTGACGCAAGACTTGAATTCAGCTTTAATAGTCCTCAACGGAAACTGCCGGTGCTTCCTTACAATAGCGACCATAACACAATCGTAATGCAAATCAATCATCAAAGGGATGATCTCTTCCTCATTCCAGTTCATCACGAAAATCATCGGTTGAATTTCAAAAAAACAAACTGGGGAAAGTTTCAAAAGAAATTTAATCGAGACTACCAGAAGCAATGCCCTCCTTCTGATGATGGCAACGCTTGCTCAATAGTTCTAAATGGCAGGAATCTAACTAACGATGAAATAGATCTCTTTTTGTCGAAGTTAGAGAAGCTGACGTTGGAAACGATTGAGAAAGTAGTTCCCAAAATTAAAAATCGAAACAATATGGAAGGATATGAAACACCAACCATCGCAAGGTTGAAAAGATTGAAAAGCCTTCTTCTCACACACATCAACAATATTTATCGGCGATTTTTGGACCACAACCATCCATCGTTGAAATTGCTGAAATTAAACCTGAAGAATGTCCGGAACTTAATCCGTTCATATTTTAGGAGTGAGGTCAGCATTCGCTAGTGATGGGGTAAATCTTCTCGATAGTGCTGGTGTCGAAATTGATAGTACGACTCCAGATAGAAAGGGAAATAGGATTTTATGTGATGGATTGCAGAAACTTGCTCTGATTGGAACACATTTTGAATTGGTTCATCTACCAAACCCAGAGAGAGGGAATGAATATTTTCAGTGGTCGTTGAAGAAAAAGGTTCCGACTTCAAATTAAGCCTGAACGGCCAATCAATTCTTCATTTCAATGAAACATTAACATTTGACCTCATACCGAGCTTGAATCTTATTGATTATTTTGTCAGCTATAAAGACTTCTGTCTCATATTTCGCAGGATAAACAAAAAGAAATCATGTGATATCGACGGTGTCCAAATGTAGTTCTCCGACATTTTCCTGAGGTTGCTATTAGGTATTATTGCATATTGTTCAACAACATTTTGAGCAATTCATATTCCCCAAATGAGTGAGAAAGTTGTACCGCGATAAGATATTTTTCTTACCGCCCAATTCACAATTTAGTACTTTACTAAATGTGCAGGAAGCAAGAATATATTTCTAGTGCAGTACTAGAAATATTCTAACTCCATAAAATATTTATATTTACCTAGTGATTATAAAGCGTCTAGGCACGCATGTAGATTAGGCGGTTAACGCCGGAATAAATGAGTGAAACAGAGGCGAAGTCGCCAGTTTAACGTTTGACCAAAAAGTGTATTTTCCTATATCGACCTATTCTATTTATACAATTTTTCGATCACAAATACATATTTAACTCTAACAAAATATTGTTTGCTTCAGCAAAAAATACTTAGCAATAAAATTCCTTATTCTAAATTTTCTACTTCAAAATCTATGCAAAACAAATTTACTTCCTCAATGCAATTCTACACGTTGGGTTTCCTAGAGAATGCTATCACAAAAAAAACATTAGCTCTGCATGACGTGAATGCATTCATACATACTCTATGTTAATTTCCCGCAAAATAAAAAGGAAACAAGATATCATATGTGGAGTTCTTAGACGCCACATATGAACAATGTCAAGTTCATCGAGAAAAAACGAAAGCATTCAAGGCAATTAATTTATGTTTTGAAATATGATGCACAAATGTCTTCGCTTGTTGTAAATTTGTAATGTTGTGCATATGAAACCATATGAGTGAGGATTATTCCACACGTAAGAAAATGGGTTCATATGAGAAGAAGTACATATGATAGAGTTTGATGTAGTTTCTAGGTTTAAAGCGAGTCATGCATATTTATTTATTTATATTGATGCATTAATGAATTTAATATGAATTTACCTAATGGTTAAATTATTGTGTGAATATAAATGCATTACAATTTAACTTATCAGGCAAGTAATTTACTTAGATTTTAATACTTTCGCTGTCGTAAGCGAACATCCTCCCCCCCTTCAAACGAACTGTTTAAAGATGGATTTCTGGATTCACCTGGAATTCCTCAGCTTTCGCCTTGCGTGGTGCGGGTGTTGGGTGACGGTTGCGTGTAGGCCGCCTCCTGCAAAATTTCCACACAAGGCACAATAAACAGACCAACGAAATTGATAAGCCCAAGTATCCAATGGTGAAATGATGCACGTGGGTTGACTTGCTTGTTGGGAATTCCGTTTCGGCGGCTCGCAGCTTGTTGATGCTCTGTTGTAGTGTTTTAATATCGTTTTCTAAATTGTCCTCGTACTTGGCTGACATACGGGTGTTATTGAAATTGTTGGTGAGCTCCACGAGGTCGAAAATGTTTCGCGAAGGAATGATGGACGTTCTTATCATTTATTTATTTATATTGATGCATTAATGAATTTAATATGAATTTGCCTAATAGTTAAATTATTGTGTGAGTATAAATGCATTACAATTTAACTTATCAGGCAAGTAATTTACTTAGATTTTAATACTTTCGCTGTCGTAAGCGAACATCCTCCCCCCCTTTAAACGAACTGTTTAAAGATGAATTTCTGGATTCACCTGGAATTCCTCAGCTTTCGCCTTGCGTGGTGCGGGTGTTGGGTGACGGTTGCGTGTAGGCCGCCTCCTGCAAAATTTCCACACAAGGTACAATAAACAGACCAACGAAATTGATAAGCCCAAGTATCCAATGGTGAAATGATGCACGTGGGTTGACTTGCTTGTTGGGAATTCCGTTTCGGCGGCTCGCAGCTTGTTGATGCTCTGTTGTAGTGTTTTCATATCGTTTTCTAAATTGTCCTCGTACGTGGCTGACATACGGGTGTTATTGAAATTGTTGGTTAGCTCCACGAGGTCGAAAATGTTTCGCGAAGGAATGATGGACGTTCTTATCATCGTGGGATGTACCTTGCTCGTCTGTAATGTAGCGATCTCGTCTTTGATGCTGCATCCGCGAGTTACATTGATGGTCCCCGATCCGGATAGCACGCAAGTTGAGATTTTGTGGTGCAATCGATTATGGATGTTTGATTCTTCAGTAGTTCTAGCAAGTATCTGTCATTTTGTTGAAGGTTGTTTATTGTCTCTGACATTTTTTCCGCATACTCATCATCCAAAATGCCGAATAGCGAATGAGCGATGTTACCGAATATATTGAGAGGGGATCGTTTCCCTCGACCATGGCCTTGTTGACGCAGTAATTCGTTGTTCTCTGTTAATTCCGTAACCGTGGTTGTAAATTGAGCTAGCGTTGGTGCACAGGAATGCTTATTTACTATTCTACTACAGAGATGATCTACGTTTTCAATTCCTTTATTTATAGTGGCCAGCTCCTTCCAGTAGTTTGTCATGTTGTAGTAAATAACTAAATCCCACTCGTCGGATGACAAGTGAGTGAAACCCATTCGTTCAAAATACAAACCAGGTGATGATTTGAACGGTTTTATTGTTCCCTGATTGTTTCCTAGTACCGGCAAGACAAGGCAAGTGAATAATAATAGGCTGATTGGGAGCTGACTTCGGCGCGGTTTTTTGGAAGCAGGTGGACCTTCGGTTGGCGGTGGCCTGTTTGTTTCGTCTGCATTCGTTTGCGTCATAGAGTGTGAGGATGTTGTACTGGTGAAGTTTTCTTCGTTGGTTTCATCCTTCGCTTCTGCGTCGCCCTTTACTGGTAGTCGAGCGAGATTGTGGATTGCCCGTTTTAGAACACCTGTAGCCATTTTTACAATTGCAACTCCCACTAAACCATCATTTCCCTTTATAGTCTCCAGTATGCGACCAAGAGGCCATTGCATGGCCGGAAGATTGCTGTCCTTTATTATAACCATCATGCCTGGCTGGGCGTTCTGGCATTGTTGCTTCCATTTTGTTCGGTACTGCAGCTCGGTTAAATATTCTTTTAACCATCGCTGCCAGAATTGATTCTTGAGGTGAAGAGTGCGCTTCCAGTGTTGAAGTAGATCTACTCGCTGAGGGTTTTCAGTAGATTCGGCAGTGCTGGTTAACGGTTCACCTATTAAAAAATGACCTGGGGTCAGCGCAGTCAGGTCGTTTGGATCCGAAGACAGTGGCGTGATAGGTCGTGAATTGAGTATCGCTTCTACTTGCACTATAACCGTCTCCAACTCCTCATATGTCAGCGAATTGTTGTTTAGGCTGCAAGGAAGCAAGTTTTTAGCAGACTTGACGGCTGCCTCCCACAGTCCACCGAAATGTGGAGCTCTTGGTGGGATGAAATGGAATTCGGTTCCTCTAAGTAAGCAGAATTTGTTGATTTGCTCTTCCGCTTCTTTTGAATATATCGCTGGTCGAAGTTCTTCCAGTTGGTTTCGAGCTCCTACAAAGTTCGTTGCGTTGTCGCAATACAAATGTTGGCAATTTCCACGTCTGCCCACAAAGCGTTTCAGCGCGCCGATGAATGCGCTAGTCGTCAAGTCACTTACCACTTCTAAATGCACTGCCTTGGTTGGAAAACAAACGAATAACGCTACGTAACACTTCTGAGGCTTCTTTCCTCTAGCTTTGTAATGAATCCAAAATGGACCGCAAAAATCAACTCCTGTTGTTCGGAATGGCTTATCAGGTTTGATTCTTCTCTCTGGCAAATTACCCATCATCTGGGATAAAAGTTTTGGCTTTGCTTTGCTACAGTGAACGCAATTCAATACAATTGACCGCGCAATTGTCTTCCCTTTGATTGCCCAAAATTTTTGGCGCGTGGTAGCGAGTAATCCTTGCGGTCCAACGTGAAAATTTTTAATGTGAATGTCTGTCATTACCAGCCGAGTAAGTATGTCATTGTATGGCAACAACATTGGATGTTTTGCATCATATACGATGTCAGCGTCTTGTAATCGTCTTCCGACCCTGATAACGCCATTCTTGTCCAAGAATGGGGCGAGTGAGCTTAAGTTGCTTTACTTGTCTACTATGGCCGTTTTTTTAAGGGAGGCTAACTCTTGTTAAAAGTTTCGGCGTTGAGCTTCTTTTATAAGTTGTGCCGTGGCTGCATCCAATTCTTCAACAGTAAGGTGTGATGAACGTTTGAACATTTTGTTTCTGATGTTATTTACAAACCGAAGAACATAAGCGAAAATCCGTTGCAAATGTTGAAAGGAATTCCGGTGGTCGATTGTAGACAGTATATCTCCTTCGTTTGCAACTGACAGTGCTACCTTTGCTGGCTTCGTTTCTAGATTTGTTTCAAATTTTTGATTCCTCGGCCACACGCTTTCGTCGCCATGTAGAAACCTCGGCCCGTAAAACCAAAAAATATCATTCTTTAATTTGTTGGGTGCGACTCCGCCGGAAACCAAATCGGCAGGATTTTTCTGGGATGGTACGTGTCGCCATTGTTCAGCCGTGGTAAGCTCCTGTATAGCTGCTACTCGGTTTGCAACGAAGGTGGCGTATGATGCTGATGGGTTCCTCAGCCAGGCAAGAACTACCTCTGAGTCCGTCCAAAATGTGCATGGAACATCATTCCATTGTAGTTCCCTTTTGACGCGAGTAGCGAGCTTGGTAGTGAGTGTTGCAGCTTGAAGCTCCAAACGTGGAATCGTTGTAGCCTTGTTTGGGGCTACCTTTGACTTGGCACATAGCAGTCTCACGACCACGATACCGTCAATTAGCTGTGATCGCACGTATATAGCTGCGCCGTATGCCTTCTCTGATGGGTCGCTGAAAGCATGTAATTCAATGCTTCGCGGGTTTTCGACCGAAAGTACATGCCTTGGAAACTTGATATCTTCAAGGCATTGCAGTTCTTTACGAAATTTGACCCAATAAGAGTGCATCTCCATTGGTACAGCTGCGTCCCAATCTATCTTTAGATTCCATAATGCTTGTAGAAATATTTTGGCCTTGGTCACCACTGGGCTCATTACTCCTTATGGGTCAAAGAGATGCGCAATGTCAGAGGACACTGTTCTTTTGGTCACTTTACCGTCGCTGGCCTGAATTGTTTTTACGCAGAAGTTGTCATCTTCGGGAAGCCAGATTATGCCCAACGTCTTCACATGGTAGCTGTCTTTGCCGTTTATGTTGAATTGAACTGCTTGGTCCTCTTCGAGAATGCCTTGAAGTAGCCGAGTATGGTTTGCGCACCACTTCCGCAATTTGAACCCTCCCGATTGAAGCAATTCCTTTAGTTGCCTTTGTACTGCGAGGGCTTCCGTTAGACTGTTAGCTCCTGCCATGACGTCATCAATGTAAATGTTGTTCCTTATCGTTTGCGAACCCAAAGGAGCTGACGTTTCAGCTTGTGCTGCTATTTGTCTGAGGCATCTTATGGCTAAATATGGAGCCGTTGTAATGCCGTATGTCACCGTAGTTAGTTGGTAACACTTAACTGGTTCATTTGAATGGTCTCTCCAAAATATTAATTGAAATTTCCTATCTTCTTCCTTCACTCTTATTTGGCGGTACATTTTCTCGATGTCTGCCGTAAATACAAGCATCGGAAGCCGGTAGCGTAACAGAACGGTAAAAACATCGTCTTGGAGAAACCGTCCAGTGTGCAGAACTTCATTCAAGGAGATATTTGTAGACGTTTTCGCTGAAGCATCAAATACTACTCGCAGTTTAGTTGTGGTACTTTCTGGTCCTATGACACAGTGGTGTGGCAAGAAGTAATGGGGTGTAGGTACCTGCTGAATATCGACCTCTTCCATGTGTCCCAACTGACGGTATTCCTTCATGAAGTCGGTGTACTGTTGTTTCAGCGATTCGTTCTTGTTCAATTTTCGTTCCAAAGCCAGAAAACGTTTATATGCTGTCTCTTTGGAGTCACCCAACAACTTAGGGTCTTTCATGCATGGTAATTTTACAACAAATCGTCCATCCTTGTCCTCGCCTGGTATTAGCAGTGAAGTGTTCTTCACAACCTTTTTCTTGCTGCGTAAGGTTCGAGCTCGGCTCCACTTCGTCCAGTTTCCAGAAATCTTGCACCCTTTCTTGAAGCTCGCCGCAATCATGACTGCAGATGCCGCAGCTAAATGTGTGGGTGTCCGAATTTGCCACTCGACCGGAGACGATCCATCCGAACACGGTATTCTGTAGGCTTGGTAATTTCTTCCCCAATCTTATTTGCCCAACCGAAAGTATCGGCAAAAAGTTTTCTGCTCCAATGAGGATATCAATTTGACTAGGGTGATTGAATTCAGGATCCGCAAGTGACACATTTTGGGGAATAGGCCATGATACGATGTCAATGAATTCTGACGGTTGATCAGTTGTAATTTGCGGTAGAACAAAGGCTTCAATTCTGGCTGAGAATCCTGTTGTCCTGGACCGTATCGAAAAGTTTACTCTAGATTGAGCCTTTTCAATTCCTTGTCCAATCCCTTGAACACACAATGCTTCGGGAACTTCCTTCAAAACCAAGCCGTCTAACCAGATCTTTCGTGATGAAATTTAATTGAGATCCGGAGTCAAGAACAGCCCGACATTCAAGTTCTCGACCATCCACAGTCAATATCTTGACGAGTACAGTGCTCAGCAAGATGTTGTTTCTCCGTGTGTTGTTGGTCTTCGCTGCTAGGGTCGTTAAGTTTGATGGCGTTGTCGATGTTTCTGCTTGTGCTGGAGGTAAAGCAGAACTTGACTTGATACCCTGATTGTCGATGTGCAATAATGTATTATGCCGTTGCGAACACTTCTTGCAGCCTCGGAGCGAACACTGTTGACTATTATGGTCCGCCCTCAAACAGTTGTAGCACAGATTATTTTTCTTCACAGTCTGGAGACGAACCTTTAGGGTTTGGTTTAGGAAAGTTTTGCAAGAATACACTGGATGCGTTCCTTGGCACACTATGCATCGGCTTCCTTTGGATGACGTCGCTAGCGAGGCAGGCTTAGTTTGTTTTTGCTTTAGAGATGGCGAGCCCCCTTTGCCGAGGGTTTCCAGGCTTTGAAAACGATTCTCCAGAAATGATAGAAAATGCTTCACAGTGCTTAACTGCCGGGGCTCTGCCAACGATTGCTCATACAACGTATGCGTTGTATGATCCAATCTTTTCACCAGTACATGCAGTAGTATCGGATCCCAGGCGTCAATTAAAATGCCCAAATTCTTGAGACCCAGTAGACATTCATTGGTTACGTCATGTAGATTTCTAACTGATGATGCAGATTCAACAGAGCTCGATGGTTGAGAAAGAAGTTTGTTGAGAAGATGTGTCACTAGCAACCTTTTGTTGTCATATCTCTCTTTAACTATATTCCATGCATCTAAATAATTCTCGCTGGAAACTGACAAATGCTGCACTAATCGTTTTGCTTCGCCTGATAAATTGCTAAGCAGATAATACAGTTTTTGCGCATTTCCGATTGCACGGTTGTGGATCAGTTGGAGGTACAAATCACGAAATTGAGTCCACTGCAAGTAATCACCGTCAAAGATTGGTAGTACGATTTTTGGCAATTGAACTCCGGTATCCTTTGATTGTAGCAGTGGATTGTCGCTTCTGCCTTCAGTGCTTCTCATACGTTCTTGCATTGAGATTATTATTTCTTGAGTCCAGCAATGAAGTTCTTGGCAGATTTCAGGACTGTACTCAAAAGGGCTCCTTTCAGTGGTTTGTTCCCATATTGCCTGATCGTTCTCTGCCAGTTTATCCACGTATCTTTGCAATAAGTTGACCTTAAGTGTGTAGTACTCAGTAGAATGTTCACTTCTAGCCTTTTGTTCAATGTCTTGAATGAAGTAGGTAAGGGTCCTCATCAAGGCCTTTTGCTTCCGGATCATTCTTGGAAGAACATCCTTTTCCTCTTCGTCATCGCCTTTGAATTTGAAATCTGCATGGCGTTCTAGTTTTCTTGTGGCAGATATATCCCCAGATTTGGTTGCAGGTGATGATGCCATAGGGTTGTCGTTAGAAGAAGTTCCCTCCGGGTTTCTCCTCGTGTCATCTAGTGCATGAATGAGCTTCTCGTACACCTTGCAAATTTCGTTGTAGTAATTGTTGGCAAAGTACGGATGATCTGGTGAGGTCACTTCAAATGGTTTCAATTTTTCGTGAACTTGATCAAACTTGGACCAGTACTCTTGTGACAAGCCCAGTCTCCTGTCTAGGTACTCCTTGGCTTTCCTGGACACTGAATCCTTCCTGAAGTTTATCAGCAGCTGTTCCAGTTTGCTCCCCAGCTCGGATTGTGTTGCCGTTAACTTCTCCATTGTAGGGCTTGTTCGAATGCTACGATTGATTTAAGCGATCGGCTTTGTTCTGGGTCACGTCGGGGTCACCAATGTTTTTGCACCGCGATAAGATATTTTTCTTACCGCCCAATTCACAATTTAGTACTCTACTAAATGTGCAGGAAGCAAGGATATATTTCTAGTGCAGTACTAGAAATATTCTAACTCCATAAAATATTTATATTTACCTAGTGATTATAAAGCGTCTAGGCACGCATGTGGATTAGGCGGTTAACGCCGGAATAAATGAGTGAAACAGAGGCGAAGTCGCTAGTTTAACGTTTGACCAAAAAGTGTATTTTTCTATATCGACCTATTCTATTTATACAATTTTTCTATCACAAATACATATTTAACTCTAACAAAATATTTTTTGCTTCAGCAAAAAATACTTAGCAATAAAATTCCTTATTCTAAATTTTCTACTTCAAAATCTATGCAAAACAAATTTACTTCCTCAATGCAATTCTACACGTTGGGTTTCCTAGAGAATGCTATCACAAAAAAAAACATTAGCTCTGCATGACGTGAATGCATTCATACATACTCTATGTTAATTTCCCGCAAAATAAAAAGGAAACAAGATATCATATGTGGAGTTCTTAGACGCCACATATGAACAATGTCAAGTTCATCGAGAAAAAACGAAAGCATTCAAGGCAATTAATTTATGTTTTGAAATATGATGCACAAATGTCTTCGCTTGTTGTAAATTTGTAATGTTGTGCATATGAAACCATATGAGTGAGGATTATTCCACACGTAAGAAAATGGGTTCATATGAGAAGAAGTACATATGATAGAGTTTGATGTAGTTTCTAGGTTTAAAGCGGGTCATGCATATTTATTTATTTATATTGATGCATTAATGAATTTAATATGAATTTACCTAATGGTTAAATTATTGTGTGAATATAAATGCATTACAATTTGACTTATCAGGCAAGTAATTTACTTAGATTTTAATACTTTCGCTGTCGTAAACGAACAGCTAAGGTATTTCCGATCTTGAAGAAAGGAAAAGAATCTTCATGCGATAAAAGCTATCGCCCAATTAGCTTGCTGCCTAACATCAGCAAGGTGTTTGAAGTGAAGCTCAACAGACCATTAAACGCCCACATTGAGAAATATGAGTTGATGCCGAATTTCCAATTTGGTTTTCGTGCCAGGCATTCCACCATACGAGCGATAACGAAAATAAGGTCAGACACCTGTTGGAAACCAAACGACAAAGAATGTGTTGGAGCATGTCTCATTGACACCTTGTCGCCTTGATGTGCAATATGTTATACAGGAAATCGTTTGTTGTAACTGATAGAAATCTGACAACAATACGCAAATTCAAGGTCTTAAATGGTCTACAGCAGGGAACAGTTACTGCGCCTCCGCTTTTCTCAATATTCATTGGCAAGCTATTGAATGACTTTGACTTTAACGTCTCGCCAATATGATCATTGGTAGCGTTTGCTGATGACCAGAAAGCTACAATAGCTCAGAGCAATCTTAAAAAAATGTTCAATGATGTGTTGTTGTACACTGACAATTGGCGAATGAAAATCAATGCGCAGAAGTGCGAAACGATTTTGTTTCAGAGAACGCTGCGGGGGGCCCGTCAAGACCTGAAACGTAATTGGAAGGATTTCCACATAATGGCTGGCGAGGATAGTTCAGAGCGGGTGTCACATAAATCCTGTGTTCGATACCTCGGTGTTCATATCGATCAGTATCTGTACTATACTGAACATGTCAAAATCAAGCTCAGTAAGGCACAAAAAGTAGTCATCGCCCTACAAAGACTCTTTCATTCCAGATACATTGATCAAAAGGTCAAAGTTATTTGTTATAAGACCCTGGTTAGACCAGGTTTGACATATGCATGTCAGATCTGGTACAACCAGAGTGCTAGTACAATGGAAAGATTAAGAGTTTTCGAAAGGAAATGTCTTCGTGCATGTACTGGCTTGTACAGAAAGCCTGAGACGGATTGGAAGCATTATATGTATATCGAATAGAAGAATTTATCAAACTGCTACAGTGACAAGAGCCGATATCTTCATATTGAAACTTCTTCGGAATCATATTGTAAGATCTGTAACTATGAGTGAATGCCCTACATTTCACAGCCGTTCTACCCTACGCACGGGTATATTGTGACTTGCCTCGCTACTGGCTTCGTTCCTCCAGAAGCATTCGTGTATTTGGACATGAATCGATATGTTTTTGATTCTGACGGCGTCCCAATCATATATCACATATATAGACGGGCCACTGATAAGAATATAAAATATCCCCCGAATTTGAGTTCACGAGACCAATTCTAATAGAGATACTCATTTGCTAGATTCGTTGAAGCTGGTCGAGCTGAGATGGAGCAATCTAGGTATTGGTGGCTGAATGACAATGTCTAAATTATTCGTTTTTATTTTCTGCTTTTGCGTTTTTTCTCGTTACTTAGCTTTTAGTTTCATCTCATTATTACTACACCTAGTGTTGTTGTTTATTTGTATTTTAAATTAGGGATAGATTTTAGTATAAGATAACGTTTTTTTGATTGAATTTATTTAGAATTAGTGTGTAACATATTAGGTATAGGATAAAAGTTCACTGTTGTGTTAGTAATAAAAGTGATTTTTTAAAAGTGCTGGTTAGTTTTTTCTCCTTTTTCCAATCGAATCATAAAATATGTAATAATCTTAATTAATTTGAATTTGCTATTGTTTTTTTTCATTAAATGTGTTTCATTGATCACGTGTAAATTTAGAAGGCCATTTGGGCCATTGAGTTTTCGTTGTTTTATTGTTTGGAATTTGCTCTATGTTCTTTTTAAAATTTGTAACGATTGATATTGAATAAAGCGCTTTTGACTTTGACTTTACATTTTTTGTTAATCTATTGTACTGAATCCACTCTCAAATCCAGCTTGTTCCCGTGGCTGTTCAGCGGTGCTGCTTGTATTCGATTGCTAATTATTTTGGTGAATACCTTATAGAAGACAGGCAGCAGACTTATTGGCCTGTAATTCTTGATATCTTCTTTATCGCTCTTTTTGTGGATTGGTACAATTTTCGCGCTGTTTCAGTCTTCAGGGATGTGTCTGGTTTTGAAACGATTGGTGTATATTTCGGCTAGTGTTTTCCAGCTTATATATATATATATATATATATATATATATATATATATATATATATATATATATATATATATATATATATATATATAGCAAGCATTAGTAACAAATTTAGAGAATTCGAGATGTTTTTAAATGAAATGAGAATCTGAATGTGATAATTCTTAAAGAAACATGGAAACTAAGGAGGAAACTAAGTTATATGATGTTAGCGGCTTTCTGGCGATACGCAATTGCAAGAATTACTCACACGGTGGAGGCACAGCAATTTATATTTGAGATGGAATCAGTACACGCTCCGACCGAAGAAAGAGACGAAAAAACGAAGGAAACGTTCTACAATTACCTGGTGAGAATAGTCGACTCATTGCCTACAAACGAAACAAAAATAATTTTGGGTGATTTCAACGCTTAGGTTGACAATGAGAGAGGAGAAGACTGGAGGATTTAGCCTCCACAATGAAACAAATGACAACGGTCAGCAGCTTTCCATGTCGTAGAGATCTACACAAAACCAGATCGATCATGTTCTGATCTGAAAGCGTTGGGCCTCGACCATACTTGGTGTCCGCACATATGCAGGGGCCAATTGTAACTCGGATTATTACTTGATCAAACTAACCTATCGATGTCGTACGTCAAAGGAGTATTCAGCGAAGATCGGCCCTCTACAGAAATTCGGTATCAAAAGGCTCCACACGGCATCTATGGCAAAAAAACTTCACGGAGATCCCCAATAATCAGCTTGCTCCCATCCTGTCAAACACATCGCTGAAACATGGTTATCAGCCCAAAACGACAATCTGTCGTGTTGAAATCGGCAATATCATCGCTGATGAAACAAAGATTAAGGCATCGATGAGATTCCAGTGGAGCTCAACAAATATCGTGGCAGCAGTGTCCATAAAGTTATTCACAAAGTCATCCAGCACGTTTGGCAACATGAACATACGCCGAAAGAGTGGAGGCAAAGAAATGATTGGTTAGATTGGTTAGACAAAAAGAATCAGACGTGCATACAGTATCTAGGTAGAAAAACATTATGGTGAACATTATGAAAACCTTAGAAGGGTAGCGAATAAGATCATTAGAACGAAAAGAAAAGAAATCACCACCAATTGAGAAGCATCGATGTAAGTATAGCGAGAAATAACAAAAGACAAGCATACAAAGTAGTGAAAAGCCTGAAACAAAGTTATCAGCTCAACACTACGCTCTGCTGTGATGATATCGGCAACATCATCGCTGATGAAAACAGGATTGAAGAAAGATGGACATCATATTTCAAGAATCTCCTTCATTCGCCGCACAGCTCCAGAATATCGGAGCCTATAGATATTCCGGGAGAACTTTCATTAGCCCCACCAACTCTGGTTGAAGTTTGTTCCATTATCAAAGCCCAAAAGAATAGTAAAGCGCTGGGCATCGATGAGATTCCAGTGGAGCTCATTAAATATGGTGGCAGCGGTGTTCAATAAGCCATCCATAAAATCGTCCAGCACATTCGGCAACAAGAACATACGAGTATACCGAACGAGTTGAGTCAATCAATTATATTCCCTTTCCACAAAAAAAGGTGACTAGTTACAGTGCAAAAACTATAGAGGTATATCACAACTTTGTACGACGTACAAAATATTTTCAAAGATCTTAGAAAATAAAATCAGATCTTACGCCAGCAGTATAATTAGGGACGATAGACCAATTGTTTACAGTCAAGTAGGTACTTGAAAAATGCTGGGAGCTCAACATAGACGTACACCAAATTATCATTGGCTTTAAGCAAGCATACGACAGTATTGATCGTAACGTACTGTTATAAATATATAAATAATGCTATGTTTTGGTATCCCAGCCAAATAAGTCCGTCTTACCAAAATAACAATGATGTCGACAACCTCTCAAGTCTGCATCAATAACCAACTCACCGATGCCTTTGACACAAATATCAGACTAAAGCAGGGAGATTGTGTGGCCCCATTGATATTCAATTTGGCTCTGGAATATGTCATTAGAAAGCTACCGGTCGATACAAGAGGTACGTTATTATACAAGTCGAGCCAAGTGGTAGCGTATGCGGACGATATGATCATTTTGTCATTTGTGTATTTAGGTAACAAAATAATGAGAACTGTTAATAAAAGAGACAAAAGCGCCGAAGAATACAGCTCGCAAATGAAATATTTTATTCAGTTGTCACGATCTTGGAGTAAATATCATATTGAGTTATGACGGTCTTGAAGCCCAGTTGCGTATACAATACTGTTGCTGTCTGAAAAGTTTCTTTTAAGTAAAGATTTGAATTCTGTTTCATAACATGAATAAATAATTATATATAAAGAGCTTCATCTTTGCCTTTATTCAATGTTTTTTACTAATTTTATAATTACCCCTTAATACATTGGATTGTTCAGTAATTCATTTTTCTCATAGATGACGAGAACTGCATATTTCATGTATTAGTGATTGCTTTGTTTATATTATTATGTTCTATTTTGAAGAATAGACTTTAAACTATCTTCAGTCAAATACTGAGCGTCATTAGTAAACAACAAGTTGGTTAAAAATTAGCTTGAAAATGGAGAATCAAAGAGAGCATTATCAGCATATTTTATTGTTTTACTTCCGAAAGGACAAAAATGCGGTGCAAGCTCAAAATAATTGTGTGAAGTTGATGGTAAGGATGCCTTACTGTCAGCGTTAATTTGCTCGCTTTTGTTCTGAAAATTTTATTGTGTAAGACGCACCACATACTGGTCGTCCAACCACTACTGATGACGACAAAATAAAGGCGTTAATCGAAACTATATGCCATATTACAACTCGAGAGATAGTGGAGAAGCTCGACATATCAAATTCAACCACTTCCTTACCTTTCAACAGCTTGGTCACGTAAACAAACTGGATGTTAGGGTGCCTTGCGAGTTAAAAGAAATCCACCTCACCGAACGCATTAAAATATGCGACTCTTTCTTTGGATTGTTTACGACAACGTAGTCCAAAAACGATCATGAACCAAGCAAGACAAGCCCCCAGAATCGACATCCAAAGGCAATATTCACCAAAAGAGGATTATGCTTTCTGTATGGTGGGATTACAAGGATATCGTCTACTTTGAGCTGCTTCCAAGAAACTAACCTATTGATTCGAATGTCTACTGTCGTCAACTATCGAAACTGAACGAAGAAATCAAGAAAAAACGCCCTGAACTGGCCAATCGATAAGGCGTGATGTTCCATCATGTTAAGCTCAATTGGGAATTTATGCCAAATCCACCCTATAGCCCTGACTAAGCACTATCGGACTATCATTTGTTTCGCTCCCTTGAAAACAATTTGAATGGTAAAACTATCGATTCCGATCAGTTTGTTAAAAATGAGTTAAACCAGTTTTTTGCTCCTAAAAACCAAGGATTCTTCAAACGTGCAATTTTTCAACTTAACAAAAGATGTGCAAAAAGTCATCCAACAAAATGGTTAATGTATCATTGATTAATATTTGTTGTTAATATAAATAAATTTACTTTGAAAAACCTGAAAAAACTACATTAATTATCGAACAGCCCAATAGTAATGGTGATGATGATGCGATTCATTTATCCTAACTGTGTCTGTATTTATTATTTATTTTGTTAAACTAACATAATACTCGTTGTTGTGAGTGTAGTTTTGGTATCCCATCCATAGTTCTAACTTCTATTGGGGTATGATGAATAAGGATATGACCGAAGCTTGAATGAATAAGTTTTAAGTCTGTGCTCCGGCATGTTGCTGATTCAATCTCTGGCTCAACCTCATGAGCTCTTGCTGCTTCACCCAAATTTTACAGTGCACGATAAAAGGTTCCCTCAATGTCAATAAACACTGCTAGTGCAGGGACTCCTCGATTTTTTTCAATAAAGTGCAGTTTCACAGGATTTTTTCTGTTGATATGTATGTGATGGATTACAGTGAGGATTCCTTCTCTTTTTCGTACGTCTTATGTATCGGTCTACAAGCATTTCCAGTACCATGTTAGACTGATAGGAAGTTTCTAAGCTCAGAGTGGTTACTTCTTCCGGGTTTCGGAATAAAGATAACTCTGACTATCTACCAAGACGCACCATCAACTTATTAGACGTCATAGCAGGAACAATATCATAAAATCCAGTGTAATTTAAATTTACCGAAAGAGTCCAGAGCATGTTGGATTCCATTCTATTTAATCATTTGCTTGCTACGTTTCAGCTTCTCGCTCTTGCTCTTCCCCCTTGCAGTAGCATGAGCACGATGGTTGAGGGTACCTAATAGACGACATGATCAAACTTCATCAGAACTTCTAAAGAATCCAGATTCGATTCCAAAAAGGTGCCACCAGATTTCTTAATTGAATCTTGCTTAACAGTATGATTCTTACTGGGAACTTTGTATAGTTTTGCAGTCTCCTGTATTCCTACAGCCTCTTCACAAACCGTTATATAAGATGCACGTTTAGTCTCTTACTTTCCTCTTATATTCGCCTTGCGAGGTCCTGTAGTTCCACTAGTCAACCTCTGATTTCGTTTGCAGAACTCTCCTTAGCAATCTTTCAATGATTCTCGAAGCTTTTGCAGTTCGTGGTTCCACCACGAAACTGTTAGCTTTTAAACAGTGGTTTAGAGTTGTGTTCAATTCTTCAACATTCCTTTCGACAATTTGTCTAGTTTTGGATTTTAGGTGGTACAGATAATTTCCCCGCCAGTTTCAATTCCTACGTCTTTCAGTCTGCCTTTCTAAAGCTCCTGAATGGCCGCTCGAAGTTTATCTGTGTGCTGACATGAAATTTAACATATCTATGATCAGAAAGCAAATTTTATTCCAGACCTTCCATTCTTGAATCGCATGTGCTATCCTTGGCGTTGCGAGAGTGATGTCTATCTTTTCCTCTGTATAGGACGTGACAAAACTAAGTTCGGATCTTATGTTCAAAATTGTCAGTGCACTATATATTATAAATTCCCACAGGTTTTCACATCGTCAATTGCAGTTGCTACTGCCCCATATATGGTGTCTGTATTGACATCACAACCCAATATCAAGTCAATGCCACAATGGACCCAGCGTAACCTTCCACCTCCCACAGCAATCTGCTTGGTGGAGTTAGAACCGTGTCATATAGAAGGTAGGCAACAATAATGTCATGCCAATCCATGTCTTCTTTATACGATATCTTCACTGCGACCGTATCTTGGTTTGTGAATTGTCTCAAAAGAGACGCTCCCACATTTGTAGGGACTACCAATATATTAATCACCCATACCTTTACCTTTAATATGTAAGCGTTCCGCTTACATATTAAAGGTGAAGAGACAATGGCATGCTGCAAGTTAATCTGGGTCGAGGATAAATATACAATCTTACCCGACATTCTCTCTTCATTCGTCCTCCTTTGGAAAAGGTGACCTTAATCCCCCATTGGAACAGATGATGGTGCGACCTCAAGGCAGCCCTCAAAAAATCCACATTGGCCTAATCCATCTTGACCACCAGAGCAGTTTTCAAGTTATTGACTTGCACGTTGCTGCTTTGCTTACAGGAAATTATCTTCCAGCTTTGCAGTTATATTTCTGAGGCAAGCGTTAATGTTTATAGGATCCTTGACTATTGTTGAGATTCTAATTACAGCCCTAATCTGCTTAATGACTGTGCCTTCTTTCAAAAGGGTGAACTTCGCACCTTACAAGCTTTAGCCTTGGGGCCTTCCACTTAGTTGCACCATTTCTTGGTTCGTTGGCTGACCATTCAGACGCGAGATGTCTCCACTGACGAACAGTCCATTCATTCTGTATGGAACAGTGATATTCCTCAAGATTCCGAATAAGTGATCGGAGCATACTCTTTCGCTCTCAAAATCAACTGGGCGTCGATTGCTCATTCCAATCAGAACAACCAATGACTTTGCAGCAGCTTCTACATAGTTATCTCATGTCCAGGTTGACGCATTAGAGTGAGTCTGTTTTTCTGAACCTCGAATATTAATCGACGTTTTCAGGCTACTAGATGTTACCGCCGTACAGTGTTGTGGTTTAGATGAGTCCTCACCAGACCTGTTCTTCTTCTGCGGCTATGCACCCCAGAGCACACTTCTTCCTTCCTTCCACTAGCGAGCGTCAACATACGCATGACTATGCGGTGAGTAGAGTATGAATGCATTGTGTTCTGGTTAGTGCTTTAGAACCCGGTGCGGAAGAGCTACTAAACCCAGTTGTCACCTCTGGAGGATTGGTTGGCTATGTCGCTTCATCGCAAATGACTCCTTAGTGCAGCAAAGATGCCTGCAAGGATTATGTAATAATTTATCACGTTCCTGCGTCGAGATTTCCCGCAGAAATCGCCGATCGTGCCATCAACTTGAAATCCTGAAGCCTAGAAACGCGCCAACAAACTGTATCATAATGATCTATAGTTCGGACAGTCGACAGTCTACTAATTTGGTAGCTGTTTGTTGGCTAGCAAGTTCAGCGAGGAGTTCGGTTGTAGATCGGACGATTAGTAGACTCGCTCCATTACATTAATATCAGCCGCAAAAATTTCTCGAATTTTAGACACATTTCAACTTTCTTCCTTTCTGTCTAGTCTACGTTACTCGCACACTTCTTCGTTAACCAAGAAAAAATCAAAACCAATAAAGAAATTGGTTCACCAAATCCCGAAACCGTCGTGCTGTCAGAAACTACTCTACTTTAATACATAGTAGGCGTAAATTACGTTAAGTGAATAGGTACAAAAAATCAAATAAGTAGCATTGCGAACTCGACCCGAATGCGTTTAGACAACAGTTGCGCATTATGTACACTAACCACTTCAGTAACATACTGACCTGTATGTTTACCTTACTTCTGAAAAAAATCCACTACTGGAAGGACAGAGCTTGTTTTACTTCAGCAATGAATTATAATGACTCGTGTAATTCTTTGTATGTCATTTTACAGCTTTTTCGCGCTTTTTTCTGATTTTGCTTCATAATACTAGAATTTTAGCAATTTTGGTTTGTATATTATTTCATTTCTCAATAATTTAAACAAAAAACTAACAATTAGGGAGCTAGATTGGATAGTCAAAAATTTATTATTCGTTCCTAATTAAATCGCTCTTTTGTTTGAGTGAGTTGTCAAAATTATATACATATCTGTATTAGGAAAAACAAACACTTCTTATTTACTACTCTTCACCTACTATGCATAATTGAAAAATAAAGGAAAAAAACTGTAATAAACTTTTTTTAATGTTTTTCGTTGTATTTGTGGCGCATTTTGTTGCATCATTCTAGTTTTTCTTTGGAGACGCACAGTCTGTACCCAGCGCTTCTGTTGAACGGTTCGCTTTCGGTCAAGTTAGTTATTGTTCGCAGCGAAAAGTTCTGGTGTAGAGTGCTATCTGGTTCCCCCTGTTTTCCTACTTCCAGTGTGATTCTGTGCACAGTTTTTAACTAATACCGTGTTTGACTGGCCCTTTTTAACCATGGCCTCCGACTCCGGAGGAAAGCGAAAACAAAACTACTATTCGATTCTGGACTCCGTAAATAAAATCACTAAAAGCCCCCCACATAAAAAAGAAAAACAACGTGAAACACCCTCCCATGATGTTTTTAACTTCCCCGAGCTACAGAGCGCGGCGCCCCATAAGAGTGATTCTCCAAAGTTTGTCTTAATTAAAAGCAAAATTCCAAATAAGAATCTAAAATCCCATAACATATTTCTTCTTTCTAAATCTCTAAATTCCGTTATTTCAAATCCACTCAGCATCAATTTCACAAGAGACGGTGATATTCTCCTACTTACGAAAAATGAGCTACAAGCAGCTAAGCTTTGCAAAGTAAAAACCTTACCTGGTATATGTGATGTATCCATCGACCTTCACCAAAAATTGAATACAAGAAAAGGTGTTATTTATGCACCCATACTAACAGACTTAGATGAAAAATGTATAGTTGAGGGTCTAAGCCAGCAAAAGGTAATCGAATGCCAAAAGATTACAAAATTTTCCAATGGAAAATCCCAAAATACTCCGTTACATATTCTTTCGTTCAACGAATACACCCTTCCAAAAGAAATCAAAGTCGGCTTCATTAACGTGAAAGTCAAACCATTCATTCCAAAGCCATTACAATGCAAAAATTGCTTCAAATTCGGACACACCAAGAAACACTGCCAAAGCCCCTCATCTTGCGATATCTGCACCTTGCCAATACATGATCCAATCCCATGCAATAGTATTCAGTGTATCAACTGCAAACAAGAACACTCCGCTCTTAATAAAGCATGTCCAACACACACAAAAAAACAACGCATACTAGAGTACAAAACATTGAACAAATGCTCGTTTCGACGACTTATTCATTTACGCAAAGCTAACTGATTCAATACTCTTCCAACACAAATTTAACTCCATAATATTAAAGATTTCAGAATGGTGTCGTAAATCAGGTGCGAAAATGTCACCAACTAAATCCAAACACATACACATCTGTAACAAATACAATTGTTTGCCTTTACATCTCACTCATGAGAACTTTGTGATCACTAATACAAATAATCTTAAGATACTAGGCTTAACGTTTACTAATAAGTACTTTTGGTCTCAGCACATAGCCATCTTGCGAAAATCTCTAGATAAAAAATTAAATTTAATAAAATGTTTGAGTAGTTTTAAGTCAGAAGCTCACCCACACTGCATAATCCAAATAATAAAGTCAATAATGCTATCAAGAATTGATTATGCACTTTCAATTTATGGACACACCTGCAAAACACAGCTTCAAAAAATTAAAACGGTATATCACTCAGCAGCAAGGAAAGCAATTGGAGCATTTCGGACGACACCTATTCGATTTATATTAGCGGAAACTGGTCTACCATCAATTGAAAACAGGCGAAATCAACTTACAGGAAGACTTATCTCAAAACTCCTCGAATCAAAAAACTCTATTCTTCAAAATGACGTCAGCTCGGCTCTTTCAAGGAAATCAGAACCAAGGCGCCAATCATCAATTTTACGTTCCTTAAACATGATAAAGCAGTTAGGAGTTTCAATTATTTTCCCAGCGCAAGCCAAACCCAACCCTCCGCCATGGACTTTTCCAGCACATTGCATTATAAACAACCTAAGCGTTTACAATAAAAAACAACGAACCATTTAATATACCAACAATCGTTCAATGAAATTGTACAGCCATTTAAAACCAAAGGTTGGAAACTCATTTTCACAGATGGTTCTAAAACTGAGTTTAACACAACTTTCGCAGTTACAACGGAAGACGGGAAGATAATTAAATTAACACGGCTGAAAACTTACAACTCCATCTTCACTGCTGAGCTAGAGGCAATATGCACTGCAACACTGTTCGCTGCAAAATCACCTGGTAAATACATAATCTGCACAGACAGCCATTCCTGCATAGATGCTCTTCTGAACCCGAGCAACTTAAACCCAACAATCAGCATAATAAAAAACACCATCTCTTACAAAAAAAATAAATTGAAAATTATGTGGATACCAAGCCATTCGAAGATAGAGGGGAACGAATATGCTGATAGCGCAGCAAAATACGCACAAAACGCTTCAATCCTCACCACGATAGCTTACAACAACAGAGATTTATATAAATTGATAGATGACCATATAAACGAACTCACATCCGTGGAATGGAACAATATTATCCACCACTACAAAACAGTCAACCCCCTGCGGCAACCCGCGTCCTATCCAAACAACATTCCATCGCATCAACTTCGTAACTTCATCAGACTAAGGCTAGGACACACAAAACTAACTCATGAACACATCCTGCAGAAAAAGCAACCAGAACCATGTCCACTGTGCAATCATCATCTCATCTCTGTCCAGCATCTGCTAGCTGAATGCGAAATTGTAAGATCATCCAAAACTCGCTGTAATGTAGAAAATGATTTGATGACATACATATCAACAACCTCTGAAGCCAACATAAAGAACATATATACATTACTCAATCTATTAAAAATTACATTATAGCTTAATCTACTACCAATTATAAATAATATCTCCCATTAAATTCAATTAAAAAAAAAACTATATCTATGTAAGCCTAAGGCCTTTGTTGCTAGCGCTTAAGACGTTTGTTACATTGTAATTTTAATTACTTTGTAACTCCTATTAATAATAATAATAGTTCTTTGGAGACGATGGTAATCAATCGAACTCCTCTCCAAAAAATGTTGCACACTCATTCAATTTTGGTAAAACTGGACCAGGGGCTATAAAATGCAGAGTGCGAATAGTTTCTCGATTGAATGCAATATTTATGCTTAGATGTATGTTAATATTTGCAATTTCACAATTTCTGTGTGTTATTTTTTTCGACTCTTGTTTCATTCATTATAAATATGATTACTATTTATTTGATGAATTATAATTATGCATAGATAGTATTATTTAAGAAAACAATTGAAGAAAAATAATGTTGCCATAGAATTTTACTTTTTTAGTAAAGAAAAGAGGAACCGTGTTAGCACATATTACTTCAGTTAATTTTTAATTGTAAAAAATAAAAATAATAATGTTTGACTAAACTTCTCAAACCGGTCTTCTTCTTTCGCCGCCGGTGAGAACCAGGAAGAAGACCCGCTTGATGGCGAGGCACCTTCACTCAACCTGTAGTGAATAGTTGTTATATGTTATATAAATGTCCGTAAAGGACTGAAGCGATGGTCTGCTGCCTCGGCGAAAGAGGATGGTGAAATCCGCCGAGATTGGCCTTGTCTAAGGACGCGTGGATGCGCTGGCAGGCTAGCATTGCGGTGTCGTGGGGCGGGTTATTTACCCTAGCACAAGGACCCACTACAAACAAATTTCGCATTCACGAATTGAAAAGGGTCTAATGCCGGTTGACTGGTGTCGAGGCCGAGGTAACCTACTAAGGGATGAAATTGCTTATAGCCAGTAACAAACTGGGCCGGGAGGAAACAGGTGGACTTAAGAGCAGACTTCGTCGTTACCGACGATACTTATAACCCACAAGTAAGAGTGGGGCATCCAGGTGGCAGCGGTGCCCTCCTAACCGGATCAAGATCCGAATGTAGACGTGGCTATATATTTCCCATTTAAGTGAACAACTCATACAAACATAATTTGTATGAATTTTTCCATTAAATGAAAAACATAAACGTGGCCAATTTATGTGATAGTATTATGCGATGGAATCACATAACACAAAACCATAAAAGATCACGCGAGCGAAAGGCCACTCTACCTGGCAAGAGCCCCTTTAACGCATCACAAGGGAGGAGCTCGCCCAATGGCTAGCTCATTATAGTGGAGGGCCGGCCATCGTTGCGGGTCCCATACCCGGTCAGAGTTAATGAAAGGAAACACCGAGTTTATCTCTCGCTTTATCAAACATTTCTATTTCTATAATTTTTATACTTTTACAAATGTACTTTGAGAAAAATTCAAACAAGTATTTCCCCAACATAAAATATAAACTCAGAAAATTGAGCTCTCATAAAAAAATACAAGAATTTCGAAAAATGCCAAAAAACAACTTTCATTATCTTTGCTAAACTTTAAATTGATCATTTCACCCTTTTTACATCAAGTTAATGTAAATCTATACGATAATTTTTTGCTTTACAGTGAGGTTTCATTGCTTTTTTGCGGATATCGATCTCGATTTTCGGATGGCTCCTATAGCTTGAAAATAACTTATGAAATTCTTTCGTAGCTACACGATTGATTATTTTCAAATTTTTTCTGAAAAATTATTAGAGAAGAAAAATGTTAGAAGAAGGCGGCTTCGACGTGTGTACTAATTCTCATCGGGCCATCACTCTTATATACACACCGGTGATGTATCTTATAAGAGCTATCAGAGCCATCCGAAAATCGAGATCGATATCCGCACGAAGCAATGAAAGCTCACTGAACAGGAAAAAAATTATCGTATAGATTTACATTAAATTGATGAAAAAAGGGTGAAATGATCAATTTAAAAAGCTTAGCAAAGACAAGTACTTACAGGAGAAATTTAACCTGAACATAATTCATAGTTACAAAAACATATTGAGTTCGCATAAGTAGGAAAAATAAAAATAGCTATTTCACCTCTAAGCATGGTGGTCGCCATCACCGGTGTGTATCTAATAAGAGTGATGGCCCGATGAGAATTAGTACACACGTCGAAACCACCTTCTTCTAACCTTTTTCTTCCCTAATAATTTTTCAGAAAAATTATCAAAATAAGCAACTCAATCATGTAGCTACGAAAGAATTTCATAAGTTAACTTTCATTGAAAAAGAGAAAATTTAAAAATGCCAAAAAACCAACTCCCAAAATTTAGAAAATTTAAATAAAAATGATAAAGCTCGTAACTTACATAAACAAAATACAAAATCCAACATTCTCGCCGGGCGGCCGCTGGTGATGTGGTGCTGCCTGAAAAAATTTTCCAAACTTATATTTGAAGTACGTCATGAGAGCTTACACAAATTTTTTACGATTGACACTTTGAATGGGGAGGGAAATATCAAATTACGCTTTTGCACTATATGTAAATTAACTTCCTCAATTAAATATGCTATTAAGACGAGCTGCTTTGGGTCAACTACATCAACAAGTTGTTTCGTTATAGCTAAGTAAATTAATGTTTAAACAAAATGTCTTGCATCAAAAGCTAAATCATCCTCGAAAACCGCACTCATTTGCCCTAATAGTTAGCGAATCAAACGCCGATCAATCCATTAGTCCAGCAAGACACAATTCTTCAAGTTCAATGCAAGGAAATTGAATTGAATGCAAAAAACTAATGACACTAAAATACCATGAAGAGTTATGTAACGAAAAAATGTCTGAAAAATTCCAACATCGTAATCAGCATGTTTCTGCACGACCTAAATCACTGGTGGTTGGTTCGCGCGTTCATCCACTCATGCAAACCTTCATGTAACGAGTCTCAACCCAAATAAGTAGAATCAAATGAGTGAAAGTTTGTCGCTGATTGTTCGGGAAGTTTATTTTTATATAGCGTGATTTCAAGTGATCAAAATTTCGTACTTCACACACAAATAAGTACACTCCATTTAGTTTCTACCGTTTCGATGCCTTTTGAGGGATTTATATGATAAAGAGAACCGTTAAAGGATTCTAATGTTTAGCTGGGAGATAGATTTGTCTAAGTTTCACGGGTAGAGGCGTTTTCATGGAAAAACTGCCTACGTAGAAATGGCAAACCGAACAAAACACAGCTTCAACGACGACAACAGTGCGTACATCCACGGGGATGCTGCATCAACCAGAGCGAATGCAATGATAATAATCCACAGGCAATTGACGGATCTCAGCTTAATCCACGCGCTATTAACTATCGGTCCAATGGGCTTTTTCAGACGCAGCGTTAAAAGTGAGCGTTAAACAGGTTATATGGGCAAGGAGAGTGAGAGGCATTGAGGGAACCTGATGGTAAAAACAAGCCAACATTTTTTAGAGTGAACGAGCGTAACGTACATACACAAACGCATTTTGTTGATCATTTGGTGGGGGAAATTTTATACAAACGCCGGTAATCATTCCGAATTGAACATTCGATGAAGAAGGAAGTCGTCATGAAACGATTGCCTTTCTTTAATTTGCGTGCAAAAATGGATGCGTGGATGTGAGAAGCTACGCGTTATTTAATAAATTTATTAAAGCGGAGGCCATGTTCAATTTCAGGAAACAACACGACTAATATCACGATTTCAATAAAGTTAAATTGCCTATTGTAAATCCATAGAAAATTAACAGTACGCATAATCTTCATAGAATCACATTATAATAAGCCAGTTGACAACACAACAAGAAAAATATGCGACTAAAAAGGATATTCAAATTTGGAATTTATTTTTCAGAAAGCGGAAAAACACGGAGGTTCTAATAAATCCAATGAAGTTTGGATCGACAAACTTTAACAATCATAAAATACATTTTTCATTCCAGTTTTTGTTACCTCGTGCACAATTCAAGGCTAAAACATCAATTCTCAATCGCTTATCTCTCTGTCTTCGCTCTCATGTTGTCCGCACGACGTTTAACGATCAAATGATCCTTTTGACACATACACTCGCAAGACGTGTATCGTATACAAAAATAGGTTGGCTGAACTATGCAACGTGCAAAGATAAGGGCGTAAGCGCGAAACCTGTTTGGATATGGGTTTTTACCATTCCCGTGTGAAAGAGCCCAATGAATTCACTTTCCACTCACGGATTACACTTCGTCAATTTTGCAATAGAACATGAATGATCTCTCTAGGAAAACTACATAAACAATACTATTCCGATTTTCATTGTTTTATTGCAGCCACTATCCAACCGTAATGGTCCATCGTATGCTAATCGAATCTACTTTTTATCGCAAATTTCGATTTTCCAGCTGCTGGCGCGCTTCTCGCAATGCGTTCTTGGTGACGAACAATAATAGACTTCCCGCTGTTGTCAGTCGTCCCGTGTTCTCTGTGTCGCACCGGGACTCGACCCGTTTCCCATTCATTCCGCTGCACACTTGCGTTCGCCAATGCAATACGGGTATGTGCAGCGGGAAAAGGTGTTGCCATGTCCGCATATCAATTGCAGATTTAAATTATTAAAGTATGAAAAATAATATTATAGAAAAATTCAAATTATAATAGAAAAAGGTAAAAATATATAGAATTTAATTATAACGAAAGATTTAAATTTAATATAGAGAAAAAAATGATCTAATATTTATATTTAATAAAACATAAAAAAATCGAAACTATTTTATGATTTATAACTATAAATTGAATAATAAAAATAAAGGTCTTTTCCAGAACTGCTATTAAAATTTCGGATATGTGTTATGAAGGTTTTCGAGCAGTTTGCTTAGGCGACTGTTCGATTACTACAAACTAGCCATCGGGCTGTGATTTTTTCTTTGTTGTAGGGGCTGTCGCCGGGATGGAGATCCTTGTATGTAGACTCGCACCATCGGGACCTTAGGTCTGGCTGGGAAGGGTGCGAGGGTGCATCAATCCTATCAGGATGTCCCACCTCTTATCGTGAATTATCATTTTTCAGGACAAGGATAAGGTCGCACCGCCGATAGCGTGCAGGTGAGCACCAATATTTGGCTCTCTGAGGCAGCAGGTTACCGCTGCAAGTCCTTTACGTACGTTTTTATCGATAAAAAAATGCACTAAAACTTTTGCCTCTTTTTCTAACCCGTTCCTGCAGTGAGAAACAGACTTTCATATGCTAATGCTATTTGCGGGGCCAAAAGAGAGCGAAGGGTTGTCTATTTATTGTTTTCTCTTTCACACTCCTAGCAGAATTTCTCTATACTGGATCGTCAGTCTATGTCTTATATGTCTATGATATTTTTAAGGAGTGAAACTACAATAACAGACAAAAAATCGCTGCATTAATTTAACAATTAAATGCAATTGCATCCCTTAAATATGCTGTTTATTTAAATTGGTAATTATTTGAGTTAGCAAACATTACAACAAATCAAGTTTATCGATTTTATCCGAATTGGTGGTGGGTATTGATTTTAGGTTAAAACTACATCGCTATCATCTCATTAACGTGTTAATATTTGTAAAAATTTGTTATTATTACTACCAGTACTGTTAGTTGTGTTTGTGGGCGTTGAACTACTGTTACGATCAGTACGATTATGTACCTTCAGATTTAAATTTGGGAACTAAGAATTGTGGCCACCTTTTGTAGCATATTTATTTTTTATTTCTATATAAAACACAAGCTGATACAATTTACGTACGACTGAGACGATTGCATGTTGATGTAAAATGGGTGAAATGATCAATTTAAAAAGCTTAGCAAAGACAAGTACTTACAGGAGAAATTTAACTGAACATAATTCGTAATTACCAAAACATTTTGAGTTCGCATAAGTAGGAAAATTAAAAATAGCTCTCTCACCTCTAAGCATGGTGGTCGCCATCACCGGTGTGTATCTAATAAGAGTGATGGACCGATGAGAATTAGTACACACGTCGAAGCCGCCTTCTTCTAACATTTTTCTTCTCTAATAATTTTTCAGAAAAATTATCAAAATAAGCAACTCAATCGTGTAGCTACGAAAGAATTTCATAAGTTGTTTTCAAGCTATCGGAGCCATCCGGAAAACGAGATCGATATCCGCGCGAAGCAATGAAAGCTCACTGTAGAGCAGAAAATTACTATATAGATTTACCTTAAATTGATGTAAAAAGTGTGAAATGATCGATTTAAAGTTTAGCAAGGACAAGTACTTACAGGAGAAATTTAACCTGAACATAAAATATATTGAGTTCGCAAAGTAGGAAAATTCAAAATAGCTCATTCACCTCAAAGCATGGTGGTCGCCATCACCGGTGTGTATCTAATAACAAAACACCTTCTTCTAACAATTTTCTTCCCTAATAATTTCTCAGAAAAATTATTATAGCAACTCTATTATGTAGCTCTAAACAAGGAATTTTCATAAAGATTAACTTGCCTATGTAACTGCTAGGCATTCTGCAAACACGCATCAATTCGCCATATGAAAATGCAGCTCCATCATTTCTTAACTCGATAAGCAATATGATATTTTGAGATGTCATCGATCAACACCGCATATGAATTTGTTGTATTCAGTAACAGCACTTGGTCTCGGAACCAAGATTTTTTTATCATCTTGCTCCAAAACACGAACATAGACTGTTGGTGCAATTGCAGCGACATTGTTATTTTCCATTTTGTCAATCGCAGGTTTGTAATATCGATTTTGATGGTTTCACAACCCCACGGACCTTTTGTCGTCTTTTTTTCATATTTTTCAAAGTGAATTTATTTATGTTAACAACAAGCTTTAAACAATAATGTATAGACCATTTTGTTGGATGACTTCTGTCCATCTTTCGGTAAGTTGCAAAATTCAACGTTCGAAGAAGCCTTGCTTTTTAGAAGCGAAGAACTGGTCCAACACATTTTTAACAGCCTGATTAAAATCAAAAGTTTTACCATTCAAATGGTTTTGAATGGAGCGAAACAAATGATAGTCTGATGGTGCTAAGTCAGGACTATAGGGTAGATGTGGCATCAGTTCCCAATGGAGCTCCATTCACTTTGGATGGGTTATCAAAGAGGTGTGGGGTCTGGCGTTATCATGATGGAACATCACGCCTTTTCGATTGGCCAGTGTAGGGCGTTTGTTCTTAATTTCTTCATCCAATGTCGATAGTTGGCGACAGTAGACATTCGAATCAATATGTTGGTTTTTTGGAAGCAGCTCAAAGTAGACTATACGATTGTAATTCCACCACGCAGAAATATTGGCTTTGGATGTCGATTGTGGGGGCTCATCTTGCTTGGTCCATGATCGTTTTTAGACTACGTTATCGTAAACAATCCATTTTTCATCACTCGTTATGACCCTTTTTAGAAATGGGTCCTTTAAGTTATGATTCAGCAAGGAGTCGCATATCCTAATGCGTTTGGTGAGGTGGATTTCCTTCAATTTGTGAGGAACCCAAACATCCAGTTTATTTACGTAACCAAACTGTTGCAAGTGTAAGTAAACGGATGAATTTGATATGTCGAGCTTCTCTGCTATCTGTCGAGTTGTCATACGCCGGTTGGTTTCGATTGATGCCTTTGTTTTGCTGTCATCAGTAGTGGTTGGACGACCAGTATGTGGTGCATCTTGCACATCTTGCGTTCCGTAAGCCTACACACAATTTCTTTCGAGCTTGCACCGCATCTTTCTCCTTTTGGGAAGTAAAACAATAAAATATGCCGATGATGCTCTCTTTGATTGTCAATTTTCAAGCTAATTTTTAACCAACTTGTTGTCTGCTTATAATGCTCAGCTTTTTACTGAAGATAGACTAGCCTCCAATCTTTAAAATAGTATATAATAATGTAAGCCACTTAATCACTACTCTATGAAATATGCAGTCCACGTCATCTATGAGAAAAAAAAACGACATGAATTATTGAACAAACCACTAGATATATAAGTAAGGAAAACCAGTAAATAAGTTATAGAAAAAGAAATTAAATGGCAAATACTTCTCGGGGGAGATCATTTATCATATTTATCAAAGGTGCTACACATTTGTCAAAGTTTTCCTCGAAAATAGAATTTAAATGAGAATTCCTCCCTTGCATAGTTTCAAAATTTACCATATATCCTGATGGAATACACAAAGACCATACTTTGAAACCAAAACGCAATGGTTTACCCTTTATAAACTGCTTGCAGACATGTCTACTAAAATAGGCCATCGTGATTTTGTCGTATGATAAATCTTGTCAAGATTTGGGTTTTTTTTTGTTCCGGCTGTCCTGTCATCTTCGAAGGGCACAAATTGCAATAGTTCCTGAAATTTGCTCCGCCGTATGCTATCGGAAACCAACACATTTTTCACTTCGTCGCCTTGATTCCACATATATCGCAATACGCCGTTAGTATAGCTGCTCATGTGGCGGTAAATTCTGCAATCTTCCCAGTTAGCAGAAGCAAATATCGTATTTCTGTTCGCTTCAATAGTAAGGTTTGATTTTTTTTCCGCCTTAGGCGTATATGTGAAGTGGGAAGCTTCTACACTATTAAGAGCATCTTTCGCTAGCTTGAAATCAGCCAATTTTTTTGTCTTAGTTTTGAGTTTATCAGCGGTCACTCTCTTAACTTCGAAATTGTCGAGCTTATGTTCAGCTGCCAATAGCCGAACACTATCCCTTTCACGCTGCCCAAAGACATCAATCGGTGGAACTTTCTCATTTATCTTATTATTTTTAATAGGAGAACCAGCATACACACCGGTTGGCTTCTACTCCTCCTTAGTTTTTGATTTAATATTTTCAATAACATTATTACTAGAATAACTAATATTACCTATGTTATCTTCGCACTCCATCTCAGTATCCATATCGTCATTCATCGCAGCAAGTACCGCATAGTAATTGGTGCTGTCGTTTGCTCCTCCTGCGCTCAGTATGTTTTCAGCATCATGGATTGCTGTCTTTGTTGCTTTATATATTTGAGCCTTTTGCATGGCTACTGTTTCTTCATTGGTCTTGTTTGTTGTCGCTTCTTTCTTGCCGGACGCATTTGGTAGCTTGACCCCTTTTGTTTTATTCACTTTTGCTAATGTCCGGACCATTTCCTCCAAATTTTGAATTCGGAGCTTTATCTCATAATTTTCTCTAGTGCTCGTAACCTTGGCATTTTCTCTGGTTACCCTTTCGAATTCTTCACCTGAAAGCATAATACGCTTGCCATGCTCAGAGCTTTCTTGGTCGTTTTTCCGTTTCATGCTTTTTTCATTCGTAGCATTAGAAATGCCTGACCCCGGGTCCCCCAGCGGTGGGAAGCCGTCGTGCTCCTTCATACCCCCGGCGAAAAAACATTTCTTCTTTTTTTGGCTTTTTTGGAATTTCCTCGCCATTAAAATCCAGATACTCGATAAATTATTCGAATAGTTCGACGATGTAATAAGTTTTTTTAAAAATTACTTTCTAATTGACGTTTTTAAAAATTGTTTTAATTTTTAAAAATTCTTGACTGGAGCTTTTAAAAACACGTCTATACGCAACGAAGCACCAGCTGTCTAATTCATTAGTGTGAAAAATTATGCTACAGGCAGATCATCTGTTGAAGACAAAATATTACCTTTTTATTTGGTCCAAGTTTCCAATGATAGCAGTCCGAGTACTCTCCAAAAGGTAAGGTACTTGAACTTTAGAGTTGTGAGGTTGGAACGCCTCCCGAAAACAGAGGTCAACCAGTGTTTCAGATGCCAAAGATTCGGTCATTCGACTGCCAAGTGTGCCATGCACTATCGCTGTGTTAAATGCAAAGATATTCATGCCCCCCCGGTGAATGCAAATTGGCTCAGATGGAGCCAAAAGAAAAATTATATCATGTTAACTGCGGTATACGAGTATTTGGTCATCCAGTATCATATCGAGGATGCCTCCGGTATCAAGATGCAAAAGTCAAGTTGTCCCAAAAACAAACTCAAGTACCATCCCTCGTTGGTTTTGTTGAAATTAAACCTGAAGAATGTCCGGAACTTAACCCGTTCGTACTTCAGGAGTGAGGTGAGTAGTCAATGGGCGGAAAAACAGAGGGTTATTAGCCTACAGGAGCCAGATGGCGTTTTGGCGAAAGTGAATAGCATATTCCGGAAGAAGTCTCGAGTGAAGGTATCGAAGTTTGAAGTCACTAGTGATGATATAAATCTTCTCGATAGGGCTGGTATCGAAATTGATAGTACGATTCCAGATAGTAATGGAAACAGGATTATATGTGATGGATTGCATAAACTTGCCCGGACAGGAAGTTATTTTGAATTGGTTCATCTACTGAACTCTGAGAGAGGGAATGAAATATTTTCAGAGGTCGTTGAAGCAAAAGTTTCCGACTTCAAATCACTCCTGAACGGCTACTCAATTCTTCATTTCAATGAAACATTAACATCTGACCTCATACCGAGCTTGAATCTTATTGATTATTTTGTCAGCTATAAAGACTTCTGTCTTATATTTCGCAGGATAAACAAAAAGAAATCATGTGATATCGATGGTGTCCAACTGTAGTTCTCCGACATTTGCCGGAGGTTGCATATTGTTCAACAACATGTTGAGCAATTCATATTTCCCAAATGAGTAGCTAAGGTATTTCCGATCTTGAAGAAAGGAAAAAATCTCCGAGCTGAAGTGATACTGAACAAAGCATTCAACGCCCACATTGAGAAATATGAGTTGATGCCGAATTGCCAATTTGGTTTTCGTACCAGGCATTCGACCATACATGTGATAACGAAAGTAACCTCAGGCATCTGTTGGAAATAAAACAGCAGAGAATGTGTTGGAGCGTGTCTCATTGATATGGAGAAAGCCTGCAATACGGTCTGGTTAAATGGACTAGTCTTTACACTCCTTCAGGACAAGTTCCCCAGACACCTTGTCGCCATGATGTGCAATATGTTGTACGGGAAATCGTTTGTTGTAACTGATAGAAATCTGACAACAATGTCCGAATTCAAGGTCTTGAATCGTATAAAGCAGGGAACGTTTACTCCGCCTCTGCTCTTCTCAATATTCATTCACAAGCTATTGAACCACTTTGACTTTAATGTCTCGCTAAAACGATCATTGGTAGCGTTTGTTGATGATCTGATCATCTATACGGTAGACCGTAAAGCTACAATAGCTTTAAAAAATGTCTAATAATGTGCAGTTGTACACTGGCAATTGGCGAATGAAAATCAATGCACAGAAGTGCGAAACAATTTTGTTTCGGACAACGCTGCAGGGGGTCAGTCAAGATCTGAAACGTAGTTAGAACGATTTCCACATCATGGCTGGGGAGGGTAGTTCAGAACGGGTCCCACATAAATCCTGTGTTCGATACCTCGGTGTTCATCACGATCAGTATCTGTACTATACTGAACATGTCAAAATCATGCTCAGTAAGACACAAAAAGTAGTCTCGCCCTACAAAACCTCTTTCATTCCAGATACATTGATCAAAAGGTCAAAGTTATTTGTTATAAGACCCTGGTTAGACCAGGTTTGACATATGCATGTCAGATCTGGTACAACCAGAGTGCAAGTACAATGGAAAGTTTAACAATTTTTGAAAGGAAATGTCTTCGTGCATGTACTGGCTTGTACAGAAAGCCTGAGACGGATTGGAAGCATTATATGTATATCGAATAGAAGAATTTTTCAAACTGCTACAGTGACAAGAGTCGACATCTTCATATTGAAACTTCTTCAGAATCATATCGTAAGATCTGTAACTGTGAGTGAAAACCCTTGGATTTCACAGCCGTTCTACCCTACATACGGGTATATTGCGACTTTTCTGGCTACTGGCTTCGTTCCTCCAGAAGCATTCGTGTATTTGGACATGAATCGATACGTTTTTGATTCTGACGATGTACCAATCACATATCAAATATATAGACGGGCCACCAATAAGAAGATAAAATATCCTCCGGGTTTGAGTTCACGAGACCAACAAATTCAATGGAGATACTCATTTGCTAGATTTGTTGAGGCTGGTCGAGCTGAGATGGAGCAATCTATTTTCAGTTTTTGTGTTTTTCGTTACTTAGTTTTAGAGTCTCATTTCATTAGTGCTACATCTAGTGTTGTTGTTCATTTGTGTTAAAAATTAGGGATCTTCTTTGTAGCACTACAGCATCTCTCGGGCCTTCGCTTAGAGATAGTTAAAGTATCTCATTTTCATGACTGTATTGATTTTTTTGGAAGTTGGTTTGGTCAGTACCATGCTCCCGTGTGCTTGCTCAGCTATGATATGATCTGATTAAGTCAGTACATATCACCACTGAGTGAACACTCGTAGTCCGTCCGAAAAATCCCCTGAACTAAATCACGTTGCTCCCAACGAGATTTGAACCTAGGACCTTCGGCTTATGCGTTCATGCTCTATCTACAAGACCACACAGACTACTCGAGGATAGGTTAGGTATATTTTATGTTTATTTATTACGTTTAGAGATAAGGTTAAACGCTTAGGTTAGGAATATTGCGGTAGAGGTTTTTTATTATAAGAAGTTTTTGATTGAATTTTGTTAGAATCAGGTTATAACACATTAGGTGTAGGATTAAAGTTCACAGTTGTGCTAAAATTATAAATAATTTGGAAATAGTGTTGGTTGGTTTTTTCTCCTTTTTTCAATCGAATCATAAAATATTTAATAATCTTAATTAATTTGAATTTGCTGTAGTTTTTTTTGTCAAATGTGTTTAACTGATAACATATAAATTTAGAGAGCCATTTCGGTTTTTTATTGTTTGGAATTTGCTTTATATTTTAAAATTTGTAACGATTAGTATTGAATAAAGCGCTTTTGAGTTTGACTTTGACTTTCTGTTCGCTTCGTATAGTGGAATTTGGCTTGTCGTGGCTTCAATACGAAGTAATCGCTTTCCAGGAGATGACGGGGGCTGAAAGTCAATGGTTCATTTGAAAAATCCTTTTCATTCTCAAAAAACGCCACAACTGTCACGTCTCCAACTAATGCACAATTATATATTTCGTGATTCCCAATTCGATCGCCTTTTTGCGTTATGATTGCACAGGTTGCCCGAAGCTGTTTCACCTTCGTCTTCATTGCCACCATCCTCTCCTGAAAGGTTCCCATCGAATTCTGGTGGTCCACTATAAATTGTATCCCGAGCATCAAAAACCGCATCTTCATCTTGAAGTGCTTGTAAATAGTCTAGCGATTCGCACAATGATAGTTTGCTAGTAAAAAAAATTACAAATGTATTCACGAAAACTATTGAACTGGCGCCAAAATAAATATACATCGTGACGAAAAAAGCACAAAAACTAATAAAATAATAGGACACGTATACAGAAATGCATCCCCCTCGTAGTTTTTTGCCATATGGCAATACCGACAAAAATGACGAAAAAACTGGACGAAAATAGTTTGCTTGTTTCAAGTAAAATAAGTACTATAAAACTACAAGTCTTCTGGTGTACAGTGAACATACGAGTAATTGCTTTACGATAGCACTTCCACAAAAAAATCCACTAAAGAACATACTTTTTCTTGTAATCCATATCAGTATTTTCCGCAGTTTATGTTTTTCCTTGCTACTTCAACGTACAAAGCAATACTCTCATGAAACTGCAAAAGTAGTTTCTAGAAACACTTCTCTGTGAACTCTAACTAGCCATTTGGTTGTACATGCATTCGTTCCTTTACAATTCTACGTCTAGCACTCGTTGCGTGTAGACGTGTTTTTAATTTGCTCAAGAATTTTTATAAATTAAAATAATTTTTAAAAACGTCAATTAGAAAGTAATTTTATAAAGAAACTTATTGCATCGTCGAACTATTCGAACAATTTATCGAGTATCTGGACTTTACCTGCGAGAAAGTTTCAAGAAAGAAGAAAAGTTTTTTTCACCGGGGGGATGGAGGAGCCCGACGGCTTCCCACCGCGGGAGGACCCAGAGCTAGGTATTTTGAAAATTACGAATGATAAAATAAACAAGCGGAAAAATGAACAAGACAATTGTGAGCATGGAAAGCAAAATGACGAATTAAAACTCCGGATACAGAGTTTGGAAGATATGGTCCGGACGTTGTCAAATGGGAGCAAACCAAAAGTGAAGCCACAGAATACGTCCGGCAAAGAAGAGCCGATATTAAATAAGAAGAATGAAAAACAGGAAACAACAACAACAAGCAAGACTAACGAGAAAGCAGTGCCAACATATAAAACGAAATCGCAAGATATGAGCAAGACAATCCATGATGCTGAAAATATCCTGAGCGCAGGAGGAGCGAACGACAGCGCCAATTATTATGCGGTGCTGTCTGCAATGAACGAAGAAATGGACATCGAGATAGAGAGCAACGATAACATAGGTAATATTGATAGCAGTAATAATTTCATTAAATATTTAAAATTAAAAAATAAGCAAAAGGAGAAGAAGCCAACCGGTGTGTCTGCTGGTCCTCCTAATAAAATTAATAAGGTAAATGAAAAAGTTCCTCATATAAACGTTTTTGGGCAGCGTGGAGGAGATATGGTTCGGTTATTGGCAGCCGAACATAAAATCGAGAACTTCGAAGTTAAAAGAGTGACTGCTGATAAGCTCTCGATCAAGACAAAGACACTGGCTGACTTCAAACTGGCGAAAGATGCTCTTAATAGTGTCCAAGCTCCCCACTTCACATATACGCCAAAGGCGGAAAAAAATCAGACCTTCCTGTTGAAGGGCTTGGACTGTGGGGAGAATACAGTTGATCTCCTTGAAATGTTACAGGAAGCAGCACCAGCTGTTAAGTTCATGTGTGTGAAAAATTTTGCCACAAGGAGATCAACTGTAGAAGGTAAAATATTACCATTTTATTTAGTCCAAATTTCCAACGACAGCAGTCCGAGTGCCCTCCAACAGGTAAGGTACTTAAACTTTAGAGTTGTGAGGTGAGAACGCCTCCAAAAAGCTGAGGTCAACCAGTGTTACAGGTGTCAAAGATTCGGTCATTCGGCTGCCAATTGTGCAATGCACTATCGCTGTGTTAAGTGCAAAGATATCCACGCCCCCGGTGAATGCAAATTGGCTCAGATGGAGCCAAAAGAAAAATTGTATTGTGTTAATTGCGGTATATTTGGTCATCCAGCATCATACCGAGGATGCCCTCGGTATCAAGATGCAAGAGCTAAATTTTCCCCAAAGCAAACCAAAGTAAATCATAATCTGTTACCTCCCAACTTCATCAAACCCGGGGTATCATTTGCACTTGCTGCCAGAGGACCAGCAGACAACAATATAAATAAAACAAATAATGTTAGTGGCAATAATGAGCTGCTTCTCAAAATCTACCAGCAACTTGAATCTCTTTCAGATAGAATTAATAAACAAGACCAAAAAATCAATTTCGTTTTTCAACGTTTAGGCCAACATGCTTCAAAATAGTTTGTCATCCAGTCACATTCCCATGGATAGGATTCGTCTCATCTCGATCAACGTCGACTCCATTGTTACTATACATCGGCGTGATTATCTCCTTGAATTCATTGTTAAGCAAAAGCCTGACATCATGCTTCTCACCAAAATCCACCTCAGTTCATGGCACTCCATGACATTCAAGGATTTTGAATTCGTAAGAAACGATAGGGTAATAGGTGATGGGGGAGGTGGCACCGGGATATTGGTTCGAAGACCCTATCGTTTCCAAACTATTGAAAAAGTCGAATTCAAAAGCTTTGAATCTCTTGAAGTGTCCGTTATCAAAATTTCACTGCCAGGTGGTGATAACCTTTTCGTTATCTCTGCCTATGCAACTGGTGGAACTGTTCTCAAGCTCAAGGAGGAACTCAATTCCTTGTTTGAAATACTCGAATTCAACAGGCTGCATAACTATTATATTCTTGCTGGTGACCTGAACACCAAGCATACATCATGGCTGAACGCCACCAATAAACCAAGAGGTGTATTCCTGAAATCGTGGATAACAGGGAACCAAATTGAATACAGGTGCAATCTATATGGGTCGGAGTTCCCAACATACCCTAGGACAAATTCATATTTGGACCTCTGGATTGCCGACGCAAGACTCGAATTCCACTTTAATAGTCCTCAACGGAAACTGCAGGTGCTTCTTTATGATAGCGACCATAACGCAATCGTAATGGAAATCAATCATCACAGGGATGATTTCTTCCTAATTCCAGTTCAACATGAAAATCATCGGTTGAACTTCAAAAAAGCCGACTGGGGAAAGTTTCAAAAGAAGTTTAATCGGGAGTACCAGAAGCAATATCCCCCTTCTGATGGTGGTAACTCTTGCTCAATGGTTCCTAATGACAGGAATTTAACTAACGATGAAATAGATGCCTATTTGTCGAAGTTAGAGAAGCTGACGTTGGAAACGATTGAGAAAGTCGTTCCCAAGATTAACCATCGAAACAATATGGAAGGATATGAAACACCAACCATCGCAAGGTTGAAAAGATTGAAAAGCCTTCTTCTCACACGCGTCAACAATATTTATCGACGATTTTTGGACTATAACCATCCCTCACTGTCTTTGTTGAAATTACATCTGAGGAATGTCCAGAACTTAATCCGTTCATACTTCAAGAGTGAGGTCAGCAATCAATGGGCGGAAATATTGAGGGGTATTAGCCCACAGGACCCAGATGGCGTGTTCGCGAAAGTGAATAGCATATTCCGCAAGAAGTCTCGAGTGAAGGTATCGAATCTTGAAGTCACTGGTGATGAGATAAATCTTCTCGATAGGCCTGGTATCGAAATTGATAGTACGACTCCGGATAGAAATGGAAACAGGATCACTTGTGAAGGATTGGATAAACTTGCCCTGATTGGAACACATTTTGAATTGGTTCATCTACCAAACCCTGAGAGGGGGAACGAAATTCTTTCAGAGGTCGTTGAAGCAAAAGTTTCCGACTTCAAATCAAGCCTGAACGGCCAATCAATTCTTCATTTCAATGAAACATTAACATCTGACCTCATACCGAGCTTGAATCTTATTGATTATTTTGTCAGCTATGAAGACTTGTGTTTCATATTTCGCAGGATAAACTACAAGAAATCATATGGTACTGATGGTATCCCAAATGTAGTTCTCCGACATTTGCCGGAGGTTGCTATTAGGAATTATTGCATATTGTTCAACAACATGTTGAGCAATTCATATTTCCTAAATGAGTGGCTAAGGTATTTCCGATCTTGAAGAAAGCAAAAGAATCTTCATGCCCGAAAAACTATCGCCCAATCAGCTTGCTGCCTAACATCAGCAAGGTGTTTGAAGTGATACTCAACAGAGCATTAAACGCCCACACAAATTGCCAATTTGGTTTTCGTGCCAGGCATTCGACCACACATGTAATAACGAAAGTAACCTCAGACATCTGTTGGAAACTAACTGATAGACAATGTGTTGGAGCATGTCTCATTGATATGGAGAAAGCCTTCGACACGGTGTGGTTAGATGGACTAGTTTTTAAACTCCTTCAGGACAAGTTCCCCAGACACCTTGTCGCCATGATGTGTAATATGTTATACGGGAAATCGTTTGTCGTAACTGATGGAAATCTGACAACAATGCGCGAGTTCAAGGTCTTGAATGGTCTACAGCAGGGAACAGTTACTGCGCCTCTGCTCTTTTCAATCTTCATTCGCAAGCTATTGAACGGCTTTGATTTTAACGTCTCGCCAACGCGATCATTGGTAGCGTTTGCTGATGATCTGATCATCTATACGGCAGACCGAAAAGCTACAATAGTTCAGAGCAATCTCCAAACAATGTTCAATGATGTACAGCTGTACACTGACAATTGGCGAATGAAAATCAATGCGCAAAAGTGTGAAACAATCTTGTTTCGAACAACTCTGCAGGGGGTCAGTCAAGACCTGAAACGTAATTGGAAAGATTTCCACATCACGGCTGGTGAGGGTAGTTCAGAACGGGTTCCACATAAATCCTGTGTTCGATACCTCGGTGTTTATCTCGATCAGTATCTGTACTATACTGAACATGTCAAAATCATGCTCAGTAAGGCACTTAAAGTTGTCATGGCCCTTCGAAGGCTCTTTCATTCCAGATACATTGATCAAAAGGTCAAAATTATCTGTTACAAGACACTGGTTAGACCAGTTTTGACCTATGGATGTCAGATCTGGTACAACCAGAGCGCTAGTACTATAAAAAATTAAGAGTTTTCGAAAGGAAATGTCTTCGTGCATGTACTGGTTTGTACAGAAAGCCTGAGACAGATTGGAAACATTATAATCGAACAGAAGAATTTATCAAACTGCTGAAGTGACCAGGGTCGATATCTTCATATTGAAGCTTCTTCGGAATCATATCGCTAGATCTGTGACTGTGAGTGAAAACCCTTGGATTTCACAGCCGTTCCACCCTACAGACGGGTATATAGCGACTTGCCTGGCTACTGGCTTCATTCCTCCAGAAGCATTCGTGTAGTTGGACATGAATCGATATGTTTTTGATTCTGACGGTGTCCCAGTCATATATCACATATATCGACGGGCCACCGATAAGAAGATAAAATATCCTCCTAATTTGAGTTCACGAGACCAACGATTCCAATGGAGATACTCATTTGCTAGATTCGTTGAAGCTGATCGAGTTGAGACGGCGCAATCCAGGTATTGGTGGCTGCATGACAATGTCTAAATTATTCGTGTTTATTTTCAGTTTTGGTGTTTTTCGTTATTTTGTTTTTTGAGTTTCAGCTCATTATTGCTACATTTAGTGTTGATGTTTATTTTTGTTAAAAATTAGGTATGGGTTAGGTTTATATTATGTTTATTATATTAGGTTAGAGATAAGGTTAAACGCTTAGGTAAGGAACATTGTTATAGATTTTTTTAGCATAAGATAAAGTTTTTGATGCCATTTATTAGAATTAAGTTAAAACACATTAGGTGTAGGATCAAAGTTCACTGTAGTGTTAAGATGATAAATAATTTTAGAATAGTGTTGGTTGATTTGTCCTCCTTTTTCCAATTGAATTTTAAAAATATGTAACAATCTTCATTGCTTTGAATTTGCTATAGTTTTTTTTTTAATGTGTTTAATGATAACGTACAAATTTAGAGAGCCATTTGGGCCATTAAGTTTTTATTGTTCTTGTTTGGATTTTGCTTTATATTCTTTTAAAATTTATAACGATTAGTATTAAATAAAGCGCTTTTGACTTTGACTTGACTTTGACTTCGTTCCTTTACAATTTGAATTTTTGAAAAGAAATCGTATGATTGCCATATGGCAATCGTGGTGCAATTCGTGTTAAATCTATAACAATTTTTTGCTAAAGTAGCCAATTTGGGTATCAAATAAAAGTTCTTGTCGAGAACTTTTCAAATCGTCTCTTAAACCAGCAGCATTTGCATCGAGAGGTATTGAGTGGAGGAAATGTATGATAAATTTATGCGAAAAAGTCAGAAAAAATCATGGGTGTGAACTTTTATGAGTAATAAGTCAAAAAATACATCAGAAGTCTAAATTCGAGCAACTTTGTTAATAAAAGTACATTTTATTGCGTCTTGTCTATAAAGCTGAGTGGTGACCTTTAAATTTTTTGAAACTTCGTATCCAGATTTCTTGTTATTAAAAACTGAGCCGCAAACAGCCAAGTTATAGCCAATTGAAAATTTATCAATTATAACAACAGCACGTGATAATGTGTAGATACACGTTTGTAAAGGACCTAGACACTACAGATATGTAGGAATTTCGAAGAATATTTTAGAAATGCTTTGTAATATTGATATGTTATCGTGACTACTCAAACAATGAGGTCAATGCACTGAAAATAAAATGGCGGCAAGAAAGTACATAATCTACTTCTTCCTAGTGCCACAACCCCTCTCAGGCCTTCTTTTCCTGCAAATAGCGCCTCCAACTGTCTCGGTACATTGACCACGTCCTCAAATTTCGAAATCCAAGCAGCGGTAAACTGTTGTCGTCGTTTCCTCGGTTTCCCCACTGGTATCCGTTGTTCGTCCATACGATTCATGTGGCCAGCCGATTGCAGCTTCTGCAGTCTTATGGTACAATCGTTGAGACCTTCAGCTCGCCGAGAAATTCATACAGCTCATGGTTGTATTGAACTCGCCATTGGTCCCCGTCTAGCTTTGCTTCGACTATTCACCTCAGGACCCATCTTTCGAAGGCGTTCACTATGTTTGCAGATGCTTCGGTTAAGGTCCATGCTTCACACTCATAGCATAGCACAGGATTTGGATCTTGGAGCTTTGTTTTCCTGTGTATGCAGCTGGTCTTCAAGATCGTTAAAACTGAATAAAATATTTTATTTGCGAGCTGTATGCTTGGACGTATCTCGTATCTCTAAATATACAAATTTGCCCACATTTCCGATATTGTATTCACCAAGTGTGATATCTTGGGCATTTGAGATATTTTTCCCCGACTGCATTATGAGTTTAATTTTATTCTCATTGATTTGTAGCCCTACTAGTTTTGCATCGCTCTCTAGTTTCAAAAAAATTCTTCGGCGGTTGTTAACGACCCTGACAAAATATTGATGTCGTCTCCCTTCTTTATTACGATATTTGTGTCAAAGGCGTCGGTAAGTTGGTTATTGGTGCTGGAATGTATTTAATAACCATATATTACTCGTATTTTAGGCTTTTTACTTACTAGCAATTCCTTTACTGTTTTGATTTTATTTTTATCGCAGACGCGTTTCGGCAGCCACTCACTGCCTTCTTCAGTGTGAATGTTGTTACAAACATTGTAACAATATTCCTACTGAAGAATGCGGTCAAAATAAAAATAAAATCAAAACTGTAAAGAAACTGTTTTTAATTATAAAGCTTAAAATATGTAAAAAGGTTTTGAAATCAAAAAAGGAAATCCAAACCTAAGAAAACGAAGAAAAAAACTATTTGTTTTCTGAGCTCAATTTATGGAATATACTTATGTCAATTTTGATATCTAGAAGACGTTGTTTGGGTTACTATTTATTTAAAAAAACCCTTTTAGCAGTACAACTGCTTGCTACTTTGATGATAATATATATGATAACCTCGATCCCGCGGATCGATATTCCGCCGAGATCTGTCATCCCTATATTTAAATGTCCCAACCAGCTGATAAGGTTGTGTGACGGATCTCTACACCCTACGCCACTGACGTCGACGGGTGTTGCGCGAACTAAACAAAAACCAGCATATCCCTATACCCACGGCACTGACGTCGGTGGGCGTTAAGCGAACCAAGAAGAAAAAAAAGGCACAGCTCGCGGCGACTTCACCGGGACGTGGGTAAGAAGAAGAAAATGGTGGTCGCGTTTTAAATACGGGACAAAGCAGCCGCCGATTAAAGTCAAAGAAGTAAAAATTAATTGTCGAAGAATAAAAACAAGTGCAGTGAAAAAGTAAAAACCGATAGTCAAGCTGAATACATCGACGGCGGAAATTGAGGTGAGTGAAGTGTATTTGATTGGTCTGGAGTGGCGAATTATTGTGAAATTTGTTCTCCATTTATGCCCATCGTAGACTATTGCCTTTGCATTCATTGCTAAACAAGCCACAAAGTTCGGTGATAATTTGCTAAACTATCCTACGCTTACAAAAGACAGATGAACCGAACGGAGATTCCCATTCACATTTACGGAAAAGATGTGCCCGAGCATGTGGCATGAAATTGGAATCCTTGCAAATGTTGGGTATGTGATCCGAGTTACCAATCGCATTCAGTAGTCCACAATTTATGTTACATTAATTTGCGGGAACACCGTGGCACTGATGTTGAAATTATTGGCTACTGCTGTTCATATCGTAATGTACCTGGCAACATTAACCCGTTAGTGCCTGTCAACTGGTTTGTTCCTCCATCAACCAAATGATACACTGAGAGTACTGCCGCGAACAAGTGAACTACTTAACCACATAGTATTCAACATTTTGCAGCCTCGATCTTCTACTGTAGATCCCAGCACTAATCATTGAAATTTGACTGCAATCCCCCACTCTGTCCCCGCGTACCAATCTACAGGAAAGCAAAGTCAAGCCAGAATAAAGAGCAATACGAGTTTCAAAGGTGCAAAGCTAACGGATGCCCACGTGCCCTTCAGCTACGCGACAAAGCCTTACATACATGCCAATCGAAGGACCCATTCAGAGCATCATCGCGAGATAAAAATATTGCAATATAACGCAGTATACAGGTGGTTCAAAGATATTCAAGTAGACTAAGGAATTTAAGTAATAGTAATTAGCATATGGTTAGATTGTTATTAGTCATGATCTGTGCGTTGCATTATGAAAAATCTTGCTGTAAGGCGAGTTAGATTAAGATATAACTGAATGACAAATTGCTCCAACAGAAATTCCATACTATACATGATCCATATGAGGATCCAAGAAACTCACTGTCAGCTGATAAGAAGGATTTAACTGGATCAATTTCGGGTCATGTATGCTTTATTTTGTTCAGAAGCAAACGATAGAATAGTTTTTTTTTTCATTCGTTGGTGTTTCGAAGATGCGGGATAGTAAAATTACTTTGTGATGTTTTGAAGAGACAGGTTTGAAATCAGAAAACTCGGCTACTATAATAAATGTGCTTGATATACATTATGGAGACGATCATCTGAAGCAGATTTATCGGTCACAGCCACGGCATCGGATGCAGAAGTTTGGCGAAATCCATCAGCAGCTAGCCCAAGACATTGAGCGGCTGGCACTTTTGGCTTACCCAGCCTACGAACTAGATCATCGAGATGACGCAGCAACAGAAGCATTCATCAGCGCTTAAAGGACCAGGAATTGCAACAAGCCGTGGGTTTAGCTCAATAGCAAACGATTAAGCACGCATTGGTTTATACAAAGTGCTGTCCAAAATAAACGAGGTGTACGGGCGAGCGTAAGAAATAATACTCAACGTTAATTTAATGACACAATAAACTTTATTTAAACGATAATCTTACACTTCTAATTTTGCTCGATCCGTACGCATCGTTGTATCGTAATTGAATCCTCAAGAACTTTTCTTTGTACGTCGCAGTGAGAGAGAATTTACATTTGTACATTGCGGTTGCAAACTTGCGGCGCTACACCACTCCCTCCCAAGTGGCATTACTTATGGATGGAATGTCACGATCAGCCGACTATATTTACAAGTAGGAGTGCCGTCTTACAAAAACTTTACTGAGTTAGATTCGGAAGGCCTCTTGTCGTTTGCCGCTGCGAATGGAGCTATTATTCCGGTTTTAGCCAAAAGCGAATGTAGTTTTCTGCTGGGTGGATATGTTTTCAAACCTGCTGGCGGAGTATTTATCGGCGGTATGACTCTTGGATTTGCTGTTCTTGGAGTTGGCGTTTGTGATTCGGCTGGTGTTGATTGTGGTATCATGATATCAGCTGCTGTTGACAATGGTGATGTTGTGGGCAACATGCTATCCGCTGTTGTCTTTTGCGGTGCTTCTCTGCTTGGAACCTTCTCTTTGTGGTGCGACGTGTGTTTACGTACATCTTCGATAAAGGCGGGTTTGAGCCGTTCGGTGCTAATGTTGGCAATGCGCCCATTGATGTCGATTGCGTAGAGGACGTCACTTATTCTTTTAAAAACTTTGTGCGGTCCTGAATACGGCTGAGTCAAAGGTCTCTTAACTGCGTCGATTCTCATGAAGACTGTGAACAAGTTTTAAGACCTTTGTTTATAAATAGCGTTTGAGTATTGCGTTGCCCTGTAGCTGAAGGACGCATCTGCATCATGGTCTCTACAAGCTTACGTAGGAATTCGTGTGGCTCGATGGTTGTCTGCTGTGGTACGATTGATTGATTGAGTGTAGTTCCGTATAGCATATCGGCAAATGATGCTTCGTGGTCTTCTTTGACCGTTCCACATAATCTCAGCAATACCGTGGGCAGTATTTGCGGCCAGGCTGGATTCTACTCGTGACACATGATTGCTGCTTTGAGCGTGCGGTGCCATCGCTCGATGAGCTCGTTAGAAGCGGGGTGATAGGGTGATGTCCTGGTATGATTGCATCCCATAAACCGGGTAAGCGCCTTTAACAGCGAGGACTCAAATTGTGTGCCTTGATCTGTTGTTATTGTTTGCGGCACACCAAAACGAGCAACCCAGTTGCTGTGAAATACTTGCGCGACCGTCTCGGCGGTTTGGTTGGTCAGCGATATTGCCTCGGGCCACCTTGAGAATCGGTCGATTGCTGTAAGGCAGTATTTATATCCTTGAGACTGAGTCAATGGTCAAATAATGTCTAGGTGCACGTGCTGAAATCATTCCTCGGGCATTGGAAACTCCTGCAACGGATTTTTTTGGTGACGGCCAACTTTCGATCGCTGACATGGTAAACAGCTATGTGCCCATATTCAAATGTCCCTCTGTCCAGACGATTTTTTTCGCAATGGATCTGAACGTTGCTTGATCACTTGAATGTGATGGATGATGAAAGATGTCAAAGATTTTTCCACCCAATTCTGCTGGAACAAACGGCCGTACGTTTGCTAGTGCATCACCCATGCTGACACGTTGTAAGATGAGTGACGTGGTATTGCATTGTAGTAATTCCTGTAGCTCCTTATCCGTCTGTTGTTCACGTGCCAATTCTTCCAGGTCCACTGCAGTTGGTATGGTAATCTCCTCGATTCGCGATAATGCGTCCGCGACGTTGTTAGCAGTTCCGGCTATGTATCGTATGTCTGTGGAGAACTGCAATATAAAGTTTAAATGTCGGGGTTGCCGTGGCGAAGCCTTGTCTGACAGTTGCGTGAATGCGTGGCTAAGCGGTTTGTGGTCTGAAAGGATGTAAAATGGTGCGCCTTCTACGTAGTGGCGAAAATGGTGGATGCTGCTGTATATGGCCAGCAGTTCGCGATCATAAATGCTATATTTTGTTCCCGCTTTGGATAATTTCCTTTGGAAGAAAGCCAGTGGTAGCCATTTGTTTGCTTGCAGTTGCTCTAGAACCGCGCCCACCACTACGTCTGACGCGTCTGTGGCCAATCTGAGTGGTTTATTTGCCTGAAAGTGAACAAGTAACACAGCGTGGGCCAGGCTCTCTTTGCAATTCTAGAATGCTTCTTCAGCTTCTGCTGTCCACGCGATGGGTGTCATCGTTTTTCTTTGATGATGAGAAGAAATTATTTAACGGCGTTTGTAAGCACGCAGCGTTTCTGATGTAGCGTCGATAATAATTGATGCATCCTAGGAAACGACGGAGTTCTGCGATTGTCTTGGGTTTTTTATAGTCTCGGATTAATTGAACGCGGGAAGATGGTGGCGAAATGCCTTACGCATTGATCAGACTGTTTTCAGCGAGGCATTCAAAGACCGAGCCGAGCCAGAAGAACAACACAAGAGGTACCTTCCTCTTGTGTTGTTCTTCTGGCTCGGAACCGACCAGGATGTCGTCGAGTAACAAATACAGAAGTCCAGGCCTTGAAGTAATCTTTCCATGAATCTTCGGAAAGATTGCGCTGCATTTCGTAGGCCGAACGTCATTGCGGTGAATTCGAATAGGCCGAACGGTGTGGTTACCGCTGTTTTTGGGATGTCCTCTTCATTAACTGGTATGTGATAAAATGCCTTAAGAAGATAGATTTTCGAAAAAATACATTTACCGGCGGTTACATCTTGAATGTGGCGCATTGGGTAACTATCTGGCACGGTGGCGGCGTTTAGTCGTCGGTAGTCCCCACACGTTCTCCATGTACCGCCTTTCTTTTTTACGAGGCGCAGTGGGCTCCCCCTACGGGTTGCTTGATGGGCGACACAATCGTCTGTCTTGTAAAAACGGAATTTCCGCTTTGGCGACCTTTAATTTCTCCTGGTTCATCCTTCGAGGGCGTCCCGATATTGGCGGTACCTTAGTTATAATGTGGTGATGCACCGAGTGAGTAGTCATTTTGGTTCTAATGGCCGGATTTGTTATACTCGGAAAATCTTTGAGTATATCGTCGTTTTGCGAGTTTCTTCTGATGCTCGATATAGACTCGTCTTGCATCGCGCTATTCCGACCCGCCACTGTACTTTTTATAAGAGGATCGCGAAGCCGTTTGTTTCTTATGTTCACTAGTAGTCCGTAGTGGTTTAGGAAGTCGGACCCCAATATAGGGTGTGCTACTTGTGCGATATGAAACTGCCATGTGTACTGCCGCTGAAGGTCGAGTGACACATTTAGCGATTGGGAGGACCGAGAAATCTGCGCCCGTGTCGGTTAAAAATTTAATTTTTGATTTCGGGTCCCATATTTCTAGGCGACTCTGACGAGAATCATTAGCTGTCGCCTGTTGAGCTAATGATTCGAGTAGTTTTCCGGTGGTGGTACACGAAAACTGCAGGGTGGACGACAGCGCACAGCAGCTGCTCCGAATCTCATATGATAGTAACATCATTCCGTGTCCGGCTTTCTTGTAACTGGTGTGGTGTTCGCCTGTCGTGTTGTGTGGCGGCACTGATTACATTGCGGATACACGTTCTTATCTGACCGCTGAATTTTATTAACTTCAGCTCTGTGGTAGTTTGCGGCGAGGTGTGTATTATCGTGATTAACCACTTGCGCTGCATTGCCATCTGCGCAGCTACTAGCAATTTTGTCTGCCGCCGCCGCAAGTTTGCTTAACTCTGTCACCGAATCGCTCGTGTTTGCGTGGGAAGGCATTGAAGCCATAACGATTTCAACATGGTGTCGGACATGTTGTTTCCTGCCACTGATTGCAATTGCCCTAGCAATTGTGATGGACGCTGTTCCTCTAATTCAAAGCCGTGCATCAATTGTCTGATGTGCTCGTGGTCACTAATTGCGAATACGGACAATGGCCTTGCCTTTAAGGTCTCGTATTTGCCGTTGGCAGGCAGTGATTTTATTACGTCCGCAATTTTCGTAATGATAGACAATTTCATTTCGGAGACAACGTTGTCGAAACGAGCTGCGTCGCTTGTGATTCTGCATGCTCAGAACGTTGCTTCCACGCGCGCGAACCACAATTCCGGTTTGCTCTGCCAAAATGGTGGCAACTTACACGTGATGGCTAAAATCACTGTTGCGTCTTGCATGACGTTTATGCCGGTGTTCGCTGGGTTGTTTGAACCGCTGACAACGTCGTGGAATTCTTCGTTGGCCGTACTCACTTGTTATTAACGGCGTCACCAATGTACGGACGAGCGTATGAAATAATACTCAACGTCAATTTAATGGCACAATGAAGTTTATTTAAACGATAATCTTACACTTGAAGTTTTGCTCGATCCGTACGCGTCGACATATCGTAGTCGAATCCTCAAGAACTTTTCTTTGTACGTTGCAGTGAGAGAGAATTTACATTTGTACATTGCGGTTGCACTCCCACTCCCTCCCAAGTGGCATTACTTATGGATGAAATGTCACGATCAGCTTTTGTCTGGCGCCATCTGTGAATGAGTTAGTGCGTTGAAAAGTTACATCCCTCCCTGACTTCCAGTGAAAGCAGTGAAAGCATCGCGGAGAAGCGGACTTATGCCTTCCGGGTCAAGTTGACGGAGAACATTCCACCATAACAATCGACACTGGTACAACCCGATCGATTATCCGACCAAACCTAGTGAGGCAACAACTACTTCACAAGTTCAGAATTTTCTCACCATGGACAGCTGCGGGAGAAACTGCACCTGTCCATGGAGAGGTCAACCTCCAGATACATGCATTCCAACATAATTTTCTGGTCGCGAACATTATCGAGGACTGCGTTCTCGGAATGGATTTTCTGCGACCACATAGAATTACGTTGGATTTGGGCAAACGGGTATTGAAATGGCCAAATGTCGAAGTATTGATGGAGGATCGCAATGTCCAAATTCTCGAGATGAACGTGGTAGAATGTGCCGACACTGATGTACCGAAATTTTCCGAGAACATTGTTTGGGCTAAGCTTGATGGTGGTTCTGGAGACCACCGATCTTATCTGATAGAGCCAACGAAGACGTCCTCCTTGCGCAGTTTGATTGTAGGACGAAGCCTTGTAAGATCTACAAGGAATGGATACGTACCGGTTAGAGTCCTTAACACCGCAGACTCAATCACAAGTATCAAAGCGGGAGACGTCATCGGCAGCTGCGAGCTCGTTTCCACCATCACCTTTTTAGAAGCTACTCACGACCACATTGGAAAAGGAGGCAAGACACAGACAAAGCCCGGGACTTCACGTTTGCAATATTGAAGCAGACCAAATTGCCAGTGCAGCTATTCAAGCGAGCCTCTGATCTAGTCACCAAGTACAGTGACATCTTCTCAACGAGCCCGGATGACCAAGGCCGAACGAGTATGGTAACTCACGTCATAGGTACACAGGGAGCCAAACCGATTCGACAAGCGCCGAGACGTCTTACTGTAGCCAAACAAGAAGAAGTGAGCGCACTGGTCTTGGACATGGAAAAACAAGGCGTTATCGAGCCTTCTGTCAGTCCATGGGCCACGCCAGTGGTTCTAATAAAAAAAAATGTTAGCACTCGTTTTTGTGTCGACTATAGGCAGCTTAACGACATCAGTAAGAAAGATAGTTACCCGCTTCCATGCATCGACGACATCATGGAGACTTTAGCCGACGTAAAATGGTTTTCTACGCTCGACCTCAAGAGTGGCTACTGGCAGGTAGAAATCAACAAGAAGGACCGAGAGAAGACTACGTTTTCAGTTGGGACCGGATTGTGGCGATTTGTGGTGATGCCATTTGGGCTTTGCAACGCTCCAGGTACTTTCGAACGCCTCATGGAATACGTGCGTCGAGGCCTTACCTGGAAGACCTGCTTGGTGTACCTATATGACATCATTGTTATCGGGAGAACGTTCGAAGACCATGTGCGGAACTTAGAAGAGGTGTTCTCCCGATTGCAACTGGCGAATCTGAAACTTAGTCTCGACAAGTGTACCCTTTTCGCAGCTGAAGTAAAATACCTGGGACATGTTGTGTCAGCAGAAGGGGTCAAAACAGATCCTGAGAAAATTGAAGCCGTGAAAAGCTGGACAAAATGAAACAAACGCCAACTACGAAGTTTTCTGGGTCTGGTGATCTAGTATCGAAGATTTGTTAAAGACCTGTCAAAATAGCTAAGTGTCTCCATCAGTTAACCGAGAAAAATCAGTCCTAACAGATCGATGGCGAAGAAAGAGTCCTCTCGTATTACAGTCGAGTTCTCTCTAAAAATGGGAGGGGAACTACTGCGTGACCAGGAAGGAGCTATTGGCTGTAATAGGGGCAACCAAGCAGTTCCACAAGCCCCTATATGACCAGAAATTCTTCGAACAGACCATGCATCGCTAAGATGACTGCTTAGTTTCAAAAACCTCGAGGGACAAGTTGCGAGATGGATTGAAAGATTGCCGTCATACAATTACCAAATTGTTCATCGGAAGGGCGGAGTTATGGAAATGCTGACGCCCTATCTCGTCGTGCATGTCCACCGAACTGCAAGCGTTGCCGACGGATTGAGGAAAAGGAGCTGATCGTTGATCTGCGGGTGATAACGGCCGAATTGGATGAAGGTTGGTCATAAGAGGATAATCAAAATGCCCAGCTAGCCGATGAAGACATCGGACCATTACTCGTATGGAAGGAGACAACCGGACGACCTGAGTGGAAGGACGTTTCAATGCTTTGCGCCACGCTCAAAAGTTGTTGGGCACAATGGAACTCCATTCAGGTGGAGGGTGGCGTACTCAAGCGGAAAATGGAAACTGCGGATGGCAGCTCCTATAGAATACAAACTATACTTCCCACAACCCGAATCCACGATGTGGTTAAGGAAATGCACGAAGGATCCTCGGGAGGCCACTTTGGACAAATGCAACCTATAACGTGGCAACGGTTAAACCAGATACATCGGACAGTGTGAAAACTCCTCGAATCGGCTACTGACCGCATGAAGACCAGGTATGACCTAAAGGCAAATTCCAGTGGCTTCCAGCTAGATGGCTATATAACCCACAACGGCGGAAGGAAAGGTCTCCGAAGTAGCCGCATAATTGGGAGGGGCCATATCGAGCTACAAAGCGAATCAACGACGTCGTATATTGCATACAGGAACACCGTAAGCCGAGAGCCAAACTGAAAATCGTACACTTGGACCGTCTTGTCCCATATTACATCCAGAGAGACTTAACTACCACCGGCGACACATCTTTCGGGGCGAAAAGAACTGAGTTGGGTGCAGTGTTACATATCCAAACAATTCTGCGAGCTACTTTCGCATCTGTTGTTGTAACTATTAATAACATCATGATCAATATTGATTGAAAAGAACCAACTAAGAAAAGAAATCGAATGACGTCAAAAGCATGTACTCGAAAGCACAAGAATGGACCAAGTAGATCAATATCTGAAAGTAGATAAGTGACGTCACTGCGAGTATTCAGAATTTCTCGAATATCGCAGGTAGTTCTCATCAGAACATTCGCCAGCATACGAGAAATAGAATGAATCACTAGAGACCCTATATAAAGCCAAGCTGAATGAATGGGGGATATGCGATAGTAAAACTGCGATAGTAAAACTGCGATAGTAAAAACTGCGAGTAGAGTGGAGCGTGAATTAAAGGCGTACAACATTTTCGTGATATATTTGAAGACAGTTGAAACATAACTTTATAGACATGTGAAATGTAAATTAAAATGCGATTTGTAAGATAGAGTGAAATTAATTATTGTGCATTCTTAGTAAATAAACTCTTTTAACTTAATTTAAAAGACAGTCCGTTTTCACTTTCCCAGGACATTAAACTTATCGGCCGCAAAGCGTAACACGCGACAATATGAAAGAAATGGAGATATCTCATGACCTTTTATACTACATCGCATACGATATAATGCATTTACAAATCATTTTACGTTTGAAGGAGAGATAGAAATAAAGGGTCAGGGCATTAAGTATTAATATTTTGGAGTTTACCCATGGAATGAATGAAACCAATTCCTGCCCTTATTATTCATCTAGACCTTAAACATCCCAATTCATATTGTTCCGTATGATTGATGCACTGCATACAAAGTAATTAAGTTGAATGTACAATAGTTTATACTCTCTTATTTACTTTCTTCGTAAACTTGCTCTTCGGAGAATATCTCGAGTCTTCTTTATTACCAGATGACTACATTCCGATATACTGTATTTGAATTATAATGTTACTCAAAATAGTTCTAGTAGCCGACATTTGATTGTAAGAGAGCGATAGGTTATATTTAAGTAAATGAAAGATATAAATTAAAATTAATTTGCAAAAAGTAAAACAAACGAACAAGAAAGAAAATATTTGTATAGCCGAAATGCATAAGCATAATATAACTACAACCACAAGAAATACATCCAAAATATTCAAATTTGCTCTGTAAAACTATGTATAAGAATACAGCTATAATCTGTATATTATCCTATAATTGCTCTCAATTATGGTTTCCAATTCCATATCACGCTCGCAGGGGGAATGCCGGCCGACAAGAGCACTCTTGGAGGCTAGCATTCTTTGGGGAGTTCCGCCCCCACGTACCCGAGGAGTCCACAGGGGGAATGCCGGTCAACAAGAGCACTCTTGGAGGCTAGCATTCTTTGGGGAGTTCCGCCCCCACGTACCCGAGGAAATTCCCGCAGGGAGAATGCCGGTCAACAAGAGCACTCTTGGAGGCTAGCATTCTTTGGGGAGTGCCGCCCCCACGGACCCGAGGATATGGGGGGCGCCGTGAGGTTCCCTCCTGGGATGACAGGTAACGACTCCGATTGGATCTGGACTACGCTTTGGACAACGAACTGCAAATGACGCTTTGGGCTGGCGGATGTGATAGTTTGGACCTAGTTGCTTTGCACAGTAGCGCCGAGGTAAAACTCGTGTGTGAACGGCTCCAATTCAACTATCATACCGTCTCCGTCCCGGTAAAACCTTGGCAGGCCTCGGAGTACGTTCGAAGTTCGCACCATTGGGTTGGTGGTGTAGGTTCGGTTGAGACGGACTCCCGATTAGCGCTGGTCTGGCTCTGAGCACTTGTCCCCATAAGGGCTTGTGCCAACCCTCGCATGGCCTCCCTGCTCTGCAAAGATAACCATGGGACCAAAAAGGCGACTACACACACGAACGGAGATAGCGGCTCCGAGGGGGGACCCAACAAAACTGGAGCACACAAAATCAAAAGACCACAAATACCCAGAAAAAGAAACGAAGAATAATAACGACGACGCAACCAGCGGTTGCAGCCACAATGTCAACAGTACATCGCGAGCGATACTAACAACGACAAAAACGAAGACTAACACAACGACAGTAAAGACGGACGAAAAACGGAGAATACAGACTGAGATTCCTGTGGCGTTCGGGCGCAGCAAAAAAATGATGCAAACGCCCGAGCGTCCTATTAAGGAGAAACGGGAAACTCTGCAGGACACTTCAGGGGTTCGAGCGGTGGGAGATAACATAAAGAACACCGAAAATCCGATTGTCACTGCTGTGATCGTTACCGTAGCGACCGATGCAAGGGTCACAAATCCCGACATTGCAACGAAAAATCCAGGGGCCAACGAGGAGATTACGGCACTAAAAGCAAAGGGTGACCAGACACCGCGTGAATGCACCGCCAACGTTGAAAATGTGGCGAAAGTACTGCACTCAGAAACGGAACGCGATAACCTCTCCCAAGGATGGTTACAAGGTACAATTGCGGCCCAGCGATATGAAGAAGAAAGACTACTCCAAAAAGCGGGAGATGTTCTGAAAAGAATACAAGCTGCATGCGACTCCCCAAAAATCAGCAAAGCAGCAAAGGAAGGGCTCCTTGAGCTAGAGGAACTCCTAGATCGCATAGGGCACTATTGGAGAAGCTGGTTAAGGGCCGAAGGCGAAGAGAAGGCTAAAGAGGCGCTTGGGGCGAAATCTAAAGGCGACACGCAGATAGCTCCACCATTAAACGTCAATAAAAGAATGGCGTCTAGCCCAATCGAAGGAGATCGGGATAAAAGAAGGAAGGAAGAGGCACTTGACGAGCGTGGAGCACTAGATCAGGGGTTCCAGACAGTGCTTACAAAAGTAGCGAAGAAAGCTGCAAAGAAACTCCTTCAAAAAAAGCCAGAAAGTAAAGTTCGTACGGATGCCCAATTACAAAAAGGACCTGATGCAAAGCAGGAGAGGTAGAAGCCCCGACGAAGACCCCCGCAGCAGGCACTGCTTGTAAAGCCCCAAGATGGTCGATCCTACGCGGAAGTACTGCGGGACATCAGGGGAAACGTAAGGCCCGAAGACACCAATACTACCATTAAAGTAGTACGACCAACGCATTCGGGCCACATACTGGTCGAATTCGGAGCAGAGGCCGGCAATAAAGAAGCATTCTGTGACGCAGTAAAGAAAATCCTCGGCAAAAGCACAACTATAGCCCCGCTCGAGCCGATGGCAACGATCGAAATACGAGACATAGACTGCGTGACGGACCTTGCCGAGGTAGAAGAGGCCATCAAAAAGGAGTTCCCTAGCGTGGGAAGGATCAAAGCGAGACTGGCACCAGAAAACAACAGGGGACAACGCATGGTCATAGTTGACGACCGAAAAGGACGCCGAACAATTCCTGAACAAGGGCAAAGTACGAATTGGGTGGGTTCTCTGTAGGATACGGCGAAGAGCAACGCCTCTTCAATGTTTCAAATGCCTTGGTTATGGTCACACCACACAAGTATGCAAAGGACCCGATAGGACTTCCCTATGTTACAAATGCGGTGAAATGGGACATAAAAGAAAAGAGTGTACGAAGGAGGCACACTGTATCCTTTGCAAGGATGCTGATCCAAAACTTGATTTTGGACACGTCTTGGGATCAGGAAAATGCCGGGTGTTCCAGGAAGCCCTAGCCAAGGCAAAATCAGAGCTTCGATGACCCGCATCCTGCAGCTAAACCTACACCGCATTTCAACCGCTCAAAATCTGCTTGAGCTGTTTGCGAGGGACAGGAAAGCCGACTTCTTGCTGCTGAGTGAGCAACATCATAATAAAAGTCCTGCATTATGGTACTCTGATGGAACTGGTACTGCCGCTATCTGGGTTCGGAACAGTGACTTTCAAGCGGAGAGTTGTGGACGGGGGGATGGTTTCGTGTGGGTTCGGTGCTCAGGGATCACCTTCTTTAGTGTGTACCTAACGCCTAACGAGTCGATATCATCTTTCCAAGCCAAGCTTAATGCTCTGGAAGGCGCTGTCTCGAACGCAGAGGGAAAAGTGCTCGTTGGGGGCGACTTCAACGCTAAAGCAATCGAATGGGGCATGCCTCAGACGGATCCGCGGGGAAAACGAATCCTGGAAATGGTGGCCAGGACGGCCCTCGTCGTACTAAACTCCGGAAATACGCCGACTTTCCGCCGTATTGGCTGTGAGGGAACCATACCGGACGTGACATTCGCCTCGGAGTCCTTAGTATGGAGGATACACAACTGGAAAGTATTAGAGGACTACTCAGCCAGTGATCACCAGTGCATTCTGCTTGAGATAAGTGATGCTATCTCCCGACGTCCGTGCTCTCGCCCTTCTACAACTGGATGGAACATTGGAAGAATGGACGTCGAGAGGTTCATCAAGGTTCCCACAGCAGGGGAGCCGCTGCAGGGAGCTCCGGAGGGGACGGAAGAACTGGCAGCTCAAGACGTGGTGAACTCTACTATGAGCATAATCACGACTGCTTGCTGCGCTTCTATGCCCCATCGAAGACCCCGGCACGGCAAGCCCCCAGTGTACTGGTGGTCAACTGAAATCGCTGAAAAGCGGAGGGAGTGTCACCAGCTTCGGCATGAGGCTCAACGGGCGCGGAACCTTGACGAGGCATGCAACCAGGTGGCAGCATATAAGTCGGCCAGGAAATGCCTTCGCAAACTGATCAACAGTAGCAAGGCTCGCTGCTGGCAAGACCTAGTAGACAATGTGAACAAGGATCCGTGGGGCCTTGGCTACAAGCTGGTCATGGGGAAACTTGGTGCCCTACGGAAGCCTTGTATACATGACGCGGAAAAGATGGACGCGATAGTGCGGGGACTCTTCCCCGCCCATTCCGTCCGTGTTGACGCTGTCCATGGTGAAACAGCAGTAGAGTGCCCACTCTTCACACAGCTGGAACTGGAGGAGGCAGTCCTCTCCTTGAAAGCGAGGAAGGCTCCAGGTCCAGATGGTGTTCCAGCTGAGGTGTTGCGGCTCGTCTATCACCATTGTCCTGAATTGCTGCTCAGCACATTCAACGCTTGCCTACGGGACGGGGTCTTCCCGGTACGATGGAAGGTGGCGAGGCTCGTGCTGATCAGCAAGGGGAAGGGAAATCCCGAATCGCCATCTGCATACCGCCCGTTATGCATGCTAGACACGGCTGGGAAAGTGCTAGAGAAACTCATCAAGGGAAGACTCACTGACGCGATTCGTGCTGCTGGGGACCTATCTCCTCGGCAGTATGGCTTTAGAGCAGAACGTTCTACCATTGATGCGATTGCAGAGGTGGTGAACGTGGTCCAAAAGGCAGAGGCATATAGTCGTACCAAGCGACGGATCGTCCTGTTGGTGACACTCGACGTCAGGAATGCCTTCAACTCCGCCGGATGGGTGGATATTCTGGACACGCTGGAAAACTCTTTTCAAGTTCCAGAATATCTAATGCGGCTTTTGAGGAACTACCTAAAGGACCGAAGCCTGCTCTACGACACGACACAGGGCCAACGAAGGATGGAAATTACATCGGGTGTTGCCCAGGGATCTATCCTTGGTCCGGACCTGTGGAACGTGTCTAACGACGGGCTACTGAGACTTGAGATGCCAGATGAGTCGCGCTTGGTCGGCTATGCGGATGATGTTGCGGCTCTGGTCGGCGGACGCACCGTTGAACAAGCGCAACTTAGGCTAGGTATGCTAATGCGCCGAGTGAGGGACTGGATGACCGCTCGCGGGCTCAGTTTAGCACTGGAGAAAACCGACGTGGTCATCTTGACAAAAAAGAGAATCCCTAGAGTAAGGATGATCAGTATTGGAGATATACAAATCGAGTCGAAGCCAGCGGTGAAGTACCTGGGGCTACTGATCGACTCGAAGATGAGTTTCTCTGAGCAAATCAGGGCAACGGCTGAGAAGGCTTCTTCGGGAATATCGGCTCTGAGTCGACTTATGGCCAACGTAGGGGGACCCAGCCCATCAAGAAGACGCCTCTTGATGAGTGCTGTAGGGTCAGTGCTACTGTATGGAGCAGAGGTATGGGGCGACGCTCTCAGCAAGGAGGTATACCGAAAACGATTGGCACAGGTACAGAGAAGAGGAGCACTGAGAATTGCATCTTCGTATCCAACAGTCTCCGACTCTACGGTGAGAGTGATTGCAGGCGTGATAACCTGTCGCCCTCCTTGCTAGAGAGCGCCGCGCTATTTGCGAGGGAGATGGTTGTCCGCGAGGAGAGACAACGCTCGCTCAACGATTGGCAGCAGTCTTGGGGGAATTGCACGAAGGGAAGGTGGACTGCGCGCCTCATCCCGGATGTGAGACCGTGGCTAAATCAAAGGCATGGTGAGACTGACTTCTATCTGACCTAGCTTTTGAGCGGGCACGGGTGTTTTCAGTCTTACCTGCACAAGATCGGTAAGTCACGGTTCCCGATTGTCGTTTTTGCCCAGGAGAGGAGGACAATGCCTGTCACACATTTTTTGCGTGTACCAAATGGGTCAGGCTGCGAAGGGAACTCTACAGGGAGACGGGAGAGCTCACCCCGGATAATATAGTTGCGGTGATGCTCGAATCGGTTGACAAATGGAACCAGGTGGCACATTATGCTCGGGCAGTCCTAAAATATAAAAGGGACTCACAGCAGCCAGAGGCGCTTGGGCTGGGGGATCGCTCTTCTGGCATTTCCTCTTCCCCTCTCCCCTCCCGCTAGGAAAAGGACTCCCCAGCTTGAAGGCGCCCCACGGCGTAACAAAACGAGACCTCGCCCGAAGTAATGTGTCAAACGGTTCCAGGCTAGGTTCTCAGATTGACAGGGGAGGTGTTTAGTGGGTAGTCCAATGGTATCGTCCATGGGAGTCCCACACTGCCAGACTCGGCGGGCGTAAATGCCTTCACCTCCCTACCACAAAAAAAAAAATTCCATATCACAACCTAAAATTACTTTTCTTGTGCGATGACTACTACTTTTATTTTTTTAAATATCGCTGACATTTAAACTTATTTATTATTGTGAAACCCCGTTTTGATAGTTTATTGAAATGTGTTAGTTTATTAGTTATTTTTATTTCATATTCTATTAGCACATAAATAAAATAACAAAATGGATAGATTAACAAAAACAAATCTTTCCTTTCCAGTAACCCGTTCTATTTTAGCAGGACAATGTTGGCGAGAGGTGAGTATGCCGCCAAGAGGGTAGGGTTTCAGTAATCCGCAAATGGTCGGTTTCGCGTTGCGGTCGGTACGTGGTGCCATATTTTAAATTCGCGTGCTTTTATTAGAGTAGATTTTTTCGGTGTTGGATTCGAGTAGAGTATTTCATTCGCCGTGTTGGTAATATTCGGGGGCGTGAATTTTTTTCTGCTGCTTAGATTTCCTTCGGGAAACCTCGAACGTACGACACGTGAGAAAATAATTACATATAATAGGAATATTGAGACGCCTTAACTGCTCTAACTTTCAATACAAATGATTTCCCAAGTTTCAACCGCAAAATGCCATGCCAAAAGTTCACTAGTGGGCGTTGATAATGGTATTGAAGGATATCGTGAAAGCACATAAAAGGATGACTACGACGTGGTACGCGCTTCAATTTTTCAAAAATTTAAACTTTACCTTTTTTCTTGGCCTTTATCTAAAATCCCAAATCATTTTATGTCGCAGTCGGCTTGTTTTCTTCGAATATTACTTCAATTTACCTTTCTCGCTTTTAGTTGGGAATTTTCACTCCATTTATAGACGTTTCGTTGGAGAAGGATGTAGAGCTTAGCGGTGCAAACACGTCACAGCCGGACATTTATCTCACTTGGGATGGAGGAACGGTAAGAAAGTTTACCGCGGAAATACTATCCTCAATCCTGTAGAGGCTGTTAAAATCACCGAGAACATTTGTGGCAAGGCAAAGAATATTAATACTTGTTCATAACGTAAATGAAAATTCTACCTTCCTATTTTTTTCAAACACTATTCCAATGAATCTTGCTTTATGGCGGTAAATAACGAAATTTGGGTATCTTTTTTCACCAGATGCACTTTTCTTGGCCACTTCTGTCTGAAGTCGTCTGTTTGACATTTCTTGACAGTGATTCAACATTCTTTCGAGATGGAGATCGGTTCTAAGATATGGCGTGGAAAGAAGCGAACTGATAGCAACAATTGCCTAACTTCTCAATTTTTAAAAGGCACAGTGAGTTCGGATAATATTGTTATTTATTATCAGCTCGTTCCGCTTTGAACTGATTCTTCTAGTATAGACTGGTATATCTATTTCATACAAGCGGGCCTATCAAAACTCATTCGAAATCCTGAAAGTGAGCTGAAAAGGATCGCCAGCTTGCATTTCACGTGGAAAAACAGAGCAATTTTGCAAGATTAATTCCATTTCGAAATTTGTAATTTAAATTTTTAAATAAAATTTCTCTGATGCAATCTTCACGTTCCGCATTCCTTATGAAATGTACACGTGGTTATTACAACTGCTTCGCACTCGAACCGTTGGTTACGAGTTTCCTCATCCTTTGCTTAATCCTCGTCGGAGTAGTATTTTCCATGGACATAGTCCAATTTTTGAGGGCAAGTTAATCAGTTGGATCACAAGTCGAGATCCTGGGGGATTGACGTCAGTGCCCCCAGAATCCGTGCAGTAGCTGGATTTCTAGTTTCCGATTCATAAAAAATTAAAAATCAAATGTTTCTTCCTCCTTCACACTGGCTTGGGACAGTCATCACGAACGTACTGAGGCATATCCGCTTGGCGGAGTTCACCCGACAATATAACTTTGAAAGAGATGTAATACAATATCAACTCATCGATATCACATTATCTACGATGAAAAGGAATAATTTTTTATGTGTTTTAGCACTACAGCCCTTTTCGGGGCTTTGCTTAAAGATAATTAGAGTATCTCATTATCTTAATCTTATCGGCACTCGAGAAGGTCATATCATCAGTACCCCCCTTGACCATGTGTTTGTCTACCCAGCAGCAAAACGAAACAAATCGCGTTGTCACCAACAGGAATTTGAACCCCGGGTACCTTTGGCTTACGGCGTGGACTATCAGTAATTACGTGTCGCAAAATATTCAACTCGCTTCACAACGATCTGCAGGCCAGCATTTATGCCCAACCTCGTGATTTTTCTTAATAGTCCTATTTGTTAAAAATGAAATGCTATTCAAGAGATTTATCGTCGAATTTCATTGTTCCTTTTCTACTCACCTCTACACTGTTATAATTTCACAAAGTTTTCTTCAGGCCTAATAATGACGTAGTAATGAGAAGGCAGCTAGCCATAGGTATGGAAGACTTTTGTATGGAATATATGATTATTTTCATTCTTGATTTTATACGCTTTTAAATTTCACAACTAATATAGATAAATTTTTTGAAAAAGTGAATTGTTTTTATTTCAAAACTTCTAATGCCTCCAAAATTATGTCATATATAAAATAATTACAAAATTATTGGGTTGCCCGATCATTCATGTCGTTTTTTCTCATAGATGACGTGAATTGCATATTTTATGTAGTAGTGATTGCGTGGCTGAATCGTAACCAAAACGAACCATTTCTAAAAAGAATCATAACGGGAGATGAAAAATGGATTGTTTACGATAACGTAGTCCAAAAACGATCATGAACCAAGCAATATAAGCCCCCAAAATGGACATCCAAAGCCAATATTCATTAAAAGAAGTTTATGCTCTCTGCGTAGTGGAATTACAAGTGTATAGTCTACTTGACGCTGCTTCCATCAAACCAACCTATTGATTCGAATGTCTACTGTCGTCAACTATCGAAATCGAATGAAGAAATTAAGAACAAACGCCCTGAACTGGCCAATCGAAAAGGCGTGATGTTCCATCATGATAACGCCAGACCCCACACCTCTTTGATAACCCATCAAAAATGAATGGAGCTCCATTGCGAACTGATGCCACATCTACCCTTTAGTCCTGACTTAGCACCATCAGACTATCATTTGTTTCGCTCCATTCAAAACCATTTGAATGGTAAAACTTTTGATTTTAATCAGGCTGTTAAAAATGAGTTGGATCAGTTCTCGGCTCCTCAAAAATCAAGGTTTCTTCGAACGCGGAATTTTTCAACTTACCGAAAGATACCATTGATTAATGTTTGTTGGTAATATAAATAAATTTACTTTGAAAAAAAAAAACATTAATTATCGAACAACACAATATTTCGTGGATGATTGCGATTGGCGTTTTCGGTCGATAAGGTCAGCTTCGGCTTGGAAGCCAATTTATGTGCCCGGTTAATAGCGTTACTTCCGGTTAGGGCATGCGCGATCCTTGAAGTGGCAACAAATTTTCTAGTACATCGATAAATAAAAGAAATTGCATGATTTTTTCAACGCTTTCTATTCGAGCCTTACAATTTCCTTTAGAATTTCTTCAGGACATTTAAAATTTCAGATTAGTTTACCTCACATATGTTTGTATTATAAGTTTGATCATGTTAAGAAAATCTAAGCACTAAATAAAAATAATTAAAAACTTTCAAATTTAGCGCATTTCACACTAAAATAAAATTTTAGTTTGCAGAGGATAACGCTTCAAAAGATTTACCATGGGTTAGCAATATTCAAAATGGTGCGGCAATTCAAGGAAATGTAGATATATTTTAATTTTTTACTTGTGTAGACACTTAATCAAATATTTTTCAGGTACAACTGGGAATCATGCCGAACAATTCTTTCTCTGATATTCTTCAAAGAATTGATGAAATTTTCCAATTATTTGGACCATTAGAGGAAAGCTGCAAAAGGTTACTTGTGTGCCAAATGTATCGAAACCCGAATAAGTTCAGACCATACAGTAATTTTATGTCGGCTGAGTTGAGCAGGTAATGAGAATTATACATTCGCAACTCTAGTATAATGTACGTTCATACATTAATAGAACTATTCAATGATAATAATCGAGAACACAGTTCAGGTAGAATCTTGAACACACACACACACACACGCATCTATATATATATATATATATATATATATATATATATATATATATATATATATATATATATATATATATATATATATATATATATATATATATGTATATATATATATATATATATATATATATATATATATATATATATATATATATATATATATATATATATATATATATATATATATATATATATACTGCCCTGCAAAAGTTTGGACTCACTTAGAAAAATCGTTTGTTTTTGTATTTACCGCTTTAATTATCGTTCTCAGGCGGTTTTATACAACGTATCGTTTCAGAACAATATTGTATTGATAACTTTCGAGCGTTTTCTTTTAATTATCATTTATTTATGTATGTTTTTTTTTTGAATATTGAAAAATTGACAATATTAAAATATATCATTTTTAATTATTTCAACATTTTTTTTTACCTCGAATCAATATTTACTCAATGCATCCATACTTCAAAATACGCACCAATGACCGAACCCCATATGTCGTCGATTTTCTGTACAATAACCTCAAATTTCGTCACTTTGACACTTGAAAGACATTTGCTCATTGCACAATATTGCTCCTTCAAAACTGTGTATATAGTCTTGAAAATGGCAAGAGCAAAGCAAATATCGAAAGAAAAACGTGCTCAGATATTAATTTTAAGTTAAACCGACCATTCGCAGCGAAAAATTGTACAAACACTGGGAGTTTCACAGAAAGGAGTTCGTACAACATTGAAGAGATTCGCTGAAACTAAATCGAAACGCTCGGGGCAACCCAGAAAGACGACAAAAGGTGATGATAGACTTATACAAGTGTTGATTAAGCGGTCCAGACTCAAAAAAGTGTAAGATATCAGAGCCGAGATCAATCAAACGCTACCGAAGCCGATCTCCAATACAACGGTCACACGTCGGTTTATATGGACACGCTCGGGGCAACCCGGAAAGACGACAAAAAGTGATGATAGACTTATTCAAGTGTTGACTAAGCGGTCCAGACTCAAAAAAGTGCCACAGATCAGAGCCGAGATCAATCAAACGTTACCGAAGCCGATCACCAATACAACGGTCAGACATCGGTTGCATGATGTCGGTTTGTGTGGACCATTGTTGCGATCGGTAAACGTCCGTAAACAACTCAAATGGGAAAAGAATACAAAAATTGGTCTATCGAACAATGGAAACAGGTGTTATGGACCGATGAGTCTAAATTTGAAATTTTCGGCAGCAAACGGCGAATGTATTCCCGCAGAAAATCTGATGAACGGCACGCACCTCAATGTGTAAAGTCAACAGTTAAGTTTGGTGGTGTTTGTGTGATGATATGGGGTTGTTTCTGCTATGCTGGTGTTGGCACATTGGTAAAAATCGACGGAAAAATGGGGAAAGAAGACTATCACCGGATACTTCAGCGAAGCGCTATTCCATCTGGCATCGATTTGATTGGAGAGGGGTTTGTATTTCAGCAAGATAACGACCCTAAACATACTTCAAAACTTTGTAAGAACTATTGAAGATCAAAAGAAGCTGTACGCACTCTTCAATTCATCGAATTGCCACCACAATCGCCGGATACAAATCTAATCAAACAGTTGTGGGATGAGCTAGACAGAGAAGTGCGGAAACTGCATCCAACCAGCGAATCTCTTTTGTGGGAATGTCTTCAGCAGGCTTGGCAACGATTGCGACCAAACAGACTTCAGAAATTGGTGGAAAGAATGCCCAAAATTTGTAGGGCAATTATCAATCAAAAGGTCAACATATTGAGGAAAAACGGCTGGATTGATTTTTTCAATTTTTTCCAAAAAAAAAATAAAGAATATCACAAATAAATGTTTATTACTTATTAATAAAATGTTATTCTAAACAAATACGTTGTATGAAACTGGCTGAGAACGGTAATTAAAGCAATTACAGCGATGAATACAATAAAACGATTTTTCTAAGTGAGTCCAAGCTTTTGCAGGGCATATATATTATATATATATATATATATATATATATATATATATATATATATATATATATATATATATATATATATATATATATATATATATATATATATATATATATATGGCGACTACAAATTAATTTCATTTTTTACATTTTAATTCATTTTATATATTTTATTTCTACATGTCAATATTTGCCCGAAAAGTTATTAGTACGCTTTACTAAATTGTACAGTTTATTTCACTGCACTAATGCACTGCTATATATATATATATATATATATATATATATATATATATATATATATATATATATATATATAAATATACATATATATATATATATATATATATATATATATATATATATATATATATATATATATATATGTATATATATATATATATATATATATATATATATATATATAATATATATATATATATATATATATGTATATATATATATATGTGTTTATATATATATGCATATATATATATATATATATATATATATATATATATATATATATATATATATATATATATATATATATATATATAAATATATAAACGTATATATATATATATATATATATATATATATATATATATATATATATATATATATATATAAATATATATATATATATATATATATATATATACATATATATATATATAATATATATATATATATATATATATATATATATATATATATATATGTATATATATATATATATATATAATATATATATATATATATATAATATATAAACGTATATATATATATATATATATATATATATATATATATATATATATATATATATATATATATATATATATGTATATATGTATATATATATATATATACATATACATATATATATATATATATATATATATATATATATATATATATATATATATACGAGTATATGTATATATTTATATATTATATATATATATATATATATATATATATATATATATATATATATATATATTTATATATACGAGTATATGTATATATTTATATATATATATATATATATATATATATATATATATATATATATATATATATAATATATATATATATATATATATATATATTTATATATACGAGTATATGTATATATTATATATATATATATATATATATATATATATATATATATATGTATATATATATATATATATATATATATATATATATATATATATATATATATATATATATATATATAGTTGCGTGTTCCGGTTCGCAGCCGATAAATTTAATGTCTTTTAAATTAATTTAATGCACAATAATTAATTTCACTATTTAACAAATTTACTTTTCACTTGTCTATAAATTTTATGTATCAATTGTCCACGAAAATCTCTTACTTCACTATCAATCAATATCGCCTTCAACTCGCGCTCTACACTATCGTAGTTTCTACTCTCTCGTTTTTACTATTACCCCCATTCATTCTGCTCGGCTTTATATAGGGTCTCTAGTCTTTATTTCTCGTATATTGGCGAATGTTCTGACGAGAACTACCTGGAAAATTCGAGCAGATCTGAATGCCCGCAGTGACGTCACTTTCAAATATTGATCATGGTTCTACTTGGTCGATTCCTGTGCTTTCGAGTACATTCGTTTATTGATCATGATGTTATTAATAGTTGCAACGACATGTAACACTGCCCCCACCTCAGTTCTTTTCACCCCGAACAGATGTGTCGCCAGTTGTAGTTAAGTCTGCCTGGATGTAATATGAGGCAAGACGGTCCAGGTGCACGATTTTAATTTTGGCTCTCGGCTTACAGTGTTCCTTTATGCGATATACGACGTCGTTGATTCGCTTTGTAACTCAGTATGGTCCCTACCAATTATGCTGCAAGTTTGGAGACCTACCTTTCCGCCGTTGTGGGTTATATAGCTACACCAAGCCATCTTGCTGGAAGCCTGTAGAATTTGCCTTCAGATCGTACCGGGTCTTCATGCGGTCAGTAGCCGATTCGTGGTGTTTTCGCACTGTCCGATGAATCTGGTTCAACCGTTGCGTTAGCTCACTTGCGTACTCCGAGATCGTTTGGGGTTTCTCAGGAGGTGTTCCGAACTTTATATCAGCTTTCCAAAAATGACCTTGGCTGGGACTTTGCCCGTCGATGCATGTTCGGCAGCTCTGTACGCCATCAAGAATAATGGGATGTGCCGGTCTCAGTCCCTTTGGTTCTCGTCAACCATCTTGGCTAGGTGTTTATTGAGTGTTCCGTTGAAACTTTCGACCATTCTATTGGATTGGGGATGCAGCAGTGTTGTCCTCGTTTTCCGTATTCCCAGCAGCTCGCACATTTCGCCAAAAACTAGTGACTCAAAGTTTCGGCCTTGATCCGAATGTAGTTCACAAGGTACGCCGTACCTACTGACCCAATTTAACACTAGCTGTTCGGCTACAGTAGTTGTTTCTTGGTTTGGAATGGGGTAGACTTCAGGCTACTTGCTGAAATAATTGGCCACAACCAGCGTGTAACGATTTCTCCATTTGGATTCAGGAAAGGGTCCTGCGATGTCAACACCAATCCTCTCAAACGGTACACCAACGTTGTAGGTTTGTATTTGTCCTCTCAGTCGTCGCTTTGGACCTTTGACGGAAGCGCAAATTGTGCATCTGCGACACCAGTCCTCTACGTCTTCTCGAGCGTGGAGCCAGTAAAGCCTTTCCCGCAATTTCGCTAAGGTATTGTTAACGCCAAGGTGGCCTCCCGAGGATCCTTCGTGCATTTCCTTAATCACATCGTGGATTCGGCTTCTGGGAAGTATAGTTTGCATCCTGAAGGAGCTGCCATCCGCAGTTTCCCATTTCCGCTTGAGTACGCCACCCTCCACCTGAAGGGAGCTTCATTGTCCCCAATAGCATTTGAGGGTTGCGCCAAGCATTGAAACGTCCTTCCACTCAGGTCGTCCAGTGGTCTCCTTCCATACGAGTAATGGTCCGATGTCTTCATCGGCTAGCTGTTCGTTTCGAATCTCCTCTTATGACCAACCTTCATCCAATTCGGCCGTTATCACCCGCAGATCAACGCTCAGCTCCTTTTCCTCAATCCGTCGGCAATGTTTGCAGTTGGGTGGACATGGACGATGAGGTAGGGCGTCAGCATTTCCATAACTCCGCCCTTCCGATGAACAATTTTGTAATCGTATGGCTGCAATTTTTCGATCCATCTCGCAACTTGTCCCTCGAGTATTTCGAAGTTAAGCAGCGATCTGAGCGATGCATGGTCTGTTCGAAGAATTTCTGGCCATATAGGGGCTTGTGGAACTGCTTGGTTGCCTCTATTATAGCCAATAGCTCCTTCCTGGTCACGCAGTAGTTCCTCTCACTTTTTGATAGAACTCGACTGTAATACGAGAGGACTCTTTCTTCGCGATCGATCTGTTGGGACAGTACAGCTCCAATTCCGCCGTTGCTCGTATCTGTGTCAACTGCAAACATTTTTCCGGGTTTTGTATATGCCAGCTCGGGTGATTCATACAGCTTCTCCTTCAAGGTCTCAAAGGCCGTCTAGCATTGTTCATTCCAGACATATGGATGATTTTTCTCGGTTAACTGATGGAGACACTTAGCTATTTTGACAGGTCTTTAACAAATCTTCGATACTAGATCACCAGACCCAGAAAACTTCGTAGTTGGCGTTTGTTTCATTTTGTCCAGCTTTTCACGGCTTCAATTTTCTCAGGATCTGTTTTGACCCCTTCTGCTGACACAACATGTCCCAGGTATTTTACTTCAGCTGCGAAAAGGGTACACTTGTCGAGACTAAGTTTCAGATTCGCCAGTTGCAATCGGGAGAACACCTCTTCTAAGTTCCGCACATGGTCTTCGAACGTTCTCCCGATAACAATGATGTCATATAAGTACATCAAGCAGGTCTTCCAGGTAAGGCCTCGACGCACGTATTCTGTCAGGCGTTCGAAGGTGGCTGGAGCGTTGCAAAGCCCAAATGGCATCACCACAAATCGCCACAATCCGGTCCCAACTGAAAACGTAGTTTTCTCTCGGTCCTTCTTGTCGATTTCTACCTGCCAGTAGCCACTCTTGAGGTCAAGGGTAGAAAACCATTTTACGTCGGCTAAAGTCTCCATGATGTCGTTGATGCGTGGAAGCATTTCTTAGTGATGTCGTTAAGCTGCCTATAGTCGAAACAAAAACGAGTGCTAGCATTTTTTTTTATTAGAACTACTGGCGTGGCCCATGGACTGACAGAAGGCTCGATAACGCCTTGTGTTTCCATGTCCGAGACCAGTGCGCTCACTTCTGCTTGTTTGGCTACAGGAAGACGTCTCGGCGCTTGTCGAATCGGTTTGGCTCCCTGTGTACCTATGACGTGAGTTACCACACTCGTTCGGCATTGGTCATCCGGGCTCGTTGAGAAGATGTCACTGTACTTGGTGACTAGATCAGAGGCTTGCTTGAATAGCTGCACTGGCAATTTGGTCTGCTTCAATATTGCAGACGTGGATTCCCGGGCTTTGTCTGTGTCTTGCCTCCTTTTCCAATGATGGTCGTGAGTAGCTTCCAAAGAGGTGATGGTGGAAACGAGCTCGCTGCTGCCGATGACTTCTCCCGCTTTGATGCTTGTGGTTGAGTCTGCGGTGTTAAGGACTCTAACCGGTACGTATCCATTCCTTGTAGATCTTACAAGGCTTCGTCCTACAATCAAACTGCGCAAGGAGGACGTCTTCGTTGGCTCTATCAGATAAGATCGGTGGTCTCCAGAACCACCATCAAGCTTAGCCCAAACGATGCTCTCGGAAAATTTCGGTACATCAGTGTCAACACATTCTACCACGTTCATCTTGAGAATTTGGACGTTGAGATCCTCCATCAATACTTCGACATTCGGTCATTTCAATACTCGTTTGCCCAAATCCAACGTAATTCTATGTGGTCGCAGAAAATCCATTCCGAGAACGCAGTCCTCGATAATGTTCGCGACCAGAAAATTATGTCGGAACGCAAGGTCTCCCAACTGTATCTGGAGGTTGACCTCTCCATGGACAGGTGCAGTTTCTCCCGCAGCTGTCCATAGTGAGAAAGTTCTCAACTTGTGAAGTAATTGTTGCCTCATTAGCTCTGGTCGGATAATCGATCGGGTTGCACCAGTGTCGATTGTTATGGTGGAATGTTCTCCGTCAACTTGACTCGGAAGGCATAAGCCCGCTTCTCCACGATGTAGTCTTGGTGGTGCTGGGGACGTCGATCCTCCTAGCCAACCTCTGCCCCACGTCGTTGCCCCCTGAGTTTGAAGGGCTTCCATTCTGGGCTCCTGACACAGTCTGTATCTCCTCCTAGCTGTACACCCTGGACAATAGTTCGGTTTTCTTCGCTTCTTGCAGTCTCTTTGCAGGTGCCCCTTCTCACCGCAATTCCAGCATCTAGGCGCGCCATTTACCTGCGGCTCTCGCTCAATTTCTCCGCGCTCACGCCTGTACTCGTCTGTCACTACCTCGCGAGCCCGGGCAGTGGCACGAGTCATATTTGTCGCTGCCTCAAAGTTCAGACCATAAGCCAATGCGTCCTTAATCGTTTGCTTTTGAGGTAAACGCACGGCTTGTTGCAATTTCTGGTCCTTTAGTGCGCTGATGAATGCTTCTGTTGCTGCGTCATCTCGATGTTCTGGGTCATAAGCTGGGTAAGCCAAAAGTGCCAGTCGCTAATTGTATTGGGCTAACTGCTGTTGGGTTTCACCAGACTTCTGCATCCGACGCCGTAGCTGTGACCGATAAATCTGCTTCAGATGATCGTTTCCATAAGGCATGTCAAGCGCATTCATTATAGTAGCCGAGTTTGAGTGTAACTCAACGGGGATGGTCTCCAAAAGCTCGGCAGCTGGGCCTCTTAGAGCAAGAATTAATGCAGTTGCTCGTTCCTGCTCATTCCAGTGATTTGCGCTAGGGGCGGCTTCAAACTGGGTTTGGTAAATACTTCAGACCGTTTGCCCATCATATATTGGTGCTTTCACATTTCTGGATATGCTTTGCGCTGCAGTTATGCAGTCCTCGACCTGGCGAAACTTCTCCTCGACCTGGTAAACCTCGACGCATTTAATTTGGTTGTTCAGACAACCCAGGTCCGCTTTTATTTCGGTTGACTGTTTTTGTAAGTCTGCCTTGATTTCGATTGCCTGTTGCTCTAGCTTTGTCGATTGCTCCATCAGTTTATGTGTGATGTCTGCCTTGGTTTCGAATGCTTGTTGGTCTAGTTTCATTGATTGCTCCTCTAGCTGCTGCGTGATGTCTGTCTTGATTTCGAATGCTTGTTGGTCCAGCTTCGCTGTTAACTCTTGCGGCTGCTCTGGCTGCATCAGCACCAACATTTGCATCAGCGCATTTTCTGATTCCTTTGATTTTGGCGTTTCTGCTTCTCCACCTTCTGCGCCTTTTCCCGCATCTGAGGGCTCACCCGAATCCAGATACACGCCTTCCGACACGATCGCATCACGCAAGCGTGCAATCAGTATGGCCTTTGTACCTTGCATAGCCAGATTTCGCTGTTCCAACTCCTTAAGCTCCGATATGGTTCATTCATTAATTTTTAGATGTAAGCTTCGAGGCATTTTTATAGTTTTGGCTATTTTTCCACCAGTTTCCACGTTACATTTCACTATTGTGTACTTTAAAAATGTATAAAAGTTTTCACTTCCAAAATTTTCTATCCCACTTCTGACACCACTGTCGCGTGTTATGGTTCGCGGCCAATAATTTAAATGTTCCGGGAAAGTGAAAACGCTATGTCTTTTAAATTAAGTTCAAAGTGTTTATTTATTAAGAATGCACAATGATTAATTGCACTATTTTAAAAGTTTACTTTTCACTTGTCTATCAATTTATGTATCAACTGCCTTCATGCAAATCTCTTACTTCACTATCAATCAATATCGCCTTCAACTCGCCCTCTACCCTATCGCAGTTTCTACTATCGCGGTTTTACTACTCCCCCATTCATTCAGCTTGGCTTTATATAGGGTCTCTAGTCACTCAATCTATTTCTCGTGTATTGGCGAATGTTCTGATGAGAACTACCTGGAATATTCGAGCAATTCTGAATACCCGCAATGAAGTCACTTTCAGATATTGATCATGGTTCTACTTGGTCGATTCTTGTGGTTTTGAGTACATTCGTTTATTGATCATGATGTTATTAATATTTGCAACGACAATTTCGACAGTGGCTCACAGAATTGCTTGGACATGTTACAATATATATATATATATATATATATATATATATATATATATATATATATATATATATATATATATATATATATATATATATATATATATATATATGTAGCGGCTACAAATTAATTACATAATTTTTTTCATTTTAATTCATTTTTAACCGACTTCAACGCGTATATTTATTTTTTTTTTTGCTTTTTTTGTCTGTTCACGCATAACTTTTAAACGGAGATGGATAGAAGAGTCCTGTTTTTGGCAAACGATACGTCTTACTTCCAGTTAGTTCCCGTTTAAAGGATAAGAAATTCAAGTAACGGTAAAGGGCTCTCACCGTTAAAACTAAAAAAATTCCGACTTTCACCCCGATTTTTCAGCATAACTGATCGACGCGTGTAAGGATTTTTATTGTAGAGAATTCAAATCATGGACAACAACTTGACCTAAAATGTATCGGAACAGAATTGAGATCTTTCCAAGGGCTCTGTAGATATTAACAGTTAAATATGATACATTGATGTCGAGAAATTGAATTTAAATGATATTTCGTACGAAAAGTGACAGGTGGTCTGAGTGATTGCAAATTATAGAGTTGACTCGTTACTTTCCAGTTAATATTATATGTATCATACATTACAACATATGCCCAGAAATCTAAAATGAAGTGGTTTCCATACTAAAAACTGGCGAAAATCGCAACCTAAAAAGAGATACGTTTCCTGCTATACTTGATCATAACTGTACAGATGAAGATGAAAATGCATAGCCGAGTTTTCGTTGAACTACATGGTATGATTTTCTTGAAACTTTCGTGAAAATTAGGTGCCATAGTTAACTGAAAACGAAGGCGATGGGTATCGAATAAACTTGAACGCATGATGCAGTTAAGGATAGTTTTAAGTAAATTTCATGAGATTGATTGCGGAGTGAACTTTATGTTTACATATATAAATGCATATGTCTATACATATATATTGTTGCATGTACAAAGAATTCTGCGAGCTACTGTCGCAATTGTTTTCACAACCATTAAGAACATCAACAAAATGAATTTACTCGAAACGACGAGAACCCACCAAGCATGATCAACATTTGGAAGTGAGTCACTGCTCCATTCATCTGCTCGAATATACCAGATACCTCTCGGCAGAACATTCGCCAATGTACGAGAAATGCATTGAACGGATGGAGACCCTATATAAAGGCGAGTTGAATGAATGGGGGGATCATTCATTCATGAACTCCGCCCTTCCGATGAACAATTTCGTAGTCGTATGACTGCAATCTTTCGATCCATCTCGCAACTTGTCCCTCGGGGTTTTTGATAGTTTTAAGTAAATTTCATGAGATTGATTGCGGAGTGAACTTTATGTTTACATATATAAATGCATATGTCTATACATATATATTGTTACATGTACAAAGAATTCTGCGAGCTACTGTCGCAATTGTTTTCACAACCATTAAGAACATCAACAAAATGAATTTACTCGGAACGACGAGAACCCACCAAGCATGATCAACATTTGGAAGTGAGTCACTGCTCCATTCATCTGCTCGAATATACCACATACCTCTCGGCAGAACATTCGCCAATGTACGAGAAATGCATTGAACGGATGGAGACCCTATATAAAGGTGAGCTGAATGAATTGGGGGTCATTCATTCATGAACTCCGCCCTTCCGATGAACAATTTCGTAGTCGTATGACTGCAATCTTTCGATCCATCTCGCAACTTGTCCCTCTGGGTTTTTGAAGTTGAGCAGCCATCTCAGTGGTGCATGGTCCGTTCGAAGAACAAATTTCTGGTTCGAAAAACAAATTTCTGGCCATATGGAACTGCTTGGTGGCCTCTTTTATAGCCAATAGCTCCTTCCTGGTCACGCAGTAGTTCCTCTCACTTTTTGAAAGAACTCGACTGGAATACGAGAGGACTCTTTCTTCGCCATCGATCTGCTGGGTGAGTACAGCTCCAATTCCGCCGTTGCTCGTATCTGTGTCAACTACAAACATTTTTCCGGGTTTCGGATATGCCAGCACGGGTGATTCACACAGCGTCTCCTTCAAGGTCTCAAAGGCTACCTGGCATTGTTCATTCCAGACAAACGGACGATTTTTCTCGGTTAGCTGATGGAAACACTTAGCTATTTTGGCAAAGTTTTTGACGAATCTTCGATAGTAGGTTGCCAGACCCAGAAAGTTTCGTAGTTGGCGCTTGTTGTTTGGTGTTGGCCAGCTTTTCACGGCTTCAATTTTCTCAGGGTCTGTTTTGACCCCTTCTGTTGATACGACGTGTCCCAGGTATTTTACTTCAGCTGCGAAAAGGGTACACTTGTCGGGACTAAGTTTCAAATTTGCCAGTTGCAATCGGGAGAAAACCTATTCTAAGTTCCGCACATGCTCTTCGAACGTTCTCCCGATGACAATGATGTCATCTTGGTACACCAAGCAGTTCTTCCAGGTGAGGCCAGCTAGCACGTACTCCATCAGACGTTCGAAAGTGGCTGGAGCATTGCAAAGCCCAAATGGCATCACCACAAACTGCCACAATCCGGTCCCAACTGAAAATGCGGTCTTCTCTCGGTCCTTCTTGTCGATTTCTACCTGCCAGTAGCCACTCTTGAGCTCGAGTGTAGAAAACCATTTTGCGTCGGCTAAAGTGTCCATGATGTCTTCGATGCGTGGAAGCGGGTAACTATCTTTCTTAGTAACGTCGTTAACCTGCCTATAGTCGACACAAAAACGAGTGCTAGCATTTTTTTAAATTTAAACTACTGGCGTGGCCCATGGACTGACAGAAGGTTCAATTACGCCTTGTTTTTCCATGTCCGAGATCAGCGCGCTCACTTCTGCTTGTTTGGATATAGGGAGGCGTCTCGGCGCTTGTCGAATCGGTTTGGCTCCCTGTGTATCTATGACGTGAGTTACCAGACTCGTTCGGCCTTGGTCATCCGGGCTCGTTGAGAAGATGTCACTGTCCTTGGTGACCAGATCAGAGGCTCTTTTGAATAGCTGCACTGGCAATTTGACCTGCTTCAATATTGCAGACGTGGATTCCCGGGCTTTGTCTGTGTCTTGCCTCCTTTTCCAATGATGGTTGTGAGTAGCTTCCAAAGAGGTGATGGTGGAAACAGGCTGGCAGCTGCCGATGACTTCTCCCGCTTTGATGCTCGTGGTTGAGTCTGCGGTGTTAAGGACTCTAACCGGCACATATCCGTTCCTTAAAGATCTTACAAGGCTTCGTCCTACAATCAAACTGCGCAAGGAGGACGTCTTCGTTGGCTCTATCAGATAAGATCGGTGGTCTCCAGAATCACCATCAAGCTTGGCTCATACAATGCTTTCGGAAGAATTCGGTAAATCAGTGTCAGTGCATACCACTACATTCATCTTGGGAATTTTGACGCTGGGATCCTCCATCAGTACTTCGATATTTTGCCTTTTCAATACACGTTTGCCCAAATCCAACGTGATTCCATGTGGTCGCAGAAAATCCATTCCGAGAATGCAGTCATCCATAATGTTCGCGACCAGAAAATTATGTCGGAACACAAGGTCTCCCAACTGTATCTGGAGGTTGACCTCTCCATGGACAGGTGCAGTTTCTCCCGTAGCTATTCGTAGTGGGAATATTCTGCCCTTGTGAAGTTGTTGCTGTCTAACTAGGTCTGGTCGGATAATCGATCGGGTTGCACCAGTATCGATTGTTATGGTGCAGTGGTCTCCGTCAACTTGACCCGGAAGGCATAAGTCCGCTTCTCCACGATGTAGTCTTGACACGGTGATGGTGGTGCTGGAGACGTCGATCCTCCTAGCCAACCTCTGCCCCACGAAGTTGGCTCTTACATGTTTCCCGACCCCTCTGTTTGAAGGGCTTCCATTCTGGGCTCCTGACTCGGTCTGGATCTCCTCCTAGCAGCACAGCCTGGACAAAAGCTCGGTTTTCTTCGCTTCTTGCAGTCTCTTTGCAGGTGCCCCTTCTCTCCGCAATTCCAGCATCTAGGCGCACCATTTACATGCTAGTCTCGCTCAATTTCGACGCGCTCACACCTACACTCGTCTGTCACTACCTCACGAACCCGGGCAGTGGTACGAGTCACATTTTTCGCTGCCTCAAAGTTCAGACTGTAAGCCAATGCGTCCTTAATCGTTTGCTTTTGAGGGAAACGCACGGCTTGTTGCAATTCCGGGTCGTTTAGTTCGCTGATGAATGCTTCTGTCGCTGCATCATCTCGGTGTTCTGGGTCGTAGGCTGGGTAAGCCAAAGGGCTAGTCGCTCACTGTCTTGGGCTAGCTGCTGTTGGGTTTCACCAGACTTCTGCACCCGATGCCTTAGCTGTGACCGATAAATCTGCTTTAGATGATCGTCTCCATAACGCATGTCGAGCGCATTCATTATAGCATTCGGGTTTGAGTGCAATTCATCGGGGATAGTCTGCAAAAGCTCTTCAGCTGGGCCTCTTAGAGCAAGAATTAATGCAGTTGCTCGTTCCTGCTCATTCTAGTGATTTGCCCTAGCGGCAGCTTCAAACTGGGTCTTGTAAATACTACAGACCGTTTGCCTCGAATATTGGTGCTTGCACATTTCTGGATGTGCTTTGCGCTGCGGTTATAAGCGGGGCTGGTGAAGTGGTTACTACTGCCTTCGCTGCTTCCAATTCTTTTTCACTTTTTCCATCTCATGGTTTATTCTCTCTTCGACCTGGCTGACCTTTCCCTCGACTTGGCTGACCTTTTCCTCGACCTGGTAAACCTTTTCCTCGACCTGGTCAACCTTTTCCTCGACGCCTTTAATTTGTTTGTTCGGATGACTAAGCTCCGCT
>OZ017739.1:199495668-199548168 GCA_963969285.1 Odontomyia ornata
GTGGTGAATTGAATTTGAATTTGGTGAATTGAATTAAAATGATCGATCAATTGATAAATCAATTGTATAAATCGAATTAATTACGAATGGGATAATTATTACAGTGCTAATTAACCTTAAATACTCGTAACTATGTAAGTTATTGACATAGACGTGATTGCAGAATCTACAGAATCGAGGATGTACAAGGATACCCTGGAAACAAACGGAGCGGTCATTGTCAATAAGGACAAAATTACTCGCCCGACTTCAAGTACCCGCTTAGATCATTTACCAACAAATGATAAAAAAATTCCTGAAAACATTAAATTCACACTTGCAGACTAGCCGGAGTTAGATCATCGTGTTCTAATAATTGTCGTCCATGGTCAAAGTCTCAGTAAGCAAAAACCTACTCACAAAATATTCAGATATTTAGACAAGGATCTTTTCAAATCGAGCTCAAAAGCTCAAAAATATGATTACAGAGTCCAAGCATGATCAGATGTCGACAACATATGCTACATGGATAACAAAGAAAGTTATTGAGGCTAGTATCAACAAAATGAAGGCTTATAAAAAATACAAAAAGAACGCTGAAGATCAAGCACTTAAACATCTGTATAACCAAGCTCTCAAAGAATCAAAACGTTTCATAAAAGAAGCTAAATTTTCATATTACTCCAGAAGATTGGAAACAGCGGCGGACAACTTGCACGAAATATGGAAAATAATAAATGAAGTAAAAGATAATTCATCACCCTGGATCATGTCATCAAATAATGAATTTTCTGGAATGGACTCTAGCAATGCAGCAGGCCCATGTGGATTAGCAAACTCGCTAAACCATTTTTTAACCGACTTCCAAAAGAAAGAAGGTTATCAATTCATCGCGTATATTTATTTTTTTTTTTTTTTTGCTTTTTTTTGTATGTTCACGCATAACTTTTAAACGGAGATGGATAGAAGAGTCCTGTTTTTGGCAAACGATACATCTTTCTTCCAGTTAGGTTCTGTTTAAAGGATAAGAAATTTAAGTAACGGTAAAGGGCTCTTACCGTTAAAACTAAAAAAATTCCGACTTTCACCCCGATTTTTCAGCATAACTGATCGACGCGTGTAAGGATTTTGATTGTAGAGAATTCAAATCAAGGACAACAACTTGACCTAAAATGTGTCGGAACAGAATTGAGATCTTTTCAAGGGCTCTGTAGATATTAACAGTTAAATATGATACATTGATGTCGAGAAATTGAATTTAAATGATATTTCGTACGAAAAGTGCCAATTAGTTGGCACTCTGCAAGGATTTGTTAGAGATACCGAGTCTTTTGGTGACGGATGATAAAAATGATCAGTATCCTTAGTTTTTTGCATAAACGGTACATTTTAGTCCATCATTTCTACCGGGAATAACCAATAAATAAATTCTAAATGTGGCAGAAATACAATTCAACAATATTTAAAGGGAACATTTCAGGATGCTTTTCTCTTCCGCATTCATTCTTTGCTTACCAATGAGCTTGGTATAGGATCCTTCTTACATCCTTAGACGTGAACTTTACATATAGGATTATAAAACTCCCCGAAGAAATAATAAGGACTGAGTGATTGCAAATTATAGAGTTGACTCGTTACTTTCAAGTTAATATTATATGTATCATACATTACAACATATGCCCAGAAATCTAAAATTAAGTGGTTTCCATACTAAAAACTGGCGAAAATCGCAACCTAAAAAGAGATACGTTTCCTGCTATACTTGATCATAACTGTACAGATTAAGATGAAAATGCATAGCCGAGTTTTCATTGAACTATACGGTATGATTTTCTTGAAACTTTCGTGAAAATTAGGTGCCATAGTTAACTGAAAACGAAGACGATGGGTATCGAATAAACGTGAACGAATGATGCAGTTAAGAAGAATATTTTTAAGTAAATTTCATGAGGTTGATTGCGGAGTGAACTTTATGTTTACATATATAATGCATATGTCTATACATATATATTGTTACATGTACGAAGAATTCTGCGAGCTACTGTCGCAATTGTCAACAGAATGAATTTACTCGAAAACACGAGAACCCACCAAGCATGATCAACATTTGGAAGTGAGTCACTGCTCCATTCATCTGCTCGAATTTACCAGATACCTCTCGGCAAAACATTCGCCAATGTACGAGAAATGCATTGAACGGATGGAGACCCTATATAAAGGCGAGTTGAATGAATGGGGGGATCATTCATTCATTCAACCGCGATAGTAAAAACGGCGATAGGGTGTGGAAAGCGATATTGATCGAGTAATAGTGAAATGATTTTAGAAGACAATTGCGATAAGAAATTTATGGACAAGTGTTAGACTTTTAATAGTGAAAATTAAAATTAATAGTTAAATAAGTGATTGTGCGTTTTTTTTTTGTAATTAAATAAACTCTTTTAACTTAAATTAAAAGACATTGCGTTTTCACTTTCCCGGAACATTAAAATTATTGGCCGCGAACCATAACACGCGACAATATATATATATATATATATATATATATATATATATATATATATATATATATATATATATAGATAGATATATATCTATATATATATATATATATATATATATATATATATATATATATATACATATATATACATATATACATATATATATATATATATATATATATATTTATATATATATATATATACATATGTATGTATATTACACATGTATATTATATATGTATATATATATATATATATATATATATGTTTATATATATACATATATGTATATATATATATGTATATTATATATGTATATATAGTATATATATATATAAATATATATATATATATATATATATATATATATATATATATATATATATATTGTATATACATATATATTTATATATATATATATATATATTCATACATAAATATATGTATATAATATATATATATATATATATATATATATATATATATATATATATATATATGTATATGTATATAATATATGTATATATATATATATATATATATATATATATATATATATATATATATATGTATATTACGTACGTATATATATACATGTGCGTATAGATGTATATATATATATATATATATATATATATATATATATATATATATATATATATATATATATATATATATATATATATATATATTTTTTTTTTTTTTTGTGGTAGGGAGGTGAAGGCATTTATGCCCGCCGAGTCTGGCAGTGTGGGACTCCCATGGAGGATACCTTTGAACTACCCACTAAACACCTCCCCTGTCAATCTGAGAACCCAGCCTGGAACCGTTTGACACATTACTTCGGGCCAGGTCTCGTTTTGTTACGCCGTGGGGCGCCTTCAAGCTGGGGAGTCCCTTTCCTAGCGGGAGGGGGGGGAAGAGGAATTGCCAGAAGAGCGATCCCCCAGCCCCAGCGCCTCCGGCTGCTGTGAGTCCCTTTTATATTTTAGGACTGCCCAAGCATAATGTGCCACCTGGTTCCATTTGTCAACCGATTCGAGCATCACCGCAACTATATTATCCGGGGTGAGCTCTCCCATCTCCCTGTAGAGTTCCCTTCGCAGCCTGGCCCATTTGGTACACGCAAAAAATGTGTGACAGGCATTGTCCTCCTCTCCTGGGCAAAATCGACAATCGGGAGACCGTGACTTGCCGATCTTGTGCAGGTAAGACTGTAAACACCCGTGCCCGCTCAAAAGCTGGGTCAGATAGAAGTCAGTCTCACCATGCCTTCGATTTAGCCACGGTCTCACATCCGGGATGAGGCGCGCAGTCCACCTTCCCTTCGTACAATTCCTCCAAGACTGCTGCCAATATTTATATATATATTATATACGAGTATATTTATATAATATACATATGTATATATATATATAAATATATATATATATATATATATATATATATATATATATATATATATATATATATATATATATATATATATATAGTACAATGATTTATTCAGTTGTGTAATAAAGCTGACAATGAAAAATCTAAACTCGAACGATTTAAAACGAAATGGCGGCCACTCAAAGGTCGAAAAAAGTTGAACGATAAAAAAGCACTTCAGGGTCAGGTCAGAATATAAAAATGGCGGCTAGGCAAAGTTCAAAATTCGAAAATTTCTCAAAGCTACAATTCATATTGGATTATTATTATTAAATCTAAAATCAAGGTAGACGTTGATGAGACCATGGATTAAATGTACCAAAGTTCAATTCGATTCCTATGAACGCTGCAGATTTTAGCCGTAGTGGTTTTTGCATTGCAGTAAAAAATTATATTTTAATATACGAGAACATGATACAATGTATTCAAGAAACTGAGTTTTGAATGGTTTGAAATGAAAAAATTTGCCACTAAAAAGGGCAAAATAAAAAACTTTTAGAAAAAAAAGATAACCGACTTCCTACTGCCCTAAAAAGGATGAAATAAATTTTATGGAAGCGGTGCAACATATATACTTCCAACATCTGCACCATCACAAAAAAATCGGGGAAAAAATGATATGGCACCGCTTCCATGAAATTTTTTTCATTCTTTTTAGGGCATTCCGAAGTCGGTTACCTTTTTTTTCTAAAAGTTTTTTATTTTTCAACAATTAGTGAAAAAATTACCAGGGAGCTTGGTGAAAAGTCAACTAGCTATTTCAATATCATAAACAGCCCACCTGAGTTCATCCTTCACATTCATCAAACGATTAATAATAAGTAATAAATCCAATCGAAAATTTGAAAAAACAAGTTGAGTAAGCAGGAGAGTGCTCCCACCAGAAGGTCTTTGTAAACATCCTAGGGTTAGAAGCAAGTTTTCTAATGGCGTGAATCGATAACTTGAATTATTCATCCAATACTTAGATATGAAATCGTTCAAATTTATACGAAAGGTGTACAGTTTCTTGCATAAGGACAGTGCAGCCGCCATTTTGATCTAGCTTAAATGATTTTTCTGGATGCTCGGCCGATTAAAAATGTTCAAGTTTAACACTATTCCTTAAATTTTCATGAAAATTGAAAGAAAATAAAAGTGCCTAAGTCAATTTTAAATATATATAGGGTTTTCCAATAAGAGGTGTTATTTTGAATAGATCTTCTGATTTAACACCTTGCGACTTCTTCCTTTGGAGCCACGTGATAGAGAAGGTCTATGCCAATAGCCCAGCGTCGATTCAAGACCTCAAAGATGAAATTCGTGAGGCTATCGAGGACATAGGGCAGCCACTTTGCGATTTGGTTATAAAACATTTCATGAAGAGGATATGGTCCTGTAAGCGTGTCGTAGTCGGTATTTGCCCAATGTTAGTTATTCCTATTAACGGCATATCTTCTTCTTCATAATGAAATAAATATCCGATCATTTGTATTAAAAAATGGCATTTTTCTTTTAATATCAAAATAACACCTCTTATTGGAGAACCCTATATCAACCATAAACACGTGTTATTGTTGTTGTAATTCCATATAATTGAAATGGCTATAACTCACTTGATTATGATTCGATCTCAATTAAATTTTGTGAACATATATATCTTATGTCAGTCTCTAAAATTGTTCGTTGTTTAAAGGTACCGTTTTGATTTTATGAGCAAAAATGTAAAAATCTACAAATCATACTATCACTAACAAAGTTGATTGAAATTCGATTTCTAAGGTATTTGTAGTTAAAGTTCCACGTTCGTGACAATTTTCAGATTTTTCGGCTGAAAGGTGTCCAATCGCGAGGGGGGGGGGGGGGGGACACAAATTTTGGGTACATTTTGCCTTCCCCTGGACCCCCTAATTCATAAAATGATTTTTTATTTCAGATTCTAAAAGTTCTAATCAAGACCTTTCATTTGATACCCCACTCGACTACCTTTGATTAAAAAAAATTTTTAAGGGCCAATTCGTTATTAGGGGGAACTCCCTTTAAAATTTTTTTAAATTTTTGTTAAGGCCCTAACTTTTGAGAGACCATCACTTCTGACCTTTTTACAAAGTTTGAGCATTCTAGCTTCTATAGTTTCTGAGGAAATTAGCTGTGACGCACGACAGACGGACGGACGGACAGACGGACGGACAGACGGACAGATATGTCGCGAAACTAGTAGGTCTTTGTAAAAAAATTTTTTAACAAAGACCTAAAAATGGAGCATCAGGTATTGACAACATCGCCACACATGTAATTATTCTAGTCAAAGAGGAGGTAGCTGAACCACTGGGAAATTTTATAAACGCGCATATTAGAAATGGAATATTTCCGGACGAAGAGAAACTAGCGAAAATAATTCCAATATTCTAAGGAGGAGATCATCTGGACCCGAATAATTACCGCCCTGTTGCACTTTTGACAGCCTTTAGTAAAATATTCGAAAAACTTGTAAATAATCCTTTAAAATCTTTCTTAATGAACAATTCCATCGTAAATCCGAAGCAGTTTGGCTTTCAAAGAACAAGAGTACTTTCGATGCGTTACTTTCTGTCTCACGTTACATCAATGAAAGTCTTGATAAAGGAGATTATGTTATTGAATTTTTTGTGAACCTGAAGAAAGCTTTTGATACGATTGATCATGACCTGTTACCTCAAAAACATGAATCGTATGGTATACAAGCAAAACCGAAACAACTTTTTAAAAGTTATTTGGAAGGAAGATGCCAAAGAACATCAGTTAATAATGTCTTGAGCAATCTAGCTCCAATGAAACGGGAGTTTCTCAAGGATGCATACTTAGACCAACCTTGTTTTTGCTATACACTAATAATTTGAATTTATGTAAACTGAAAGCTCACCACTCATTATATGCTAATGATACTGTACTTCTTTATTCAAGACATGATAAACTTGCCATGGAGAATATCGTCAACGAGGTTCTAGATAAATATCGTTCATGGCTTATCAAAAACAAGCTAGCACAAAATACATTATTTTTAAACAGAAGAATAAGGAAGGCATAGATGTTGACCTAGAAATTAACGGTGAAAACTTGCAAAGAGTGTTTGAAATTAAATATCTCGGTCTTACCATAGATCATCGTTTGACATGGTTGCCACACATGAATAATTTGAGGAGACAACTAGCACCAGTGATAGGAGTGTTGAGAAGATATGGAGGTTTTCCAATGCATATAAAGAAACTTGTATTAAATGCATTTTTACTGACAAAGCTACATTATGCGGTGGTCATTTGGAGTCGATCGTCAAAGCAAAACCTTAATATTATATCCAGGATACTAACTAAAGCCTATTAAAATATTCTAAACCTTCTAATTCTCACTCCAACAAGACTAGTGTATCAACGGACCAAAGCAGGTATAGAATGCGGGTTCTAATCCACTTTTTTCATACAAAATTCAAATGTTGTCTAGGGTGTGTGTCTTGGATGTGTGGGTGAGTGTATTAGGGTGGTATAGTTAAGTGCCTGGGATGAGTATGTATGGGCCTTAGATAAATATACATCTGTGTCATGGTTAAGCAGGTAAGTATTCAGGGTCTTAGTAGCCTCTGATGGTAAATAGTGGAACTAGACTTGATGGTTGTGTACTTTAAATAGTAGGTGCACATCCTTAGCCTTTACAGCCTGTGATGGTAAATAGTAAAACTAGAAAATTGATTCCTGTCTGGGATAGTCCCATATTTTCAATCAATAGATTAGAGCTCTAGATTTCTCAGCGGGCATTTATATTGGGTTAATATACAAGTTTGAAATTAATGGGAGCTAGCCTTTGACGCTTCTAGCGATAGATAATTATACTATTCATGGTTGTTATTTCTCTATAGCGGAAGGATTTCCTATATATTCATTGCTTCTAGTCTTCGAGTAGTTTTGTTATTCATCTTTGATAGAAGTGCTTCTCGGGTCTTTAACGCTTCTAGCGGTAGATAGTTGTTTTTACCCATGACTACTTTAATGTATATGTTAAGAGATCCATGCCTAGAGTTGATAGCCTGAAGTATTAGGGCTGTTAATCCATTAGGGAAGCGCCGTGTGGTTGGATTGCTGCTTATAGGGCTTGAGAATTTCTAGCGTATCCCACAACTGAGAGGCTTCCGGGTCGAGCGATTTACTTTTTCACATTAGGCGTGCTGAACGTTTTTTATGGTGCGAGTGGTTGCGTGGTGACGGCGGGCGTTTGTATAGACGGATGACTGCGATACTGATGGATGATGGACGTGCCCGTCAGCGCGTATTCTAAGGCGTGGGAATTTACTTCATGGGCGCTTGGATAGGGAACGCGTTGCAGCGATTGGTGTCTTTGGCTGCGTGTGGAAATTGCCGTTCGCTTGATCATGCTAGCCGTGCCGGAAGTTTTTATGATGCGAGTTATTGTGTGGTATGGAGGGCGCTGCTAAACACGAGTGGCTTTGCATTATGGATGGGCGCAGGGCTTGCCTTTCGATGGGTGCTCTAAGGCATGAGAATTTACTTAGTGGGCGCTTGCTTAAGGTACGTTTTTGCCCCTCGTTTGATGTCTGTGGTTAAATATGGACGGTATTGTAGATGTGATGCGCGTCGCTTGTTGGAGGAAGTAATCTGAGGTGTACGTTTCAACCAAGGCGGATGTTATGAGCCGTAGAAATTTGCCTCGTGAGCGTTTGGTTAAGTTTCCGCGTTGCTCATCAAAGGGTGCCTGTCTTTAAGTATGGACGACCTTGTAGGAAATTCGGAATGATTTGCGTCGCTTTTCAGAGGATCGTGATTGCGGTGTAGATTTGCCCGGCGGCGAGTTCTGTTAACCATGGAAATTGACCTCGGGGGATGCGTGGCATGTGCAAGTGATTTTGCTTGTTAAGATTAGTTTTTCGTACGCATAGACTTCCCTGTCGGCGCGAGTTTTGAGGCATCGGAATCTACAGCGTGGAAGAGAAGTGGCATGGCGTACATTGCATTGTAATTTGGTTTTGCTTGATGGAGGCGTTTTTTCTTGTTGTGTTGGCCGTGGGCAGCGGGTAACGTGCGCGACATTGAGACGTGTTTTCATAAATGTCCATTCAAAGATGCGCCTGTTCTAGTTTGCTGATTATTATTTACATTGATTGTTTTCAGTTTCATTTTGCTTGGAAACGTCGTTTCTTTGGTTTGTGACTCATTGCTATTGTATATTATTGGTTTTATCGGTTTCATGTCAATAGTACTTTAAAAATCGTCTACAATGTATTTTGTTCGGTTAGACTACTATGTTGATTGCTCAAATCTATGGATGCAGTGAAAGAGATAATACGTTCTTGATATTTAGTATAGTTTTAAATTTTAGTTTGCTTGTAGCAGCATTTTGTTTGTCTTCATCATCATCACTTATTTCTTAAAGCAGTTTCTATACTTCATTCTCTGATTTTACTATTATGTAGAAGTATGGCACTATATTCATTCATGTTTTCTTTACTATAGGATGCTCATTGGTTTTATTCAAAAATTCTAATAATTTCTTCCAAGACGAGTTATTATCTTGTAGTGCCTGAGATGGTGATAATTTTGTTCGTACAATTTATGATTTGTCCCTTTTGATAAGTGCGTGGGTCTATTTTTTAGAGCACTATGTTGAGATGTATGTTTTGGGTATCTATTCTAAATTTGAGATTATTTATGGATGTTGTATAGGAAAGATATTACGGTTTATGGCTTCTGGAATGCTACTTTTTATGGAGTTTGTGTATGATCGATGTAGGAGTAGTCCTAATGAGTAGGAATATAGACGCATTTTCATTGATAAATTTTGGGTACGTACTGAAAGATAAATAATATAGAAAAAAGTGAATGCGGTAGGTCATTGACATTAGGGGTTTGTTGGTATTATGGTATTGTTACATGTACAAATAATTACATGTACAAATAATTCTGCGAGCTACTGTCGCAATTGTTTTCATCATCATTAAGAACGTCAACGAATGAATTCACGAGAACCCAACAAGCATGATCAACATCTGCAAGTGACGTCACTCCATTCATGAACTTGCTCGAACCTACCAGGTAGAACATTCGCCCATGTACGAGAATAGGTAGAGACCCTATATAAAGGCGAGCTGAATGAATGGGGGGGATCATCATTCATTCAACCGCGATAAGAACTGCGAAAGTGTGTGGGAAGTGTGTTTCGTAATAGTGAAGTGATTTAGAAGACAATTGCGATAAGAAATTTATGGACAAGTGTTAGATTTTATTTTAATAGTGAAAATTAAAATTAGTGAAAGTGTTAAACTGATTATTGTGCATTTTCTTGAATTAAATAAACTCTTTTAACTTAAATTAAAAGACATTACGTTTTCACTTTCCCGGAACGTTAAAATTATAGGCCGCGAACCAATAACACGCGACAGTATTATTCATTGTTTATGCCCATAACGCATGGAAAAATATTTTTTAGTCATGCTAGCATTATAGGCATGCACTAGATTGAATAAATTTTTATATTTACTCTGAATTAGGTGCTGTTATTGTGGGTCTGTATTATTTAGTTTAGGTAGTTTCATGAGTGTCAGTATAATATAGAGTAAAACTATTATTTTATGCTTGTCTCATATTCTACACAGTATGTATGATTTTTTGACATTTCCGAATTTCTCTAGGTATATTTTCATTTAGATCTTGTTGATGTTTTTTGAGTATGATAATTTTTAATTTGTTATCTCCTTAGGAAAATGATGCTTGAATGGTGCCATTTAGCTGATACTTTTCGGATGCATATTATCGCTTTTAGTGCCTATATGATTGCATGAGAATTTACAAGCCTCATACTTTGTGTGCTTGTATTAAGCGTAAAGTCACTTCAGCTATAGTCATATACATTTTCAATATTTGAGCATTGTAAAATACGTATTTCCTACATTTTAAATATGCTAGATTTATCATCATAGGGATTGTCGGGTATGCTCATTGACATATTCAAGTATTATTTTCACATAAGTAAAATCTATTCTTGTTGAGTTTTTTCTTATCAGAATTTTTTTCTGCTGGATGCTTGGTTAAATTTTTATAGGTTTGAAGAAGATCTAATTAGTTTCCAACATAAAGGGTATGTTTTGGGTTAGCGCACTGCTACTATAGATCACTTAGGCTAATGTTTATGTAAGATAGTTCGGTACAGATAACGATGTGTGGTAGCATATGAGTTTATGGTAGGCTATTTTTAGATCGATCTCATCGCATCTTGTATAGACAAGTAGCATATGTTATGAAGTGTTCTTGATAAGGATGGCCGCGAGTCATTGTAGGATGTTAAGAGATGATCATTACTTTCAGGAGGTGTTTGTCTGCTGGTAATTTGATGAACAGATGTACACTTGAGTTGAATGAACTAATGAGGGTTTTTTTTGTCTCTCATTGGATATTTATGAATGGTAGAGTTAAGTGTTTGATATTTGAGAGTTTCGGATATGCTAAGAATGTTTAGAACATTATGCTTGGTTGTTTAAGATATTTGTTTGCTTGGACGGTTGTAAAACAGTTGATAAAATTAAAAAAACCTGTATATTTTCCTGATAAAAATAATTTATTGAGTAATACTACTTTTTAACATATATTACTAAATGTTGATAAAATCTTTAACAGCACATCTGATAAATAGCTATATATTTTTATGTATTCTACAGTATATTGAACAATTTTCAAGTTAGCTCAACCCAGGTTTATTCAGCTGCACTATTTAAGTATTAGGACCATACAAATGTATAATAAGTCCTCTCACTTCTTTTTTAACGTTTATTGTACAATTTATATAGCCTCCTCAGTATATCATTGTAGTTTATGTCCCCTTCACTCTAGTGCAAACTGTTGATGTTTCAATTCCAATATTGTTTTGGTTGTATGTTATGAGAATTGTATGTCCCTTGATGAATTACTGATGAGCATTTCCTTAAACTTTTTCATTCTAATAGCGCTGGCCACCAGTTGGCTCTAATTTTGTTTGGACTATTTATACTACCCGATGCTATGAATTATTACTTTGTCTTATGTATGCGAGACTGCAGGAGTATGTACTGTTTTATTAGTTTAAAAATATTTCTTGTCTCTTGATCGTATGAATGACAAATGCATGTATCAGTGCCTGATGTCGTATTAGAATTGGACCATTCACATATTTGGTAGTGTATTCCATATTTATTAGATACTTTCTCACCCATATTACCATATTGAAGCATATAATTCTCGATTCGTATTCGGTGTTCAGGAAAAATATCACGGTACTCTTCCATGAAGTATAGGATAACCATTGTAATAGATCTTATCGCGGTGAAAGTGTATTGACCTCTGTTTTCCTAGTTTTCTTGACGTCGTTTACGTTGGTTTGCTGAATTTTAAAAACCTCATAATAATCCGTAGAATTATATGTAGTCTAGTGATAGAAAAAATGCCGTGCTGCCTTTAAGTTAACATACATTCATGTCCTAGTTTGTACAGTGCAGCTAAGATGAGGGTCTGTTTCTCAATATTAAATTTCAGTATTTTATAGACTCAAGAGATTATACTTGATTTCAAAGCCTTTCACAATAGTTTGTAGTTTACCAAGTCTCAATTTCCAATTTCCTTATGAATAATTCCTTTAAGTGAAGTAAAACATTGTTTATAGGGTTTTTAGTATTTTATTTCATCACATGGAAAATTAGATCATTACATAGTACTGGTATTTCATAAAAAAGCCTAGAGTAGTTTATATTTACAAATGATGTTTGAGTTGGAGTGAAGAAGTCGTTGAAATCCAGTTTAAGTACGCTTTTTTCTCTGCATCTTGCACAATATTGGTCATAGTATTCCTTCACACAATCGGTAAGCAAATTGTTGTATTGCATGACAATGTTGAAAAAATCCATCAAGATGAAAAGCGTCAAGAGCTCGGGATGTTTCAGTATTAGTCTCTCTCCTCCAATAGGTATGTAGAAGAGTTCAAGAAGTCCAAGCTGATTTGCAGGGAACTCATCTACTCTATCCTTGAGATCAATGAGGTATTGGCGAAGTGAAGTCCATTGACTGTTATCTAACTCCAACTGATTTTGTCCACTGCATTGGAAGATTATTAGTCTGATACGATCATGAGTTGCCTGTTCAGCAGTTGAACTTTGGTCAACTTCACACCAATATGTTTTCTCATTCGCACCTGCTAACCCAATTGCCTGACGAACTCAAGGTAGCCTTCTCTTTCACACCTACAACTCGAGTTGATTGGTGAGCAGAAGGTGGTGAAGGGCCTTACAGGGCTTCTACCCAGCCTGCCCCGTGGCATGCATGCATGATGATCCTCGCAGAGATGTAGAATAACCTTCTACCCAGCCTACCTCACTGCCACGCAGGCATCAATGACCGGTCATCATGCGTTATGACGCGTCATAATGCATGATGATGGGTCATCATGCCTGCATGGCAATGGGTAGGCTGGGTAGAAGGTTATTCTGCATCTCTGCGAGGATCATCATGCATGCATGCCACGGGGCAGGCTGGGTAGAAGCCCTGTAAGGCTCTTCACCACCTTCTGCTCACCAATCAACTCGAGTTGTAGGTATGAAAGAGAAGGCTACCTTGAGTTCATCAGGCAATTGGGCTAGCAGGTGCGAAAGAGAAAACATATTGGTGTGAAGTTGACCAAAGTTCAACTGCTGAACAGGCAACTCATGATCGTATCAGATGGCTCAACTGATCGGTGATTGTGAATAACCCTCTTTGCATGATAAAGAGACCAGTCGATCATATGATACTAATACATAGACATTTGATAGCTATTATAATGTACATATGTAGACACATTTGTCCATGATATTTAATCATTTCACAGGTTGTGAGTAATGATGCAGCCTCAAGTCTTCCAAACCATTCAAACATCTTCTGAAAATGGATCAATGACAGATTTTTAGTCAGTTGGAGGTATCAAAATTTTACTCAATTGTTCAATGATAGGGAAAAAATCGTTCCAGTCATAGCATATCCCGGATAATCCAAAAGGGTTGATCATACATGAGAACGCCAAGATGATTGAATATACTTAATAAGTTCCACTATAAACCCTTAATACATCGACTAAGCAACAGGCTGAACTAATTCATGTTAAGGCCCTAGCAATGGTTTGCATGAAGTATAGATTTATTCAACAAGTTTGTGCTTTACAAAATGATTCAAATGGCTGATCCATGGGATCATATGATTTTTGGGCATATTGGATGAGTTCATAAGTGTAGCAACATAATTTCAATGCAATGGAACATTATAGTGGGCAATAAAGGTCCCATAGGCCGCAAATCCGATGAAGACATGAAAACCTAGAGAACTGAAATCGAATTGCTGTCAAAAGGGGTTCCTACAGATAAGATGGACAGGGGTCAGGAGAAAAACTGATGCACATGAAAAAAGAAGTGTGTATTGACTCAATCTTATGAAGAATATATCAGCATGAAATACGATCAAATAATTCTCGAGCAACTAACAATGGCTTCCTCCTAATCAAGATTTGTTCACCAGAAGAGCAACATAGACGTGAAGATTCTTGTCTGACCCATGTATGCCTACGAATAACTTGGAAGATGATCAACATGCAGTCTTGGTAACCAATAGGCCTAACGTAAATCGTGATGAGCATATGACATTTAAAGTAATGTGTAAATAAAAGCTGACTGCAACTGTATGGAAAGTAAGAATTTTTTTATGGGTAGATAATTATCAACAATCAAATGAATTTACCGAATGGCAGATAGCACGTAAGGTCAAACACCCAACTTATTAACTAAAGATAGCTATACAGACAGCTAAAGAGATAGCATATCAACTAAGCAGACAGGGCATCAGCTAAAAAGAAAGCTACATAGACCACTTACCAGCTAAATGTACGGGCTTATCAGCTAAACGGTTAGCTCAGCAGACAGCATAACAACTAAACAGACAGGGCATCAGCTAAATAGACAGCTGCATAGACAGCATTATACATATAATAGACAGCTCATCAGCAAAAGTGACAGCTAAATAGACAGCTCAAGAGGATAGCATATCAGCTAAACAGACAGGGAATCGGCTTAAAAGACAGCATTACACATATGATAGACAGCTCATTAGCAAAAGTGACAGCTAAATAGATAGTTTAACAGATAAAAAGACAGCTAATTAGCCTAGAAGCAATCTATTGTAGCCCAGCAGTACTCCTAAAAATTCTAAAGGAAATACGGAGCAAAGTGTCATTTCCTGTTACTGACTCCTACTCCTGTTAGCTTGGTGGTTCAAATCTTAACTCCATAGCACTTTCTTATCTTTGAATGCAAATCATGAGAGTAAGCAACATTACAGCATTCAAGGGCGAAACATGTTTACTTATGCAATAGAATTATCAACACATATTGAACTTGCCCCCCCCCCCCCCCACTCCATCCGTAAATGCAGAGAAGTGAATATATATGCTGGTGTAACAAATATACATCTTTAGTTTTACTACTAGAAGCAGTCATTTAAAATGAACGGAGCAGATCCAGTAACTTCGTCAGTCAGTCAGAAGCATGAAAAGGCCGGCCAGACTGATAAGGCTACTTCAGCCAGAAAAGTGAACAAGAAAGAGAAGAAACTAAAGAAGAATCGAGAGAAACAGCGAATCTATGGGAAAAACCTCTTGCTGAACTATACATACTATCTTGATGAAGGCTTCCACAAAAGCAAAGTAATACTTGGATTTGACCCGCTGACATTTCAAGCGAAAATAATCTTCCAATGCAGTGGACAAAATCAGTTGGAGTTAGATAACAGTCAATGGACTTCACTTCGCCAATACCTCATTGATCTCAAGGATAGAGTAGATGAGTTCCCTGCAAATCAGCTTGGACTTCTTGAACTCTTCTACATACCTATTGGAGGAGAGAGACTAATACTGAAACATCCCGAGCTCTTCACGCTTTTCATCTTGATGGATTTTTTCAACATTGTCATGCAATACAACAATTTGCTTACCGATTGTGTGAAGGAATACTATGACCAATATTGTGCAAGATGCAGAGAAAAAAGCGTACTTAAACTGGATATCAACGACTTCTTCACTCCAACTCAAACATCGTTTGTAAATATAAACTACTCTAGGCTTTTTTATGAAATACCAGTACTATGTAATGATCTAATTTTCCATGTGATGAAATAAAATACTAAAAACCCTATAAACAATGTTTTACTTCACTTAAAGGAATTATTCATAAGGAAATTGGAAATTGAGACTTGGTAAACTACAAACTATTGTGAAAGGCTTTGAAATCAAGTATAATCTCTTGAGTCTATAAAATACTGAAATTTAATATTGAGAAACAGACCCTCATCTTAGCTGCACTGTACAAACTAGGACATGAATGTATGTTAACTTAAAGGCAGCACGGCATTTTTTTCTATCACTAGACTACATATAATTCTACGGATTATTATGAGGTTTTTAAAATTCAGCAAACCAACGTAAACGACGTCAAGAAAACTAGGAAAACAGAGGTCAATACACTTTCACCGCGATAAGATCTATTACAATGGTTATCCTATACTTCATGGAAGAGTACCGTGATATTTTTCCTGAACACCGAATACGAATCGAGAATTATATGCTTCAATATGGTAATATGGGTGAGAAAGTATCTAATAAATATGGAATACACTACCAAATATGTGAATGGTCCAATTCTAATACGAAATCAGGCACTGATACATGCATTTGTCATTCATACGATCAAGAGACAAGAAATATTTTTAAACTAATAAAACAGTACATACTCCTGCAGTCTCGCATACATAAGACAAAGTAATAATTCATAGCATCGGGTAGTATAAATAGTCCAAACAAAATTAGAGCCAACTGGTGGCCAGCGCTATTAGAATGAAAAAGTTTAAGGAAATGCTCATCAGTAATTCATCAAGGGATATACAATTCTCATAACATACAACCAAAACAATATTGGAATTGAAACATCAACAGTTTGCACTAGAGTGAAGGGGACATAAACTACAATGATATGCTGAGGAGGCTATATAAATTGTACAATAAACGTTAAAAAAGAAGTGAGAGGACTTATTATACATTTGTATGGTCCTAATACTTAAATAGTGCAGCTGAATAAACCTGGGTTGAGTTAACTTGAAAATTGTTCAATATACTGTAGAATACATAAAAATATATAGCTATTTATCAGATGTGCTGTTAAAGATTTTATCAACATTTAGTAATATATGTTAAAAAGTAGTATTACTCAATAAATTATTTTTATCAGGAAAATATACAGGTTTTTTTAATTTTATCAACTGTTTTACAACCGTCCAAGCAAACAAATATCTTAAACAACCAAGCATAATGTTCTAAACATTCTTAGCATATCCGAAACTCTCAAATATCAAACACTTAACTCTACCATTCATAAATATCCAATGAGAGACAAAAAAAACCCTCATTAGTTCATTCAACTCAAGTGTACATCTGTTCATCAAATTACCAGCAGACAAACACCTCCTGAAAGTAATGATCATCTCTTAACATCCTACAATGACTCGCGGCCATCCTTATCAAGAACACTTCATAACATATGCTACTTGTCTATACAAGATGCGATGAGATCGATCTAAAAATAGCCTACCATAAACTCATATGCTACCACACATCGTTATCTGTACCGAACTATCTTACATAAACATTAGCCTAAGTGATCTATAGTAGCAGTGCGCTAACCCAAAACATACCCTTTATGTTGGAAACTAATTAGATCTTCTTCAAACCTATAAAAATTTAACCAAGCATCCAGCAGAAAAAAATTCTGATAAGAAAAAACTCAACAAGAATAGATTTTACTTATGTGAAAATAATACTTGAATATGTCAATGAGCATACCCGACAATCCCTATGATGATAAATCTAGCATATTTAAAATGTAGGAAATACGTATTTTACAATGCTCAAATATTGAAAATGTATATGACTATAGCTGAAGTGACTTTACGCTTAATACAAGCACACAAAGTATGAGGCTTGTAAATTCTCATGCAATCATATAGGCACTAAAAGCGATAATATGCATCCGAAAAGTATCAGCTAAATGGCACCATTCAAGCATCATTTTCCTAAGGAGATAACAAATTAAAAATTATCATACTCAAAAAACATCAACAAGATCTAAATGAAAATATACCTAGAGAAATTCGGAAATGTCAAAAAATCATACATACTGTGTAGAATATGAGACAAGCATAAAATAATAGTTTTACTCTATATTATACTGACACTCATGAAACTACCTAAACTAAATAATACAGACCCACAATAACAGCACCTAATTCAGAGTAAATATAAAAATTTATTCAATCTAGTGCATGCCTATAATGCTAGCATGACTAAAAAATATTTTTCCATGGGTTATGGGCATAAACAATGAATAATACCATAATACCAACAAACCCCTAATGTCAATGACCTACCGCATTCACTTTTTTCTATATTATTTATCTTTCAGTACGTACCCAAAATTTATCAATGAAAATGCGTCTATATTCCTACTCATTAGGACTACTCCTACATCGATCATACATAAACTCCATAAAAAGTAGCATTCCAGAAGCCATAAACCGTAATATCTTTCCTATACAACATCCATAAATAATCTCAAATTTAGAATAGATACCCAAAACATACATCTCAACATAGTGCTCTAAAAAATAGACCCACGCACTTATCAAAAGGGACAAATCATAAATTGTACGAACAAAATTATCACCATCTCAGGCACTACAAGATAATAACTCGTCTTGGAAGAAATTATTAGAATTTTTGAATAAAACCAATGAGCATCCTATAGTAAAGAAAACATGAATGAATATAGTGCCATACTTCTACATAATAGTAAAATCAGAGAATGAAGTATAGAAACTGCTTTAAGAAATAAGTGATGATGATGAAGACAAACAAAATGCTGCTACAAGCAAACTAAAATTTAAAACTATACTAAATATCAAGAACGTATTATCTCTTTCACTGCATCCATAGATTTGAGCAATCAACATAGTAGTCTAACCGAACAAAATACATTGTAGACGATTTTTAAAGTACTATTGACATGAAACCGATAAAACCAATAATATACAATAGCAATGAGTCACAAACCAAAGAAACGACGTATCCAAGCAAAATGAAACTGAAAACAATCAATGTAAATAATAATCAGCAAACTAGAACAGGCGCATCTTTGAATGGACATTTATGAAAACACGTCTCAATGTCGCGCACGTTACCCGCTGCCCACGGCCAACACAACAAGAAAAAACGCCTCCATCAAGCAAAACCAAATTACAATGCAATGTACGCCATGCCACTTCTCTTCCACGCTGTAGATTCCGATGCCTCAAAACTCGCGCCGACAGGGAAGTCTATGCGTACGAAAAACTAATCTTAACAAGCAAAATCACTTGCACATGCCACGCATCCCCCGAGGTCAATTTCCATGGTTAACAGAACTCGCCGCCGGGCAAATCTACACCGCAATCACGATCCTCTGAAAAGCGACGCAAATCATTCCGAATTTCCTACAAGGTCGTCCATACTTAAAGACAGGCACCCTTTGATGAGCAACGCGGAAACTTAACCAAACGCTCACGAGGCAAATTTCTACGGCTCATAACATCCGCCTTGGTTGAAACGTACACCTCAGATTACTTCCTCCAACAAGCGACGCGCATCACATCTACAATACCGTCCATATTTAACCACAGACATCAAACGAGGGGCAAAAACGTACCTTAAGCAAGCGCCCACTAAGTAAATTCTCATGCCTTAGAGCACCCATCGAAAGGCAAGCCCTGCGCCCATCCATAATGCAAAGCCAGTCGTGTTTAGCAGCGCCCTCCATACCACACAATAACTCGCATCATAAAAACTTCCGGCACGGCTAGCATGATCAAGCGAACGGCAATTTCCACACGCAGCCAAAGACACCAATCGCTGCAACGCGTTCCCTATCCAAGCGCCCATGAAGTAAATTCCCACGCCTTAGAATACGCGCTGACGGGCACGTCCATCATCCATCAGTATCGCAGTCATCCGTCTATACAAACGCCCGCCGTCACCACGCAACCACTCGCACCATAAAAAACGTTCAGCACGCCTAATGTGAAAAAGTAAATCGCTCGACCCGGAAGCCTCTCAGTTGTGGGATACGCTAGAAATTCTCAAGCCCTATAAGCAGCAATCCAACCACACGGCGCTTCCCTAATGGATTAACAGCCCTAATACTTCAGGCTATCAACTCTAGGCATGGATCTCTTAACATATACATTAAAGTAGTCATGGGTAAAAACAACTATCTACCGCTAGAAGCGTTAAAGACCCGAGAAGCACTTCTATCAAAGATGAATAACAAAACTACTCGAAGACTAGAAGCAATGAATATATAGGAAATCCTTCCGCTATAGAGAAATAACAACCATGAATAGTATAATTATCTATCGCTAAAAGCGTCAAAGGCTAGCTCCCATTAATTTCAAACTTGTATATTAACCCAATATAAATGCCCGCTGAGAAATCTAGAGCTCTAATCTATTGATTGAAAATATGGGACTATCCCAGACAGGAATCAATTTTCTAGTTTTACTATTTACCATCACAGGCTGTAAAGGCTAAGGATGTGCACCTACTATTTAAAGTACACAACCATCAAGTCTAGTTCCACTATTTACCATCAGAGGCTACTAAGACCCTGAATACTTACCTGCTTAACCATGACACAGATGTATATTTATCTAAGGCCCATACATACTCATCCCAGGCACTTAACTATACCACCCTAATACACTCACCCACACATCCAAGACACACACCCTAGACAACATTTGAATTTTGTATGAAAAAGTGGATTAGAACCCGCATTCTATACCTACTGACCAATGCACTCACCTTCAGTCAAATCAAATGGAGAAAGCGAAGTTTATCTTCAAATGTCTAATTTCCAGTGAATCGGAACGAAGCCCCTATATAAAAGTATCACAAATAAATCCATATAATTCAAGAAATGCCAACAATTTTGTAATACCTGACGGTAGAACTGATCGACTAAAGAACGATGCAATGAATGATGCTCTGCGTATAAACAACAATCTTCCAGAAACAGTGAAAGACGCAACCTCATTATTGGTTTTTAAGAAAAGATTTAAGGAACATCTAATAATTCAAATTAATGATAAGTCCGGAGGTTTGGAAATGCAGTATCTTAGGGCATTTTAGACCCTAACGTCGAGATACTTAAAGACAGCTAGCTTTTATAAACTCATTTTTTTTTATCTCTGAGAACTGTTCACGAATCGGACTAGACTAGCAGGAAAGGAGTACTTCACAGCACTTTGTGTGCCCCTTATACCTATGTTTTTTGTGGGGACTCTTGCCCGCCCATCCCGTCCGTGTTGACGCTGTCCATGGTGAAACAGCAGTCGGGGGCCCACTCTTCACACAGCTGGAACTGGAGGAGGCAGTCCTCTCATTGAAAACGAGGAAGGCTCCAGGTCCAGATGGTGTTCCGGCTGAGGTGTTGCAGCTCGTCTATCACCATTGTCCTGAATTGCTGCTCAGCACATTCAACGCTTGCCTACGGGACGGTGTTTTCCCGGTACGATGGAAGGTGGTGAGGCTCGTGCTGACCAGCAAGGGGAAGGGAAATCCCGAATCGCCGTCTGCATACCGCCCGTTATGCATTCTAGACACGGCTGGGAAAGTGCTACGGAAACTCATCAAGGGATGACTCACTGACGCGATTCGTGCTGCTGGGGACCTATCTCCTCGGCAGTACGGCTTTGGAGCAGGACGTTCTACCATTGATGCGATTGCAGAGGTGGTGAACGCGGTCCAAAAGGCAGATGCATATAGTCGCACCAAGCGGCGGATTGTCCTGTTGGTGACACTCGACGTCAGGAATGCCTTTAACTCTGCTAGATGGGTGAATATTCTGGATACGCTGGAAAACCCTTTTCAAGTTCCAGAATATCTAATGCGGCTTTTGAGGAACTACCTAAAGGACCGAAGCCTGCTCTACGACACGACACAGGGCCAACGAAGGATGGAAATTACATCGGGTGTTGCCCAGGGATCTATCCTTGGTCCGGACCTGTGGAACGTGTCCTACGACGGGCTATTGAGACTTGAGATGCCAGATGAGTCGCGCTTGGTCGGCTATGCGGACGATGTTGCGGCTCTGCTCGCTGGACACACCGTTGAACAAGCGCAACTTAGGCTAGGTATGCTAATGCGCCGAGTGAGGGACTGGATGACTGCTCGCGGGCTGAGTTTAGCACTGGAGAAAACCGAAGTGGTCATCTTGAAAAAAAAGAGAATCCCTAGAGTAAGGATGATCAGTATTGGAGACATACAAATCGAATCGAAGCCAGCGGTGAAGTACCTGGGGCTACTGATCGACTCGAAGATGAGTTTCTCTGAGCAAATCAGGACAACGGCTGAGACGGCTTCTTCGGGAATATCGGCTCTGAGTCGACTTATGGCCAACGTAGGGGGACCCAGCCCATCAAGACGACGCCTCTTGATGAGTGCTGTAGGGTCAGTGCTACTGTACGGAGCAGAGGTATGGAGCGACGCTCTCAGCAAGGAGGTATACCGAAAACGATTGGCACAGGTACAGAGAGGAGGAGCACTGAGAATTGCATCTTCGTATCCAACAGTCTCTGACTCGGCGGTGAGAGTTATTGCAGGCGTGATACCTGTCGCCCTCCTTGCTAGAGAGCGCCGCGCTATTTACCTACGCCGAAACGAATATGCGAGGGAGATGGTTGTCCGCGAGGAGAGACAGCGCTCGCTCAACGATTGGCAGCAGTCTTGGGTCAATTGCACGAAGGAAAGGTGGACTGCGCGCCTCATCCCGGATGTGAGGCCCTGGCTAAATCGAAGGCATGGTGAAACTGACTTCTATCTGACCCAGCTTTTGAGCGGGCATGGGTGTTTTCAGTCTTACCTGCATAAGGTCGGTAATACACGGTCCCCCGATTGTCGGTTTTGCCCAGGAGAGGAGGACAATGCCTGTCACACATTTTTTGCGTGTACCATATGGGTCAGGTTGCGAAGGGAACTCTACAGGGAGACGGGAGAGCTCACCCCGGATAATATAGTTGCGGTGATGCTCGAATCGGTTGACAAATGGAACCAGGTGGCACATTATGCTCGGGCAGTCCTAAAATATAAAAGGGACTCACAGCAGCCGGGGGCGCTGGGGCTGGGGACATTCTGGCATTTCCTCTTCCCCTGTCCCCTCCCGCTAGGAAAAGGACTCCCCAGGTTGAAGGCGCCCCACGGCGTAACAAAACGAGACCTGGCCCGAAGTAATGTGTCAAACGGTTCCAGGCTGGGTTCTCAGGTTGACAGGGGAGGTGTTTAGTGGGAAGTCCAGTCGCGCATGGGAGTCCCACACTCTGTGCATAAATAGCATTCACCTCCCTACCACAAAAAACCTATGTTTTAGCATTGCCTGGAGGCACACGTAAGAATCGACGACGTGTGATGTGCAGATCGCACGAGCGTTGTGCGACGATGAAAGAGTGATGGAGAGAGTGGTATGGAATGGAGGTATTTAAAAAAAAAATTTGATTGAAGCGTTGATGTTACTGGATCAGGCCATGATGGGTTGAAAGTGTTCATAAGGTTCGTCCCGTTCTGTAGAACAGCCAACTCCCGCCAATATGGTCCCAAATTGCAATAAATGAGCAACTTCCACTCGCTGGAAGATAAGAAGGCTCGGCCTAATGGTTGAAAATACAGACCCGTATGGGGTCTGATTGTTGAGCCTTGTGTTGGAGAGGCATGCGCTATGGGAGCCAGTAGGCACATCAAGAGGAGCACCACAATTGACTTGCAAGTTTGCATCAATCGTCACCTTGTCCTCGGAATGTCGTCAGCGCTGATCTGGGACCCTTCCTTTGTCAAGTGGGGAGGACCTGCTTGTGATGGTTCTTGGTTAGACTGTGCGTCGTTGAGTACTGGTAACGGGGCCAGCTTGTGTATTGGCCTTTTCGAAGTTCCGGAGGCGGTTTTCATATCAGCGACTCGTATGAAACCATCGCCGCCTTCGTATGTTTTGATAATTCGCCCCATTGGCTACTTCGTCGATGGGGTGTTATCTTCGCTTATGATGAGCACTGTTCCCGGGATCGCATTGGGGTGTGACTGTCTCCACTTGACACGATGCTGCAACTGCACCAAGTACTCGTGCGACCATCGTCTCCAGAATTCGAGTTTGAGGTGAATGATTAGCTTTCACCGGGCCTCCGGTGACTGGCTCTGCGCGACCATCCGCCATAGTTGTGAGGGGTTCTACGATGAGGAAGTGTGCTAGAGTTGAGGCTGCCAAGTCATTGGGATCGTTTAACATCGGAGTCAGTGGTCTAGAATTGAGGATAGTCTTCACCTGAACCACCAAGGTATGCAGTTCCTCGTAGGTGAGAGCCGCCGACGAAATGCCTCGACGGATCAAATTTTTGGCTGATATGACCACCGCCTCCCACAAGCCGCCAAAATGAGGCGCACGTGAAGGGATGAAGTGGAAATCGATTCCCCAGCTGGAGCACGCCGTTGTTACTCCTTGATGCGCTTCGTTGGAATATAATGAGGACGACAATTCTGATAGCTGGTTGTGAGCTCCCACAAAGTTGGTGGCGTTGTCGCAAAATACGTTTCGGCAGTGTCCTCGTCGTCCCATGAAACGTTTGAGAGTTAGATCGCTGACTAGCTCCAGATGGACGGCCTTTGTAGCGAAACAGCAAAATATGGCTAGGTACTCTTTTTGCAGTCGGGTACCTCTACCTCGGTAATGGATCATCATAGGCCCACAGAAATCCACGCCGGAGTTGATGAATGGACGAGCTGGCTGAATAAGTGCACTCGGCAGGTTTCCCATGACGTGAAAACAGCCATTGAACGATCGATCTCGCGAGTTGTTTTCCTCAAATTGGCCAGAACCGCTGTCTTGTGGTAGCGAGCAGTGTTTGCGCACATAGATGGCAGTGGTCGCGATGGATGTCCATTATCAGCAGTCTGGTGAACGGATGCTTGAAAGGTAATAAAATGGGATGTTTGGCGTTGAATGTGATCTTGGCAGCCTCCAGCCTTCCACCGACACGGATTATGCCCTCTGGATCCAGGAATGGCGTCAGTCCCACCAACGGACTGTGCTTGGAGACTTGCCTCCCCGACCTGATGTCCAAAAAATTGACGTTAAAAGTTTGTAATTGTACACACCTCACGATGATCTCCAGGGCTGTGGATAGTTCATCACTCGTGGGCGCTTGATTTGTCAGTTGAGATTGCTTGACTGCCGGCTTGAGACCACAGATAAACCGCATCATGAGGCCACTATGCGCTGCAGTCTCTTGAAGGAATTGCCGTGTTGGATCTGCTGAATTAAGTGTGTTTCAGGAGTCTCTGCTGCTACCATAGCGGTCTTGGTCGGTTTCGTCTCCAAGACGCAAGGGTCCCCACTCCGATACTCGGAAGGCCAAAGTGATTCTGCCCAGGGTAAAAATGGTGGTCGTTGTAACCACATACTACAGCGACTCAATTCAGCCGGCGCCGTTCCACGTGACAGGATGTAAGCTGGGTTGTGTTTAGGCACTACGTGTCGCCATCGGTCCGGCCTTGAGAGGGTTTGTATGGCCGAGACCCTGTTCGCCACAAAGGTATTGTACGATGATGCAGTCGGGTTGGTCAACGCCAAGACAATCTCGGCATCGGTCCAGAATACCTGAAAAATCTTCAGCAGATTGAGCGCTTTCTTAACTCGTCTTGTGAGCTCAGCGCCTAGTTTCGCCGCACACAACTCCAGGCGCGGAGCAGTAAGTGTTTTGATCGGGACGATTCTTGACTTGGCGCACAGCAACCTGACGATGACTTGACTGCTCCTCAGGGTTGGCCGCATGTATATCGCTGCGCCATATGCCTTCTCGGCGGCATCACATAAGGTGTGCAACTGTACTGCACGGGTTTCTCGCCTGTACTGATGTGACGAGAAAATCGGACCTGCTGCGATGATGGCAGACCACTGCTGAAATCGGACCACTGGGTATGGATCCCTACTGGTGTTGCTGCATCCCAGTCCAATTCCAATCGCCATAGTTCTTGCAGGAATTGCTTGGCTGCTACTATCACAGGAGCCAGAATGCCCAATGGATCGAACATTTTGGCTATATCAGATGCCATCGTCTTCTTGGAGAACTTCGCATCGGTTGTATCCAGGTTGATTTGGATGTGGAACTCGTCAGTCTTCGGTTCTCTTAATATAGTCCTCGTGTAAACTACTGAAGTTCAGCTGGATCTGTGGGTCTTCAGGTTTAATCTGCTTCAACAATAGAGGATGGTTGGCACACCATTTGCGCAAATGCATCCCTGCGCTCGAGATTATAGTGCATGGCTCCGCCTGTTTGCGAAGTGCTTCCTCTAAGCTGTCTGCCCCGGTCATGACGTCGTCGATATAGCAATCCTTCTCCAACGCGCTGCTGCCCAGGGGTTTTTTCTGCTGGTTCTCTTGGGCTAGAACCTCTAGACATTTGTAGCTAGATACGGGGCACACGTTGTGCCGTAGGTGACTGTTTTCAACTGATAGTATCACACTGGTTGCGTTGAACTATTTCTCCAAGTTAAGCCATGGTACCGATGGTCTTCAGGATGGAGCATTATCTGCCGATACATCTTCTCGATGTTGACGGTGAATACGAAACAAGGCATTCTGAAATGCAGGAGTATCGAAAAAAGCTCGTCCTGGACAGTAGGCCCTGTATGAAGGACATCATTCAACGAAACGGTTGTGGTTGTCTTACTGGATGCATCGGAAACCACCCACAGCTTGGTTGTACTGCTGTCAGGCTTCAGGACACAATGATGTGGAAGGAAGTATCGTAATTCCTCTCGCTGCTGCGACGTCACCTCCTCCATATGCCCAAGTCGAATATACTCCTCCATGAAGTCCTCGTATGGAAGTCTTAGATCAGGGTTCCTCTCCAGTCGACGCTCTAAGGCAATGAATTTGCGCGTGGCCTCCGCTTGGGAATCATCTAACGTTTCAGGATCCTTGCTGAATGGGAGTTTAACCAAGAAACGGCCGTCGGGACGTCTTGTCATTGTCTGATAGAAATGTACTTCGCAAGCCTTTTCAGTTCACTTAAGCTTGTGCTGTGGATCCTGTACTTCCCCGACCTCCCAAAATCGGTTGATGAGCTGATTAAGCTGGTTATCTTCTTCCAGGATGCCAAATGTCACGGAAGACACTTGAGGTGTGATCGCTCTTCCGGCCACAATCCACCCTAGCAGGGTGTTCTGGAGCACTGGGAGCTGTGGGCCCAACTTTATTTGTCCAATGGCTAGAACCTCGTAAAAGTGTTCGGCACTCAGCAACATATCGATGCATTCCGTTCGGTGGAAGTCTGGATCTGGCAGCCTTATGTTTTTGGGAATGTGCCATCCCGATGTGTTGAAGCTCTGAGACGGTTGCGGTGATATAATTTTGTCCATGACGTAGGCTTCTAACTGCGCGGCATATCCTGATAATCTGGATCTTAGGCCGAGGTTCACCTTGTGGTATGCCTTCTCAGTACTACCGCCTACCCATTCAATGAGGGCAAGGTGTATTGTTGATGAGAAACCCAAGTTTTTGATGATTCTTTTTGTGACTAGGTTTATTTGTGAGCCCAGATCCAGCACAGCTCGACAATTCGTCGTCTTCCCATTGCTGGTGACCAGCCTGACGAAGGCTGTACCCAGAAGTATATGTCCTTGGGGTCTGAACTCTATCAGAGGCGTTAAAGCGAGCGATAGCGGTTCTGCGTTTGTTTGCGGTTTCGAGTCTTGATTCGGCGTTATTGCGCTCGAGGATATCGTCTTGGTCTGTTTAGGCTTGTTGTCTCTAGGCAGATGTAGCAGGGTGTTGTGATCCTTGGAACACTGCTTGCAACTTCTGGCCGCGTAGCTGGAAGCCTGATGTCTTTTTCGAAAGCAATTCATGCACAGTTTCTTAGCGCATTCGAAACTTAGTTAGGTGATCCTGAGGAAACCTTGGCAGAAGTAAAGCGAGTGTTCCTGCTCACACATTAAGCACCGAGAAGCTGTCGTGGCGGTCACGTTTGACTTGGTGGCTTTCCTGCGGTTGATCTTCGGTTCCTTTGTTTTATGGCCGAGTGTCTCGAGGGCTTGGAAACGCGTTTCCTTGAAGTCCAACAAACTCTTCAAGAATGGTAGCTCGCGCGGGTTGGATAATGATTGTTCGTGTAATGCGTGAGTCGCTGGATCCAGTTTTCGGATTAGCACATGTAGCAGCAACGGATATCAGTCCCTTGTGGACACTTACAGGTTCTCCAGCCCTCTGAGACACTTTTGTGTGGTGTCATGTAGACCCTTTATTGCTGACATTGATGGCCTTTCATTAGCATGAGATCGCTGACTCATCAATTTGTTGATGAGTGTGGCTACCAATAGTCGCCGGTTGTCGTACCTTTCCTTCAAGTTTGTCCAACGCGCCTTGTAGTTGTCATCCGACAATGTAAAATTTGAAATCAAAAGCTCTGCTTCTCCGGTGGGACCGGCGTTGAGCTACCATAGCTTTTGGCACTTGGACATTGGTTGGCTATGCACCATTTGCAAGAACAAGTCGTGGAATCATTGCCAATGTAAATAGTTCCCGTCGAAGGTGGGAGTTTTATTTTCGGCAGAGGCATGGTAAAAGGAGTCACAGCCAGAGTCGCTGAGGCAGGTGTGTTGCTGAGTTCATCCATTTTCGATTTCAGACGTGAGACCCAATCTTGGGTAAGCTCTTCCAAATGAGTGTCCTGTTGCACGTTAAAATCATACGCTTCAGGATCGTCATGGAGCTCGACGATCTGCAGGTGATATTCAACCAGCTGCTGCCAACCTCGTTGCAGGGTCATGAGTTTACTCCTGCACCAGGTCCGAGTGACCTCCTTCTGGTCCAAACGGTCGATGATCCTTCTCAACGAGCTTGCCATGATTTTGTAGCGACGCAGCATCCTGACTACACTGGCATCTCTTTGTGCTGAGGCTTCTGCAGTGTAGTCCTTGTCCTTTCGAGCCCTTTTGGTGACTGTTCCTCAGTTGGCGTATCCAAGTGTGTTTTGGCATGCATTTGATGGTAGTTGCCTTTGGTAGTGTCGTATAACATATATGTTAGGTAAAATATCTATCTATCTATCTATCGCATAGTTCAAAATCCTCCTACGCGGCCTCAAGTCGCCGCAGTCGCTCCGCATGATACCCGGCTTCCTGCTTCCTCGAGGGCGAATCCTTCTTTTAGCTTGAAATGACGCCTTCGACGATTCGAGTTAATCCTTTTAGGTCATCAATCAGGCGATTCACATTCGCCATCATGTCGAAAGTCGGAAAGCGGCCGAAAATAGAAAGCGTGGATACACCACGACACTACACAAAACACCACACAGCATTCCACGACCTGTTCACCGGGGAAAAAACAATTATTAAGTTATGTACAGCAAAATAAATACCAAGTGCATCTCGCCGGGACTACTTTGTCCCAAACATTGATTTTATTATTTTTTATTTTAAGGTTTGACAATTAAAAAAAAAATTAAAAACGGGTTACTCAATTGAAAAAATTGAAATTGTGGTATTCGAAACTTAAAGTATTTTCGCTTTGTGGCGAATTGAATTTGAATTTGGTGAACAGAATAAAAATGATCGATCAATTGATAAATGAATCGAATTAATTACGAATGGGCTAATTATTACTGTGCTAATTAACCTTAAATAACCATGTGAGTTGATTGAAGCGTTGATGTTGCCAGATCAGGCCGTGATGGGCGCTTAGGGGGGTCAGCAACTCAACATATATAATAAAAATACTCGTGTCGTACCGCATAATTAAGTATGCTACCAAAAATATACAACGAGACAGTTGAAACGTTAGAAAATCATCCCAACGATCCAAAGAGTGATACAACAGTGGAGTCCCAGCAACCTGAATGTAACATTTTGCATTCAAAGCTCCCAGAATTTTTCAGGGCTACTCCCGAGCTGTGGTTTTATCAAATTGAGTCACAATTCACAGTAGCTAAAATTACATCGGATCGGCTCAAATTTCATGATGTAGTTTGTAAACTGCCGACGAACATCGCATGCAAAGCTTTCGATATCATTAAAAGCCGCCAACAGATGATAAATTTCTCGTCTTGAGAACAAGAATCACTGAAGAATTTGCTGATAGCGAACAGACCAATTATTGTCACAAATGCAACTGGGTGATAGAAAACCTTTACATTTACTGTCTGAAATGAGACAATTGGCATCAGCGGCTGTCAGTGATGATATCCTAAAAACACTATGGCTACAGAACTTGCCCGAAACTATACGTGCAATTCTAGCTGTATCATCGGAACCATTACTTGGTTTAGCGAAAATTGTCGACAAAATTTGGGAATCAACTGACATCCATCAGGTTTATGCAACTGCAAACCGTACAACCTCTGACGAAAAAAACTGGATCTCATTAAAAGCAAATTGAGAAACTAGAAGCAGAAGTTCAGAAGCTGCGTAACGCAAGACAGCGTAATCAACCATCGTCCAGTTCAGACAAACTTCGGCGCAGCGCTAGCAAGCCCAAATACAAGAACTGCCGGTATCATCATAAGTTCGGGTACAATTCAATCAAATGTGTTCCACGTTGCCAACTCAGGAGTTCGAAAAACGAAAGCACCAAGTTTGTTTCGAGGCGGATGGACTTGGCGCATCCACACCACGCCTTTTTATATATAATACGCTCACTAAATTTAGATTTCTTATACATACGGATGCAGATGTATCCGACATCCTATCAACAATACGATGCCAATAATGTCAATTATAAACGACTGTATGTTGCTAATGGAACAGTGATAAATACATGCGGCCAGAGAAAACTTATCGTTTCATTCAACTTACGCCGCACTTTTGTCTGGACTTTTATTATCGCTGATGTTAACACACCGCTAATAGGGGCAGATTTTTTGAAGCATCGCGGCTTTGCAGTAGACTTAAAAAATGAGCACTAGTAGATACATCAACTGAACTTAACAGCATAGGCATCGTCATCAAATATTCAACACCTCAAGTAATGCTTACTAATTCTAAGGATCCATTCGTAAAAATATTACGAGGCTATAAGCAAATGTTGCATGGACATGTGGTACCGATGGAAAAAATTAAAACAATGGTCACACATTGCATTGTTACCAAAGATGCTCCAGTTGCATCAAGAGTAAGAAGATTGTCTTCCGACAAACTTGCCGCGGCAAAAACAGAGTTTAATGACTTGCTATCGAGGGGCATATGCCGTCCATCAAAGAGCAATTGGGCAACGCCTTTTCATATGGTCAAAAAACCTAATGGTACTTGGCGACCATGTGGCGATTATCGCCAACTCAATTCTATTACGGTACCAGACAAGTACCCGATACCGCACATACAAGATTTTGTATGCATTTTACATGGCATAAATATTTTCAGCAAGATTGATTTAAAAAAGGCTTTTTATCAGGTTCCGGTTGAACCGTGCGATATACCAAAAACTGCTATCATTACGCCTTTTGGCATATTTGAGTTTTCATTTATGACATTTGATTTCAGAAATGCCGCGCAGACGTTTCAACGGCTAATCGATGAAGTGCTTCGTGGACTTGATTTCTTCATGGCATACATAGATGATATTTTCATCGCAAGTCAGAATATTGAGCAACATCAAGAGCATGTTAGAATCGTTTTAGATCGACTTTCATAGCATGGACTAAGGATAAATCCGAACAAGTGCAAATTCGCACAAAATGAACTGGAGGCCTTGGGTCACTTAGTCACACCCCAAGGTATTAAATCATTACCTGGTAAACTAGAAGCCGTAATCTATTTCGAAAAGCCTCTTTTTGTAAAACAACTCCGGAGATTTATAGCAACGATAAATTTCTATAGGCATTTCATTCCAAACGCCGCAACTATTCAAGACAAACTGCAATGTCTTATCAAAGGCAACGTTAAAAATGACAATTCTGTTATCGCTTGGAGTGAAGACGCATCTAATGCATTCGAAGAATACAAGAAAACGCTAGCCAATGCAATACTGCTCATTTATCCATCCAAATTAGCACCCATTGCATTAGAAACGGATCCATCAGATGCAGCAATCGCTGCCGTCCTGCACCAAATTGAAGACGAAGGATGTAAACCTTTGGCCTTTTTCTCGAGGAAATTAAATATTACTCAGAAAAAATACAGCACATCCGATCGGGAGCTGCTAACAGTCTATGAAGCAATTAAATATTTCCGGCATATGCTGGAGGGAAAAGAGTTTGCCATATATACTGACCATAAGCCACTTATTTTTGCCTATCGTCAAAAAGGTGATAGAGCATCACCTCGACAAGCTCGGCAATTAGACTGCATAAGTAAGTTTTCATCCGATATTCGCTACATTTTTGGCCATCAAAATATCATCCCCAATCTTCTATCACGGATTAATTCAATCAATTCCGCCGAAATTCAGTTCGAAGTGATAGCTAGAGATCAAGAAACTGATGATGAACTACAAAATATCTTGCATTCAAACACAAATTCTTTGCAGCTTAAACGCATCACACTCTCTTATTCAGACATTAAGCTATACTGTGATTTAAAAAGTATGAAAGCTAGACCTGTCATAACCAAAAACTTTCGTTTAACGGTTTTAGCCTAAACTCACAATTTATCCCATCCCGGAATAAGAGCAACTACATGCCTTGTAAAAGAGTGTTTTGTTTGGCCGAATCTATACCGCGATAGCAAAAACAGCGTACAAAATTGCATCTCTTCCCAAAGCACCAAAGTGCACCGTCATACTAAATCACCCATACCCGCTTATAAAGGAATCCCAGAGCGATTTGCACACATAAATATTGATTTAGTTGGCCCGCTTCCACCATCAGGAGGTTACTCATAAATTTTTACTGTAATTGACCGTTTCTCAAGATGGCCAGAGGCAATTCCAATTAGCAGTATAACCGCGGATGGTGGCGCATCTGCACTTATATATCTCGTTACAGCGTCCTCGCAAGAATAATCACGGATCAAGGACGACAGTTCGAATCGGAATTGTTTCGCCAGCTAAACAGAATCTTAGGAGTATTACATCTGCGAACCATCCGCAGTCAAATGGCATTACCGAAAGATGGCACACGTCGTTAAAATAACCTCTTAGAGCCAAATTATCTAGTGATTGGTATAACGAACTACCCCTCGTTTTACTAGGACTTCGCAGCATCTAGAAAAACGATATAAAAGCGACACCAGCAAAAATGACTTTCGGACAAGCACTTCGCATTCCAGGAGAATTTTTCGAGCCATCGAAGGAGCACCCCAGTGATGAAGAATTTATAAAAAAGTTTCGACAAAGAATGAATATTTTTTTCAACCTGCAAAGACCACGCATCATACCAGTAGTAAAGTTTTCGTCCCCCCCTGCTTTAAAAGATTGTTCGCATGTTTTTGTCAGAGTCGATACCATTCGTACTCCACTTCAGCCACCGTACAAAAAACCATACATTGTCATTAAGCGTGGCTGTAAAATTTTTAAAGTAATCGTTAATGGAAAGCATCAAATCATTTCCATTGAACTATTGAAACTCGCCTTTACAATACAAGATCAGGACGACCAAACACCGAAATCCAGTAAATCAGTACATCACCGCAATGGTGATGACCGCCCAAACCAGCGCAACAATCATCCCCAATCACCATACCAAACACGATACGGAAGAACTGTGGGGTTTCGAGATCGCTAAGCCTAACCATTTGATTGTTCTTTTTTAAGTTGTTTGCATGATGATTCGTGTTGTTTTCGTGTGAAATGTTCAAGATGTTATTTGTATCATTGAGGAAATACGCGGTTTTAATTTATTTACCGAAATGGCTAAGTCTTTATTTTTCACTTTAAAAGTGAAGATTTTAGAACATTGGTTAATAAACAGGTATAACCCTTCATAGAGTTGCGTTGAAGGACTATGAATAGAGGGGGCCAGTGTTAAGATCCTTATAGACGAACGTTCTGTGTTGATTGTGTGAATTGACGAATAGGTTTTATATTATGCATAAAATTCTGTAATCGACTCACTAAAACCTCATTTAAAATTTTTGGTTGGGAAATCAATCGATAAAGAAATCACCAGGGATACGAATGTTCTCCCCGTAAACCATCATAGCAGGTGTGAAATCCCATGATTCGTAAAGCGAAGTAAACCATCATAGCAGGTGTGAAAACCCATGACTCGTAAAGCGAAATTCGAGCCATAATTGCTGCTCATTACAAAGGAGTGCTTGTTTCAAAGAACGATGCCACCACTCTAGTAAACTATTAGTTTTTGATTGGTAAGGTGATGACCGCTTACGCTTGAAACTGAATTTGATACTTAGCTCCTTGAATAAATGAGATTCAAATTGAGGACCCTGATAAGTAATAATATATTTGGGTACACCAAAACGTGAAATCCAGTGTGTATAGGCTCAGCGTCTCTATTGGAATGGCTTCTAACCATTGTATAATTGTTAAGCTTATATCAATGTGAATAATTTCGAACCTTTCCTTTGGCGTATCGAACGAACATAAAGGTGAAGACACGTGTCTTCTGATTTTTGATTGCAGGATTTTATTTTATCTTTAATATCAGCCCTCAGTTTATTCCATAAAAATCTAAACGGCTTTAATTCTTGGATGATGTAAATCATAAAATTGATGGAAAACCTGTTGCCTAATTGTTGGGGAATAGGTCTTATTAAATTTTGGCTGTGATTACAAAAAAACTTCTAAGGAAAAATTTAAAATAGCGACTTCTTTAAAACAAAACGAAGGATTTTGAAGGAATGAATGTAGCTCCGCATCGTTTTGTTGCGCTCTGGCAATTTCGTCAAAGTCAAGACATGATGGCAACCCAATAGCTTCTATTCTCGATAGAGTATCAATGAATAAATTTCTATTACCGGATATGTATTGAATATTGGTAGAAACTTGTGAAATATAGTTCAATTGCCGAGTCTGTATTGGAGAAGCCTTTTCCGGATTTTGTTGAAAAGCATACACTAGAGGTTTGTGGTCAGTGAATATAGTGAAGTGCCGACCTTCTATTGTAATATATGTCTAAAGTGCTTAATGTTATTGTAAATAGCTGGAAGCTCTCTATCGTTAGAACAGTATTGAATTTGTGACGTTAATAATTTAACGCAGTAAAATCCAAGAGGATGCCAAATATCATCATTAGACGACTCCACCTATAGCGCAATTTGAAGCGTCTACTACTAAAGAGAGTTGAGCAGTTGAAGAAGGGAACTATAGTAATGTGGCTTGGGGTAGTTGTTGTTGTGATTTTTCATATGCTTCATTAGCAAGAGAAACCCGTTTGATTTTTTTATTACCATCCTTCTTGTTACCGTTAATCAATCATTCCAAGATATCGTTTTAACTGCTTAACTTCTTCTGGCTTCGGGAAATTTTTTAAAAGTGGAGACACGTTCTGGACAAGGTATAATACCTTGTGAGTTAAGTAATGAACGCGAAACTTAATTTCAGTTTTCATGTTTACATTTTTCCAAATTAATTTTTAATCCAAATTCATGTAAAGAGTGTATGTAAATGAGTAAGATGCTCATTTTCATCTTTCGATGCAACTAAAATTTCGTCAAGATATACAAAACAGATAGGCAAACATCTAAGGACATTGTTCATAAACCCATGCAATGTTTGTGCTACGTTACATAATCCAAGGGTAATTCTCGGGAATTCGAACAACCCAAAAGGTGTGCAGATTGCCGTCTTTTCTATTTCAGATTCTTCAATGGGAATGTGATGGTATGCCTTGACCAAATCTACTGTTGAAAATATTTTAGTTCCATAAAGGTAATTTGTAACATCATGAATATGCGGAAGTGGATAATCGTCAGCGACAGTAATGCTGTTGAATCTTCGATAATTGCCAGATGGTCTGTATTTACCATTCCTGCAATTTAGGATTGTTATTCATAGAAAGCAATATGGCGAAAGATTCTTAAGTGGTTGTGAAATTTTGACTTTCCTACATAATTCAGTTAGCGGATCAATGAGTGATCATTGTTTAATGTCAATAATAAGGCCAAATTTCCTCAAAAAGTCTGCACCAATGATAATTCCTTCTAAGACCAAAACTACCTAACCGTAATGGACTTAAGACCATAAGTTTTAATTCTAGTGGCATTAGCAGCTGAATTTGATGAAGAAGATTTATTACTCTTGAAAGGAAATACAGAAACTTCTGATCCTGTATCAATGAGAAATGTAAATCTCGATGAGGGGTCGAAAATTTCTAAACGACAATTATGGCAGTTATTACCAATGGCTGTATGTGAGGATACAACCATTAGTTTAAAGATCGTTCTTGATTTAATAGGACGTTGGTAAACTTGCAGGGTTGTTCAAACAAACAAACAAATGTTATAATCTTTACTTCGAAGAGGAGTTCTAGAACTAGAACCTTTTTGAAAACGATTGTTTCTATGAGAAACTCCAGAACTGTTGATTAAAACAATAGCCTTTAATGAATGCACTTCCATTGAAAGACTTACTACTAATTGAGTAAGTTCTTTGAGCAAATCACTATTTGTGTGATTAATAGCACAAGAACTTATAATTACTAACTCTTGAAGTTGAAGAGCTAGATTTTGTCAATGAATAAACCGAATTTGCGCAAGAAATTTTGTGTATCATGTCTGTGCAGGCTACCATCTCTTCTAATGAACCTGTATGTATGAACAGGCTAAAACTGCCTGCGTATGACGAGGTAAACGTTTCAGCCATAATGTTTTTAGGATGTTTTCACTCAAACGATTCTCATTTTTTGTTTTCTTATCCTTTAGCAGTTGTGAAGGGAGAATATCTCCGAGAATAAGTTCAGGAAGAACATGTTTTGATTTCTTGGATTCCGAAATAGGTAGTCTATCTATTAAGACTCGTTGAAAATAGAATAACGATGGTTAGGTAGAGGTGCAGATATAAGATAGCTTAAGATTCTGAAAATATCCTGATCAAGAGCTGAAAGCAACTAAATAATCTTTGTTTGCTCGACCGTAAATCCCGCCTGGTTGAACTGGCTTTCCAGTTGAAGAAACCATGCTTCCTAATATTGTTTTCAAAAGAGACATGGTTGGTTTTTTTTTTATTGTGATGGAGTATTATTTGTTTGGTGATCGCAGTAATATTTGTTAATATATCGACTCCAGGTGAGGGCCCCCGACTGGTAGATGATGATCCTGGTGAGCCTACGTTTCATATAATCAGTTCGGTATCAGCATTACTTTGTCCTACAAATCTTGTAACAGATGTCTCAGGCGGGCATGAACACATTGGGTTAGTCCCGATACCAACTAAGTTATGGAAGCAGGCTGCAGAAGTTGAGGTTGTAGCTGATTAGGACATAATGAAATTTGTGACTGGAGGTCACAATTTTGCTTCGAATTGTGCCAAATTTTCAGAAATTAAATATTTCGGCTAGTTTTGTTAGTCATCCAAATTGGCTAAGCGAAAAAATGGCGGCTTTTTAGATGAAAATCCATGATTTCTGTTTTGACCAAGGTAAAGCTCCGGTTTGCATCATAACTGGTACAAAGGTTCATTCAAGTGTGTGATAAGGCCCATAATAAAAAATCCAAAGTCGAATAATCTGAAACGAAATGGTGGCCGCTTAAAGGTCGAAAAAAGTTGAACGATAAAAAAAACTTCAGGCCCAGGTTAGAATATCAACATGGCGGCTAGGCAAATTTCATAACTCGAAAGCTTCTTAAAGCTATAATTTATATTTTATGAAACCTAAAATCAAGGTAGACGTTGATGAAATCTGGTACTAAAATGTATCAGAACTAGATTCGATTCCTATGAACGCTGCAGATTTTAGCAGAAGCGAGTTTTGCATTGCAGTCAAGAAATTAAATCTATATATTATGGTACAATTTATTCACGAAACTGAATTTCAATAGATTTGAAATGAAAAAAATTGCCACTAAAAAGGGTGAAATAAAAAACTTTTCGGAAAAAAAGTAAACCGACTTGAAAGTATGAAATAAATTTTATGAAGGCGGTGTAAAATCAATTTCCTCATTTCAACATAAAAACTTCCAACATCCACCTTCACAAAAGAAGCAGGGAAAAACTGATATGGCACCGCTTCCGTAAAATTAATTCTATCCTTTTTAGGGCATTTTGGAGTCTGTTTTTCCCCGTAAAGTGTTTTCCTAAAAGTTTTTTTTGTTTTAAACATTGCCTGTACTATTTATATCTTCAAGTAAGTTTCTCTATTTGCATGAGAAAGTAGCTGATTAGTATTATTCATATTATGACAGCTAAATACATGCGTTCCTTTTTAAAAGAGTTTGGAATATTCTTCTATACAGATCTTCATATGCGATTAAGTTTGTGCATTGCATAACGAAAACTATTTCTTATTTATATATTGTAGTTATTTAGTGTAAATGAATCACCAGATCTATTGTCTCTTCTTATGATTATTAAATATTTTTGTTGCAGATTTTATTATTAATGGTTCGAATGAAAATGTGTATAACGTATCAAATCAATTCTTATTGTTAATCTTGATATTCATAAAATATTTCTTTCATATTTAAATAGATTTATACGGAGTTTGGTATAATGTTGATGAATTACATGGAACAGTCTTTATTGATTTATTATACATAAGATCATCGGAATTAGGGAAAACACGGCATATGAAATTTTACTCAAGTTTAAATAATTTTATTTCGTAAATTAAGACTGGTATTAAAACATGCACTGTGTGCGTTGAATATTTCCTGTTTTTTTTGGCTTGCTCATTCTAATATAGGATAATATTTTACTGTTCTTCAGATCTACTCCTCAATTTAGAAATCTTTGAATATAAATTATTTCAACATGATGGCATTGCATTCACTCCTAAATTGCTACCTTAATCTAAGTCTTCAATATTTTATACATGATATTTAAGCTTCAAATATATTAAAATCTAATCGTTTCTTGGTTATTTCTCCCCTCTTTTTCTTTTTTTTAGGGTTTTGTACTAATATACATAACCCTTTTAAAATCGGTACCTGTGTCCGTCCGTCTGTCTGTATGTCACAGCAGTTATTTTCTGAAATTATAAAAGCTACAGCCATGAAACATTGTGGAAAGGTCGGAAGTTATGACTTCTAGAAAGTTTTGGGGTGGAAAAAATTTTCAAAGAGTTTTAAGAGGGTCCCCCCATGTGACCCTCAAATTATTAGTAGTAGTAGTAGTCAAGTGGGGTATCATATGAAAGGCGTCAATGAGATCTTTTCAAAATTGGTCTTAAAATTACTATATCAGTATCGAGGGAGGCAGGAGAAGGAGAAATACACGAAGTTTAAGCGTAACTCGCGATTGGAAACCTTTCATTCGAAAATCTGAAAAAAATCATGAGCGTAGACTTTTATGAGCCATATAACAACAAATACGTCAGAATTCGAAATTTACTCAAATTTGTTAGTGATAGTATAATTTGTTAATTTTACACTTTCTTAAATAAAATCGTAAGGGCACCCTCAAATTCAATAAAATTCAACACGTAAATGTCAATTTACAAGTTCAATCACTACTGAAAATTTAAGAAAGATCGAATCTTATTCAACGGAGTTATGGAGGTTTAAATTGTTCTGTATTACAACAGCACATACATACATGGCTATGGGACAATATGCACTTCCAATCAACTCATACATTACGGGTTTGCTAGGATTTGCATGAAAGCTTCAGGAATTATATTCATGATGAATATCTTTGAGAATTTGTTCAACGGGTGACATCCGTAATCGTAAAACAAAAGGGCGGCAGTTTTATATGAGAATATTGCATAAAATTGTGTTATTTTTCGCGAACTTCAACATTTAAGCTACATGCTATTAACACTTGATTGAATTTATTTACGAATAGCTGAAGATGAGCAGCTACAAATCATTGGTGAAAAAATGATGAAGGTAGATCCAGTAACAAATAACTTAATGGTTGAAATTCGTTCAACTTTGCTAATGATAGTAGAATCTGAAACTTAAATATTTTCGCCAGTAAAACTGTATTAGTATGATTAAATTAAATGAAAGTTAATATTTAGGTGTCCTTTAGAAGGTCCTTATAATCTATGTTTTAATAGAATGTACAGAAGTTATTGCCGTTTGAACTTTCTCCGACTACAACAATCAAATACTGTTACTACATCGGCTTTCCATCAAAATAGACACTACACGTTTGATTGTATTGTCTCCAAATATATAATATAATGATTGTATTGTCTCCAAATATATAATAAAACGAAAAAAACATTTAAAATTCGGCTTAGTCAATAATTTTAGCAATATTGCAAAAAAATGTTGGTCCGTTAAAATGGAGTAAAACAGGTTCTACTTTTAAAGCAAAAATATATTTGTTGTACATGTCATTAAAGTTTTCCCTGAATTTAATGATTCTTTTTGTATATCGTACGTTACGTACAAAACTCTTCTGACACGAGCGTAGTTCTGTTTACCCAACTTGTCTTAAATATTTTACTATTGCTTAGCTAGATTTAATAATAGTTTGATCATCTAGGAAAGTAAAAAGTATAAATTATTACGCCATAATCCGATTTCCGTTTATTTACACAATTCAAAAATCCGGAAAATTCGTATTGCATTCCGTTCAGTATGTTGGGCGTTTTATAATATTTTCATTAATAACTTTAAAGATCGTTGTTAAAATCTATTTTGTACGGAAGTTATAGTAATCAACTTTAACTTCATTCTAGCCTTTTAAATGTATTTCTAATTTCATAAAAATTTTCGTTTAGGATCAATAAGTTTTGCTGTCGTAACATACTCGTAATATCAGTTTATGGTATATAAAAATGTTCCTATAAAAATTTGGTTGAATTTTTTTCAGTTCCGTTAAAAGTTATCAATGTGCTATTACAAAGTTACTAGTTTTCTTCAGCTTGCTTTAATATTTTGTTGGGGTGTAATTTTTCAAGTCTTATTGTTCAAGTTGTTCCGCTTTTATTCGTTTATGCTCACATGGAGTATGAGCCACTACCCGTCGTCTGAATGCATTATTTGACTAAGTTTAATTTTTTTATGGTTTTCATGCAATTATTGTTGAATATTCTTATAATTCAAATTGATTAGCTTAAACAGAATAATATCAAATAATTCAACCAATTGTTTATAAATGATTGTGCGCTGTGGTTTGAATTAAGATTTTGTCGAGCCAAATTCTTCAACAAGGCGGCGCAGAATATGGAAACAAAAACACTACAGTAGCTTTAACTTCACTTTGGGATTGTTATCTGGCATATGTCGCAGCAAAACTTAAGACGGAGAAAGATATAAATTTCTCTGGCTTTTCGCGTCATGTAAATGTGTAGTAGTACACAAATCGAAATACTTTTTGCAACCGAGTCGTGGCACACTATTAAATATGAGTTCTGATCGTGATTGTATCGTTTTCGGCATCCGAAATATCAATTGTCGAAGTTTGCTGTGATATATGTATCTGTCAGAGAAGAAGCATGTTTGGCAAAAATAACTCCGGTTACTTCGTGTCGGCATATAAATTGTAAACGTAACCGTTAGTTCTTAAGGACTGAAAAGGTGCTAGCTCGTGCACGTAATGCAATTGTGAAGTTGGAATATTTAGTGAACGGGAAAATTTGTGTCGGCAAATTAAATAGTGCATCCACCAGTGGTCTACAAATAGGGAAATAAATCACCATCGATATCCGGCGAGTGCTCCAAGGATCGATGGGTGGCTGATTTGTTGAATCAATTTACATAGTCGTATTGGCGGAAGGGTGGAACATCACTGATGAAGTAGCTATGCGGAGCTCATGTGGTTTACTCATGCTCATGCTCCTGAGTTTATTTAAACTTCGTGTTTTGCTCATTACGCGGCTTATAGGTAAATATTCTTTGTTTATGGATCATTGCAACCACAATGTGAAACAATAGTTTTATATGTGCTAAACTTTTTTATTGATCACTCGACCCTTTTAACATCAATTTAATGTCAACCTATACGCTAATTTGCTCTACACTGAGCTTTTTACATCGTGCGGGCATCGATTTCGTTTTTCGGGTGGCTTAGATAGCTTCAAATTACTTATGAAAATTGTTTGTGTGTAGCTACTTTATTGAGTTGAATTAATAACTTTTCTGAAAAATTATTAGGGAAGAAAAATGTTAGAAGAAAGTGGTTTCGACGTGTGTACTAACTCTCCTCAGACCATCACGCTTGTTGGGCACACACGGGTGATGGCGACCACCGTGCTTAGAGGCGAGGGAATTATTTTTAATTTTCCTAGTTATGTGAACTCAATATGTTTTTCTTCTATGATTTGTCTGCTCTAATAGTCTTTTAGAAAAATTATTAATGCAACTCAATAAAGCAGCTTCACACAAACAATGTTCTAGTTATACAAAAAAAAAGATGTACATTACATGTTGAAGTTAATTAGTATTTAGTACATGAAAAAAAATTAATATAAATTATAAGTTAACCATTCTCTTTCCTTTCAGTAGTTAGAGACTTTCCAGAGGAAAGCAAGCATAGGTGACTATGTCGTCGAGATGGGTTTCATCATAATCTGCGACTAGTTTGTTCGGCTATCGGTTCAGTTACGCGGTGCATTAACTTGTGGTTCGGCCATTTTCATGTAGACTAGAATATTTCGGTTAGAATTAGAGAAGCTTACGTCTGACACAGCATTGGTATGTATATCGGGAATGCGCGAATGTGATTTTTGTTCTTGTTGAGTTGTTGGAAGCCTCGCAAGTGCTGCGGTAAAGTAAAGTCGGAACATTCCTTGGGAAACTTTTTGAATACGTTTTAAAAGCGCAATTTGTGAATCGGTGGCTGAAGGATATTCGAGGGTAGTCTACTCGCGTCAAGATCTACGATCGGAATTTTCATTCAGGATGTTGTAGTTTAAAAAACTTGGAAAATCTCCGAAAACTTGGTGCCAAGAAAGATCATTTTAAGTGTGATTCATGTAAACAAAGTGTTAAGCAAAACTATGAAATAGGCATCAATGATGAAGTGATAAGTAAAATTTGCCAAAAATTAAAAATGGAGCTTCAGATAAGTGAGCTTGTGGATTCAGTTCAATTTCTTTCTAACCAATTTGACGGCTATGAGAAGAAACTAAATACATACGTGGAAGAAATTAAAAACCTTAAAATTGAAAACTCATCTCTAAAGAACGACATCACGAAATTGCAAAACCAAAATGAATATCTACAAAAGGAAAATAATATGAACGTAGTAAATATAAACGGTGTCACAATAACTGGAAATGAAAATCCAACGGACATAGTACTGGATATATCTAAGTGCATTGGACTGGAGTTGCATGATATCGAAATTAGGACCGCACACTGCATGAGAGCAAAACCAAACGCCATCCCAACAATACAAGTTAAATTCACCAGAATCAACATCAAAAAAGCATTTGTGGCCAAATTCAAGCAAAGAGTGACGGAGCAGAATGCAGGTGCTGGACTCAAGTACGGTACGGCAAACAATGGAATAGGTGAAAGTCGCATACACGTTGGAGAGCAACTAACCACAAGAATGGCGCAGCTTCTAAAACAGGCAGAAGTTGTAGCACGGGAAAAACCGTACAAATACACTTAGGCAAAGGAAGGTAATACATTTATTAAGAGAAATGATGTATCAAAGCCCATTAGGATTTTAACCCTAGGAAGGCAACCGGGGTGAAACGTCACCCCACGACGTGAGAAAAGTATTTTTTTATGATGTTGCAATAATTATCTCTTTCTATCATTCTGTCTATTCTATAATTAAAGGGACTACCATCAGTCAAATAAGTGAGCGCATCGCGGCAAGTTGTGATTTAGTTTATATTGGCATTGCTGGGGTGACTCAACACCCCTCTTGGTATTAACGTATGTTTTAATTTTTATAGTATTAAGAATAAATTTTTAGTTTTAAGGTGAAAATGACTTCGCTCACAGAAGATGAAATCAGGAAATTACTAGAAAATTCTGAAGACGAAAGTTCAGACAATGAGCGCTATTCACAAGACGGGGAAATCTCTGAAACACATGATTGTGTGATTGTGCAGTCAGAAGAAGATGACGTTTTGTCCTGCAGTGATGATAGTGATGACGAGAATCTCCCACAAGCCCAAGCCGAAGTGCTCAGAGGTAAGAATCGCCATGTTTGGTCCTCAGTTCCGCCACCATCAAGTCGAACTGCACGGCGAAATATTGTGACTCTCCGCCGACTTACACGAGGAGCCGCCCAAAATATTCAAACGGAAAAAGATGCGTTCAAAACTTTATTTTCCCAGTCGATCATTGATTCGACTGTTTTGCATACGAATCAAGAAATCGAGCGGCGTGCAAGTAACTATGCAGATCAGCACTATGTTAGTAAAACGGATAGTATAGAAATGGAAGCGTTAATAGGTTTGCTTTACTTTTCGGCTATAAATCGAGACAACCGCAAAAGTGTAAAAGATATGTGGTCACCGTTTAGTGCTACTATTTATAAATGCATAATGAACGCTAATCGTTTCCGATTTTTGCTAATTTGTCTGCGTTTCGACGACAAGAATAACAGAAACGTGGAAGACAAATTTGCCCCAATCCGACAAATATGGTCCTTATTTATTAAAAATTGCAAAGATTCATATGAACCACGTTTTTTGTTACGATCGATGAACAGCTTTTGAGTTTTCGGGGCAAATGTCCATTTCGCGTGTACATAGCCTCAAAGCCAGACAAATATGGCTTAAAAATAGTAGCCATTTGTGATGCTTAAACATTTTACATGTTCGATGCAATTCCGTATATTGGCAAGGAAACGGAAGTAAAAACACCTGCGGAGTATGTTAAAAAACTATCCGAAAGCATCAAAGGGTCCTGGCGTAATGTCACCTATGACAATTGGCTTGCGTCTATTCCACTAGCGGATGAAATGTTAAAAGATTATCAGCTAACAACTTTGATTACGCTTCGCAAAAATAAACGGGAAATACCTCCATCATTTTTGCCACATAGAAGTAAGCCACCACTTACTTCTCAATTTGCTTTCGACCGAGAAAAAATACTGGTTTCTTTTACACCTAGGAAAAACAAATCTGTGATACTTTTGTCCACAATGCATTGTAAGGCTGAAGTAAATCGACAAACACAGAAACCGGAAATAATACACGATTATAACGCAACAAAAGGAGGAGTCGATACTTTGGATCAAATGATGCATTCATTTACTTCAGCAAGAAGCACTAGACGATGGCCACTTCGATATTTTTATGGAATGATGGACCAGGCCGGCATAAATTCTATGGTGCTTTACGTTGACAGTAAGGACCCTGGTATCCCTACTCGCAAATTTCGAAGTACCTATTTGAAGGAACTGGCATTACAATTGGCAAAGCCTCATATGCAACGTCGTTGCACAACAAATTTGCCACGAGAATTAGCGAGCACTTTACGTGATATTCTTGGTATGACGCAGGATGTTTCTGAAGGTGAACTACCAGTGAAGCTAGAGAAGCAGTCAAGATGTGCGCTCTGCCCAAGAAAACGGGACAAAAAAGTTAAAACTTTTTGTGTAAGGTGCCACCAGCCAGCATGTCCCGAACACCGTAAAGATGTCTGCTTGAATTGTGTTCAATTACAAGAATAACGAATTGAAATTTTAATCACTGCAAAAAGAAAAATGTTTTTGTTTTTTAATTGAGTCAACCTAATGTATTTTAGACTGAATATTAATAATTTTTGATTAGGTGATTGTTTTATTTGATTTCAAAAGTGATGGGGTGACCACACACCCCTATTGTTATTTACGATTGTAAAAAAGCCTTGCCTTCCAAGGGTTAAATTTAAGTGACATCATTTAAAATCTTACATAGTAGTTAGAAAAATGGTTGAACCAAATTTCATTCAAAGTTTTATACAGAAAAACTTGTTTAATACTTATATCGTACAAAACCCAACGCAACATAAGAAACTTTTTCCGAATAATAAATTTAATGTTATACAAATGAATATTAGAAGCATAAAAAACACATTGATGAGTTCAGAGTATTACTAAATCAATTTATCTCTTTAGGTATCAATATACATCTTATAGTGCTAACAGAAACACACCACCAAAGCTATGTATTACCAAAACATTTATTCCAGTCAGCTTTTAAAATAACCAATTATACATTGCATTTTACAAATAAACTACATAATAAATGTGAGGGGATATTTGTCTATGTAAGCAAAAATCTAGAGCATTATACATTCGCAGAAATTGAGAGTGTAGATATGGCCAATGTGACAAAAATCAACTTGGATCACAGGAATATATCGGTCACCGAACAAAGATCCAAAAGATTTCATAAAAGAATTTCCCAACAGTGAACATTAAAACGAATAACGATATTGATATTATAGTAGGTGATATAAACATAGACTTATTAGATGATCTCAATGCAATCACTAACGAGTACACAATGACCATGTTCTCACATGGCTATCAGCAATTTACAAATAAACCCACTAGAGTACAAAACAATTCCCAGACATGTATTGATCATACATTCATCAGATGGACGAACACTAAAAATGAAATTACTGCAAGCAATACAATCATAGAGACGCACATAACTGACCATTTTGGTCAAATTACAAATTTAGGGTGGAAGAAAGCAAAAACAAAACATATTGCCGTACCCAAAGTGCTATGTAAAAGAGTCATGAATAACAATGAATTGATTAAGATTTTCGAAGAGGATAAAACTTGGGAAAGCCGCTACAATATTTGTATCAGCCCCAATGACTACATTGAGCGGCTAAGTCAAGATATTGCCACAAAAATTGATTTAGCATCCCACGCAAAGTACATTACAACAACCAAAAAAACCTTAAAGCCTTGGATTACCAAAGCTATTGTAAACTCTATCAAGACCAGAGATAAACTGGGGAAAAAGGTCAAAAGGTAACCAAACAACGTTGAATTGAAGAGCAAATACAAGAAATACCGTAACTTGCTCACAAATACCATAAGAAAAGCTAAAACAATTTATTACAAATCCAGATAAGAAAAGGCTGAGACGGACCCAAAAAAATATTGGAGTTTAATAAATGAAATCTTACACAGGAAAGAAAAAAATACTTTAGGGTAAAGGACTGAAAATTAATAATCAATTTATCGAACTACAGCATAACAAATATCAAATCGCTAACATTTTCAATAAACATTTCTCAGAAGTAGGAAAAAATATAGCATAGGAAATAACCCAAGGAAATTATCAAACCAATGAAATGAGTACTACACAACAACCCAAAGCAGAACTTCACTTTTATAAAATAACCGTAGTAGAAAAAGAGAAGGTAATTATTAATTTAAGAGGCAGAACAACGCCTGGTGACGACGGCTTAACTGCAGAAGTTGTTAAATTGATTAAGGATAACATAGGAAAACCGCTCCGTATTCTTTTCATTGCATGTATCACTCAACCAATATTTCCTAATAAACTGAAAAAAAAGTACAATAATTCCAATATTTAAAAATGGTGATGATACAGATGTAAGCAATTACCGGTCAATAGTACTACTAAACACTTTTGCAAAAATATTCGAAAGATGCTTAAAAGAAAGAATAAATAGCTTTTTAGATAACAACAGGATAATCCCAGACTTTGCAGCGGCAAAGGAGTAGGAAATGCAATTACAGAATTAACAACGCACGTTTTGGAAAATTTTAAAAATAAAAGAAAAGTGCTTGGCATATTGCTTGATTTTTCAAAAGCCTTTGATACGATATGCCATAAACACTGGTGAACATATTGGATCAAATAGGAATTAGAAATAAACCTCTTGAACTATTAAAATGTTATGTGGAAAGCAGGGAGCAAACTGTTAAGATTGAAGAAACATATAGTAAACGAATAACAAATATGGAGTATGGTCTTCCGCAAGGTACAGTTCTATCACCAATACTGTATAAAATCTACGTAGCATCTCTCATTAAATTTGCAAATATAAATTTGAAAATAATCCGATTTGCTGATGATACAGCAGTTCTTGTATCAAGCACAAACTGGAATACTTGCTACAGTAAAGCTACTGACACTCTAAAATATATAAAAAACTGGACAACTAAACATTCGCTAAAACTATATTTGGAAAAAAACAAAAGTTGTTCCATTTTCTAATTCATGAAGTGGGCTTCCGGGAAGAAATTATAAGATTAAATTAAATTTAAACCCACAAGATTCACAATGTTTCATTGAATTGGAAAATGAAACTGCGACAAAATATTTGGGTATAATAGTATATAGCCATCTAAGACGGAAAGAGCACTTAGCGCTTCTAAACAACAAGCTAAAAGGCTTGGTATACATATTCTATAATCTGAAGCGTATACTCAAAATAGAAGATCTGATGAAAACATATGATGCTTTGTTCTTACCGATACTAACATTTGGAGTAATAGCATGGGAAGGAACCTTTGATAAACACATAAGTAATGTAGAAATAACGCAAAAACGCGGCCTTAAATTAATAGCGGGAGTCCCCGTTACCTATCTTTCCAATCAAATCTTTACCCTCATGAACACTCTTGATTTGAAAAGTCAATATAAATTAAAGGTAATTCTTTTTAAAAACAGAAACTTTGAAACCAAATCATCACAGCGTAAATACTAGGCAAAGAAATAGGTACATTCCATCTACCTGAACCAATTCAAGATTAGAGCAAAATCACTTTACATACCTAGGACCTAAAATATTCAATGCTTTACCAAGGGACCTCAAAGATATGAGCCAAAATTTTGAAATTTTCAAAAAACATTTTAAGATACATTTAAAAAATGAACCAGTTATGCACATCCTAAGGGGCTACATTCTCAAAGAACATTTACTATAGCAAACTAGAATTCCTGCTTTCTTTGAACTCAAAAATAAGCTTTTATTACCTTGTTAAAGTCTATTATCTAATGAAATTATTATTTTGTTAAAGTTTATTATCTACTAAATTATTAAAGTTTATTATCTACTAAATTAGTAAAGTTTATTATCTAATGAAATTAAATTAAGCAATATTTCTAGAACAATATGCAGTGTTAGTAAATTAAGAATATGAGGTATTGAATAATGTATATTATATGTACAATGTCACGCCTCCCACTAAGCTACAAGTAACAACTTATTTGGTGGGAGTAAAGAAGAAAATAAATGAATGAAATATATATATATATATATATATATATATATATATATATATATATATATATATATATATATATATATATATATATATATATATATATATATATATATATATATATATATACGAGTCTACATACATATCTATATATATATATATATATATATATATACATATATATATATACACATATATAATTATATATATATATATATATATATATATATATATATATATATATATATATATATACATATATATATATATACATATATATATATATATATATATATATATATATATATATACATATACACACTGAAGATGACTCAAAGTAGTCGAAACGCGCCTGCTCACACAACCAAGCAAGGCCCGACGGCTTTTAAAGAAAAAAAAAAAACTCGCGATCCGTAACAAACTTTTCAGTTTGATTAATTATCACATTTGCAACGCTTTTGCACTAGATTCAACACGGTTTATCTTAAAAAAATTGTTTTGTGTACAATTTCAAATTCAACTTTATATATATATATATATATATATATATATATATATATATATATATATATATATATATATATATATAATCGCGTGTTATAGTTCGCGGCCGATAAGTTTAATGTAAAATAGTGAAATTAATTAGTGTGCAATCTTAGTAAATAAATTTTTTTAACTTAATTTAAAAGACAGTCCGTTTTCACATTCCCGGGACATTAAACTTATCGGTCGCAAACTATAACAGGCGACTATATATATATATATATATATATATATATATATATATATATATATATATATATATATATATATATATATATATATATATATATATATATCGATATATATATATATATATATATATATGTATATATATATATGTATATATATATATATCGATATATATATCGATATATATATATATATATATATATATATATATATATATATATATATATATATATATATATATATATATATATATATATATATATATATATATATATATATATATTTAGTCGTGCCAAAAGTTCTGTCACACGTATATGGGCAATTTTTGTATAAATGAAAAAGAGTTTTTGACAAAGGAAAATATATTTTATTTTGGCATACTAATGGAAGTAAAATAAGCAACAAATTATTCAAAGTGGCCGCCTCTAGCCTTTACACAGCTCTTTAATCTGTTGGGCCAGTCATCGATAGCAGTACGCACTGTTTCTAGCGGAAAATTAGCTACTGTTTCTGTCAAAGATCGCTTAAGGCTCTCGATATTTGGGTGTCGTCTCGTGCACACCATGGACTCTAACTACGCCCACAGTTTGTAGTCCACGGGATTCAAATCTGGGCTCCCAGAAGGCCATTCCGTAGCCTTTATAAACTCTGGAATATTGGTTTCCAACCACGCTTGTGTGGTTCGAGCTTTGTGGGCTGGCGCAGAATCTTGCTAAAAAACCCAATGTCGGTTGTTGAATAGCGTAGAGTTCAGCGGCTTCACTCATCCCTCTAGGATATCCGTTTGATAATTTTTCGCTGCAGTTTTTACGCCTTTTTCGCGAAAATGAAGCTCGGTGACCCCTTCGTAGCTGACACCCCACCATACCATGACTGATGCTGGATGATGTCCTCGCTGTACCCTAGTGGAAACTTCTCGGGCTTCTCTGGAGCTGTGGGCATACATCTTATCATTTTGGCGGTTGAAATGTTCCTCCACCGTAAAAATGTTTTCATCGGTAAATAAAATTTCTCGATGTTTGTTGTTGCCGTACCGCCGAAGGAGCTCTTTCGATCTGGTGCTCCTAATTTGCTTCAACTGCTCAGTCAGCAAATGCCCCGTTGATCGTCGAAAGGCACTCATCCCGGGGTCCGATTTTATGATGCGAGACATACTTCAGGTGGAGATGTTCATCTCTTGAGCCATGATTCGTTGTTTACGATGCGCATTTCGACGAATTCGACTCTCGACCGCTTTGATGGCAGCAGAAGAACGTACATCACGCAAACGTCCAGAACGAGGTCAATCTTCAATAGTCTGGATCTCGTTATATCTCTGGATCGCACGATACACAAATCTTTGCGTTATTTTTAACGGGCACAACAACTTGAAAATTTCACTCGCGGTTTTTCCACAATTATGTAGTGCAATCACTGCAATTCGGTTTTCATTTACACCCCATTCCATCTTCACACGTTAACGAACAAACTTTAAATGACCATCAACTGTCAACAACATTATGACGTTTATAAAACTGGCCGATATTGAAATGTCACTCATAAAATAAAGGTGTTGCCAATGTGAAAAATTGTGGGACAGAACTTATGGCAGGACTATGTATATATATATCGAGATATATGTATATATATATATATATATATATATATATATATATATATATATATATATATATATATATATATATATATATATATATATATATATATATATATATATATATATATAACTCACCGATGCCTTTGACATAAATATTGGACTAAAGCAGGGAGATGGGCTGGCCCCATTGCTATTCAATTAGGCTCTGGAGTACGTCATACGGAAGCTACCGGTCGATACGCGAGGTACATTACTTTACAAGTCGAGCCAGGTAGTGGCCTATGCGGACGACATCAACATTCTGTCACGGTCACTAACAACTGCCAAAGAGCTCTTCCTGAAACTCGACAGCGAAGCAAAACTAGTAGGGCTACAAATCAACGAAAATAAAACAAAGCTCATGACGCAGTCGAGGAAAAATATCCCAAATACACAAAATATCATACTTGGCGAATACAATATCGAAAATGTTAGCGAATTTGTGTATTAAGGCGCCAAAATAACGAAAACGGGCAATGAAAGAGACGAAATACGCCGAAGAATACAGCTCGCAAATAAAATATTTTATTCAGTATTTATAATCTTGAAGACCAGCTGCATACACAGAAAAACAAAGCTCCAAGTATACAAATCTGTGATAAGACCTGTGTTATGCTATGGGTGTGAAACATGGACCCTAAACATCCGCAAATATATTGAAGGCCTTTGAGCGACGGGTCCTGAGGCGAATAATCTGAGCGAAGCTAGACGGGGACCAATGGCGAATTCGATACAACCATGAGTTGTATGAAATTGTTGATGAACCGGAGGTCTCAAGGATCGTAAGGCTGCGGAAGCTGCAATGGGCTGGACACATGAATCGTATGGACGAACAATGGATACCCGAGAAGGTATTCGTTGGGAGAACTGAAGGCCGGCAGCCAGTGGAGAAACCGAGGAAACGCTGGTCT
>OZ017739.1:199550668-199553168 GCA_963969285.1 Odontomyia ornata
TAATAATCTAATATTAGTAAATATTATTTAAAAAATCAAGTTAGTTGTTTCTTTTCAATGGAAACAATATAAAGTATTATTTTACCTAGTATGAAATCAAATTACGATACTTACTTGAACAACAGGTCAATTCGCCTGTTTTTCTGTTTTGCAAAAGTCTCTATAACTTTCTGATTAAAGTTTGGAAGAGACTGTATCAATCTTTTTTCGATACTTAAAACCGAAAGCGCATTTAGCCTATCTTGGCACATTGTATTTCGCAGAAACATTTTGACCCGTTTCAATGTTGAAAAACATCGTTCACTTTCCACAGATGTCATCGGAATGGTGACAATAATTTTTAAGAGCTTAACACTTTCAGAAAATGCTTCAATTAATCCATTTTTGTTGAAATACTGTAAAATTGCCAGAGCTCCATCCGCTTCTTGAAAGTCATTCCTATTATAAATTGTACTTAGCTCATTCTTTAATTTTGATTTGTCCAAAAAGTCGTAAGTATTAACGGTCTGCAAGAGAACATTTTCTGGAAAATTCACCTTATATTCATTAAATTTCTCGCAGTAAAATAATGATGATGCTATAAGATTATCTTGAAATTCAAATCTTTCTTTCAACTGTGTTAATATCAGATCACATACTTCTTTGCAAATAACACAATTCGATGTCTTACTTCTTTTTGGCGGCGGCTCCTCAAAACAATCGGTTGAATCTCGGACATTTTGAATTGCTTTTTCAAAATTAAATACATGTTTTTTAACTTTGAGCACATCCAATGATCTGGATTGAAATTGCTGAAATAAAATCTCACAATGAGGTAAAATTTTTTGAAAAAAAATTAACCAATAAATTAAAATTTTCATCGTGAAGATATCTCATGAGCATATCAGCTTGGTTTATTGTATTGGTATCATTTTGTAAATCTAAAATTATTCCAAGGCATTCAACCAGTTGTTCCTTGTAAATAAAGACAGTCTTGACAGTTCGTATATCAAAATTCCATCTTGTTTGAGGAGCTGAAGGTATTTTTCTTTTGACTGTTTCCATCAAAATTTGAGTCCGCTTTGCCGATCTTGCGAAAAAATTAGGGGAAGCATGCAAGTTAGCAAAAAATCGTTGCACTATTTTGTTTTGCGAAACAGCCTTTTAAATAATCAAATTCAATTGATGAGCGTAACAGTGAATATAATGCGCGTAAGGAAATGAACTTTTTATCTTTGCTTGAACTCCACCAATTTTTCCGCTCATCACAGCAGCACCATCATAGCACTGCGCAGTGAGTTTATTCGGCGTAATATTCAGATATTGGAGTTCTTCTGTCAAAGCAGAATAGATTCCATCGGCGCAAAGAGATTTAGGTAGCAAATATTTCCAAAATCTTTCATAAATATGACCTGCAATTTCATATCTTATAATTAATACCAACTGAGCATCTGTAGAAACATCTGTTGTCTCATCAGCTTGAATTGAAACAAAATCGCTTTTAGCAATATCGGATCTAACTTCTTCCTGGTAAACCTGCAATATCGCATCCAAAATATCGTTTTGAATCGTTTTGGATGTGACCTTAAAAACTGTAGAAGATTCTAAATGTTGTTTCATAGCTTTATCCAATTCGGAAACGAAATCAATCAAGCCTCTAAAAATTCCCTGATTCAAAGAATCCCTGGATTCATCATGACTTCGCAACGCCAATTCAAATGCACCGCAAAAAACCACACAGTCAATTATTTTTGATAGTATATATCTATTTTTATGAACTGTGTCGTTGTGCGTTTTTATTTGCAACCGATAGGCAGAATCTAACTGCTGTCTTATATCGACGGTTCCCAAGGCCGCCAAATTTATGATGTTGTCTAAATGTGATTGCGAGCAGTTATGCTTTTTTATTTTTTCGGATAGATGCGTGAGGTCGTCTACTCCTTTCGCTGTCCATAAAGAATCACCCTGAAAAAGTAAACAAGGGAAACAAAAAAGTCTATTGACCTTTTCACATCCACACAACCAATTTGCTTTCTCATAAAACTCAATTTTAAAGCACCGCGTATACCTTTTATTTTTACACTCACACACTTGCTTGATATGTAAGAATGGTCGAGGTGGACCAACTTTCTTTGAATTTAGTTTATCATCGTATGTTAGCGCATTTTCTTTTATATAACTCACACTCATTTTGAACACTTTCGTCTATCAACACTCCACACAATTGTACAAATTTCGTACGACTAAACTTAATCAATCGAACCCACAAAGGGGCAGCCAATGTGCACTTGACTCGTTGATAGCATCGACCAAATAGACAGTTGAATAAATAGTTTCTTGCTTTACTACTAATAATCTGCATGGCAGCCCCGATACCAAATTAAGTGGGCTTGTGGCTTAACTCCGCAACAAAATATGTATATGTACACCAGAAATAAATGTTGAGGAAACCTTTGACTCTGGTGCGGCGCTCGAAAAAATGATGCATCGCCATACATTTTGCCAATCTCACTGTTATGTG
>OZ017739.1:199558168-199560668 GCA_963969285.1 Odontomyia ornata
GAAAAGTGTGTTTCGCAATAGTGAAGTAATTTAGAAGACAATTGCGATAATAAATTTATGGACAAGTGTTAGATAATTTTAATAGTGACAATTAAAATTAGTGAAAAGTGTTAACTGATTATTGTGCATTTTATTTAATTGAATAAACTCTTTTAACTTAAATTAAAAGACATTGCGTTTTCACTTTCCCGGAACGTTAAAATTATAGGCCGCGAACCAATAACACGCGACAATGGTGTCAGAAGTGGGATAGAAAATTTCGAAAAGTGAAAACATTTAAACATTTTTAAACTGCACAGTTGTGAAAGCTAACGTAAAAACTGTTGAAAAAAAAAAAACAAAAAGCCAATACAATAAAAATGCCACGAAACTTGCATCTAAGAATCAATGAATTGACCATGTCGGAGCTCAAGGAAGAGTTAGAACAGCGAAATCTGGCTACGCAAGGTACAAAGGCCACACTGATTGCACGCTTGCGCGACGCGATCGAGTCGGAAGGCGTGAATCTGGATTCGGGTGAGTTCTCAGATGCGGAAAAAGGCGCAGAAGGTGGAGAAGTAGAAACACCAAAATCGAAGGAGCCAGAAAATGCGCTAATGCAAATGTTAATGCTGATGTCATCGAGTCTGACTGCGAAGTTAAATGAACAATCAACGAAGCTAAACGAACAATCAGCGAAGCTGGACCAACAAGCAATCGAAATCAAAGCAGACATCAAGGCAGACATCACACAGAAGCTGGAGAAACAGTTAACCGAAATAAAAGCGGAGCTCGGTAGTCTCAACAAACAAATTAAAGGCGTCGAGGAAAAGGTTGACCAGGTCGAGGAAAAGGTTTACCAGGTCGAGGAAAAGGTCAGCCAGGTCGAGGAGAGAATCAACAATGAGATGGAAAATATGAAAAAGGAATTCGAAGCAACAAAGGCAGTAGTAACCACCTCACCAGCCCCAATTATAACCGCAGCGCAAAGCTCATCTAGAAATGTGCAAGCACCAATATTCGATGGGCAAACGGTCTGGAGTATTTACAAAATCCAGTTTGAAGCAGCCGCTAGGATAAATCACTGGAATGAGCAGGAACGAGCAACTGCGTTAATTCTTGCTCTAAGAGGCCCAGCTGCCGAGCTTTTGCAGACTATCCCCGTTGAGCTGCATTCAAACCCGGCTGCTATAATGAATGCGCTGGACATGCGTTATGGAGACGATCATCTAAAGCAGATTTACCGGGCACAGCTACGGCATCGGATGCAGAAGTCTGGCGAAACCTTGCAGCAGCTAGCACAAGACATTGAGCGACTGGCGCTCTCGGCTTACCCAGCGTACGACCCAGAACATCGAGATGACGTAGCAGCAGAAGCATTCATCAGCGCCTTAAAGGACAAGGAATTGCAACAAGCCGTGCGGTTAGCTCAAAAGCAAACAGTCAAGGATGCATTGGCTTATAGTTTAAATTTTGAGGCAGCCAAAAATGTGACCCGTACCACTGCCCGGGTTCGCGAGGTAGTGGCAGATAATTGCAGGTGTGAGCGCGTGGGAATTGAGCGAGAGCTGCAGGTGAATGGTGCGCCTAGATGCTGGAATTGCGGGGAAAAAGGTCACCTGCAAAGAGACTGCAAGAAGGGAAGAAGACCGAGCTATTGTCCAGGGTGGTGGAGATCCAGACCGTGTCAGGAGCCTAGAATGGAGGCCCATCAAACTGCAAGGGCCAACTTCGTGGGGCGAACGTTGGCTAGGAGTATCGACATCCCCAGCACCGTGGCAAGGCAACATCGTGGAGAAGCAGACAGATGCCTTCCTGGTCAAGTTGATGAAGAACAATGCACCCTAACAAACGACACTGGTGCAACCCGATCGACGATCCGACCAGACCTAGTGAGGCCCCAACTGCTTCACAAGAGCAGAGTTCATGGAATTGCTGACGCCCTATCTCGTCATCCATGTCCAGCTAACTGCAAACATTGCCAACGGATTGAGGAAAAGGAGCTGCCCGTTAATCTGCGAGTGATAACGGCCGAATTCGATGAAGGTTGGTCATCGGAGGAGATTCGAAATGCCCAGTTAGCTGATGAAGACATCGGACCATTGCTCGTATGGAAGGAGACGACTGGGCGACCTGAGTGGAAAGACGTTTCAATGCATGGCGCAACCCTGAAAAGCTATTGGGCACAATGGAGCTCCCTTCAGGTGGAGGGTGGCGTACTCAAGCGGAAATGGGAAACGGCGGATGGTAGCTCCTATAGGATGCAAACTATACTTCCCAAAAGCCGAATCCACGATGTGGTTAAGGAAATGCATGAAGGATCCTCGGGAGGCCACCTTGGTGTTAACAAGACCTTAGCGAAATTGCGGGAACGGTTCTACTGGCTCCACGCTCGAGAAGACGTAGAGGACTGGTGTCGCAGATGCACAATTTGCGCTTCCGTCAAAGGCCCAAAGCGACGCCTGAGAGGACAAATGCAAACCTATAACGTAGGGGTACCGTTTGAAAGGATTGCTGTTGA
>OZ017739.1:199565668-199568168 GCA_963969285.1 Odontomyia ornata
AAAGTCACAGGGGGCCAGATCTGGGGAATACGGTGGCTGCGGCATCATTAGTGTGTTGTTTTTGGCCAAAAAGTCGCGCACAAGCAACGATGTGTGAGCAGGGGCGTTATCGTGGTGCAAAAGCCAATTTTTGTTCTCCCACAAATCCGGGCGTTTCTGGCGGATTGCTTCGCGCAAATTGCGCATCAGTTGCAGGTAGTATTCCTTATTGACCGTTCTTCCCTGTGGCAAGAACTCATGATGCACCACGCCCCTGCAATCGAAGAAAACTGTCAGCAAAACTTTCACATTCGACCGAACTTGGCGCGCTTTTTTCGGTCTTGGTTCATGCGGCAGCTTCCATTGAGACGATTGAGCTTTGGTTTCCACGTCATAACCATAAACCCACGATTCGTCACCAGTTATGACCCTCTGGAGCAAGTTTGGTTCGTCGCGGACAGAGTTTAACATCTCATTAGCAATGTTCATGCGTTGCTGTTTTTGGTCGCAATTGAGCAATTTTGGTACGAATTTCGCGGGGACCCGTCTCATGCCCAAATCGTTGATAAAAATCGAATGGCACGAGCCAATCGATATGTTTAGGTCCTCAGCAACTTTTCTAACGGTGATTCGACGATTGGCCAATACCATTTTCTCCACTTCATTAATTTTTTCGTCTGTTGTTGAAGTGCTCGGGCGTCCGGCACGCTCTTCGTCGTTCACATCTTCTCGGCCTTCTAAAAACATTTTGTACCACCGATAAACGTTGCTTCGGTCCAAGGTAGCTTCTCCGTATGCCACAGTCAACATTCGGAATGCATCCGCGCACTTAATTTCGTTTTTCACACAAAATTTGATACACGTTCTTTGATCTATTTTTTTGAATAAGTAAAAATCGAAGACGATTGAAAACACGTGCAAGTAAAGCAGCTATCACCAATCAAGTGAACATTCAAAATGGCCGAGCTTGTCGGCATAAGTGACAGACATGATTACCAACATAACGCCACAAAAAAATCGAAATTCGAACATACGTAACCCGCGAGAAGTCAAAATTCGCGATACTTTTTGAACACACCTCGTATATATATATATATATATATATATATATATATATATATATATATATATATATATATATAGATATATACATATATATGCATATATATATATATATATATATATATATATATATATATATATATATCTTCTTTTTAGCACTACAGCCCCCTTCGGGCCTTCGCTTCCTGCAAACAGCGCCACCAACTGTCTCGGTCCCTTGACCGCGTCATCCAATTCCGAAATCCGAGCAGCGATGAACTGTCTTCGTCGACCGAGTCAGACCAGCGTTTCCTCGGTTTCCCCACTGGCTGCCGGCCTTCAGTTCTCCCAACGAATACCTTCTTGGGTATCCATTGTTCGTCCATACGATTCATGTGTCCAGCCCATTGCAGCTTCCGCAGTCTTACGATCCTTGAGACCTCCGGTTCATCAAAAATTTCATACAACTCATGGTTGTATCGAATTCGCCATTGGTCCCCGTCTAGCTTCGCTCAGATTATTCGCCTCAGGACCCGTCGCTCAAAGGCGTTCAATATATTTGCGGATGCTTAGGGTCCATGTTTCACACCCATAGCATAACACAGGTCTTATCACAGATTTGTATACTTGGAGCTTTGTTTTTCTGTGTATGCAGCTGGTCTTCAAGATCGTCAATACTGAATAAAATATTTTATTTGCGAGCTGTATTCTTCGGCGTATTTCGTCTCTTTCATTGCCCGTTTTCGTTATTTTGGCGCCTTAATACACAAATTCGCTAACATTTTCGATACTGTATTCGCCAAGTATGATATTTTGTGTATTTGGGATATTTTTCCTCGACTGCGTCATGAGCTTTGTTTTATTTTCGTTGATTTATAGCCCTACTAGTTTTGCTTCGCTGTCGAGTTTCAGGAAGAGCTCTTTGGCAGTTGTTAGTGACCGTGACAGAATGTTGATGTCGTCCGCATAGGCCACTACCTGGCTCGACTTGTAAAGTAATGTACCTCGCGTATCGACAGGTAGCTTCCATATGACGTACTCCAGAGCCAAATTGAATAGCAATGGGGCCAGCCCATCTCCCTGCTTTAGTCCGATATTTGTGTCAAAGGCATCGGTGAGTTGGTTATTGATGCGGACTTTGGAGGTTGTCGACGTCATTGTCATTTTGGTAAGACGGACTAATTTGGCTGGGATGCCAAAACCAAGCATTATTTGGTACAGTACGTTACGATCAATACTGTCGCATGCTTGCTTGAAGTCAACTTAAATCTATGTTGAACTCCCAGCATTTTTCAAGTACCTGCTTGACCGTGAACAATTGCTCTGTTGTTGATATACCTGCCCTAAAACCACCTTGATACTCCCCAATAATACTGTTGGCGTATGATCCAATTTTATTTTCTAAGATTTTAGAAAAGATTTTATACGCCGTACAAAGTGGTGATATGCCTCTATAATTTTCGCACTGTAGCTTGTCACC
>OZ017739.1:199573168-199610668 GCA_963969285.1 Odontomyia ornata
AAGCCTGTGGATGCATCTACTCAACAAAATGCACTACGCGCCAGCAACAAGCTGCAATGCAACGGCAGCAATATTACCATCAATCGCATATTCAAGTGCAGAAGCAAGCCTGTGGATGCATCTACTCAACAAAATGCACTACGCGCCAGCAACAAGCTGCAATGCAACGGCAGCAATATTACCATCAATCGCATATTCAAGTGCAGAAGCAAGCCCAAGGTAACCAGCCACACATTCAGCAGCATCCGCCAACACATAGCACATTTGGATACGATCGCGAACACAATATAGGACGGAAAAAGTGTCCAGCAGATATCAGGACGGCAGTAGAAATGTAGGCGGAAGTGGGGGAGCAGGTATACCATATGTTGAGCAACATGAATTGAATCTGTCATCTGCATCGAAGCAGCAACAACAACAACATCAACCATCATCGCGTCATAGCTCATCAAATGTTCCATCGTTCCATCACCATATTATGGCATTTAAAGCTCGCAAGATGCCAGCTGACACGACACGCGGGTAATGCTGTGAATGCGATGAACTGGTGGAACATCGAAAAGCTCCCTGATATGAAAGCGTTGCCACCAGAGGGGATATAAGACCCCGGATGGAGCTTGGAAACCTTCTTTTCGACTTCGCATTTTACCTGGAGGGAGCTCGAATTTTTTGTGGCGGAATTCTTTGGAGGTTAGAACGAGTTCAAGGATTGAGCGGGGGAATCAAGGAGGCTTTCGGATCAGCGAGGAGAGCGTTCTTCTACGACCGAGGTGGATCGACAGCAGAAGTTGGCGGCAGCAAGATTGGGGGCCCCCCGAGTCGAACAAGCCGGTTGAAGGGTGCAAGTTGGGTATAATTTTTCATATACTTCTTTTTGTAAATACTTTTTGTATGTTATTAAACTGTGTAATTAAATTGTTTTTTTGTGATTTAGAAAAAGAAAGAAAAACATTTGAGTCAAGTAGTGAAGTGGAAATTGTGAAGTTGGCTCGGGAAGCGAGGTGGCATTCCCGTACGAGCGACGCCCCGTGTGTGGAAGGCTCGAGGGTGCTTCGCCGCCACGTGGTGTGACCCCGAAATTATTCAGGGCTCATCCCTTGTTTTAGGTTCCCCCGCCCTAGTTGTGGTCGCGGTTAGGGAGGATAGGCGGTGCATGATCGCATTACGCGTCGTGTCGCGGACAGTGTCGATGCGAGCCTTTTGGCGAGTCGCGATTCTCGATTCTCGCTTGGCGACTCCTGTGGGCCCCATTGGCAAAGCGAGTGGCGCACGGCCCCTCTCCATTGGGCTAACCGGGTCCGAGGGCCCCAGTCAGGAGCTCCACCAGAGGGCATGGAAGTTACATTCAGTCGCGAAATTGTTACATTTGGCGCCCAACGTGGGGCAGTAAAGTTGAGTTTTAGTGGTTACGAAAAAAGTGAAAGTTTTGAAGTGATTGTGTAATATTGCGGGAGTGTGTAGAACAGTGGAAAGTGCTCAGTGCAAGTGGAAAAAAAAAGGACGAACGTGAGTGTTGTGCTTTCCATTTGCGGGAGTGTGATTTTGGGTGAAGTGGCCTGTACAATTGGCGGAAAAAACGGGTGTGAGAGTAGTGATTTTTATTGCGGGAGTGTGAATTTGAGCCTTAGATAGTAGTATTGCCTTTGTAAAATAAATAAAGATAGATTATTTTCTTTTAATCCAGTAGAAACTAAGTTTACTTACATAGTGATTAAGGAAAGCATTAAGCACGGTACAGGGAATATGGCACAGGGAATATGGCACAGGTCGGGCGTTACATGGTGGATCGACTCAGCAAGGAGGAGCTTACATATGAGTTGCATATCCGGGGATTGGAGACTGGTACGGTGGAGACCATGCGGAAGATGCTGCGGGATGCCGTTCGGGGAGAGGGCTCAGCGAACGCTTCCATCATCACTAACAAGTACCCCTACACCTACGAAGAGGACATGGAAGCGGTGAAGGAAAAATGACAGGAGATCCGGACCATGATGGAGGCGTTCAAAGGCAGTACTCGATCTTCAGACTTCCTAAAAATCAAGGCCAAGATAAGGTTTGCGATCTGGAGGCTGGAGAATGCACCGTGGGAGGAAGAGGACCCGGCCGAGGAGGCCGACAATTTGAAGAGGCAGCTGGTGATGGCGTTGGGCCAGCTGGAGGGGAAGGTTGAAGTTGGGAAGACGGCAGCTGATGTGGAGGATGAGACGCACGAAGCTGGTGCTTTGGAAATACCGGTTGGACAAGGGTTCCAGGATGGAAAGTCGGATGAGGACATAGAGACCCCACTAGAAAAATCGAGTGAACATGGTCAACCAGAAGTTGCTAACGTTCTAGAGGAAATCGGGAGGATTGAGCCTCTACAGCCAATAAGTCGTCTGGACTCTGCGATTCCCAAAGGGCTAGACATTCATAAATGGGGCTTGAAATTCTGCGGAGACTCTGGATCCTTGAGTGCGTTCCTGGAGCGGGTTGAGGAGCTATGATTAGCTCGGGGAGTGTCCACCGCGCGGCTCTACCAATCAGCCGTGGAGTTGTTTGAAGGCCGGCCACTAGTGTGGTTTCGTGCCAACCGGGCTAGTGTGAGCTCATGGGCGGAATTGATGGTAGAACTGCGGGCCGAATTTCTCCCTCCAAATTATGATCGGAAATTGCTGGAGGAAATCAAGGAACGCACTCAGGGTCCTGACGAGTCTGTAGGGATGTATATCGCGACCATGGAGGGATTATTTCGTCGGAGGACAATCCCCTGCTCTGAGGAGGACAAGCTGGAGATACTACGAGCGAATCTTACACCCTTCTACCAGACGCAACTGTCCTTGCAGGCAGTTAAAACTGTAGCTGACCTCGTAAAACTGGGCCAAAACTTGGAGACCACGCGGGCCTCGGTAGAAGCATATCGGCCTCCACCGCTCACGGGCCGACAGCAATTGCTGGAACCTGATCTGGCCTACGTGGGGAGATGAGGACCGACGAGAGTGGCAACGATACACAGTCGGGAAATACAGTGCTGAAACTGTAAGGGCTTCGGCCACACTTCAAGGGAGTGTTCGGCGCCGTAAAAGTGTTTTGGGTGCGGCCCAGAAGGAGTGAGGAGAAGCAATTGCCCGAACTGCCGCCAGGTGGGAAGGTCGAGTGGGCCGAGACAGCGGGAGAACACCCCAGGGCATAAAAGGGGAGGTGAGCGAATGGGGGGGGGAGAAAGACCATCGCAGGCGGCCCCACCACATGTAACGTCGGAAAACTTCCGCGGTGCTCAGTAGGCGCGAACCGAGCACGTATAGTGGGGGAGAAGGTGCCGCGGGGCCGGGAGTGGCTTTTTTGTTGGAGGAGAAGGGTGGAGACAATAGACCGCATTTGGAAGTGGAGGTTTTGGATAACAGACTGCTGGGGCTCGTAGACTCTGGAGCAACCCATACCATCTTGGGACGACCCAGCTGGCAGCGGTTACGGACACAAGGGCTTACACCTCAAAAGGCGGGACGCACGGCTATAAGACTAGCGGACAGTGGTTGCATTGCGAGTGAAGGAGATGTATGGGTCCCACTAACCATAAAAGGGGTCACGAGGTGGTTGAGGGTACTAGTTGTGCCAGCTGTTCCCCAAGCGCTGATTCTAGGGGTTGACTTCATACGTTTATTCCGGATCACCCTAGATCTCGGCCGGGAGTCGTGGGAAATTCCGGCAGTGGCCTCGTGTGAGATATTGCAGCGAAGAACCAGGTTAACTCCACTCGAGGAGGCGAGCCTAGAAGCGCTAGTAGCGGAAGAGTTTCGGTTGATGGGGGATGGCCTGGGGTGTGCTCGAGGGGTGGACCACGTCATCAAGACCTCGGCCGAGCCCATAAAGCAGCGATATTACCCCGTGTCTCCGGCAGTGCAGGCGCACATCAACGAGGAGTTGGACGAGATGCTGCGGCTGGGGGTTGTGGAACCTTCCGGAAGTCCATGGTCATCACCCATCCTGCTAGTGAAGAAGAAGGATGGGAAATTTCGCTTTTGTGTGGACTTTCGGAAGTTGAACAGTGTGTTCGAACGAGACGCCTACCCCCTACCATACATCGCCGCCACATTAGACAAGTTACGGGCAGCCCGTTACCTCTCCTCGTTGGATTTAATATATTTAAATCCGCTTATTGGCAGATTCCGATGGCGGAGGCATCTAAGCCCCTCACAGCCTTCACGGTGCCTGGTCGGGGCTTATTTCACTTTAACCGCATGCCGTTTGGGTTGCACAACGCTCCGGCAACGTGGCAGCGTTTCGTTGATCGGATCTTGGGACCGGAATTGGAGCCATATGTGTTTGTCTACTTGGACGACGTGATAGTGGTCAGAGAGGATTTCAACAAACACCTAGAAATCCTCCGGGTGGTGCTATCACGTCTCAGGGAGGCCGGACTAAGGGTTTCACGGGAAAAGTGTGAGTTTTGTCGGCCGCAGCACAAATACTTGGGTTATGTAGTAGACGAAAGTGGACTACACGTCGACCCGGAGAAAGTAGAATGTATACTACATATCCCCGGCCGAACAACGTGAAGAAGGTCCGGCAGTTTCTGGGCATGGTATCTTAGTACCGGCGGTTTATCCCGGACCACGCAACGTTGACAGTGCCACTCACGAATCTGCTCCGCAAGAATAAGACGTTCGAGTGGACGGAGCAATGCGAGCTAGCTTTCTTGCGCTGCAAGACGATGCTGTCAACGGCACCCATCCTCACATGCCCGGATTTCTCCCTGCCGTTCAAGGTGCAAACTGATGCTTCAGACCATGGGATCGGAGCGGTGTTGAGCCAGAGCCACCCAGAGGGTGAAAAGGTAGTATGCTACCTTAGCCGAGGCCTCTCCAAGGCAGAGAAGAATTACTCCACGACTGAAAAGGAGTGTCTGGCGGTGCTGTGGGCCGTGGAAAAGCTCAGGCCCTACTTGGAAGGGTCGCGCTTTACGGTGGTTACCGACCACCACTCGCTGGTGTGGCTCAACAATCTGCGAGACCCAAACGGTCGGCTGGCGCGCTGGGCGGTGAGGCTCCAGCAATTCGACTATAACGTCATTCACCGGAAGGGGAAGGAGCATGTGGTCGTCCCCGACGCCCTGTCGCGAGCAATTCCGGAGGTCTGCGCGATAGGAAAGGGAAACCAAGGGGACAAGTGGGTAGACGGCTTGCGGGCTAAGATATTGGGAGAACCCGATAAGTTCCCCGACTGGCGAGTGGAAGGGGAGATTTTATGGAGACATCTACCCGGTCGACATGCGGGGTTGGCGGGGAATTCGTGGAAACAGGTGGTTTCCAAAAACGAGCGACAGGCCATCCTCCTGCAGTACCATGACGATGCCATGGCTGGGCATATGGGGGTCAGTCAGACGTACGACCGGATTGCCCAGCGATTCTACTGGCCAAAAATGAGGGCCGACGTCTGCCGATATGTGGCGCGGTGCAAGATCTGCCAAGCGACCAAGATTGAACGGAGATCTCCTTATGGACCGATGTCTTCCAGAGCGGGGTTAGCCAAAGAACCATGGGAGGTTATTTGCATAGACCTGGTTGGACCCTTGCCACATTCCACTCAGGGGAACACGTATATATTGACCGTGGTCGACTATTTTTTGAAGATGCCCCTGATCTTCCCTCTCCGGCAAGCGACGGCAACTCATGTTGCGAGATTGCTCGAGGAGCGAATTTTCCTGTTGTTCGTGGTTCCCGGTTTGGTTGTCTGCGACAATGGGGTACAATTTAGGTCCAAAGAGATGGACAAACTGGTGACCGGGTATGGGGGCCGCATACAGTTTACGCCCTTCTACCACCCCCAGGCCAATCCCGCAGAGCGGATTAATCAGACAATCAAGCAGATGTTGAGGGCATATGTGGGGGAGAACCATCGAAAATGGGACGTTCAATCACCAAAGATTGGATGTGCATTGCGTACATATACGCATGAAGCCATGGGAAGTACTCCATACTTTATAAACTTTGGTCGGGAGATGGTGGTTACGCGGACGAGAACATGCTGCAAAATCCCGCAGAGAGGGCCGCAAAACTAGTGGAAGTAAGAGAGGACGTGCTTAGGCGTTTAAAGTAGGCCGCAAGGAAAAGCACCCAACGGTACAATCTTCGGAGGCGGACTCCCCCCTTCTTCCCCAATGATTTGGTGTGGAGGAGGAATTTTGGTTTATCGGATGCGGCCCAGTACTACTCGGCTAAACTGGCACCGGAGTACCTTGGCCCTTTCAGAATTGAGAAACGCGAGTCCCCAGCCCTGTTCAGACTAGTGGATATGAATGGCAAGAGTGCAGGGACCTGGCACGCAAAGGACATCAAGCCATACCTATCCTGAGACAGCGAGCGATGTCGAGAGTGCGAGGTAGGCCGGCGACCGAATTAGCAAATAAGTTAGTTAATAAGTTCAATTAGTAAGATGGTGGAGGGTACTAGCGCTAAGTTCTTAAGTTGGTGGTGGGTTAATTTAATATTAATAACTTAAATGGTAAACGGATTATGCGTGACCTGTGCAATCGAGCGGCTAATAAGTCATGTCCCTGACAACGCGGGTCGGTACGCGCGCGGTGCGGTTATAGGACTCCGTAGTCCTCGGGGTACTTCCTATCGGGATTTGTCCATTGGGCTATTTACGCCAAACCACGTTTTTCTCTCCGGGAGACGCGAAGCTTTCGGTTAAAGAAGCCGTCGGATGGAAATCGTACTGGTGGTCGCATATTTTTGCCAGGCAAAGGTGTTACGAGCCTGAGACCGGTTACTGTGTACATGAAAGTACACAAGACTTAAGAAACTTCTCAATTTGGCCTGTATTAGAGGTGGACTATATTAGGGTTTAGATTATATATAAAGTGTGTCAGACTCGTAGATTAGACAATAGGGCGAATGAATTAGGCAGTACGTAGATTATAATTTAGAATCTAGGGAATTGAGCTCAGAGTAATTAGAATTTAGGATATATATATATATATGTGTGCATAGAATTTAGATAATATTAAAATTTGGGATATAGGAGAATTTAAAATATTCTAGACGGCACAACATGAAGAATCTAGTTGTTAAGGAATTGAAATTTATCGTCTCCGTTTAGTCATCGCTACGGTGTCAGCTGGAGTGACCTAAAGAAAAAAAAAAAAAATCAGCTTGAAGTTAGAGCAGCTAGGCAATATTACGAAGTTAGTAGGAAAAGGGGCAAGAAATCCTGGATGGATGTCCCCAAAGGCTAAGATGGGCGTAGGTTTATCCTATCTAATTGGTGATGGGTTCGTTAATCGCTAGATGTATGGAAATGGGATATGGTTAGAGTGTAATATAAAAGCGTCAGGAGTATGAACATATGGACTGGTAGCTATCGTTAGTTCAGGTATGGTGTTGGAGTATAGTGGTAGATGGGCAGGAGCTAAGCCTCGGTGAAAGAATTCAACCAGGAGAGGGATATAGGGTAGTTAAAATATAAAATATATAGGGTAGCGTCGTTCAAGTAGATAGCATCCTAAACCTAGTTTAGTTATAAGCAGATGGAGTAGAAGGCCGTAGTTGAATAATGAGGATATTAGAGCCATCAACTAATCTGGGAGACAGGCAGAATAGCATCATAAGCATTAGAATAGTTCATAGAGATTCGACTTCAACACTTTAATTAGCAAAATTAGTGGATTTCGGAGAAATTCCCTTGAAGTAAGGGGGGGAATGTCACGGGAGCCTTCCACACACACAAGAAAACAAACAAACGAAAAAAAAAGACACAAAAAAAAAAATATAAATAATAAGTTCTCCGCGAGTATAACTTCCCGAGCCAACTGAAGTCGAGGTTTAACGATGTATGTAACGCTTTATATTTTGTATCACACTTAGAAATTAGAATTAAGTAGGTTCTAAGCAGATCAACGAGCACTTCGCTGACAATGCATTCAATCATTGTGCTGAAATGTCGAAAGCGTGCGATTAATTTCACCGAATCGGACCGGCAAATACTGATGGAAGTGTACCGGTTACAACTTTAGCCGGGCTGACGAGTTTATCGGATTTACTAAGCGAGCTTCCTGTATACAGATTCCATTTCGAGTGTAACGTCCCTAAACAAATCGTTACTGTTCCATACATCCACAGCAAATTCAAGATGTATTTCAACCTCCTTCCGGCCAGAAGAGTATGGTTACCACGCTCAACATCCAGTTATCACCGCGACACCAAACAGTAGCAATATGCATATATGATATGAGACATGGATCAACAGGTGTAGGACATGTTTCGAATGCGATATCCCATAGAAATGTTGTAAACATAAATAATTATCAGCCTGTGGATGCATCTACTCAACAAAATGCACTACGCGCCAGCAACAAGCTGCAATGCAACGGCAGCAATATTACCATCAATCGCATATTCAAGTGCAGAAGCAAGCCTGTGGATGCATCTACTCAACAAAATGCACTACGCGCCAGCAACAAGCTGCAATGCAACGGCAGCAATATTACCATCAATCGCATATTCAAGTGCAGAAGCAAGCCTGTGGATGCATCTACTCAACAAAATGCACTACGCGCCAGCAACAAGTTGCAATGCAACGGCAGCAATATTACCATCAATCGCATATTCAAGTGCAGAAGCAAGCCCAAGGTAACCAGCCACACATTCAGCAGCATCCGCCAACACATAGCACATTTGGATACGATCGCGAACACAATATAGGACGGAAAAAGTGTCCAGCAGATATCAGGACGGCAGTAGAAATGTAGGCGGAAGTGAGGGAGCAGGTATACCATATGTTGAGCAACATGAATTGAATCTGTCATCTGCATCGAAGCAGCAGCAACAACAACAACATCAACCATCATCGCGTCATAGCTCATCAAATGTTCCATCGTTCCATCACCATATTATGGCATTTAAAGCTCGCAAGATGCCAGCTGACACGACACGCGGGTAATGCTGTGAATGCGATGAACTGGTGGAACATCGAAAAGCTCCCTGATATGAAAGCGTGGCCACCAGAGGGGATATAAGACCCCGGATGGAGCTTGGAAACCTTCTTTTCGACTTCGCATTTTACCTGGAGGGAGCTCGAATTTTTTGTGGCGGAATTCTTTGGAGGTTAGAACGAGTTCAAGGATTGAGCGGGGGAATCAAGGAGGCTTTCGGATCAGCGAGGAGAGCGTTCTTCTACGACCGAGGTGGATCGACAGCAGAAGTTGGCGGCAGCAAGATTGGGGGCCCCCGAGTCGAACAAGCCGGTTGAAGGGTGCAAGTTGGGTATAATTTTTCATATACTTCTTTTTGTAAATACTTTTTGTATGTTATTAAACTGTGTAATTAAATTGTTTTTTTGTGATTTAGAAAAAGAAAGAAAAACATTTGAGTGAAGTAGTGAAGTGGAAATTGTGAAGTTGGCTCGGGAAGCGAGGTGGCATTCCCGTACGAGCGACGCCCCGTGTGTGGAAGGCTCGAGGGTGCTTCGCCGCCACGTGGTGTGACCCCGAAATTATTCAGGGCTCATCCCTTGTTTTAGGTTCCCCCGCCCTAGTTGTGGTCGCGGTTAGGGAGGATAGGCGGTGCATGATCGCATTACGCGTCGTGTCGCGGACAGTGTCGATGCGAGCCTTTTGGCGAGTCGCGATTCTCGATTCTCGCTTGGCGACTCCTGTGGGCCCCATTGGCAAAGCGAGTGGCGCACGGCCCCTCTCCATTGGGCTAACCGGGTCCGAGGGCCCCAGTCAGGAGCTCCACCAGAGGGCACGGAAGTTACATTCAGTCGCGAAATTGTTACATTTGGCGCCCAACGTGGGGCAGTAAAGTTGAGTTTTAGTGGTTACGAAAAAAGTGAAAGTTTTGAAGTGATTGTGTAATATTGCGGGAGTGTGTAGAACAGTGGAAAGTGCTCAGTGCAAGTGGAAAAAAAAGGACGAACGTGAGTGTTGTGCTTTATATTTGCGGGAGTGTGATTTTGGGTGAAGTGGCCTGTACAATTGGCGGAAAAAACGGGTGTGAGAGTAGTGATTTTTATTGCGGGAGTGTGAATTTGAGCCTTAGATAGTAGTATTGCCTTTGTAAAATAAATAAAGATAGATTATTTTCTTTTAATCCAGTAGAAACTAAGTTTACTTACATAGTGATTAAGGAAAGCATTAAGCACGGTACAGGGAATATGGCACAGGTCGGGCGTTACATGGTGGATCGACTCAGCAAGGAGGAGCTTACATATGAGTTGCATATCCGGGGATTGGAGACTGGTACGGTGGAGACCATGCGGAAGATGCTGCGGGATGCCGTTCGGGGAGAGGGCTCAGCGAACGCTTCCATCATCACTAACAAGTACCCCTACACCTACGAAGAGGACATGGAAGCGGTGAAGGAAAAATGACAGGAGATCCGGACCATGATGGAGGCGTTCAAAGGCAGTACTCGATCTTCAGACTTCCTAAAAATCAAGGCCAAGATAAGGTTTGCGATCCGGAGGCTGGAGAATGCACCGTGGGAGGAAGAGGACCCGGACGAGGAGGCCGACAATTTGAAGAGGCAGCTGGTGATGGCGTTGGGCCAGCTGGAGGGGAAGGTTGAAGTTGGGAAGACGGCAGCTGATGTGGAGGATGAGACGCACGAAGCTGGTGCTTTGGAAATACCGGTTGGACAAGGGTTCCAGGATGGAAAGTCGGATGAGGACATAGAGACCCCACTAGAAAAATCGAGTGAACATGGTCAACCAGAAGTTGCTAACGTTCTAGAGGAAATCGGGAGGATTGAGCCTCTACAGCCAATAAGTCGTCTGGACTCTGCGATTCCCAAAGGGCTAGACATTCATAAATGGGGCTTGAAATTCTGCGGAGACTCTGGATCCTTGAGTGCGTTCCTGGAGCGGGTTGAGGAGCTACGATTAGCTCGGGGAGTGTCCACCGCGCGGCTCTACCAATCAGCCGTGGAGTTGTTTGAAGGCCGGCCACTAGTGTGGTTTCGTGCCAACCGGGCTAGTGTGAGCTCATGGGCGGAATTGATGGTAGAACTGCGGGCCGAATTTCTTCCTCCAAATTATGATCGGAAATTGCTGGAGGAAATCAAGGAACGCACTCAGGGTCCTGACGAGTCTGTAGGGATGTATATCACGACCATGGAGGGATTATTTCGTCGGAGGACAATCCCCTGCTCTGAGGAGGACAAGCTGGAGATACTACGAGCGAATCTTACACCCTTCTACCAGACGCAACTGTCCTTGCAGGCAGTTAAAACTGTAGCTGACCTCGTAAAACTGGGCCGAAACTTGGAGACCACGCGGGCCTCGGTAGAAGCATATCGGCCTCCACCGCTCACGGGCCGACAGCAATTGCTGGAACCTGATCTGGCCTACGTGGGGAGACGAGGACCGACGAGAGTGGCAACGATACACAGTCAGGAAATACAGTGCTGAAACTGTAAGGGCTTCGGCCACACTTCAAGGGAGTGTTCGGCGCCGTGAAAATGTTTTGGGTGCGGCCCAGAAGGAGTGAGGAGAAGCAATTGCCCAAACTGCCGCCAGGTGGGAAGGTCGAGTGGGCCGAGACAGCGGGAGAACACCCCAGGGCATAAAAGGGGAGGTGAGCGAATGGGGGGGAGAAAGACCATCGCAGGCGGCCCCACCACATGTAACGTCGGAAAACTTCCGCGGTGCTCAGTAGGCGGCGAACCGAGCACGCATAGTGGGGGAGAAGGCGCCGCGGGGCCGGGAGTGGCTTTTTTGTTGGAGGAGAAGGGTGGAGACAATAGACCGCATTTGGAAGTGGAGGTTTTGGATAACAGACTGCTGGGGCTCGTAGACTCTGGAGCAACCCATACCATCTTGGGAGGACCCAGCTGGGAGCGGTTACGGACACAAGGGCTTACACCTCAAAAGGCGGGACGCACGGCTATAAGACTAGCGGACAGTGGTTGCATTGCGAGCGAAGGAGATGTATGGGTCCCACTAACCATAAAAGGGGTCACGAGGTGGTTGAGGGTACTAGTTGTGCCAGCTGTTCCCCAAGCGCTGATTCTAGGGGTTGACTTCATACGTTTATTCCGGATCACCCTAGATCTCGGCCGGGAGTCGTGGGAATTTCCGGCAGTGGCCTCGTGTGAGATATTGCAGCGAAGAACCAGGTTAACTCCACTCGAGGAGGCGAGCCTAGAAGCGCTAGTAGCGGAAGAGTTTCGGTTGATGGGGGATGGCCTGGGGTGTGCTCGAGGGGTGGACCACGTCATCAAGACCTCGGCCGAGCCCATAAAGCAGCGATATTACCCCGTGTCTCCGGCAGTGCAGGCGCACATCAACGAGGAGTTGGACGAGATGCTGCGGCTGGGGGTTGTGGAACCTTCCGGAAGTCCATGGTCATCACCCATCCTGCTAGTGAAGAAGAAGGATGGGAAATTTCGCTTTTGTGTGGACTTTCGGAAGTTAAACAGTGTGTCCGAACGAGACGCCTACCCCCTACCATACATCGCCGCCACATTAGACAAGTTACGGGCAGCCCGTTACCTCTCCTCGTTGGATTTAATATATTTAAATCCGCTTATTGGCAGATTCCGATGGCGGAGGCATCTAAGCCCCTCACAGCCTTCACGGTGCCTGGTCGGGGCTTATTTCACTTTAACCGCATGCCGTTTGGGTTGCACAACGCTCCGGCAACGTGGCAGCGTTTCGTTGATCGGATCTTGGGACCGGAATTGGAGCCATATGTGTTTGTCTACTTGGACGACGTGATAGTGGTCAGAGAGGATTTCAACAAACACCTAGAAATCCTCCGGGTGGTGCTATCACGTCTCAGGGAGGCCGGACTAAGGGTTTCACGGGAAAAGTGTGAGTTTTGTCGGCCGCAGCACAAATACTTGGGTTATGTAGTAGACGAAAGTGGACTACACGTCGACCCGGAGAAAGTAGAATGTATACTACGTATCCCCCGGCCGAACAACGTGAAGAAGGTCCGGCAGCTTCTGGGCATGGTATCTTAGTACCGGCGGTTTATCCCGGACCACGCAACGTTGACAGTGCCACTCACGAATCTGCTCCGCAAGAATAAGAGGTTCGAGTGGACGGAGCAATGCGAGCTAGCTTTCTTGCGCTGCAAGACGATGCTGTCAACGGCACCCATCCTCACATGCCCGGATTTCTCCCTGCCGTTCAAGGTGCAAACTGATGCTTCAGACCATGGGATCGGAGCGGTGTTGAGCCAGAGCCACCCAGAGGGTGAAAAGGTAGTATGCTACCTTAGCCGAGGCGTCTCCAAGGCAGAGAAGAATTACTCCACGACTGAAAAGGAGTGTCTGGCGATGCTGTGGGCCATGGAAAAGCTCAGGCCCTACTTGGAAGGGTCGCGCTTTACGGTGGTTACCGACCACCACTCGCTGGTGTGGCTCAACAATCTGCGAGACCCAAACGGTCGGCTGGCGCGCTGGGCGGTGAGGCTCCAGCAATTCGACTATAACGTCATTCACCGGAAGGGGAAGGAGCATGTGGTCCCCGACGCCCTGTCGCGAGCAATTCCGGAGGTCTGCGCGATAGGAAAGGGAAACCAAGGGGACAAGTGGGTAGACGGCTTGCGGGCTAAGATATTGGGAGAACCCGATAAGTTCCCCGACTGGCGAGTGGAAGGGGAGATTTTATGGAGACATCTATCCGGTCGACATGCGGGGTTGGCGGGGAATTCGTGGAAACAGGTGGTTTCCAAAAACGAGCGGCAGGCCATCCTCCTGCAGTACCATGACGATGCCATGGCTGGGCACATGGGGGTCAGTCGGACGTACGACCGGATTGCCCAGCGATTCTACTGGCCAAAAATGAGGGCCGACGTCTGCCGATATGTGGCGCTGTGCAAGATCTGCCAAGCGACCAAGATTGAACGGAGATCTCCTTATGGACCGATGTCTTCCAGAGCGGGGTTAGCCAAAGAACCATGGGAGGTTATTTGCATAGACCTGGTTGGACCCTTGCCACATTCCACTCAGGGGAACACGTATATATTGACCGTGGTCGACTATTTTTTGAAGATGCCCCTGATCTTCCCTCTCCGGCAAGCGACGGCAACTCATGTTGCGAGATTGCTCGAGGAGCGAATTTTCCTGTTGTTCGTGGTTCCCGGTTTGGTTGTCTGCGACAATGGGGTACAATTTAGGTCCAAAGAGATGGACAAACTGGTGACCGGGTATGGGGGCCGCATACAGTTTACGCCCTTCTACCACCCCCAGGCCAATCCCGCAGAGCGGATTAATCAGACAATCAAGCAGATGTTGAGGGCATATGTGGGGGAGAACCATCGAAAATGGGACGTTCAATCACCAAAGATTGGATGTGCATTGCGTACATATACGCATGAAGCCATGGGAAGTACTCCATACTTTATAAACTTTGGTCGGGAGATGGTGGTTACGCGGACGAGAACATGCTGCAAAATCCCGCAGAGAGGGCCGCAAAACTAGTGGAAGTAAGAGAGGACGTGCTTAGGCGTTTAAAGGAGGCCGCAAGGAAAAGCACCCAACGGTACAATCTTCGGAGGCGGACTCCCCCCTTCTTCCTCAATGATTTGGTGTGGAGGAGGAATTTTGGTTTATCGGATGCGGCCCAGTACTACTCGGCTAAACTGGCACCGGAGTACCTTGGCCCTTTCAGAATTGAGAAACGCGAGTCCCCAGCCCTGTTCAGACTAGTGGATATGAATGGCAAGAGTGCAGGGACCTGGCACGCAAAGGACATCAAGCCATACCTATCCTGAGACAGCGAGCGATGTCGAGAGTGCGAGGTAGGCCGGCGACCGAATTAGCAAATAAGTTAGTTAATAAGTTCAATTAGTAAGATGGTGGAGGGTACTAGCGCTAAGTTCTTAAGTTGGTGGTGGGTTAATTTAATATTAATAACTTAAATGGTAAACGGATTATGCGTGACCTGTGCAATCGAGCGGCTAATAAGTCATGTCCCTGACAACGCGGGTCGGTACGCGCGCGGTGCGGTTATAGGACTCCGTAGTCCTCGGGGTACTTCCTATCGGGATTTGTCCATTGGGCTATTTACGCCAAACCACGTTTTTCTCTCCGGGAGACGCGAAGCTTTCGGTTAAAGAAGCCGTCGGATGGAAATCGTACTGGTGGTCGCATATTTTTGCCAGGCAAAGGTGTTACGAGTCTGAGACCGGTTACTGTGTACATGAAAGTACACAAGACTTAAGAAACTTCTCAATTTGGCCTGTATTAGAGGTGGACTATATTAGGGTTTAGATTATATATAAAGTGTGTCAGACTCGTAGATTAGACAATAGGGCGAATGAATTAGGCAGTACGTAGATTATAATTTAGAATCTAGGGAATTGAGCTCAGAGTAATTAGAATTTAGGATATATATATATGTATGCATAGAATTTAGATAATATTAAAATTTGGGATATAGGAGAATTTAAAATATTCTAGACGGCACAACATGAAGAATCTAGTTGTTAAGGAATTGAAATTTATCGTCTCCGTTTAGTCATCGCTACGGTGTCAGCTGGAGTGACCTAAAGAAAAAAAAAAAAAAAAAATCAGCTTGAAGTTAGAGCAGCTAGGGAATATTACGAAGTTAGTAGGAAAAGGGGCAAGAAATCCTGGATGGATGTCCCCAAAGGCTAAGATGGGCGTAGGTTTATCCTATCTAATTGGTGATGGGTTCGTTAATCGCTAGATGTATGGAAATGGGATATGGTTAGAGTGTAATATAAAAGCGTCAGGAGTATGAACATATGGACTGGTGGCTATCGTTAGTTCAGGTATGGTGTTGGAGTATAGTGGTAGATGGGCAGGAGCTAAGCCTCGGTGAAAGAATTCAACCAGGAGAGGGATATAGGGTAGTTAAAATATAAAATATATAGGGTAGCGTCGTTCAAGTAGATAGCATCCTAAACCTAGATTAGTTATAAGCAGATGGAGTAGAAGGCCGCAGTTGAATAATGAGGATATTAGAGCCATCAACTAATCTGGGAGACAGGCAGAATAGCATCATAAGCATTAGAATAGTTCATAGAGATTCGACTTCAACACTTTAATTAGCAAAATTAGTGAATTTCGGAGAAATTCCCTTGAAGTAAGGGGGGGAATGTCACGGAAGCCTTCCACACACACAAGAAAACAAACAAACGAAAAAAAAGACACAAAAAAAAAATATAAATAATAAGTTCTCCGCGAGTATAACTTCCCGAGCCAACTGAAGTCGAGGTTTAACGATGTATGTAACGCTTTATATTTTGTATCACACTTAGAAATTAGAATTAAGTAGGTTCTAAGCAGATCAACGAGCACTTCGCTGACAATGCATTCAATCATTGTGCTGAAATGTCGAAAGCGTGCGATTAATTTCACCGAATCGGACCGGCAAATACTGATGGAAGTGTACCGGTTACAACTTTAGCCGGGCTGACGAGTTTATCGGATTTACTAAGCGAGCTTCCTGTATACAGATTCCATTTCGAGTGTAACGTCCCTAAACAAATCGTTGCTGTTCCATACATTGGTAGCTGATGAATCCAAAAATCTATTATCGGTTCGTGATGATAATCTAGTAAGGCAACTAGTTAATGCGATAGAACAAACAAGCTCAGATCATATAGAATTAAAGCCACAATACGCTTATAATAAACTTGGCACAAATATAAATGAGACGCCGGAATTATTGCAAGGCATTTATACGTTTGGGCCTACCGTATTTAATACTCCTCCTAGCCAACGGATACAAATTAACAATTCAGTAAATACAAATTCTCCTGTATCAACTCAACAACAGCAACAACCGAGAAGCTGTACGACACATCCCAGCAAATTCAAGATGTATTTCAACCTCCTTCCGGCCAGAAGAGTATGGTTACCACGCTCAACATCCAGTTATCACCGCGACACCAAACAGTAGCAATATGCATATATGATATGAGACATGGATCAACAGGTGTAGGACATGTTTCGAATGCGATATCCCATAGAAATGTTGTAAACATAAATAATTATCAGCCTGTGGATGCATCTACTCAACAAAATGCACTACGCGCCAGCAACAAGCTGCAATGCAACGGCAGCAATATTACCATCAATCGCATATTCAAGTGCAGAAGCAAGCCTGTGGATGCATCTACTCAACAAAATGCACTACGCGCCAGCAACAAGCTGCAATGCAACGGCAGCAATATTACCATCAATCGCATATTCAAGTGCAGAAGCAAGCCTGTGGATGCATCTACTCAACAAAATGCACTACGCGCCAGCAACAAGCTGCAATGCAACGGCAGCAATATTACCATCAATCGCATATTCAAGTGCAAAAGCAAGCCCAAGGTAACCAGCCACACATTCAGCAGCATCCGCCAACACATAGCACATTTGGATACGATCGCGAACACAATATAGGACGGAAAAAGTGTCCAGCAGATATCAGGACGGCAGTAGAAATGTAGGCGGAAGTGAGGGAGCAGGTATACCATATGTTGAGCAACATGAATTGAATCTGTCATCTGCATCGAAGCAGCAGCAGCAACAACAACAACATCAACCATCATCGCGTCATAGCTCATCAAATGTTCCATCGTTCCATCACCATATTATGGCATTTAAAGCTCGCAAGATGCCAGCTGACACGACACGAAACTGCTGTGAATGCGATGAACTGGTGGAACATCGAAAAGCTCCCTGATATGACAGCGTGGCCACCAGAGGGGATATAAGACCCCGGATGGAGCTTGGAAACCTTCTTTTCGACTTCGCATTTTACCTGGAGGGAGCTCGAATTTTTTGTGGCGGAATTCTTTGGAGGTTAGAACGAGTTCAAGGATTGAGCGGGGGAATCAAGGAGGCTTTCGGATCAGCGAGGAGAGCGTTCTTCTACGACCGAGGTGGATCGACAGCAGAAGTTGGCGGCAGCAAGATTGGGGGCCCCCCGACTCGAACAAGCCGGTTGAAGGGTGCAAGTTGGGTATAATTTTTCATATACTTCTTTTTGTAAATACTTTTTGTATGTTATTAAACTGTGTAATTAAATTGTTTTTTTGTGATTAAGAAAAAGAAAGAAAAACATTTGAGTGAAGTAGTGAAGTGGAAATTGTGAAGTTGGCTCGGGAAGCGAGGTGGCATTCCCGTACGGGCGACGCCCCTTGTGTGGAAGGCTCGAGGGTGCTTCGCCGCCACGTGGTGTGACTCCGAAATTGTTCAGGGCTCATCCCTTGTTTTAGGTTCCCCCGCCCTAGTCGTGGTCGCGGTTAGGGAGGATAGGCGGTGCATGATCGCATTACGCGTCGTGTTGCGGACAGTGTCGGTGCGAGCCTTTTGGCGAGTCGCGATTCTCGATTCTCGCTTGGCGACTCCTGTGGGGCCCTTTGGCAAAGCGAGTGGCGCACGGCCCCTCTCCATTGGGCTAACCGGGTCCGAGGGCCCCAGTCAGGAGCTCCACCAGAGGGCACGGAAGTTCCATTCAGTCGCGAAATTGTTACAATATATATATATATATATATATATATATATATATATATATATATATATATATATATATATATATATAAATATATAAATATATATATATATATATATATACATATATATATATATATATATGTATATATATATATATATATATATATATATATATATATATATATCTATATATATATATATATATATATATATATATATATATATATATATATATATATATATATATATATATATACATTTCTATATATATAGTCGCGTGTTATAGTTCGCGGCCGCTAAGTTTAATGTCCGGGAATGTGAAAACGGACTGTCTTTTAAATTAAGTTAAAAGAGTTTATGTAGTAAGATTTCACAATGATTAATTTCACTATTTTACAAATCGCATTTTAATTTACTTTTCACTTGTCTATCAATATATGTTTCAGCTGTCTTCAAATATATCACGAAAATCTTTTACTTCACTATCAATCAATATCGCCTTTAATTGACGCTCTACTCTTATGGTAGTTTTGCTATTAGTATATCCCCCATTCATTCAGCTCGGCTTTGTATAGGGTCTCTAGTCATTCAATTCATTGCACATATATTGGCTTATGTTCTGATGAGAACTACCTGGGATATTCGAGAAATGCTGAATACCCGCAGTGACGTCACTTGTTTACTTTCAGATATTGATCATGCATCTACTTGGTCCATTCTTATGGTTTTGAATATATGCTTTTGACGTCATTCGTTGCTTCGTTTCATTAAATATTGGTCATGATGTTGAGACAAGAATTGCGACAGTAGTTTGTAGAATAGTATGGATATGTAACACTGCCCTCACCTCAGTTCATTTCGGCCCGAAAAGATGTGTCGCCGGTGGTAGTTAAGTCTCCATGGATGTAATATCGGGCAAGACGGTCCATGTGCATGATTTTCATTTTAGCTCTCGCCTTACAGTGTTCCTATATGCGATGTACGACGTCGTTGATTCGGTTTGAAACTCGATATGGTCCCTCCCAATTATGCTGCAACTTCGGAGACCTACCCTTCCGCCGTTGTAGGTTATATAGCCACACCAAGTCATCTTGCTGGAAGCCAGTAGAATTTGCCTTCAGATCGTACCGGGTCTTCATGCGGTCAGTTGCCGATTCTAAGTGTTTTCGTACTGTCCGATGTATCTAGTTCAACCGTTGCCTTAGCTCACTTGCGTACTCCGAAATCATTTGGGGTTTCTCAGGAGGTGTTCCGAACTTTATATCAACCGGCAGATAAATAGTCTTTCCAATAATGACCTTGGCTGGGGCTTGGCCTATCGATGCATGTTCGGCAGCTCTATACACCATCAAGAATAGTGGGATGTGCTGGTCCCAGTTCCTTTGGCTCTCGTCAACCATCTTGGCCAGGTATTTATTGAGTGTGCCGTTGAAACTTTCGACCATTCCATCGGATTGGGAATGCAGCGGTGTTGTCCTGGTTCTCCGTATTCCCAGCAACTCGCACATTTCGCCGAAATCTGAGACTCAAAGTTTCGGCCTTGATCCGAATGTAGTTCACAACGTACGGCGTACCCACTGACCCATTTTGACACTAGTTGTTGTTACTTCCTGGTTGGGAATGGGGTAGACTTTGGGCCACTTGCTGAAATAATTGGCCATAACCAGCGTGTATCGATTTCCCCATTTGGATTCTGGAAAGGGTCTTGCGATGTCACCAGCAATCCTTTGGACCTTTGACGGAAGCGCAAATTGTGCATCTACGACACCAGTTCTCTACGTCTTCTCGAGGGTTTAGCCAGTAAAGCCTTTACCGCAATTTCGCTAAGGTCTTGTTAACGTCAAGGTGGCCTCCCGAGGATCCGTCGTGCATATCCTTGACCACATCGTGGGTTCGGCTTTTGGGAAGAATAATTTGCATCCTATAGGAACTGCCATCCGCCGTTTCCCATTTCCGCTTGAGTACGCCACCCTCTACCTGAAGCGAGTTCCATTTTGCGCAATAACTTTTCAGGGTGGCGCCATGCATCGAAACGTCTTTCCGCTCAGGTCGGCCAGTTGTCTCCTACCATATGAGTAATGGTCCGATGTCTTCATCGGCTGGCTGGGCATTTCAAATCTCCTCCAATAACCGACCTTCATCGAGTTCGGCCGTTATAACCCGCAGATCAATGGTCGACAGCTTTTCCATGAACTCCGCCCTTTTGTAGTCGTATGACTGCAACCTTTCGTTCCATCTCGCAACTTCTCCGTCGGGGCTTTTGAAGTTAAGCAGCCATCTCGGCGATGCATGATCCGTTCGGAGAACAAATTTCTGGCCATATAAGTACTTGTAGAACTGCTTGGTGGCTTCTATTGTAGCACTTTCCTGGTCACGCAGTAGTTTCTCTCACTTTTTGAGAGAACTCGACTGTAATACGAAAAGACTCTTTCTTTGCCATCGATCTACTGGGAGAGTACAGCTCCAATACCGCCGTTGCTTGCATCGGTGTCAACTACAAACATTTTTCCCGGTTTCGGATATGCCAGCACGGGTGATTCACACAGCTTCTCCTTCAGATCTCAAAGGCTGCCTAGCATTATTCGTTTCAGACATACGGACGATTGTTCTCGGTTAGCTGATGGAGACATTTAGCTATTTTGACAGGTCTTTAACGAATCTTCGATACTAGGTCACCAGACCTAGAAAACTTCGTAGTTGGCGTTTGTTTCATTTTGTCCAGCTTTTCACGGCTTCAATTTTCTCAGGATCTGTTTTGACCCCTTCTGCTGAAACAACGTGTCCCAGGTATCTTACTTCAGCTGCGAAAAGGGTACACTTGTCGGGACTAAGTTTCAGATTCGCCAGTTGCAATCGGGAGAACACCTCTTCTAAGTTGGTACAATAAGCAGGTCTTCCAGGTAAGGCCCCGTATCACGTATTCCATCAGCCGTTCGAAAGTGGCTGGAGCATTGCAAAGCACAAATGGCATCACCACAAATTGCCACAATCCGGACCCAACTGAAACAAAATGTTTAAAAGTTTTCACTTGCCACAATCCGGTCCCAAGTGAAAACGCGGTCTTCTCTCGGTCCTTCTTGTCGATTTCTACCTACCAGTAGCCACTCTTGAGATCGAGCGTAGAAAACCATTTTGCGTCGGCAAAAGTGTCCATGATATCATCGATGCCTGAAAGCGGGCAACTATCTTTCTCAGTGACGTCGTCAAGCTGCCTATAGTCGACACAAAAACAGGTACTACCATGCTTTTTCTTTACTAGAACTACTGGCGCGGCCCATGGACTGACAGAAGGCTCGATAACACCTTGTTTTTCTATGTCCGAGATCAGTGCGCTCACTTCTCCTTGTTTGGCTGCAGGAAGGTGTCTCGGTGCTTGTCGAATTGGCTTGGCTCCCTGTGTACCTATGAAGTGAGTTACCATACTCGTTCGGCCTTGGTCATCCGGGCATGTTGAGAAGATTTCACTGTACTTGGTGACTAGATCAGAGGCTTGCCTGAATAGCTGCACTGGCAATTTGGCCTGCTTCAATATTGTAGACGTGAATTCCCGAGATTTGTCTGTGTCTTGCCTCCTTTCATAATGATGGTCGTGAGTCGCTTCCAAAGAGGTGATGGTGGAAACGAGCTGGCAGCTGCCGATGACTTCTCCCGCTTTGATGCTTGTGGTTGAGTATGCGGTGTTAAGGACTCTAACCGGCACGTATCTGTTCCTTATAGATCTTACAAGGCTTCATCCTATAATCAAATTGTGCAATGCCGACGTTTTTTATTGGCTCTATCATATAAGATCGGTGATCTCCAGAACCACCATCAAGCTTGGCCCAAACAATGCTCTCGGAAGAATTTGGTACATCAGTGTCGGTACATACTACCACATTCATCTTGGGTATTTGGACAATGGGATCCTCCATCAATACTTCGACGTTTGGCCATTTCAATACCCGTTTGCCCAAATCCAACGTGATTCCATGTAGTCGCAGAAAATCCATCCCGAGAATGCAGTCATCCATAATGTTCCCGACCAGAAAATTATGTCGGAACGCAAGGTCTCCCAACTGTATCTGGAGGTTGACCTCTTGATGGACAGGTGCAGTTTCTCCCGTAGCTGTCGTAGTGAGAAAATCCTACCCTTGTGGAGTAGTTGTTGCCTCACTAGGTCTGGTCGGATAATCGATCGGGTAGGACCAGTGTCGATTGTTGTGGTGTAATGTTGTCCGTCAACTTGACCCGGAAGGCATAAGTCCGCTTCTCCACGATGTAGTCTTGACACGGTGATGGTGGTGCTGAGGACATCGATCCTCCTAGCCAACCTCTACCCCACGAAGTTGCCCCCTCAGTTTGAAGGGCTTCCATTCTGGGCTCCTGACACAGTCTGGATCTCCTCCTATCTGTACACCCTGGACAACAGCTCGGTTTTCTTCCCTTCTTGCAGTCTCTTTACAGGTGCCCCATCTCTCCGCAATTCCAGCATCTAGGCGTACCATTTACCTGCGGCTCTCGCTCAATTTCCTCGCGCTCACGCCTTTACCCGTTTTTCACTATCTCGCGAACCCGGGCAGTGGTACGAGTCATATTTCTCGCTACCTGAAAGTTCAGACTATAAGCAAATGCGTCCTTAACCGTTTGCTTTTGAGCTAAACCCACGGCTTGTTGCAATTTCTGGTCCTTTAATGCGCTGATGAATGCTCCTGTTGCTACGTCATCTCGATGTTCTGGGTCATAAGCTGGGTAAGCCAAAAGTGCCAGTCGCTCAATGTCTTGGGCTTACTGCTGTGGGGTTTTGCCAGACTTCTGCATTCGACGCCGTAGCTGTGACCATTAAATCTGCTTCAGATGATCGTCTCCATAAGGCATGTCAAGCGCATTCATTATAGCAGCCGATTTTGAGTGTAACTCAACGGGGATAGTCTCCAAAAGCGCGGCAACTGGGCCTCTTACAGCAAGAATTAATACAGTTGCTCGTTCCTGCTCATTCCAGTGATTTGCTCTGGCGGTGGCTTCGAGCTAGGTTTTGTTAAATGCTCCAGACCGTTTGCCCATCGAAACTTGGTGCTTTCACATTTCTGGATGAGCTTTGCGCTGCGGTTGTAAGCGGTGGGTGGTTACTACTGCCTTCGCTGCTTCTAAATCCGTTCGTATTTTTTACATCTCAGGTTTTATTATCTTCTCGACCTGGTACACCTTTCCTCGACGAATTTACTTGACTATTTTTGCAAATCTGCCTTCTAATCAGTTGACTTTTTTTTGCAAATCTGCCTTGATTTCTATTGCTTGTTGGTCCACTTTTCCAGTTTCCACGTTAAATTTCACTATTGTGCACCCTAAAAATGTTTAAAAGCTTTCATCTTCAAAATTTTCTTTCACACTTCTGACACCACTGTCGCGTTTTATGATTCGCGGCCGATAAATTTGACGTCCCGGGAAAGTGGAAATGCACTCTCTTTTAAATTAAGTTAAAAGAGTTTATTTTCTAAGAATGCACAATAATTAATTTCACAATTTTACAAATCGGATTTTAGTTTAGTTTTCACTTGTCAATCAATATATGTTTCAGCTGCCTTCAAATATATCACGAAAATCTTTTACTTCACTATCAATCAATATCACCTTGAATTCGCGCTCTACTCTTATCGCAGTTTTTGCTATCGCAGTTTTACTATCGCAGTTTTACCATTAGTATATCCCCATTCATTCAGCTCGGCTTTAAATAGGGTCTCTAGTCATTCAATCCATTTCTCATATAATGGCGAATGTTCTGACGAGAACTTACTACGATATTCGAGAAATGCTGAATACCTGCAGTGACGTCACTTTTTTACTTTCAGGTATTGATCATGTATCTACATGGTCCATTCTCGTGCTTTCGAGCATATACTTTTGACGTCATTCGTTGCGTCTTTTCGTTCACTGTTGGTCATGATGTTGCGACAACAATTGCGACAGTAGTTCGCGGAATTGTATGGACATGTTACAATATATATATATATATATATATATATATATATATATATATACAGGTATATATATATATATATATATATATATATATATATATATATATATATATATATATGTATGTATATCTATATATGTATACTTATGTATATATATATATATATATATATATATATATATATATATATATATATATATATATGTGTATATATATATATATATGTATATATATATATATATATATATATATATATATATATATATATATATATATATAGATATATATGTATATACATATATACATGTATAAATATATGTATATATATATATATATATATATATATATATATATATATATATATATATATATGTATATGTATATATTTATATAGTATATAGGGTTTTGCATGAGGGACATAACAATTTTGTATCTTCATATGAACGCATCCTTAAATTTTTGTAAAGAATAGGCAATGTCAAAACTTTAGTTAAAATCAACATTTTTATCGTGGTAAAGTTCACGAACCAGCAACGTTTGGAAATTATTAAAAAGTACTATTAATTAGAGTTATCGAAAGATCATCGTCAACGATGAAGTTCATTTCGGGCTCAATGGCTTTGTTAATAAGCAAAAAAAACGAACCCACTTGTGCTTCTTGAGACACCGTTGCATCCGCAAACAAGTTAAAGTAACAGGAGAGAAGAGTTTTGTGAAATAATTGGTATATCAAATAATATGTTCTGCATATCAAGACTTGACTTATATATCTCTCTCTCTTCTTTCGGGCCTTCGCTTCCTGCAAACAGCGCCTCCAACTGTCTGGGTCCGTTGACCGCGTCATCCAATTCCAAAATCCGAGCAGCGATGAACTGTCTTCGTCGACCGAGTCAAACCAGCGTTCTCTCGGTTTCAGTTCTTCCAACGAATACCTTCTCGGGTATCCGTTGTTCGTCCATACGATTCATGTGTCCAGCCCATTGCAGCTTCCGCAGTCTTACAATCCTTGAGACCTCCGGTTCGTCAAAAATTTCATACAGCTCATGGTTGTATCGAATTCGCCATTGGTCCCCGTCTAGCTTCGCTCCGATTATTCGCCTCAGGACCCGTAGTCTCAAAGGCGTTCAATATATTTGCGGATGCTTAGGGTCCATGTTTCACACCCATAGCATAACACAGGTCTTATCACAGATTTGTATACTTGGAGCTTTGTTTTTCTGTGTATGCAGCTGGTCTTCAAGATCGTCAATACTGAATAAAATATTTTATTTGCGATCTGTATTCTTCGGCGTATTTCGTCTCTTTCATTGCCCGCTTTCATTATTTTGGCGCCTAAATACACAAATTCGCTAACATTTTCGATACTGTATTCGCCAAGTATGATATTTTGTGTGTTTGGGATATTTTTCCTCGACTGCGTCATGAGCTTTGTTTTATTTTCGTTGATTTGTAGCCCTACTAGTTTTGCTTCGCTGTCGAGTTTCAGGAAGAGCTCTTTGGCGGTTGTTAGTGACCGAGACAGAATGTTGATTTCGTCCGCATAGGCCACTACCTGGCTCGACTATTATAGTATACAGTTACCATAAATTGAGTCCGTAAAATTATATCCTGGTTATTATGCATTTAAATTCGCCGCCATTTCGTTTCAGGTGTTTTGAACCCATTGCTTGATCAATCATGATAAAACATCAATATTACATATATATATATATTTATATATATATATATATATATATATATATATATATATATATATATATATATATATATATATATATATATATATATATATATATATATATTCGCGTGTTATGGTTCGCGGCCAATAATTTTAATGTCCCGGGAAAGTGAAAACGCAATGTCTTTTAAATTAATTTAAAAAAATTTATTTAATTAAATTACAAATGCACAATCATTTATTTTACTATTTCACCATTTTAACTAGAATCTAACTTTCACTTGTCCATAAATTTCTATCGCAATTGTCTTCTAAAATTACTTCACAATCACGAAAATCACTTTTCTATTACTCGAACAATATCGCTTTTCTATTCGCTTCACAACCTTACTATCGCGGTTCTAATGAATGATCCCCCCATTCATTCAGCTCGCCTTTATATAGGGTCTCTAATCATTCAACTCAGTTCTTGTACATTGGTGAATTAGCGGGAACATTCGAGCAGTGACTCACTTTTAGATGTTGATCATGCTTGGTGGGTTCTCGTGGTTTCGAGTAAATTCATTTTGTTGATGTTTTTAACGGTTGTGAAAACAATTGTGACAGTAGCTCGCAGAATTATTTGTACATGTAACAATATATGTATATATATATATATATATATATATATATATATATATATATATATATATATATATATATATATATATATATACAGCTTCCATGATTCCTCATCCTAAATCCCACGCTTAAATGGTAGAAATGTTCTCGGGGTCGCTCATTGGGTTTACTGGTTACCCAACAATGGGACATTAAATGCCGAGAAATACTAATAACTGTAAATACATCTATAGCTCTGCTACTAAATCCGACTTACACCTCCTTGATGGGGACGTAAGAGAGTGAAGGCGAGTCTTCCGCCCCTGATAACGGAATCGAAGTAATAACCATGCCACCGGAATGGAGGTTGGGCGACGGGCTAACCCCTGGACCCCTGGAAAACCCTACAATGTTTCGAAACCTGCAGAAGAGCCTTGGAATGAATTGGACTCAAGGCAACAACCTCGCAAACGGAAAAAGGACTATGGCATTGGATCCTGAAATGTCAGATCACTCAATTACCCTGGCGCTGTTAAGGACCTTTTACAACAGGCCAGTCAATATAAAATAAAAGCACAGGCAATCCAGGAAACGAACTGGATTTAAAAACAACATTCAAGACATGAGATCGCACACGGTATTCAAAAGTGGGAAGCCTACTGGAAAACGAGAATTCGGAGTGGCCTTCATTGTGGATAGGGAGCTCAAATTGCACATTGTTGATTTTAAGGAAGTCAATAAATGGTTGTGTGCGATCCGTGTAAAAGCGACATTCGTCAAAATCTGACTGATTACTGTACACGCCACGACCGAAGAAAAGGACGAAGAAACAAAGGAAACGTACTACAATCACCTAGAAAGACTAGGCGATTCATTGCCTACAAACCACGTAAAATAATTCTGGGTGATTTCAACGCTAATGTTGGCAATGAGCTATCTCATCGGGGAACGACTGGAGGATATAGCCTCAACGATGAAATAAATGACAACGGCCAGCGCCTGATTGACTTTGCATGTAGTAGAAATCTACACAAAACCAGATCGACCATGTTCTGATCCAAATGCGTTGGGTCTCGAATATAATTAGTGAATTAGTGGAATGTATGCGAGTATGTCCGTAAAGGACTGCAGCGATGCTCTGCTGCCTCGGCGAGCGAAGATGTTGGTGTTCGCCGAAATTGACCTTGTCTGAAGACGCGTGAATACACTAGCAGGCTAGCATTGCGGTGTTGCGGGCGGGTTCTTTTCCCTAGCACAGGGGCCCACTACGAAAAATTTCGCATTCACGAATTAAGTTATCGAAGGACGCGGTTCGACAGTGTCGAGGCCGAGGGATGGAGTGCCAAAGCAAAACGACAGACTGAGCTTGGTGAACGTATGCGAAACTTGAAAGGATCTCGCCTTTCATATCTATACTTACGGCCCGCAAATAAGAGTGGAGCATCCACGTGGAAGCGATGCCTTCTCGCACACCCCCATCTGGATCAAAATTCATCGTAGAGTGGCCATATATTTTCCATTTAAATGAAAAAAACATAAAATCCCAATTTGCATGAGTTTTTCCTTTCAAAGAAAAATATGAACGTTTCCAATGTATGTTAAAGTCTTATAAAAGGGTGGCCCAACCATAATGCACGATGTTGATTGTGAGTCACACCTTAACGTCAAGTTTTTCGCCCAACTTAACTTGTTTCAGTGTTGGACAAATTCAACCATCGAGAGGTGCACAGTTGAGCAGCCGGTTAAGGTATTTGAAGCCTTTACGAAAATGGGCGTTCAAGTCAAAATGCATTTCGTGCATTTTTTTGGTCAACATAATCGAGAATTGTGCGCAAATTTCAGCAATCCGGGTCGGAAGGAAATGTGAAATCACCTGTGCATGCTCGCCTAGTTTGTTCTGCGGAAAACATTGCTGTTGTTCGCGATAGTGTGGCAGAAGAGCCGTCAACTTTGAGTCGCTGTCGTCCCCAACAATTGGAACATCTCACGAACATCACTGATGCGAATTTTGAATACAGATTGGAATTTATGCGCTTAAAAGGTTCAACTCACTCAAAGGCTGAAACTTGCTGACCATTTCAAGCGTCGGCAATACGCCGAATGGTTGGCTGAACAGACAGAAAGAAATGGTGACTATAAAAAGAAAATCATCTTCAGCGACGAGGCACACTTTCACCTCAGTGGACTTGTTAACAAGCAGAATTGCCACATTTGGGCAAATGAGAATCCACGAGTGATAGTTGAAAAGCCGATGCATCCACAAAGAATGACTGTTTGATGCGGTTTAAGGGCTGGTGGCGTCATCGGGCCGTACTTCTTCGAAAATGAGGACGGTCAAGCAGTTATCGTGAATGGTGTTCGCTATTGCGAGATGATAACGGACATCTTGTGGCCAGAAATTGAGGTTATGGATCTGGACGATATGTGGTTCCAACAGGATGGTGCCACTTGCCACACAGCCAACGAAACATTGGCTCTTGTTCGTGAGAAATTCAATGGCCGTGTTATATCATGTCGTGGCGAGCATTTAGGCAATATTTTGTTTCTCGCATGATTGTCATAGATCCTTCTATTATAATAAAAAATATTAACATAATTCTCTGAAAACTTTTTGTTTTATTTACAATTAACATCGTGCGTTTTGGTTGGACTACACTTTATGATCGGATCACATTACACTTTAGCATAAAAAGAAAACTTAAGCGGAAGGCCACTCTTCCCTGCGAGAGCACCTGCAACGACTAAGAGAAGGGGTGAGCTCACCCGATTGCTAGCTCATGAGTGGAGGGGCCAGCCAACGTGGCGGGTCCTATACCTGGTCAGGGTTTCATATAAATGAAAAGACCGAAAATTAAAATTTAATGATCTATTCATTATTTCTTTTTTTTCCAAAAATTTACAATAGATGCGTTTCACTTTCATTTACGGGCAGAAAAGAAACACGATGCAAAAATCGATGAATATTAAGGTTTGTTAAAAAAGTAATATTTATTTATTTATTATTAACACCCTTTAAATTTAAATTATTATCAAAAAATAATTTTATAAAATAATTATAGAAAGGTAAAAAGAACACTTCAACTCACTCATCCCCTTCCGACGAGCGCTCATGTTTGGTTGGGGCGGGTAAGGGCCTGTGACACAATGGGATTAACATGCGTAATGTGATATACAGAATCTCGCTTCACTAAATAAACTTTAATTTTTTTTCCATTCGATGGACTCTTTTTTATAAAAACAAAACGCAGGTTTTTTATAAATATTTAAAAAATTTTATGCGATCATAAATATTTGTAAAGTTTAAAGCTATCAAAAATGTTAGCTCTCAATCTTAAAAATCGTTCCAAGTAAATTAACAAATTTGGATTCTTTAAGGTCTAAACAAACTTATTTCAATATTTTGCAAACTTGCATGGATTGAAAATGATCAAAAATTGCGCGAATTAAAAATGAACGAAATTGAGACAAATCCGAAACTAATGTATAATTTCACTTTGAGCGCTTGCGACACTTGAAAGAAATATTAGTGCACAAAAAGTTGTGCTTTTAACGAGTTTCCAATTTCGACAAACTTTGAGTGAATGATTGCGCAATTCACTCCAACTGGTCTGCACCTTTCAGCTACCAGTCACTTTGTTTGCTGTTGAGGGCGAATACATCGCTGACAGACTGTACAAGGATTTTGTCGCGGTGAAACGGAACAGTGAACAGATTTCTTGATTTCAAAAGAGCTCCAAAAAGCCACTTTAATCTCACACAGGAATAGATCAATCGCTTCCACTTGAAAAAATCATTTGTCACTTGCAGCCGACGAAGTATAAAACTTTCTTGGAAGCACTAATACTAGTTGATTTGCTTTGACATAACAAATTTAAATATCTTTCTTCTCGCCGAATCAGTAAATATTCATTTTCTTCCGTTATGGAATATTCTTTAAGAAAAATTTTCTTTTCTTTCACACTTTCACTTGAACCCATTCAATTGCTCTGATTATCTCTGAAAGAATTTCAACGGCACTAGACCTTAAGATACTTGTATTCAATAGCACGGCACCTTTTTCTTTTCCAAGTGTTAACTCCGCGAAAAGATGTCACAGAATCGTTTGTTTGATTTAGTCGAGAATTACACTACTCTAGCAACGTCTTCAGAGTTCGCGGCTCGACTCCTCACGAAAACACATCGAGCAAATTTTCTCGTGAAGAAAACCAATTCCAACATGGGTTGCGTATAATTACACGATGCACGTCGACAAAACCCTAAAAACGAATTTCAAATTCCACTGCACACCTTGGCAATGGCACACATCTGCTCGCGTTCGTTAACGGCTAACCAGCCCGTGCCGCTCGACGTTTAAAATGCGAGTCCCGCTTCGAAGCAGCCTTTCCGCTTATCTCGACGAGCCTCTTCATGGCGGTAACGGAGGTTTTTCTGGTCGAGATAAACTAGCAATTGCTTCCCTAAATTGCGTCGCAAAGATGGTTTGCATTAGCAAATTTTCCTTGTGATTTTATTTAATTTCTCCTTTGTTTCTTTGGAGAAATTTTTCTCTGAAATTAGTAGCGATGGTAGTGGCAATGTTTAGTGCGGGCTATAAAATAACAATATTAATGTTGCGTATCAAATTGTTCCGCACTCATTGCATTTTTATTTTCATACAAATGGTGTTTTCTCCGCAAAGGTCTTTCGAGCAGTTTGCCCAGGCGGCTGCTCGTTACTACACATACTTGATGTCCATACATATCGAGGAGCCAATTGTAACTCGGATCATTACTTGATCAAACTAACCTGTCGATGTCGTATATCAAAGGGGTACTCAACGAAGATCAGCTCGCTACAGAAATTCGGCATCGAAAGGCTTCAACCAACGTCTGTAGCCAAAAATTTCACGGACACCCTCGACAACCAGCTGGCTTCCATCTTATCAGACGCATCGCTGAAAACAAACAACGAGCTCTGGATGGAAGTGAAAGTGGTTATTGAGACCGTGGAAGAACACACAATCGGTCATTAAGCCTGGCGCAAAAGAAAAAAAATAATTGGTTCGATGATGAGTGCCAGAATGCGTTAGACAAAAAGAATCAGGCGCACAAAGAATACATAGGTAGGAGAATCAGGACCAAAAGAGAACAATATGAAAATCTCAGAAGAAGTAGTGAATAAGATAATTAGAATTAAAAAAAAGAAAATACCATGACGATCAATTGAGAAGTTTCGATGTAAGTTTAGTGAGCGACAACGCAAGACAAAGTAGTGAAAAGTCCGAAACGAAGTTACCAGCCCAAAACCACGCTCTATCGTGATTACATTGGAAATATCAATGCTGATGAAACCAAGATTAAGGAAAGACATATTTTGAGAACTTCCTTAATCCTCCGCACAGCGCCAGAACATCGGAGCCTATAGATATTCCCGAAGAGCTTCCATTTTCCCCACCTATTCTGGATGAAGTTTGTTCCACCATCAAAGCTCAAAAGAATAATAAGGCACCGGGTTTCGATGAGATTCCATTGGAGCTCATTAAAAATGTTGGCAGCAGTGTTCATAAAGCTTTTCACAAAGTTATTCAGCACATTTGCCATATTCCCTATCCACAAAAAAGGTGACAAGCTACAGTGCGAAAATTATAGAGGTATATTACTACTTTGTACGGCGTACAAAATATTTTCAATGATCTTAGAAAATAAAATCGGATCCGACGCCAACGGTATCATTGCTGAGTATCAAGGTGGTTTTAGAGCAGGTAGATCGTCAATAGACGTACACCAAATTTTCGTTGACCTCAAGCAGGCATACGACAGGATCGATCGTAACGTACTGTACCAAATAATGCTTTGCTTTGGCATCCCAGCCAAATTAGTCCATCTTACCAAAATGACAATGACGTCGACGACGAGTCCGCATCAATAACTAAAACAGAGAGATGGGCTGGCCCCATTGCTATTGAATTTGGCTCTGGAGTATGTCATAAGGAAGCTACCTGTCGACACACGAAATACATTACTATGCAAGTCGAGCCAAGTAGTAGCCTATGCTGGCAGCATAAACATTTTGTCACGGTCATTAACAACTGCTAGAGAACTCTTCCTGAGACTTGATAGCGAAGCAAAACTAGTAGGGCTGCAAATCAATGAATATAAAACAAAGCTCATGACACAGTCGAGGAAAAATACCTCAAGCACACAAAATATCACACTTGGGGATATATATATATATATATATATATATATATATATATATATATATATATATATATATATATATATATTTATACGTGGGTCATTCAACAAGTACTTAGCCTCGCCGCCCAATGACGCTGCTATTACAAAAGAGTTTTACCATCGTGCAGTACATTCTTTTAGCAGCCTACTATCCAAGTTTCAGTCAATTCCCTTCATTAGTTTTGTTGAATATACTGCACGATGGTAAAACTCTTTTGTAATAGCAGCGTCATTGGGCGGTGAGGCTAAGTACTTGTTGAATGACCCACGTATATATATACAGGGTTATCCATTTCGTGGTAGGAAAGTATAACCCTGCCATTTGACATCTGTCAGAATTAAATGTCATCCAAAGTGTGCTTTTTTGGATCGTTTAGTAGTCGAAGAACGCGTTAAAATTATTAAATTTTATTATAAAAATGGTGATTCTGCTGTATCAACATTTAGGGCTTTACGAGCCGATTACGGTCGACATAACACAGTGAGAAAATTTGAAGAGACTGGCTCGGTTATTGATATTGCAAGGCCTGTGCATTATCGCAACATTCGTTCTTCTGAAAATATCGCTGTCGTTGCTCAAAGTGTGGAGGAAGACCCGAATTTGTCGATTCCTCGACGTGCTCAACATTTGGGCTTGTCTTACGGCTCATTGTGGCAGATTTTGTATTTAGATTTGCATCTCCATCCGTACAAAATCCAACTTACTCAAGAACTTAAGCCTCAAGACCATACACAACGCAGAATGTATGCGAATTGGGTGATTGAACAACAAGCCATTGATAACGATTTTTCGAACAAAATATTCTTTAGTGATGAGGCTCATTTTTCGCTCAGTGGTTACGTAAATAAACAGAATTGCCGCATATGGGGCTCTCAAAATCCTCAGGTGATCGCAGAAATGCCTTTGCATGCGCGAAAAGTGATCGTTTGGTGTGCATTATGGTCTGGTGGTGTTATTGGCCCGTATTTTTTTGAAAACGATCAAGGAAGAGCCATTACAGTCAATTCTGACCGCTATGGACGGATGTTAACCGATTGTTTTTAGAGAGAAATTGAAGATTATGATCTGGAGAACATGTGGCTCCAACAGGACGGAGCCACATGCCACAAAACACAGGCTAATCGAGCACTTTTGCAAGAGAAATTTGCAGGACGCGTAATTTCGAGATTGAGTGATGTCAATTGGCCCGCAAGATCCTGTGATCTAACACCTTTGGATTTCTTTTTATGGGGCTATGCAAAAGATCGTGTTTACGCCAACAATCCTCAAAATCTTGAGCAATTGAAAACCAATATTCGTGAAGTTATGGCCGAGATATTGCTGGAAATGTGCCGAAAAATCATTGAAAATTACCGCAAAAGGATTGAAGCCTGTAAAGGTCCCGTGGAGAATATTTGAGTGATGTTGTGTTTTACGTATAATGGCAAAGTTGGATCTTTAATTGAATAAAAAATTTTGTTTCCATCTGAATACTTAATGTGTTTTCTTCAGCTTTATTTTCCCAAGCGTAAAATGGATAACACTATATATGGAATATAACGAAATTTGTGACCACGCTAGAGGTTGCAATTTTGCTTCGATTTTCAACTTATTTTCAGGAAAGGTGTATTGAGTAAAAATCTCGGATTATTTTGTGAACCAGCTATATCGGCCAGGTGAAAACAAAATGGCGGCGATTTTAGACGAAAAATCTTGACCAAAGTGACCAAAGTATAGTTCCGATTTGGATGAAATTTGGTACAAAGGTTCACTGATGTATGTGATGAATCTCACAATTAAAAAATCCAAAGTCGGTACGGCAGAAACAATATGGCGGCCGCTCAAAGGTTGTAAAACGTACAAAATTTTGTTGTTGTAGTTTTGACCAAAGCTTTCAACCAATGCTAATGAAATTCGGCAGTTTGATAGAAACTATAAGTATCTAAAGAATTGTGTGAAAAAACTGGAGGTCAGGTCACAAAAAAACAAAATGGTGGCCAGTTGAAACACAAAACTTCAAATGCTTCTAAAAGTTGCAATTTTGATTCGATGTATATGAAACTTGGTTTTGAGATAGGAATTGCTTAGATCTAGAGTCTTTGACATTTTAGTGATCATGCATATGCGAATTTCAAAATGGCGGCGGTTTAATTACGCGTTTTTTCAGGTTTTTGTGGCCCTCTTGCGGTCGCATTTTCCAACGGATTTTGATGAAACTTGAGATATCTGTACAAAGTTCGTTATTTATGCAAAAAATTATTAAAATCGAATGAAAGATAAAAAAGTCAAAAATTTAAAACCTAATATTTTTAGCTGCCATTTTCACTAAAAATTGAATACTTTTGCCCTGTCTAGAGTGAAACTCCTATTTGGATGAGATTTGGCACATTGATTGATGAGGTCCTAGCACGCAAATATTTAAAATAATCCAAAATCAAATGCATGCATTCAAAATGGCGGCCCCGAAAGGTCTGAAGGCAGGCCCAATTCGATATTTTAATAGCAACTAAAATAATGAATTTTTTTTTATGGAAACGTTTTAAATGACTTAACTTGGAAGTATTTATAAACCAGACCATTTTTAAGATATTGCAAAATATTTTTAACAATACCCTTAAAAAATTATGAAATCGCGACTTGTCTGGCTGTCCGTCCGTCCGTTTGTTCGTGCGTCAGAACAAGTCTTCTCGCAAACCACATGAGCTAGAATGAGGAAATTTTCTACGTAGGTCAAAAGTGGTGCCTCTTGAAATTTGCAGTGCAAGAAAATATTTTAAGGTATTTAAGGGGGGCCTCACCATACAGGAGGATGACATAAATTTTTTTTTTATTTCTGTAGCCCTCTAGCAGCCAAGTTTCTCAACTGATTCCGGTGAAACTTGAAATTATAAGTTATTAAGGCAAGTTAATTTAACTTAATTATGCGAAAATTTACAGCTCAATATTTTTACCACCCGTTTTCAATAAAAGTTCAAAATGACGGCCCCTGGTGGCTCAGAAAAGAATCAAAAATGTAAACATTAATGGCAATGCAAGTGCTGATTAAACTTTTATGGAAACCTTTTGACATTAACTATTTGAGCTATTTAAGCCAAAAAGTTATCACCTTTGTGTGGTAACCACTGTGAAATGTGTAAACACCAAATCTGAGAAGGGCGAAACGAGTATAAATATGTTTATAACAATTTATTACCCGCTGATTTTCAATATGTGATCCATACGTGTGCAACTCAATTTAATTAGCAAAATATTTGCGCCTCTATGAAGGGTCTCCAAATACGAACGGCGGCAGATTCTTTTTGTTAATAAATCCCCATGTGGTGCTACAAAAACTGCAGTAAGAAGTCCAATAGTAGGCAAGCCAAATTCTTTTCGAAACCTTACGCTACATACGAGAAATTCACCTCTCCGGCTGGTGCTGCCAACGGGGATTTTTTCGTAATGGCTTTTATTATGGACTTCAGATTTAAGCTTGTCAAAGACAAGCAGAGAAATTTTGTATAAATAGGCTAAGGAATGATAAGGAAAATAAAGTTGTTCTGAAGCACTTAAACTGGCTACTCGCCTTGGTTTTTTTATTTCTGATCTGGCATAACTGCCCCTGGGAGAATCTGGCCATATAGCCTAACTGTTTGGCATTCTGCCTAAACCAATTGGATATTCAATCAGGCTTATAACGCCTTGCACTCTGGCACTTCTTTGCCTCTACTACATGCGCACCTAGACGCTGTATTAATTTCTAGGTAACGTATTTATCTTGTTAGACTCAATATACCCTCGTACACAACATGGCGATCCTGCCAACTCTTTCCGCTAGATTCAACAACGATGGAAGGCTTCGAAGAAAAGTGGGAAGCCTATACGCCCCTATATAGATCTACGGAAGAATATCAACCTGGACCAGTGGCAACAAACGCACCGAAGAACAAACCAAGGAGATATCACACAACCAACGTCAACAGGAATTCAATAAAGGAGAAACCAATACAAAAGAAAAATTACCAGGACCACAATCACTGACAATAGAAGAGTACGGGCAACGTCAAGCCAAGCGGCCAAAATCTCCGACACCACCACCAACTACACCACGCAAAATTAAAAAACGAGGCGGACAGGCATTCAACAAACGGAGAGCTGTTGCAATTCTCTATAAGAATTACCACTTTACCAGCGATACAAAGAAGAAAGACTCAGACACTACAGTGTTGCTAGGATTTGCATGAAAGTTTCAGGAATGATAGGTAGCATGAATATTCATGAGAATTGATTTAGCTAGTAGTATGAGTAATTGTAAAACAAAATAGTGGCTGTTGAAAATGGACTTATTTTTCCCCAACTTCAACGTTTAAGGCACATGATTTTAACACTTGATTCAGTTTAGCGACTGACCGAAGATAAATACCTACAATTAATACTCATAGGTGAAACAATTCGAGGAGGCAAGAGAGAGCTCTTAACAGAAGAGCTTTGTAACCATTCTCGGGTTCGAAAAAAATTTTCTGATGCCATGAATCGATGATTTGAATTATTCACCCAATTCTTGTTTAAAAAACCATTCAAATTTATCCAAAAGATGCAGTTTCGTTCATAAGAACATAGCAGCTGAATGCTCGGCTCATTGAACATGCTCAAGTAAACCACTATTCCTTTAATTTTCATGCAAATACTAA
>OZ017739.1:199617638-199625138 GCA_963969285.1 Odontomyia ornata
GCATCAAACAACCGGATCAAATTTCTAACAGAATTTCATCCAATTGTTACACTCAAGGGTCAAACTCGATACGGAATTGTCAAAGTTACGGTCAACAATAATCATAACGTACCTAGCAATTTACACAGACTGCACTCAGCGATTTCAGTCGCAATCCAAAGAGCTTTTAGCTATACCCCAGGCAAAGTTTCAAAGTTCTTGCTTAAGCTAGTGGTGAAGGAGGACGCCCAGCCAGTCTTCAGAAAGAAACACAAAGTTCCACTCGCAACGATGTTATTGATGGAGAATGAAATCAAAAGATTGGTAAGACTTAACATTCTTACCCCTATTGACTTTTCGGATTACGCAGCTCCAATAGTCGCAATTCAAAAGAAGACAGGTAAAGTACGGATATGCGGCGACTGCCCTACAGGCCTCAAAGTGCAACTTCAACCCTATCAATATACGAGCACACTGCCAGCAAGTGAAGAAATTTTCGCGAAACTTTCTGGTAGCAGAGTATTTAGCAAGATCCACTAGTCAGACGCACTTCTGCAAATCGAGATTCATCCAGAGTCACGCAAACTTCTCATTCTACACACACACAAAGGATTATTCCGGGCAATTGCCTTCCGTTTTTAATTAAATGGGCTCCTGGAATCTTTCAACAGATCATGGACACAGTTCTTGTTGACATCCCTGGCGTACAAGTTGTATCTCGATGGCATATTTGTTCATGCCAAGTCTCAAGCATAACATGACGCGACGATTGAAACAGTATTCAGTCGATTACAAAATTATGATTTTCACATCAAGGCGCAACAAAAGTGAACTCAATTTTCTGGGTAGAATTATTGACATTAATAGTTCTCGTCCGGCCCCAGCAAATAATGCAGCCATTCCAACAAATCAATCTCAATTACGTTCAATTCTCGGAGCGATCGATTACCACAGTCGCTACGTAAAGAATTTACTCTAAATACGAGCACTCTTATGCAATTATGAAGAAGGACGTGCAATCAAATTGGTCCGCACAATGTCAACAAGCATTTGATGAGTTGAAAGACATTTAAACCTCAAACCTGTGCCTAACTCATTACGATCCAAAACTTCTATTAATCTTAGGAGCTGATGCATCACACACAGGCCTACATGCATACCTCGCTCACCGGTTCCCCGACGGTTTCGAGAAAATGATGCTTTGATTATCATGTCCTCTTTTACAAGCAGAGACAAATTACAGTCATATCGAGATGGAAGGCGTTGCAATCATCATTGCAGTACAAGTTTTACATCGATAAATTTATGGACGGCACTTAAATAATACACAAGGCATTCCAGTACACGTTGGGAATCGTCTCGAATGCTGGGCTATCATACTCATGGCCTGCGACTTCAAAATCACGTACACCAATACTGATCATTTTGGCTACGTTGACATACTCTCAAGATTTATGCAGTGGTTCCAGAAGAATGAAAAAGATGACTGTATTGCACAAATCGAATCTGAAGTGCTCACATATGTTAATTTGATTACCGCACAATGATCTAACAACAGTATCTAAATCGCAAAAGCAACAGCGAAGGTCTTAGTTCTACAGAAATATGTTAATTTGGTTACCGCCAAATTATCCATCAATAGTATCTAAATCGCAGAAGCAACAGCGAAGGTCTTAGTTCTACCGAAATTGGTCAAAACCATGTAGAACGTCTGGCAGAGTCACCATAGAAACTCACAGATCCAGACTTTAAACGATATTGGACTCATCTAAACACTTTACCTCAAATTCAAGGAGTTCTTATGTTGGAAACACAAGGCATCATTCCAAAGAAGTTTCAGAACAAGGTTTTAGAACTACTTCATCAGACACATCCAGGATAGATCGCATGAAATTCTTGGTTAAAACATTCATTTATTGATAATGGACGCCGATATCACACAAAGTACTCAACAGTGTCGAATTTGCGCGCGTGCAGCAAAAATGCCTACAAAAAGTGAAATAAGATCTTGGCCGTTACCATGATAGACTATGGAATGCATTCATATCGACATAGCCGAGCCTGACAAGGGCGTCTTTTACCATACTCAAAGTGGGCCGAAATTTTTCGGACTTCAACAATTACGTCGACATACGCGATCAAAGTCCTTACTGAATTAACATATTCGGACGACCACAACCAATTGATCGATTCAAATCTTAAAAATTTGCGATTTTTAGCAGTTCTTGAGGGGTACAACACATATCATCAGCATTCTATCAGGCGCAAAGCAACGCTGAAACAGAAAGGCACACCGATGCCTTCAAACGCCATATGGGAAAGATTGCAGCAACAAATTCACGGGACAATGATCCAGTTCAGCCATTCCTCTAATCTAGGGTTTTCCAATAAGAAGTGTTATTTTGAATAGATCTTGTGATTTAACACCTTGCGACTTCTTCCTTTGGGGCCACGTGAAAGAGAAGGTCTACGCCAAAAGCCCAGCGTCGATTCAAGACCTCAAAGGTGGAATTCGTGAGGCTATCGAGGACATAGGGAGCCACTTTGGGATTTGGTTACGGAAAATTTAATGAAAAGGGTATGGTCTTGCAAGCGTGGTAATGGTGGTCATTTGCCTGATGTTATTTTCCACTATTAACGGTATACCTTTCTCTTTATAATAAAATAAACATCCGATCATTTATATTAAAAAATGGTATTTTTCTTTTAATATCAAAATAACACCTCTTATTGGAAAACCCTATACTACCGTTCATCACCTAACAAAACTCTAATTTATAAATCACCAGCAGGATTACTGTTGGGCAGAAACATCCGAATTGAGTTGGATTTGCTACGTCTAACCAAACGTTTAACCATTGAAAACCTTTCGCAGAATCTGCACTTCAATAAACGTCACTCAGCAAAGCATCGTGAATTTCCAGTACTAGCAAGATTGTACAGAGACACGAAGAACATTTGAATTGAAGGTCGGATTATCGCAAAACACGGTGACGTCATTTACGATGTTTTGATTTTTGACCGTGGGGTTTCAAGAAAGTTCAAATCTCATAGAAATCAGCTGCGTGAACGTCATTTTGATATCAACACATCAGTCACCATTGATATTCTCTTCAAATTCTTAACAGATGTTGGTACTGTAGTTGACGAATTCGCAGTATCACATTCACCCCCAGACAAACACTTTTGCGACATCAACCGTTGATCAACCAACTACATCAATTGGACCAACAATGAACGAAATTGAAGTTCGGCAACAGAGCCAGATACCAAAGGAATTGGCGGACGCCAAACTCAACGTAATCGCCGACCCCCATACCACTGGTGCTCTTCTCACAAGAGACGATGTTATAGAGCAATGACAGACACGACAGTCTCATGTGTATATCACCGTTGACACTTTACATTTCAATTGACAACACACCGCATTTCTAGTTCAACTTTGACTTATTAGAGTAAATATATATCTTTTACCAAGCTGTTGTTATTTAATGTGTGTATCCCTACATTGGACACATGCAATACAATATGGACAGAAGGACAGCTACCAAAAGACTACTGGAAAGTATTAGATGTTCCATACATAAAAAGAAAAACAGTCTACAAAAAAACTTTTTTATTTTTGTGCTATAAACAATATGATCAGAATAGATACAGAGCTTCTTCAGAAAGAATCATTGATTCACTTATTCATTTCAGCTTGCTTCATATCTTCCCAATAAGACACGTAATTATGGATGGGATACCACAATCACAACACAAATTAATTGTTTTTGCTTATTAGTAATAGTTTTCTAAAGTAAAACCTCAAAAAAAATCATATTTCAATAGCAGGATTAGATTACTAGAGGAAATTTTGAAGTTAGTGGTGCACATCCTATAAAGTGCTGTCCAAAGTCATTAAATGAAAACTAAAGTCCTATTATGAAAATACTCGTATCATTGGAGAATACCAAGGTGGCCTTCGAAGCAGATGGTCTACGATTAAGCATATCTTCTTAATGAAACTGCTGCTCGAAAAGTTCTGGAAATATAATATGGATGTGCACCAGCCATTCGTGAATTTCAAGCAAGCATAAGACAGTGTCGACAGAAATGTCCAGTATAAAATCATGCCTGAACTCATGACTAAGGCTATAATGTCAAATACCGAGTCTCATGTCAAAGTTAACGGTGACACGACTGAAAGCTTCCCAGCAGACTCAAATCTAAAACAAGGGGATTGCCTAGCCGGAAAGCCTCTGAAGGATGAGCCCGGACCCGGATAGCCTCTGAAGGATGGGCGTGAGTGCCATTCGCTGAGCCAGTGGGCTCCAAAAGCCACCAAGCGAGAACGCGGCCGCAAGAATATTAAAACCCAACTATTACACCCAGGAGAACAAAACTGTTGCCGGCGGACTACCAGGTTTGACTCGTTTCTGCGAATCCACAACTTACCGTACCGCTGAAAATTGGAAATAGAAAAGAGTACAAAAATTTTCAACACAAGGGAACCACAGAAAAAACAAATAATTTCGATTAAAATTTCAACGTTATATTCAAGTTAAACAAAAATATATAATACAATATCACTCCTCGCGGTAACGTTGGAGGCCCCTTTCTGCTTCCACTCGACTATCGCCTTACCCGTACCGGACCATCGTCTCACAGATCATAGACTATTGCACGGATTTCTCGAGAGAAATTTATCTATTGCGGAGAGCACCTTATATACTCGTATATATATATATTTATTTATATATATATATATATATATATATATATATATATATATATATATATATATATATATATATATATATATATATATATATATATACTTAGTCGTGCCATAAGTTCTGTCACACGTATATGGGCATTTTGTATAAATGAAAAAGAGTTTTTGACAAAGGAAAATATATTTTATTTTGGCATACTAATGGAAGTAAAATAAGCAACAAATTATTCAAAGTGGCCGCCTTTAGCCTTTACACAGCTCTTTAATCTGTTGGGCAAGTCATCGATAGCAGTACGCACTGTTTCTAGTGGAAAATTAGCTACTGCTTCTGTCAAAGATCGCTTAAGGCTCTCGATATTTGGGTGTCCTCTCGTACACACCATGGACTCTAACTCCACCCACAGTTTGTAGTCCAGGAGATTCAAATCTGGGCTCCCAGAAGGCCATTCCGTAGCCCTTATAAACTCTGGAATATTGGTTTCCAACCACGCTTGTGTGGTTCGAGCTTTGTGGGCTGGCGCAGAATCTTGCTGGAAAACCTAATTTCGGTTGTTGAATAGCGTAGAGTTCAGCGGCTTCACACATCCCTCTAGGATGTCCGTTTGATAATTTTTCGCTGCAGTTTTACGCCTTTTTTGCAAAAATGGAGCTCGGTGACCCCTTCGTAGCTGACACCGCACCATACCATGACTGATGCTGGATGATGTCCTCGCTGTACCTTAGTGGTAACTTCTCGGGCTTCTCTGGAGCTGTGGGCATACACCTTGTCATTTTGGCGGTTGAAATGTTCCTCCACCGTAAAAATTTTTTCATCGATAAATAAAATTTCTCGATGTTTGTTGTTGCCGTACCGCCGAAGGAGCTCTTTCGATCTGGTGCTCCTAATTTGCTTCAACTGCTCAGTCAGCAAATGTCCCGTTGATCGTCGAAAGGCACTCATCCCGAGGTCCGATTTTATGATGCGAGACATACTTCGGGTGGAGATGTTCATCTCTCGAGCCATGATTCGTTGTTTACGAAGCGGATTTCGACGAATTCGACTTTCGACCACTTTGATGGCAGCAGAAGAACGTACATCACGCGGACTTCCAGAACAACGTCGATCTTCAATAGTCTGGATCTCGTTATATCTCTGGATCGCACGATACACAAATCTTTGCGTTATTTTTAACGGGAACAACAACTTGAAAATTTCACTCGCGGATTTTCCACACTTATGTAGTGCAATCACTGCAATTCGGTTTTCATTTGCACCCCATTCCATCTTCACACGTTAACGAACAAACTTTAAATGACCATCAACTGTCAACAACATTATGACGTTTATTAAACTGGCCGATATTGAAATGTCACTCATAAAATAAAGGTGTTGCCAATGTGAGAAATTATGTGACAGAACTTATGGCAGGACTATGTTTATTATATATATATCCAGGAAACGAATCGGACTGGAAACGACATTCAAGGCATGAGATCGCGCATAATATTTAAAAGTGGGAAGCCTACTGGAAAACGAGAATTTGGAGTTGCCTTCATTGTGGATAGGGAATTCAAATCGCACGTTATTGATTTTAAGGCGGTCAATGAACGGTTGTGTGCGATCCGTATAAAAGCGAAATTCTTCAAAATCTGGCTCATTAATGTTCACGCCCCGACCGAAGAAAATCACCTCACAAGACTGGTCGACTCATTGCCCAGAAACGACACAAAAATTATTCTGGGTGATTTTAACGCTGAGGTTGGCAATGAGCTATCTCATCGGGGAACGACTGGAGGATATAGCCTCCACGATGAAACAAATGACAACGGCCAGCGCATGTAGCAGAAATCTAGTCATACGTTTGACTTGCTTCTCACATCGATGCATTCATAAAATGACCTGGGTATCACCGGATGCCAACACACAAAACCAGATCGATCATGTTCTGATCCAACAACGTTGGGCCTCGAGCATACTTGACCTCCGTACATACCGAGGAGCCAATTGTAACTCAGATCATTACTTGATCAAATTGAATTATCGATGTCGTATGTCAAAGGCATATTCAGTGAAGACCAGCCCGCTACAAAAATTTGACATCGAAAGGCTCCAAACGGCGTCTGTGGCCGAAAATTTCACGGAGACCCTCGACTAACTGCTGGCTCCCATCTTATCAGACGCATCGTTAAAGACGAGCAACGAGCTCTGGATGGAAGTGAAAGCGGCTATCAGAACCGTGGCAGAACAGACGATCGGACACCAAGCCCGGCGCAAGAGGAATGATTGGTTCGATGATGAGTGCCAGAATGCGTTAGATAAAAAGAATCAGGCGTACAAAGAATACGTAGGTAGGAAAACCAGAACGAAGAGAGAACACTATGAAAATCTCAGAAGAGTAGCGAATAAGATAATTAGGATTAAGAAAAGAAAATACTATGACGACCAATTGAGAAGTATAGATGTAAGTCTAGCGAGCAATAACACAAGACAAGCATACAAAGTAGTGAAAAGCCTGAAACGTGGTTATCAACCCAAAACCACGCTCTGTCGCGATGACAGCGGCAATATAATCGCTGATGAAATCAAGATTAAGGAAAGATGGGCAACATATTTCAAGCACCTCCTTAATCCTCCGCACAGCTCCAGAACATCGGAGCCTATAGATGTCTGCGGAGAGCGTCCATTGGCCCCACCAACTCTGGATGAAGTTTGTTCCATCATCAAAGCCCAAAAGAATAATAAAGCGCCGGGCATTGATGAGATTCCAGTGGACCTCATCAAATATGGTGGCAGTAGTGTTCATCAAGCTATTCGCAAAGTCATC
>OZ017739.1:199632638-199700138 GCA_963969285.1 Odontomyia ornata
TCTGGCGAAACCTTACAGCAGCTAACACAAGACATTGAGCGACTGGCACTTTTGGCTTACCTAGCTTACGACCCAGAACATCTAGACGATGCAGCAACAGAAGCATTCATCAGTGCGTTAAAGGACCAGTTGCAACAAGCCGTGGGTTTAGCTCAAAAGCAAACCGTTAAAGACGCATTGGCTTATAGTCTGAACTTATAGGCAGCAAAAGATGTGACTCGTACCACTGGCCGGGTTCGCGAGGTAGTGACAGACGAGTGGAGGAAATTGAGAAAGAGATGCAGGTAAATAGTACGCCTAGATGCTGGAATTGCGATGAGAAGGGGCACCTGCAAAGAGACTACAAGAAGTGAAGAAAATTTCAGGGTGTGCAACTAGGAGGAGATCCAGACCGGGTCAGGAGCCCAGAATGGAAGCCCTTCAAACTGAGGGATCGGGAAACATGTAAGAGCCAACTTCGTGGGGCAGAGGTTGGCTAGGAGGATCGACGTCCCCAGCACCACCATCACCGTGTCAAGACTATATCGTGGAGAAGCGGACTTATGCCTTCCGGGTCAAGTTGACGGAAAATATTGCACCATAACAATCGACATACACTGATGTAACCCGATCGATTATCCGACCAGACCTAGTGAGGCAACAACTACTTAACAAGGGCAGAATTTTCTTACTAAGGATAGCTACGGGAGAAACTGCACCTGTCCATGGAGAGACCAACCTCCGGATACAGTTGGGAGACCTTGCGCTCCGACATAATTTTCTGGTCGCGAACATTATGGATGAATGCTTCCACGGAATGAATTTTCTTCGATCACATGGAATCACGTTTTTTTGTTTTTATTTTTTTTTTGTGGTAGGGATATGAATGCCATTTATGCACAGAGTGTGGGACTCCCATGCTCGAAAGAAGGTGACTGGACTATCCACTATACACCTCCCATGTCAACCTGAGAACCCAGCCTGGAACCGTTTGACACATTACTTCGGGCCAGGTCTCGTTTTGTTTCGCCGTGAGGCGCCTTCAAGCTGGTGGATCCCTTTCCTAGTGGGAGGGGAGAGGAGAAGAGGAAGTGCCAGACAAGCGATCCCCCAGCCCCAATGCCCCCGGCTGCTGTGAGTCCCTTTTATCTTATAGGACTGCCCGAGCATAATGTGCCACCTGGCTCCATTTGTCAACCGGTTCGAGCATCAGCGCGACTATGTTATCCGGAGTGAGGTCTCCCGTTGGATTTAGCCAAACGGGTATTGAAATGGTGAAATGTCGAAGTATTGATAGAGGATCCTAGCGTCCAAATTCCCAAGATGAATGTGCCAACACTGATGTACCGAAATCTTCCGAGAGCATTATATGTGCCAAGCATGATGGTGATTCTGGAGACCGCCCATCTTATCTGATAGAGCCAACGAAGACGTCGAGATTGCGCAGTTTGATTTTAGGACGAAGCCTTGTAAGATCCATAAGGAACGGATACGTGCCAGTTAGAGTCCTTGACACCACAGACTCAACCACCTGCATCAAAGTGGGAGAAGTCATCGGCAGCTGCCAGCCTGTGTCCGCCATCACCTCATTGGAAGCTACTCATGACCATCATTATAAAAGGAGGCAAGACACAGACAAAGCCCGGGAACTCACGTTTGCAATATTGAAGCAGACCAAATTGCCAGTGCAGCTATACAAGCGAGCCTCTGATCTTGTCACCAAATACAGTGACATCTTCTCAACATGCCCGGATGACCAAGGCCGAACGAGTATGGTAACTCACGTCATAGATTCACAGAGAGCCAAGCGGATTCGACAAACACCGGGACGTCTTCTTAAAGCCAAACAAGGAGAAGTGGGCGCGGTGATCTCGGACATGGAAAGACAAGGTGTTATCGAGCCTTCTGTCAGTCCATGGGCCGCGCCAGTAGTCCTTGCAAAGAAAAAGGATGGCAGGGCTCGTTTTTGTGTCGACTATAGGCAGCTTAACGACGTCACTAAGAAAGATAGTTACCCGCTTCCACGCATCGACGACATCATGGAAACTTTAGCCGACGTAAAATGGTTTTCTACACTCGATCTCAAGAGTGGCTGCTGGTAGGTAGAAACCGACAAGAAGGACCGAGAGAAGACCGCATTTTCAGTTGGGACCGGATTGTGGCAATTTGTGGTGATGCCATTTGGGCTTTGCAATGCTCCAGCCACGTTCGAACGCCTGATGGAATACGTGCTACGTGGCCTGACCTGGAAGACCTGCTTGGTGAACCTAGATGACATCATTGTTATCGGGAGAACGTTCGAAGAGCATGTGCGGAACATTGAAGAGGTGTCCTACCGATTGCGACTAGCGAATCTGAAACTTAGTCCCGAAAAGTGTACCCTTTTCGCAGTTGAAGTAAAATACCTGGGACATGTTGTATCAGCAGAAGGGGTCAAAACAGACCCCGAGAAGATTGAAACCGTGAAAAGCTGGACAAAACGAAACAACAAGCGCCAACTACGAAGTTTTCTGGGTCTGCCGACTTAGTATCGAAGATTCGTCAAAGATTTTGCCAAAATAGCTAAGTATCTTCATCAGTTAACCGAGAAGAATCGTCCGTATGTCTGGAATGAAAAATGTCAGGCAGCCTTTGAGAGAGAAGCTGTATGAATCAACCGTGCTGGCATATCCAAAACCCGGAAAAATGTTTGTAGTTGACACCGATGCGAGCAACGGCGGAATTGGAGCTGTGCTCTCCCAACAGATCGATGGCGAAGAAAGAGTCCTTTCGTGTTAGAGTCGAGTTCTCTCAAAAAGTGAGAGGAACTACTTCGTGACCAGCAAGGAGCTATTGGCTATAAAAGAGGCCACTAGGCAGTTCCACAATTACTTATATGGCCAGAAATATGTTCTTCGAACGGACCATGCACCACTGAGATGGCTGCTCAACTTCAAAAACCCCGAGGGACAAGTTGCGAGATGGATCGAAAGATTGCAGTCATACGACTACGAAATTGTTCATCGGAAGGGCGGTTGAGTGGAACGACGTTTCGATGCATGGCGTCAGCCTGAAAAGTTATTGGGCACTATGGAACTCTTTTTAGGTGGAGGGTGGCGTACTCAAGCGGAAATGGGAAACGGTGGGCGGCAGCTCCTATAGGATGCAAACAATACTTCCCAAAAGCCGAATCCACGATGTGGTTAAGGAAATGCATGAAGGCTCTTCGGAAGGCCACCTTGGTGCTAACAAGAACTTAGCAAAATTGCGGGAAAGGATCCACTGGCTCTTCGCTCGAGAAGACGTAGAGGAATGTAGTCGTAAACGCGCAATTCGCGCTTCCGTCAAAGAGCCGAAGCGACGACTGAGAGGACAAATGCAAACCTACAACGTGGGTGTACCGTTTGAAAGGATTGCTGTTGACTTCGCAGGACCCTTTTCCTGAATTCGAATGGGGAAATCGATACACGCTGGTTGTGGCCGATTATTTCAGCAAGTGGCTCGAGGTGTACCCCATTCCCAACTAGGAAGCAATCACTGTAGTCGAACAGCTAGGGTTAAATTGGGTCAATACGTACGGCGTACCTTGTGAACTACATTCGGATCAAGGCCAAAACTTCGAGTCACTAGTTTTTTACGAAATGTGTGAGCTGCTGGGAATACGGAAAACGAGGACAACACCGCTGCATAACCAATCTGATAGAATAGTCGAACGTTTCAATGGCACACTCAATACACACCTGGCCAAGATGGTTGACGAAAACCAAAGGGACTGGGACCGGCACACTCCACTATTCTTGATGGCGTATAGAGCTGGAGAGACTATACGTCTGCCGACTGATATAAAGTTGAAAACACCCTCCGAGAAACCCCAAACGATCTTGGAGTACGCAAGTGAGCTAAGGCAACGATTGTATATATATATATATATATATATATATATATATATATATATATATATATATATATATATATGTATATATATATATATATATATATATATATATATATATATATATATATATATATATATATATATGGATGTATATATATATATATATATATATATATATATATATGGATGTATATATATATATATATATATATATATATATATATATATATATATATATATATATATATATATATGGATGTATATATATATATATATATATATATATATATATATATATATATATATATATATATATGGATGTATATATATATATATATATATATATATATATATGGATGTATATATATATATATATATATATATATATATATATATATGGATGTATATATATATATATATATATATATATATATATATATATATATATATATATATATATGGATGTATATATATATATATATATGGATGTATATATATATATATATATATATATATATATATATATATATATATATATATATATATATATATATATATATATATAAATATATAGATGTATATATATATATATATATATATATATATATATATATAAATATATAGATGTATATATATATATATATATATATATATATATAGATATATATATATATATATATATATATATATATATATATATATATATATAATATATATATATATATATATATATATATATATATATATACATATATATATATATGTTTATATAAATATATATGGGATTTGGCGGAATTTGTGACCATAGTAGAGGTTGCAGTTTTACTCCGATTTTTATAAAATTTTCAGGAAAGGTGTATTGAGAAAATATCTCGGTTAAATTCGTGAACTAGCTAAATATCGGCCGGGTGAAATCAAAATGGCGGCAATTTTAGACGAAAAGTTGTGATTCGTAATCTCCGCTTTGGATGAATTTCGGTACAAAGGCTCACTGATGTGTGTGCTGAATCTCACAATAAAAAATCCAAAGTTGATCCGTTTGACACAAAGTGGCGGCCGCTCAAAACTCGAAAAACGTACAAAATTTTGTTGTTGTAGTTGTGACCAAAGTGTTCAGCCGATGTTTATGAAATGCGGTAGTTTGATAAAGGCTATAAGTATCTATAGAATTATGTAAAAAAAATGGAGGTCAGATCACAAAAATTAAAATGGCGGCTAGTTGAAGTTCAAAATTTCATAGGCTTCTAAAAGTCGCAATTATGTTCCGACGTGCATGAAATTTGGTTTTAAAATAGGAAATATTTTAAGGTGTTTATGGGGGGATGACTAAACATTTTTTTGTGTAAATTTTGTAGCCCTCTAGTGGCCAAGCTTATCAACAGATTCCGATAAAAATTGAAAAAATAAGTTATTAAGGCAAGTTAATTTAACCTGCAAATAATTATGCGAATTGGATCACAAATAAAAAAGTCGAAAATTTCTAGCTTAATGTTTTTAGCAGCCGTTTTCAATAAAAATCGGAAATTATTGTGCTGTTCTGAGTGAAACTCCAATTTAAATAAGATTCAGCACAGCAGTTGAGACTAAGCAACTTATATCTGTGTAAATAATCAAAAAGCAAACGCCCAAGTTCAAAATGGCGACTCCTGATGGTTTAGAAAAGACTTAAAAATGTATATATTAACAGCAACCCAAGTGCTGACTAAATTTTTATGGAAATCTTTTAAAATTAACTATTTGTGCTTTTTAAGCGGACAAGTTATCATCCTTGTGTGGTAACCACTGAAAGCTTCAATGTAAAGCAAAAATGATCGTATAGATTTACATTAAATTGATGTGAAAAAGGTGAAATGATCCATTTAAAGTTTAGATAAGACAAGTACTTATAAGAGGAAATTTTTCGTAGTTACAAAAACATATTGAGTTCGCATAAGTAGGAAAATTAAAAATAACTCTCTCACCTCTAAGCATGGTGGTTGCCATCACCGGGTGTATCTAGAGTGATGGCCTGAAAAGAATTAGTACACACGTCGAAACCACCTTCTTCTAACGTTTTTCTTCTCTAATAATTTTTCATAAAAAATTATTAAATAAAATATGCAACTCATTCATGTACCTACAAAAAAATTCCATAAGTAGCTGTATTTATATGTTGTAGCTGCAGCTTCACAGGACACCTGAAAGATACAAAAACCACAAAGCATCGGGTATTTTTTTTACAAAAAAGACAAAATACTTATCTGACAGTGTTGAAGGTCCCTGCAGCACACGAAAACGCCCAAAGTACGGTGCAAACGTGGGGAAACGTTTGCGATTTCACTCGCGACACTACATGTTTACGTCGAATTGTAAACAGACATATGACAATTGTCAAATACATGACAATTGTCAAACATCAATTAAAAGTGTGCACAGATCAAGGCAGCAACGACCGATTGTAAAAATGGTCGAATTTGAATCAAAGAATGTTCGAATCGAATAATTCTAAGAAGCGGTAATTCTCCGAAGCGGAGTACCGCAATTTTTGAAAACAAAGAAAAGGTTAGTTAGTTGTTAACGTGGAGTATATCGACCAAGATCGAAGTGAATTAAATCATAGTGCAATGTTAAAGTAGAGTCTATCGAGCAAGATCGAAGTGAATTAAATCATATGTAATGTTAAAGCAGAGTCTATCGAGCAAGATCGAAAGTAAATTAAATTATATTGTAATTTTTGGATTGTCATTAAAGTTTTTTCCGTACACAAAATAAGTTTGGTTTTTATTGCAAACATTTTGGTTTTTATCGCAAACATTTTGGTCCGTCGAGCCGGATAAATTGAATCCGAGTAATAGAAAATTAGAAAATCAACGGAGTGTGTAAAAGTTTTACATAGCGTACGGTAAAAAAGTGTTTTAAAGTGTTTAATATAATTCGGGGCGCGCGGAATTATAATTGTAACCAATTTAAAAGAAATGAGAAAATAACGGTTCAAGGTCCGGTGAGTCCATTTTTTCATTCCTTTGTATTTATATATCCTTATATATCCTTAATCAAATTTATATATATATATCCTCAATCAAATTTAATCGGCAAACAAAGGGCTGTGGCACGTTGCACAGTGGGTGAAGTATATTTGGAAAATATACAGTGTGTGAAGTTTTCGGTGGTGGAGTATAAATGCATTGGGGTGAAATATTGCATACAAGTATTTCACATTTCGTATTAATCGATTCGAACTACAGCAGTCACCAATAATTCCGAAAACTTTCTAGATTGGCTTTGAGGTCTTAAGACATTGGGGCAAATAGAAAGCCAAAATTTGAGGTATATAACGGAAGATAAAATAACGAAATAAATACCGCTCACTGTGCCATTGTTCTGCTACTGCAAAATAATGGAGCGCTTAATAACGCAGCAAAAATTGTTGAACGAACAATTAAACCGAATGTTTTCCAACTTCCACAAAGACTCCAAAACGCGAAAAACCTTATCATACGCCAACAAATTACTGCAGCGTGTGCAAGAAGTGCGACAATTGTTCATGCAAACGCATGATAAAATAATAAGTTTGCTGGAAGGTGAAGAGGAGTTGTCCTTAGAATATTTCACTAAGAAGTTGTATTTAACTTTCGAAGAAATGAGTTTGGACTTCGAAACGGAGTTGGCTGAACTGCAAGCAGAACAAGGGGCACAGGGTTCACAAGGAATCAAAGAGGCACAAAATCAGTCGTCTGTAATAGTGAATGATGCCGACGTTTGACTTCCACGGATCAACTTACCGAAATTTAGCGGAAGTTATAGTGAGTGGACGTCATTCAAAGATTTATTTACATCTTTAATTCACAAAAAGGCAAATTTATCGATGGTGGAAAAACTGCACTACCTGAAGTGCAGTTTATCGGGTGAGGCTGAGCAGCTTCTCAAACATTGTTCTATTACCGAAGCTAACTACGAGTCAGCATGGAAACTGCTCGTAGAACGTTATGACGACAAATATGTACTGATGAACGTCCAATTCAGAAAGCTGTTAGCAATTAATAATGCTACTGAATCAGCATCCTCCATAAATGCGTTATTGGATAAAACACTCGATTGTACCCAGGCAATTGATCACTTGGAGATAGAAGATAAATGGGAGGCATTGTTAGTACACTTGAAAACGCAACGATTACCATCGGACACGCGTCAAATGTGGGAGCAACAACATGCAGTCAAGTCTGGGATAGCAACATTTGCAAAATTAAAGGAATTTTTGCAGTCACGTTTTAGAGCATTAGAAGCTGCTGGCTTCGATAAACAAAGGTCCAATAAGGTGTCGCATAGTGTCTTAATGACGCAAGGAGAGCAAGGAGTTACATGTGTTTTGTGTAAAGGACCACATCATTTGAGAAGGTGCAACAAATTCCTGCAGTTTGGTCATGCGGAAAAATTTAATGTGGCCAAAAGAAATGGCTTATGTCTCAACTGTTTGAGTAAAGGACATTTGGTTGGAAAATGTCCCAGTACTTCAAGATGCTTTCATTGCAAAAAGGCTCATCATACACTTCTGCACAAATCTGCCGTATCGTCTGATGGGAAAAATATGCATCAATCGCAGCTGTTGTCTGAGCATAAAGAACAATCAGTGGTCCCAGTATCACATAAGAATCAATTTGCATCGACAGCGCTAGGTCAGCCGTCCTAATTGAGGTTTTCGCATACTGGACAAAAATCTAATGGGTTTCCTTCGTATTCTGGGGCATCAACGACATCATCCATCAAGACCAACTCTGTGAACAGTAACACTGCACAATCGGTATTGCTAGCGAAAGCACTAGTAAAGGTCGAAGCTTTGAGCGGATGTATGACACTTCGTGTTTTGTTGGATCAAGGTTCGCAGACATCAATAATTACTGAACACGCAGCCCAAAGACTGGGGATTAAAAGACAATTTACTAACATTACAATAGCTGGCATTGGAAAATCGAAAGGAATTTCAACCAATGGAAATCTGGAAATTAGATTACACACAAAAACAAACGAATGCCTAACAATCGAGCCTCTCATATTGAGTAAGCTCACCAATTTCGTCCCATCCCAAACGATCTCTACATTGGTGCGAGAGCACATTGGAAATTTGGATCTGGCTGATCCTCAATTTGATCAGCCAAATAAAATCGATCTTCTTTTAGGAGCAGACGTGTACGCTCAAGTTATACTCGGGGATATTTGAAAATTGACACTAGGTCCAGTTTTGCAACAAACCAAATTAGGCTGGATAATTTCAGGAAGAGTTGACGTTAATGGTGCACGAACAATGCATAGCTTCAAAGTAGAAATAGATAGAAACGCGGAGATAAGCGAACAATTAAAACGATTTTGGGAGCTGGAGGAAATTGATTCTCGTAACGATATGACGCAAGAGGATGAAGCCTGCGAACAACATTACAAAGCAAACGTTCAAAGAGAACTGAATGGGCGGTACCAAGTTCGATTGCCGTTCAAGGATGCTGATAGCCGACACTCACTAGGTTGTTCCAGGGCAAGCGCAGTGGCAAGCTTACTCCATTTAGAAAGGCGATTTGCTGGAAACAGGAAATTGCGAGAAGAATATTCGGCAGTTATTCAAGAGTATCTAGAATTAAGTCACATGAAGAAGGTTCCTTATTGCAATAAAGTGATGTATGACAAGGGAAGAAAGATTAGTACGGCCAATTTTCTGCCACATCATGCCGTTTTCAAGGAGAGTACATCAACAAAACTACGGGTGGTGTTTGATGCCTCACGGAAGACAAGTTCTGGACTGTCACTTAATGACACACTATTGACTGGACCGACCATCCAGAATAGCATGACATCAATTATTATCAATTGGAGGTTAAAGCAATTTGCAATGATGGTCGACATTGCTAAGATGTACCGCCAAGTGAACATGCATCCTGAAGACGCGAACTATCAAAAGATCGTATTGAGGTCACAACCAGAAACAACAATTAAGGATTATTGTCTATGCACCGTCACATTTGGAACATGCTCAGCCCCATTTCTTGCGATAAGGACGTTGCACCAGTTAGCAATGGATGAGATGAAGAAGTATCCTGCTGCGAGCAAGTCACTGTTAAAGGAATTTTATGTCGATGATGTGTTATCAGGAGGACACAACATAGAAGAAACCGTGCAGAAACGAGATGAATTGATTCAACTTTTGAAAGCTGGTGGCTTTCAATTGAGAAAATGGATCACAAATGATGAACGATTATTGCAAAAGCTCCCAATCGAAGACATTGAAATGAAAGACTCAATCGATTTTGAAATGGATGGCAGATACAAGTCCCTGGGAGTTACTTGGTTTCCGATGAAGGATTATTTCACGTATCGGTTGAAAAGACGGGAACAATCAACAACATTTACCAAACGCTCTGTCCTTTCGGAAGTGGCACGGCTATACGACCCTTTAGGATGGATAGCACCTATTATGGTAACAGCAAAATTTTTGCTTCAAAGCCTTTGGTTACATGGACAAGAGCGGAATCAGCCAATACCAAGTGTGTTAAACAAAGAATGGGCTAACCTGTTGGAAGAATTGCATAATATTGAAGACATTAGAATCCCAAGATGGGTAACATACCAAAAGAATTCAGCAGTATCACTCCATGGTTTCTGTGATGCGTCTCAACGGACATACGCATCAGCAATTTATATAGTGGTGCAGTCTGGATCATCGACCAACAGTCACTTACTAATAGCGAAGACCAAAGTAGCACTAGTAAAACCAATTAGTGTACCTCGACTAGAACTATGCGGTGCAGTATTGCTGTCGCGATTATTAAAAGAGGTCACAAGTTCAGTAGAAATCGAAAAAATACCTACCTGGTTGTGGACTGATTCCGAAGTTGTCTTAGCATGGCTGAAAGGGCATCCAACTCGATGGACGGTTTACGTTAGTAATAGGACAGCGCAAATTCTAGAAACCACTGGGAATATTCCATGGCGTTACGTCCCGTCAAAACACAATCCAGCTGATATAGCATCAAGGGGAATAAAACCCAAGAATCTAATCAGTAACAAACTTTGGTGGAACGGACCAAGTTGGCTGGTTGAGCACAGCGATGAATGGCCTAAAATTAAAGAAATTCAATCAATTGATATCGAAAAACGAAAACAAGTAATGGTTAATGTTGGCTTGCGCACTGAAAGTTTTTTGAATGATCTATTGGGAAAATATTCAACATTAACAAAGTTGATAAGAATCACGGCGTATTGTGTCCGTTTCATCAAACCAAAACCGAAGGATAGAGGCGAACGTACATACTTGACCAGCCAAGAGTTAAGACAATCATTTGTATTCTGGATCAAATACGCTCAGCGAACAGAATGCTCACAAGACATCGCGCGTCTTCAGAAATCAGAACCAGTTGGAAGCAAAAGCAAATTGGCTAACTTGAGTCCATTCCTGGACGAAAAGGGAATATTGCGAGTTGGAGGATGTTTAAAAAATGCCCAATCACCTTACGATGAAAAGCATCAAATTATTCTACCACGAAACGGGAAACTGACCGATTTATTACTACACCAAATTCATCTATCAACGTTACATGGACAAACGCAGCTAATGCTTAATACACTTAGGAGAAAATTCTGGCTTATAGATGGTCGCAATCGTATCAAATAATTTATACATAGGTGTGTTCATTGTTTCCGGGCCAAAGCAAACCCCTCAACGCAACTGATGGGCGATTTGCCAGAAGCTCGAGTGACCGTATCCCGTCCTTTTACGCACACGGGTTGTTGATTTCTGTGGACCCTTTGATATAAAGGACAGGCGAGGAAGAGGTAGCAAGAGTACAAAGGGGTATGTAGCTATTTTTATTTGTCTGGCAGTAAAGGCCATACACATAGAAGTCGTCAGTGACCTGTCCACACCGGCTTTCATCGCAGCGTTACGAAGGTTCATGAGTAGACGCGGTTATAGCTCACACATGTATTCTGACTGTGGTACAAATTTCGTTGGTGCGGCTGCTGAGCTAAAGAGGATGAAGGAAATCAATACTGGAGCAGCTGAAGCCCTGGCACAGGATGGAATAACTTGGCATTTCAATCCGCCTGCATCACCTCATTTTGGAGGGCTTTGGGAAGCCGGAGTTAAGTCTATATAAGCGCATCTACGTCGAGTGGTAGGCAACGTTCCATTGACCTACGAAGAATTTTCTACAGTGCTAGTACAGATAGAAGCCTGCCTCAACTCTTGTCCCCTGTGTCCCCTCAATGATGACCCAATGGATACCGCAGCATTAACTCCTGCTCATTTTTTAATTGGTGACATTCTGATAACTCCACCGGATTGTATATTGGAAGATGTTAATATCAACCGCCTCGACCGATGGCAACTGACACAAAAAATTGCTCAAGATTTTTGGAGACGTTGGCAATGTGAGTACTTAAGCCGTTTACAATGCCGACCGAAGTGGTTCAAGAGTGGAATCAACCTCAAAGTAGGCGATTTATGCATTCTAAAAGAAGAAAGAACTCCGTCCTGCAGATAGCCTCTAGTGAGGATCACCCAGGTTCATCCAGGACATGATGCGGTGGTGCGAGTCGTGACAGTATTTTCAAATGGAAAGTACTATAAGAGAGCAATCACGAAAATCGCACTTTTACCCGTGCAAATAAATGCAGGATAACGCTCGTAATATTTTTTCATTACTTCACCAATACGAATATCTTTTCCCAACAGACCTAGATTCTAAAGAGAAACCACGCTCAATTTTGAGACCAATTCCTATCAATTTCCATTTATTTCCCAGCGGACCTTGATACCAGCCAATATGAACTTTAATAACACAATAGAAATTTGAATTGTTACAAGGTGTAGGTGAACGCCCAGCATAAGGTGGGACAACTTCACCATACCTACGTGACGACACAAGCCATTGCGAACAAGTGGTATCATCCAAGACTCAAAGGATTTCCATGCGTCAACTTCGTCACACCACGAATGGGACAGGAAAATCAAAACGATATACAAAATATAATAAACCAAAAAATAAAAATTAATCAGTGTACTTACAGGACAGTTATTTCCATTTCTGAGGTATTTACAATCCCTCATCCGGGGGAGTATGTTGCAGCTGCAGCTTCACAGGACACCTGAAAGATAAAAAACCACAAAGCATCGGGTATTTTTTTTACAAAAAAGACAAAATACTTATCTGACAGTGTTGAAGGTCCCTGCAGCACACGAAAACGCCCAAAATATGGTGCAAACGTGGGAAAACGTTTGCGATTTCACTCGCGACACTACATGTTTACGTCGAATTGTAAACAGACATATGACAATTGTCAAATACATGACAATTGTCAAACATCAATTAAAAGTGTGCACAGATCAAGGCAGCAACGACCGATTGTAAAAATGGTCGAATTCGAATCAAGGAATGTTCGAATCGAATAATTCTAAGAAGCGGTAATTCTCCGAAGTTAAATACCGCAATTTTTGAAAACAAAGAAAAGGTTAGTTAGTTGTTAACGTGGAGTATATCGACCAAGATCGAAGTGAATTAAATCATAGTGTAATGTTAAAGTAGAGTCTATCGAGCAAGATCGAAGTGAATTAAATCATATGTAATGTTAAAGCAGAGTCTATCGAGCAAGATCGAAAGTAAATTAAATTATATTGTAATTTTTGGATTGTCATTAAAGTTTTTTCCGTACACAAAATAAGTTTGGTTTTTATTGCAAACATTTTGGTTTTTATCGCAAACATATATGTTTATAACAATTTATCATCCGCAGGTTTTCAATTAGTAATCCATAAGTGCGCAACTCAGTTTTATTAGCGAAACATTTCCGCTTCCACAAAAGGTCTTTAAATACGAACGTTGGCAGATTATTTTAATGTTAATAAGTACCGATGTGATGCTACGAAAATTGCAGTAAGATATCTAGTAGCAGACAAGCCAAATTCTTTTTGGAAATCTTACGCCTGATGCTGCCAACGGGGATTTAATTAGACTTTATTTCCTGCTGAGATTTTTCTGACTGATAAGTTTATTCAATACCACTGATTCCTTCGTTTATGCATTTAAAACCACCGGCGTTATCCACTTCTTGGGTAACTCGGAATTTTCTCCCTTAAACTATTGCTTACTCGAAGCTGCTTAGTCTTTTACGTTTTTCAGCTATTCCTTCACTTTTCAGTTCCCAAATTATTTCACTTGAGTCCATTCAGTCACCAAAGACCTCACTTCAATTAGTTTTTCATTGGTTTATCACCCACTTTCACTTTCAAATAAATAATTTTCTTCAAATCACTTTTTTCCCCTCTAATTCGACGGATGTTCCTTACGTTAATTCGTATATCGAGACACCACTCACCACACACTCTCGTGGTACCAATCAATAAAAAGCTCCCGTTTCATCGTTTTGCTCCCTTTAATAGTTTTGGCTACTAATGGGGGTTGTCCGCTAACCGAAAGGGACGATGACCGGCTATCCACCTTTCGTTGTTCAATTTTCAATCAGCAACATAATTTTTTGTCGTAGTTCGTCAAACTGACGACTACTTGCGCTTAGCGTAACTTCGAACCAATATCTGAAACATTACAAATCAACTTGTTTGAGTCTCAATCAATCACTTGAACTAGTTTGCTGCGAAAAGTACGTGCCGTGCTCGCATAATAAGTTCCGAGGAAGAAGTTTTTTCACGTTTATAGAAGTTTGTTTGCGTTTACGATTGTCGCGTGTAGTGGGTGAAATGCGATGCCGCCGCCAGCACTGGTAGGAGGTTTCCAAGCGAGATGCCGAATTCATCCGCTGAAGGTAATCCAAATTTAATGTTTATAGTGTATTCATCAATAACATTCATTGACGCGTTGAATGTTCCCTTTAGAGTTCTATCAGTAGAAATATAACACTTTCGTCTTTGATACCGGAGAGTGTTCTTTTGCGAAAATAGTGCTACCTCCATCCTTTTCGGGTACGAGTGGAGTCAACTTTTGGTCTTCACCCATAATTCTGACGGCGAGGAATATTGGGGTCCGGTATGTTTGAAGCTGTTGCTGTCAGGGTTTCAGTAGTTTCCACGACGTCTCTTCACTCCAACGATGGGTTGTGAATTAATATTCAAATAGATTTAAAAGAAAAGTTTACAATAGTGATTGTATGTATTGATTACGTTACATTGTAGACATTTCGTAAAACGATGACCTCGGCTCGGAAAGGATTCTTTTAAGGGTTTTGTAAAATAATTTTACAAAACCCTACTCGTTTCGCGACCTGTCTGTCCGTCCGTCCGTCCGTCCGTGTGTCACAGCACTTTTTCTCGCAAACTACTTAAGCTAGAAACATCAAATTTTGTATGCATGTGTAAAGTCGTACTCTCTTCAAAGTTCAACTACAAAAATTTTTATAAGGTATTTAAGGGGGATTCTCCCCATATAGGGGAGTGGCCCCCGAAAAAAAATTCATCGGAAGTAGCCGATATGGGTATCAAATGAAAGGTCTTGATGAGAACTTTACAAAACAGGTCTTAATTTGATACTTTTTGTTTTGAGGGATGTGCTGGGAGGGGAAATATACGAAAAATTTGTGTCCCCCCTCGCGATTAGACACCTGTGATCCGAAAAATCTGAAAAAAATATGGTGGTAGGTGTTTATGAGTACAATAACAACAAATACCTTAGAAGTGGAAATTCACTCAACTTTGTTAATAATAGTACGATATTAGAATTTCACATTTTCCCCAATAAAATCGCATCGGTACCCTTAAACTGAACGAATTTCGATATTTACTTATTGCTAATAAGGATTTTTAAACTGTGTAAGTTTGATGAAAATCGAGTGATATAAGCGGAAGTTACAGCCATTTGAAATTTCTCCAATTACAACAACAATAACACATGATTTTGGTATTTTATGGACTTTCCATCGAATCAGTCACTGCAGTTTTGACTTGATCTTCTTGAAATTTTCCAAAAAGGTCAACAACATTAATATTTTTGAGAATTCGTGATTTGAGTGATTTTTGTCGGTGTGCAACAAAATGGCGACCATTGAAAATAGAACAAGTTGGGTAGACAGACCTATGCTCATGTCAGAAGGGTTTTGTACTCAACTTACAAAATGCAGTAACCAGCAACGAATACCTGTAAAATCAAGAAACACGTCATGTTCGAGGATCATACTATTATTAACAAAGTTTAAAGAATTTTGACGTCTTCGGTATTTGTTGAAGTTATACCCATAAATATCTCGCTTGATAATTTTTTCAGATTTTTTAGATCACGGGTGTCCACTCGCGTGGGAGGAAACACATTTTTCATGTATTCCCCCCCTGTGCCCCCACTGAAGCAAAAACTGTCAGTTTAAGAACTGTTCTGAAAAGCTCTCATAGACAACTTTCATTTGATACTCATATCAGCTACCTTTCATGAAATTTTTTTCAGGAGCCATTCCTCTGTACTGTAATCATCGATTCATGGCCTATTTTTTCGAATCCTAGAATGGTTACAAAGCCCTTTTGCTAGGAGCTCTCTCCTGCCTATTCGACTTGTTTCAATTGTATGTACTCATCTTCATGATACCTATCATTCCTGAAATTTTCATGCATGTCCTAGCAAAGGTGTAGTGTCTAAGTCGGTAAAAAGCGCATATGGCTCCATAGCCATATGTTTCCATAGTAATACAGGGCACATTGTTCCATAGTAATACAGGAAAATTCAAATCGCTATAACTTCGTTAAATACTATTCGATCTTTATGAAACTTTCAGAAAAGATCAATCATATAGATAGTCATCTGTTTAAGGGTACCGTTTAGATTTTATTCAAGAAAATATAAAATCGATAAATCATACTATTACTAACAAAGTTGAGTGAATTTCGACTTCTCATGTATTTGTTGTTGTTGTACTCATTAAGGCGTACATTCATGATTTTTATTCAGATTTTTCTGATGGAACGTGTCCAATCGCGAGGGGGGGTACGCGAAAAGTTCGTACATTTCCCCTTCCCCTGCCCCCCTCGGTACTCGTAAGGCAATTTAAGACCTTTCCAATGACACCCTATTCGACTTCCAATGGTGAAAATTTTTTTTTGAGGGGTCGCCTCCCCATATGGTGAGACCCCCCTTAAACCCCTTTGAAAAATTTTTCCACCCTTGAACTTTCAAGAAGTCACCACTTCTGACCTTTCCACAAAGTTTCATTGCTGTAGCCTCTATAGTTTCGGAGAAAAAGTGCTGTGACATACAGACGGACGGACGGACAGACGGAAACAGGTCGTGATTGCAAGAGGGTTTTGTATTTTAGTACAAAACCCTAAAAACAATGGATTTTCCTTTGAACGTGCACATCTCTTTGACATATTTCTTGACGTTATTAATTGCTGGTGACTGCATTTCTGAGAAGTTGGGTACAAAACCCTTCTGACATGAGCGCAGGTCTGTTTACCCAACTTGTTTTTTATTATTTAGAGCAAGCTAAATAAGCCGACTGGTAGCCCGACTCTGAAAAGGAGGCAGTTTCACTTGTAACAGATTTTCGAGATTGGAGTACGCGGCCGATGGACTGAGACAGTTGAAGTTATTATAAACAAATTCGCCCACATTTCATATTGTATTCATCATTAATATTAAAATAGATTTAAAAGAAAAGTTCACAATAGTAATTGTTTATATTAATTACGTTAGATTGTAGACATTTCGCAAAGCGATGACCTCGGCTCGGAAAGGATTCTTTCTTAGGGTATTGTAAAATTATTTTACAATACCCTACTAGTTTCGCGTCCTGTCTGTCCGTCTGTCCATCCGTCCGTCCGTCCGTCTGTCTCTCCGTCCGTCCGTCCGTATGTCACACCACTTTTTCTCGCAAACTACATAAGCTAGAAACATAAGATTTTGTAAGGGGGTCTCCCCATATAGGGTAGTTGCCCCTGAAAAAAAAGTTTACATCGCATGTAGGCAATATGGGTATCAAATGAAAGGTCTAAATGAGAACTTTTCAAAACAGGTCTTAAAATAGCTTAAAATGTTTTGAGGGGTACAGGGGAAGGGGAAACGTACGAAAATTTTGTGTCCCCCCCTCGCGATTGGACGCCTTTGACCCGAAAAATCTAAAAAAAAATATCGGAGGTGTAGCTTAACGAGTACAAGGGTAACAAATACCTTAGAAGTCGAAATTCGATCAACTTTGTTAATAATAGTACATTTTATAAGTCTTACGTTTTTGCCTATAAAATCGAAATAAGACCTTTAAATTTTCCAAAAACTACAATTTAAGTTTTTTGAAAGCATTTGTATGTGTTCTACAATAATCACACAATAATCGAACAATAAACAGCTAAGTTATAGCCGATTGAATATTTAACAATTACAACAACATTAACACTTGATACAAGGAAGATACACTTTTGCAACGGACCTAGCCACTATAAATATAGGGTTTTCCAATAAGAGGTGTCATTTTGATATTAAAAGAAAAATACCATTTTTTAATACAAATGGTCAAATGTTTATTTCACTATAAAGAGAAAGATATGCCGTTAATAGTGAAAAATAACATCAGGCCACGACACGCTTACAGGACCATATCCTTTTCATGAAATTTTTCATAACCAAATCGCAAAGTGGCTGCCCTATGTCCTCGATAGCCTCACGAATTATATCTTTGAGTTCTTGAATCGTCGCTGGACTGGTGGCGTAGACCTTCTCTTTCACGTGGCTCCAAAGGAAGAAGTCGCAAGGTGTTTAATCACAAGATCTATTCAAAATAACACCTCTTGTTGGAAAACCCTATATGTAGGAATTTTGATAAAAATTTTAGAAACGGTTTGTATTATTGATGTGTTAGCATGACTAATTAAACGACGGGGTCAAAACACTTGAACCAAAATAGCAGCGAATATAAAAATATAATAGCCATAATAATTCTTCGAACTCAATTTATGGAATATGTATATTAGTCTAGTTTTAATATGCAGAATATATTGTTTGATTTACTAATTGTTTTACAATACCCTTCTGGTAAGAGCACTCTCCTGCTACTTCAACTTGTTTTTACTATTTAGTGCAAGCTAAATAAGCCGACTGGCAGTCCGATTCTGAAAAGGAGGCAGTTTCACTTGTAACAGATTTTCGAAATTGGAGTATGCAGCCGATGGACTAAGACAGTTGAAGTTATTATAAACAAATTCGTCCATATTTCATATTCTATTCATCAAGTGTACTTTGGATGTTTGCGGTATTTTGCCTCGATTGCTTCATATTTTTTTGTTCTCACGTCATTGATTTGTAACCCTACTTTCAGAAGGAGGGGCGTTTAGCGGTTGTTAACAACCGTAACAAGATGTTGATGTCATCTGCATATGCTACGAGTACTACTTGGCTTGACTTGTATATTAATTTTTCTTTTCTATCGACAGGTAGCTTTCTTATGGCGTACTTTAGAGCCAAATTGAATAGCAATGGGGTCAGCACATCTCCCTACTTTAGGATGATATTTGTGTCAAAGGCGTCGGTGAATTGGTTTTCGATCCGGTTTTGTTTAGATGGATTAACTTCGCCATTATACCGAAGCAAAGTATTATTTGGTACAGTCGGTTGCGATCCATACTGTTATATAGTTACTTAAAGTCCACAAAAATTTAGTATACATCAATATTGCACACTCAGCATTTCTGAAGTACCTACTAGAGTATAAAAAATTTCTCGGTCACCGATTTACCTTGTTACGGATGACCAGCTTTCACCCGGAGTCCACACCACGACCACTAAGGAGATCGGGATGCATGTCATTAACACACTCCAACCCCGCTTGAGCGTCGAGGTAACAGTTGACTCATTGTATTTTTGTCTTAACTTTAACACAAATACTTGAATACAAAAGAAAAATGTTATTGTTGTATAACAAGCAATGTTACTTATCAGTCGAGCTGGAGTAGGGCATTTAACTTAGGTATGAAGCAAACGGCAGCAACGGATGACGAACGACATCAGAAGGGGGCCGGTCGACCATCACTCTTCCCAACAAGGATAGCCTATGGCAACGCATCTAACGGAAGTGCTCCACAAAGGCTATCACCGACTCGGAAGGCGTTTAAGGGGCCCACTCCTGGTCACCGCACCAGATGGATCAACACAACCAGCATCAGGACAGTAAAAAAAAATCAAAGCCGAAACCAAATGTAATATCACCATCAAAACCGTGACGGGATGCATCGCGCAAACGGTAACATAAACATGTGAGGCTATCGCAGTCGTGTACGAATGCAAAAACTTACCTCAAGGGAATTGTCGGCTCCAACTTACACTTCCCTGACTGTGTCTCTGGTGCGACGCCAAAACGGGGCGACTCCCAAGTTGGTCAATATTCACGATGTAATACAGGCATCACGACCAGGTACACATAACACCTGTACTGCGCTCAAGTCGACCGACATTCGGAAATTGCCAAGCCTTTTCACCAAAATCCTGACACGCAGCTTGTTGTGACGTGCAAACCACACACTCGCAACATATTAGTGATAACGCGGCGAAATGAAGCGGACAAACATTTCTTTCGGGGACACTAGTTCAGGACCAGCGACTGTATGCAGGACGTGCAATTCTTGCGACATTTCCAGGACGGAAACACAATTTAAAGGGCGTAAGCTAACTGGTCGGAAATCGCGTTGTATTTACTTTCCGCTGACAACTACAAAATGTCATTCGGCGATGACATTCTGCGATGTTCTAGTGACCCACATATTGGGACTGCCGAGCTGATCCGAAATAATGGGTAATGCAGACCAACTCGCATACAGCAACCATGGGTGCGGAGCTGAGGTAGCGAAGATGGTTGGTAGCCGCGCTACGAACCGCGCCAAAAGCAGAATAGAAGTTCGTCGTACGAATGGGAGGCCAACCACCTCCAATGCAGCGGGCGTCCGTTAAGGCGAACCAATTTAAAGGGCTGAGGGATAACGGAGGCCCTCTTTGGTGGACTTGGAACGAGCGAGGGAGGATCAAAGGAAAAAAAATCAAAGTTTGGAAGTTATCACGACGCTCATCATACCGCGGTGCAGCACCTGTCGCACGGAAGAACGATTTCGAGTGGAAAAAAATAAAACTCATCTGAACGAGAATCCGGCTCCCGAGGTTGGCGCCAGTATCCACGGACGATTCTTTGCTGGGGCCCCAGGGTAGGGTTAGCTTAACGTTTAATAGGAAAAAAAAGGTACCTTTTTCTTTTTATCATTTTTGGCTCTTACATTTATGTATTAGATTCCTCTAGTGTAAATAAAGTGCTTTAATTAACAACAAAAATATAGTTATCAATCGTTAACGGAAAAGAACCTGGATTGTGCGCGGCGCTCAAGCGGAGGGTTCTTCCTTTTTCCTTTTTTTTTTATTTTTTTCAGACTATCATTTCGATTTCAGGAGGTCGTGGGTGGACAAAAAGGGTGAGTTGGGGGAGGTTTGTCTATGGTGAGAAGAGGAGGTGGAACATTTTATTCCTTTTTAGTGTTTAGTTCTCGTGCGCGCGCTGTCGGATCGTTTACTCGCGGACGATCTTATTTTTAAATCCTTCCAGCCTAGGGACAGCGAGTTGGCGCCTGCGCCGTCTCCGACGGAGCGAACCGGGCCCGCAAGGCTGAACAGCGCGTCAACCCTTAAAGTGGAAGGGTAGCAACCTGCTCTAAAGCGTTATCATTTCTATTACTTTTGAAAATGTAGTATTTTGTTCGCCGCTCGAAGTAGTGATACACCTTTATGTTTTTCGCACTGCAGCTTATCGCTTTTTCATGGATAGGAGATATAATTGGTTTTTTAAACTCTTTCGACATTCGTTCCTGTTCCCAAATATGCTTGATGACTTTGTGTATGGCTTTCTGAACGCTACTGCCACCATATTTAATGAGCTCCACTGGAATCTCATCGACGCTGTTACGGGTGAATCTCAAAGCAGGTCAGTCAGGCCGGCCTGAACACTAACCGATTCTAACGAAACATTACCTAGCCAAACTGCGATAGTTTTGTAGATGAAAGAATCAGAAGAAGAAAATCTTTTGGTTTTATGTAAATTAGAGTCAGGAAAAATCAAGTTATAAGGTAAGATACCTTGTTTGTACAAGTAATTGCCAAATGAATGCGAAATTTTAACTCTATTACCACATCGGATACGATGTTAATGTAGCAGCAAAATCAGGTAATCGAACAGCAACAACGACAGTAAGCAAGTTGAGCGCACACTCAACAACAGCCCACCCAACAGCGTCGTGGCCTATGCGTGATACAAGAAGCAAATGGAAGCACGAAGATATACGTTCGAAAAGTAAAAATTTAGTGGATAAGTCAAAAAAAAAAAAAAAATATATATATATATATATATATATATATATATATATATATATATATATATATATATATACGTGAAGAGGGATGCATTTCTCCCCTCAGCTTGTGTAGTGCCCTTCTTTACAGGCTAAGATATTTTGGTGGACAGGATTAATCATGAGTATTCAGTCGAGTCCAGAAAATGTTCATGCCTCGACAGTGGAAGGGAAAAAAGACACACTGAATAAAGGCATGAAAGTTTCATATTACATGTAGGAGCTATAACTTTTGGGCTCGGTGCAATGATCTATATTGGATTGGAATTTGGTACATTTTCATAACTATGTCATCATATTCTGAATTTAATCCTTTACTTCAAAAGATTTTCAACTTCATGGAAATGTATTTTTCTTCATGAATTCAAGGCTAAACATTCACCGGTTTAAAGTATTTGCTCGATTTGGACTCATGCAATATATTGTGTAGTCTGTGTGGTCTAGGGGTTAGAGCATGAACGCATGAGCCGAAGGTCCCAGGTTCAAATCTCGTTGCGAGTAACGTGATTTAGTTCAGGGGATTTTTCGGACAGACTATGAGTGTTCACTCAGTGGTGATATGTACTGATTTAATCAGATCATATCATAGCTGAGCAGGCACACGAGAGCATGGTACTGACCAAACCAACTTCCGAAAAAATCAATACGGTAATGAAAATCAGATACTCTAAATATCTCTAAGCAAAGGCCCGGGTGGGGCTGTAGTGCTACAAAGAAGAAAAATATTGTGGCTGCCAACATATACGTGTGGACTCGAAAATTAGTCAAGGAAATAACGATCTTTCATCAAACATGTTGGGCTGATCTAGAAGATTCATTTATTCTGGATTTGATTCAACGTCATACAAGAATACATGCGCCCAGAATAGCCCACGACGAAAATGTACTCTCAGTGATGGTTGATCAACATTAGAAGGCGTTACCTACAAACTCAATGCTTTTGATGATAATATGGATCCTAGGAAGCTTTTAACAATTTCATTCACGACAACAGTATTACTTTCAATATATAGTACCGCCTCAACAACAACTGTAGAACCTTCAACAACTCCTTATTTGCCGAATACAACCATGGTGAGGAGGGTCAAGAATTACATTTCGTCCATAATAGCAGCAAGATCGACTTCAACTTCCCTGTCAACTAGCAATTTCTATCAATGATGACGCCTTCATCGCATCTATATTTGCTCCTGTTACGGGAGCCGCAGTTCAAATATTATTCGATCCGTGTTCCGTCGTTCCTCTCTGTGTACTGTAAATGACAACATACATATACGAAAAGCTGCGAATTGTAATCAAAGCATCTGTGGGCGCGGCGTCATATCATGGATTAGCAGAAGCGGGTGTGTATTCATACTCTCATTAAGTATCAAACATATACACACAAGACTTCGCAATCGAACGTACCACCTCAGTGGAACGAATTGGTTACACGCATTTGCAATGAGGCAAATCGAGCGAAAGCTTGAGCTTTGTGGTTGCACCAGTCACAGAGAGATGGCATTAAACAAGCTGAACTTTGATCTTTCAAATTGTTAAATTGTCTTCATTATTTTAGTTGGTAAGCAATTAAGTCAGCATAATTATGATATAAAAGGAAATTATAGAAGCAAGAAAATCGAGAAGTATTTCTCCATTCGCTGGCTCAAGGCGTGCGCCCGAGTATAAGCGCCCCAAAGCAGTTATGCCCGGGGCCTGCAGTTGAACTATATTAACAATTGATTAGGGCGATTAGGGCGTTAGCCCGAGTATTAGCGTCCCAAGGCTTTGAACCCGGAGCTAGCAGTTGGATTATTAATCAATGGATTCGTTAATAGAACTGCGTGCTCAAGGCGTCAGCCCGAGCAACAGTTAAAACTTTAAAAAAAGAGGTTTTTTCAAATTTCCTTTTCCCTCTGAATAACTAACAATATAATTAAATTAAAGTAAACCTAAATCGCAATATATTGTCCTGTTATAAATTAATTAGATTCAAAGAATTCATTGTAATTGTATAACCAAAGAAAGAAGAAAATAAAAACTTAAATCATTAAACAAACAAACACCTTTTCACTGATATAATCGACAAATATAAAGTAGGCAAGTGGTATACAGGAATATCCTTCTCTCTCCGGGAGCCATGATGTGTATATAGGATACACATCATATCAAGCTTCCAGTGCGTGCCAGTATACATAAGGTATACTGGTATTGTGCAACACTCCTTTCAGTAGATTTTCGAATCTGTTTTCAGGATTTTCATTTTCACCCATGGCCCTAAGAGTGCCATCTACACCAAGTCAATTTATTTAGTCGAATGGGTAATGGTTGCATTCTTACTCACTTGTAATGTATCAAAACTCGCCATTTACACATTCGGTGCGAAATAAGTGATTGCTAATTCGGTTCAACTCGACTTTTATGGATTTGTAGCACTACCACTATTACGAGTATATACTAAACTTTTTATCGATCGCTCGAGACTTTTTACAATTTTTTTATTTAAAAAATTTTTAAAGAGGACGTGTTAACTTCATTTCATTACATTTCACATCAAGAAATCAAATTATCGACACACACGGATGATGCAGAACACGCTAAGAGATGAGAGAATCATTCCAATTCATTGTTCTAATGCAACCTCAATGTGTTTTTGTAACTACGAATTTATTCAGGTTAAATTTCACCTGTAAGTCACATGTATGTGCTAAACTTTGTATTGATCGCTAGACGCTTTTAACATCAACTTAATGTAAATATATACTTTTATGTACTCTACAATGAACTTCAATTGTAACGCACGGGTGCGGGTCATTTTCGGACAGCTCCGATAGAGCAAATTATTTTATGGAATCGTTTTTCTTCCGAAGCTATGTTTTAATTGAATTTCATCAATATATTTTTTATTTGAAAAATTGTTAAAGAAGAAAAAATATTAATATAGTTGAAGTTGGTTGCGACTTGTGGACAACACACACATGTCTACCACGCTAAACAGTGAGAGAATCATTCTATATTGTTGCTGGCTAAACTACCATAGATACTTCTCAATTGCTCATTGAAGTATTTTCTTTTTTTCATTGATCAGTATGCGACCAGACTGAACCAAGCACCAAAATTGGAAAAATCGAGTTGAGCATTTCAGGTGATTAAAAAAACCTATTTCATGATCTGTTATAGCAAAATGAGTGAATGCTTACTCTATTACACGGCTTAATAATAAAAGTGGTCGAAATTTAAAAAAAAAACCTCTTAGGAAGCATGAAATTTTAACAATATCAGAAACAAGTTTGTGGCGCTTAGCTCAGTTAGGTCGCACACCTACCAATTAAGAATATCTTATTCGATACTCTTCTCAAATTTTCGGAGTATTCTCTCTTCGTACTGATTTTTCTACCTGAATATTATTTGCACGCTTGAATTTTTGTTCAACGCATCCTGGCACTCATCATCAAATTAATCATTAAATTTGTGCCGGGCTTAGCATCCAATCGTTTGTTGTTCTTCTTCTTCGTGGCACTACAGCCCTCTCGGGCCTTTACCCTGTAAATAACGCATCCAACTGCCTCGGTCCACTAACCGCTTCCTCCAATTTCGAAATCCGAGCAGCGATGAACCGAGTCAGACCAGCGTTTCTTCGGTTTCCCCCTGTTCTCCGCTTTTCGGTCCTCCCAACGAATATCTGTTTAGGTATCCTTTGCTCATCTATATGATTCACACGGCCGCAGTCATACAATTGTTGAGACTACCGGCTCGTCAAAGATTTCATACAGCTCATGGTTTTATCGAATTCGCCATTGGTCACCGTCTAGCTTCGCTCCAATGCTTCAGGACCCTTCCATCAACGGCGTTGAATATGTTTGCGGATGCTTGGGTTAGGGTCCTCGTTTCACACCCATAGCATAGGACAAGTCTTATCACAGATTTGTATACTTGGAGCTTTGTTTTTCTGTATATGCAGCTGGTCTTTCGGCGTATTTCGTCTCTTTCATCAGCATTTCTAGTTATTTTGGCGCCTGGATACACAAATTCGCCCACATTTTCGACATTGTATTCGCCAAGTGTGCTATATTGAGCATTTGAGGTATTCTTTCTCGACTGCGTCATTAGCTTTGTTTTATTCTCATTGATTTGTAGCCCTACTAGCTTTGCTTCGCTGTCGAGTTTCAGGAATAGTTCTTTGGCAGTTGTTAACGACCGTGACAAAATGTTGATGACGTTCGCTTAGGCTACCACTTGGCTTGACTTGCATAATAACGTACCTCGTGTATCTTATGACGTGTTCCAGAGCCAAATTGAATAGCAATGCGGCCAGCCCATCTCCTTGCTTTAGTCTGATATTTGTGTCAAAGGCATCGGAGAGTTGGTTATTGATGCAAACTTGTGAGATTGTTGATGTTTTTGTCATTTTGTTTAGACGGACTAATTTGGCTGGGATACCAAAGCAAAGCATTGTTTGGTATATTACGTTATGATCAATACTGTCGATGCCTACTTAAAGGCAACTGCCAGCATTTCTCAAGTACCTGCTTGACTGCATACAACTGGTCTATCGTCAATCTAACTGCTCTAAAACCACCTTAATACTTCCCAAGAATACTATTGGCGTATGATCTGATTTTATTGTCTAAGATTTTAGAAAATATTTTGTATGCCGTACAAAGTAGTGATATGCCTCTATAGTTTTCGCATTGTAGCTTGTCACTTTTTTGTAGATAGAGAATATAATTGATTGGCTCCACTCATTCGGCATATGTTCTTGTTGCCAAATATGTTGGATAACTTTATGTGTGGCTTTCTTAACACCGCCGCCACCATATTTGATGAGCTCCACTGAAATCTCATCAAAGCTCGGCGGTTTACTATTTTTTTGGCTTTGATGATGGAACAAACTTCATCCAGAGTTGGTGGGGCCAATGGAAGCTCTCCGGGAAAATCTATATATACTCGTATGTCCTGGAGCTGTGCAAAGAATTTAGGAGGTTCTTGAAATATTATGCCTATCTATCCTTAGTCCTGTTTTCATCAGCGATGATGTTGCCGATGTCATCAGGCAGTGCGTGGTTTCAAGCTGATAACTTCGTTTCAGGCTTTAACTACTTTTTATGCTTGTCTTGTGTTGTTGCTCGCTAAACTTACATCGATGCTTCTCACTTGGGCTCCATTTTTTAGGGTTTTGTAAAATAATTTTACAAAACCCTTCTAAAATCGCGTCCTGTCTGTCCGTCTGTCCGTCTGTCTGTCTGTCCGTCCGTCCGTCCGTCCGTGTGTCACAGCAGTTTTTCTCAGAAACTACTTAAGCTAGAAACATCAAATTTTGTACGTAGGTGTAAAGTGGTGCTCTCTTCAAAGTTCAACTACAAAAAAATTTTGTAAGGTATTTAAGGGGGTCTCCCCATATAGGGGAGTGACCCCCCGAAAAAAAAATTTCATTGAAGGTAGCCGATATGGGTATCAAATGAAAGGTTTTGATGAGAACTTTTCAAAACAGGTCTTAGTTTGGCAAAGTTTGCTTCGAGGGGCGGACAGGGAGGGGAAATACACGAAAAATTTGTGTCCCCCCCCCCTCGCGATTGGACACCTGTGATCCGAAAAATCTGAAAAAAATCAGGGATGTAGATCTCGGTGAGTACAACAACAACAAATACGTGAGAAGTCGCAATTCACTCAACTTTGTTAGTAATAGTATGATTTATCGATTTTATGTTTTCTTGAATAAAATCTTAACGGTACCCTTAAATTCAATGAAATTCAGTACACAGATGACTATTTATAAAATTGATATATTCTGAAAGTTTCATAAAGATTGAATAATACTTAGCGAAGTTATAGTGGTTTGAATTTTCCTGTATTACTATGGAACAATATGCGCTGCATTTATTACTATGGCAACATATGGCTATGGAACAACACACTACAGTTTTGCTAGGATTTGCATGCAAATTTCAGGGATGATAGGTGTCATGTATATCTTTGAGAATCGGTTCAGCTAGTGGTATCAGTAATCGTAAAACAAAATAGTGGCTGTTTTAAATGCGAAGATTGAATAATTTTGAGTTATTTTTTCCCAACTTCAGCGTTTAAGGTGCATTCTTTGAACACTTGATTCAATTTAATGAATGACTGAAGGTGAGTACCTACAATTAATGCTCATAAGTGAAACAAGTCAAGAAGGCGAGGGAGAGCTCCTAGCAAAAGGGCTTTGTAATCGTTCTAGGATTCGAAAAAATTGGCAATTAATCGATGATAACAGTACAGGAGAGTGGCCCGTGAAAAAAAAAAAAAATTCATCAAACGTAGCCGATATGAGTAAGAAATTAAAGTTTTCATGGGAGCTTTCCAAAACATTTCTTAAACTGTCAGTTTTTGCTTCAGTGGGGGCACAGAGGGGAAATACATGAAAAATGTGTGTCCTCCCTCGCGAATGGACATCTGAAATAATTATCAAGGGAGATATTTATGAGTATAACAATAACAAAAACCTCAGAAGTCGAAATTCGTTCAACTTTGTTAATAATAGTATGATCTTCGAATTTCATATTTTCTCCAATAAAATCGTCTTTGACATGTTTCTTGATTTGATTCGATCTGGTGACTGTATTTTGTAAATTGAATACAAAACCCTTCTGACATGAGCGCAGGTCTGTTTACCCAACTTGTTTTTCTTAGTTTTAATTATCTAATTCGCTTCTCTTCAGAGATTTTCAGTGTGTTCTCTCTTCATCCTGGTTTTCCTACCTAAGTATTGACCACAGACGCCGTTTGGAAACTTTCGGTGTCGAATTTTTACAGAGGGCTGGTCTTCGCCGAATACGATATTTTGACATACGACGTCGATTGGGTAATTTGATCAAATAATAATTTGAGTTACAATTGTCACCTCAGTATATACGAACGTCAAGTATATTCGCTATGCTATACTATGGTTGTGAAAAATTGACTCTAACCCAAGCATCCGCAAACATGTTGAACGACTTCGAGAGATGGACCCTGAGCTACATAACTCTGTGCGACAATTTCAGAATTGTCATTAAGATATAAATGTGGAAAAATTAAGTTGGGCGTGTATAATCAGATGAAATATTGGAAAAATTTGTCTTTTTTCTCAATTTTGACAACATTTTCCAACAATAACTCTTGAATAATTAAAAATTTCTACAGTGGAAAAATGAAAAAAAATCTTTTAATAACAGACAAAAATAATTTTCATCAAAAACTTATGAGAACTTAAAACTTTTATTTGTAAAATTTGTACTTTTCATTGACATTTTACCATTTTTCATTGACATTATGTATTTTATTCAAGTTTTTTCAGAGTTCCTAGAATTTTTCTCGAAGATACGTAGCTATTGTCCTTTTTCAGACAAAAGTAACTTTTCTGTATCATACAATTTATTTTTATAAGGGTCCGTTAAAAAAATTTCCGTCGGTTATAAAATGCAACAGGGTACTTTCCCAAGCATAAAAGTTATCTATTACGTTTATGATGGGCTGTGAAAAGGATTGTAAAATAGCTCATGTGTAGCAATTAGGAGATTGATGGTTTTATGATCCTAGTGATCATTAGTAAGTTTGCAGTTAAATATGCTTAAGAGCGATTTGTATAAAAGAAGGATGGTAAAAAGTTTTTTGTTAGTTTCACACTAGGAAGGTGTCTGTATGATATTATATTTTTAAGTTTAATTTATTGTTTAAAAAAATAGAATCTTTCGTTTTTAAAAAGTTGTTTTCTAAATTTGTCAAATATGTATATTTGTAAACCCTCAATCCGGGTTTTGTTATGTTTGTGGTAAATATGTGCCGAAAAGTGAAAAAAAAGAAATATTAGTGGAGACTTTGTTCGAACATACGAGTTATATTTCAACCAAAGTGTTATAGTGAACGAGAGTTGGCTACCAAATATTGTGTGTAAAAGGTGCTACAATTGTTTGATGGATTGTAGGACTGGAACAGGAGAGTCCATGCCATTTGGCAGTCCAATGATTTGGGCTAATCCTGGTGGCGACCATGATCCAGTGCATTGCTACTCTTGTATGAACAAAATTTCAGCATTGAGAAACAGGGAAAGAGTATCATTTAAATATGTTTCTGTTCAAAGCGTTCAAATACCCCTGCCACATTCTTTGAACATGCCAGTACCAAAATTTCCGAGTCCTGACTTTTTATCTGAAACGTCTGCTCCAGCGGTTGCCCAAACAGATGATGAATGACCCACTGTTTGCACCTGAATTGGAATTATCATAATGTATGTCACAAGAACTAGCCTAATTTTTGAGAGGAAAAAATCTTTTGGCACTCGGTACAAAAGTCTCAGCATGCAAAAGTCGCCAAACAAAAATTCAATCCTTTTTCCTTGTGAATGACGAAAAAAGCGCAGCTTATTGCAATGATTTTGTAAAATTGATTAACGCGATGGAAATAAGCTATGGTCAATGATTGGAGATTATTTATTGACAGTTCAAAATATAGTTTGAAAGTCATATTGCTGCATAAGACCAATACCAAACCATCTGTTCCAATCGCATACGGCACCGATACTAAAGAGACATATGAAGGACTAGAAACTATTTTGAATATGGTTGATTACTTCAAACATAAGTGGCGTATTTGTTGTGACCTAAAAGTGGTAGCAATGTTATCTGGCCTTCAAAGTCGTTATGTCAAACATATGTGCCTTATGTGCGATTGGGAATGTCGTTACACTGGAGACCAATCTTCGTTCCACACAATTAGAGAAACAGAGAACATAGCCAACATAATCCGTCAACCTTTGGTGTCAAAAGAATAGATTCTACCCCCGCCACTTCACATTAAACATGGAATTGTAAAGAGTTTTGCCAAAATTGTTGTCAAAAGAGATAAAATTTTCTGTTGTCTGAGCTTGATTTTCCCGAAACCTAGGAATCCCAAACTTAAAAATGGTAAGTCGATTTACAACATGGCAAATAAAACTTTTAGACTCATGTTGATCATATTTCAAAGCAATAGTAAATTTTTTAAATTTCAGGTGTACTTAATGGGCTGATGAAAAGTGATGTATTCCACACAACTTTATCTAGTGTTGAATCGGAGGCGTGGAACGCTATCAAAGAAGTTATTGGGGGCTTATTAGGGAAGCATCGTTCCACCAGCTATGCAGTTTCGATCAGCGATTTCGCTGGTATCAGCTTTCTCTAAAATTGGAGTGCATATGTCTTTAAAAATTCATTACTTGCATCATCAGATGAAAAAGGTGATCGTTGTCACCAAATCGCTATTCCATTTGAAATTAGGTAATGTTCTGACTTATTTTCCACCGTATATTTTATTAAAATAAAAACTAACATGTACAGAGGAAAAAGTTCTCCGGTTGTAATTCTTGCAGAAATATGCTGGGGGAGTAAGCATATTTTTTAGGACAAAAACGATGTTGACGAAGAAGAAGATTCGGACAATGATGATGATGAAAATATTGGCGATGATGTATTCGGACCAACAAAATAAAAAAAGACTAAGATTCTGTGTAAATAGACAAATTTTTTGATTATAAAAATTATATCAAGTTGAATAAAATACATGTCAATGAAAAATTATAAAACCTTAATGAAAAGTAGAAATTTTACAAATAAAAGTTTTAAGTTATCATTAATTTTTGATAAAAAACATTTTAGCTTGCTTTTAAATTGATTCTTGTATCATTTTACTTCAGAAGTTTGTAGTTATGAATGGGTTATTGCTAGAAAATCTTGACCAAAATTTTTCCAATATTTTATCTGATTAAACACGCTCAACTTAATTTTCTGCATTTACATCGTAATAAAAATTCTTTATCTAAGTCTCTTCCAAAGTATTGTTGCAGGCCGTGATACCAGATAATCAATATTATCTGGTATCACGGCCCTAAAACTGATGAAATGGAAATCCACGACCTCGATTGATGAGTAAAAACTCTAAAAGGCGATAAAAAAAATTGACCTGACAACGTCAAACCGATGGGGAGTTTTACTATACTAGTCTAGCACTTTCACCCTGAAGTGCAATCATTGACCCACCCAAATCACTGTTGCACAGTGATAATACGAGAGAATTTTTGACCAGCCAGAGGTCTCCTCGATTGTAATAAATGCGGAAGCTGCAATGGGTTGACCACGTTAATTGTATGGGTGAACAACGGATACCCAAAAAGGTATTCGTTGGGGGAATCGAAGGGCCGAGACCAGTGGGGGAGTCGCGGAAACGCTGGTTTGACTCAGTAGACGAAGACAGTTCATCGCTGCTCGGATTTCAAATATGGAGGACGCAATTGATGGACGGAGACAGTTGGTGGCGCTTTTGCAGGAAACAAAGGTCCGAGGTGGAGTATAGTGCTACGAAGAATAAAAAAAATGTAATAACCTCTGATACTCCGGGCGATACCCGGAAGGATTTGTCATTGATGAAACATCGTTAAACGCGAGTGATCGTTCCGGAAGAGGGAAGTTCTCGTCAGCCAACGGACTGACGTACTGTCATCGGATTGTTAACAGATTGTTCGGAGTCTGTCGTTGCGCTGTGTGTCTCGCCATATTAAGTCGGAGTACGGTCATTTCGAGTTTCCTTTCGTTATCTCCAAGAATGAATAATTTTTTTGAAGTCTGAATGAATAATTTTTTTTAAGTCTGAAATAACCATTTCGGATATTTTCCCTGGTTCGGTGCTTGAAAATTGAGCACACAGAGTGAAGACAAAAAGGAAAAGAAAAACCCACAAAGAGGTATGTAACCTTTTTAAATTTAAGGTGGTGGATTAATCCGGTTTGGGCAATACGACTCTAGCACATAGTTTATTTCTAATAGATCGATGTCCTGGATCCGCTACGAGACATAGAATTCATGCGGCTAAATTGCATACAGTGCTTATTACGCGGTTGGTCTATTTGCATGTGGCGCGACGACGGAACTGAACAGAATCAGGAATCGTTCATGGTAGTTGGCAAGGGATTGACAAATGCATGCTACGAGAGTTGTATTCGAGTGCCAGTCCATCTTGGACCAGAGGCATTTGGATTTTCCGATAATTAAGCAAGTGAAATAATCGAAGACAGACGTTTGAGAGTTGCATCATCCTGTGGCGACTGACGCACGATCAAAAACATAGTGGTTGGGGTTGGGATGCTGTACAAGTAGAAAAATGCTGTTGGGCCGATCACAATTGTTCGGGCATTGTTATGAAGGTATTTAGCCATCATACTTGTAAAGCAAGGTCCACCAATACCAATTGGTGACAATTGATGTTAAACTTACTCTCAGGGAGGCTCAATGGTACTAAATTGTGGAAGTAGAAAAAGAGTGTCATCAAATATAATGCAATTTTTAAACGTTTTAAATTTAGAATTTCATTAAATGATAATAAAAAAATTAGAATGCTCATAGAAAATATAAATGAAGGGAAAATCCCGTTAGTGTGAGAAGTAAACACACTCGAGTCACCGACCAAAAGGGAAGCATCACTACCGATCTTCAACCATCAGAGCGACATCTAGAACGAAAGGTGAGTTAGATCTCATCTCCTGAAAAATTCACTCACTGTGAAATCATGTGAAAATTAACCTATAAAACTTATTAAAATCTCAATGATAATTTAATAATCCAGTATTCACATATATTATCCACAGGTGAATAGAATATATGAACACTCGACTAAAGAAAATACCATTAAATCCAGAAGTTTAAGATTTATTCTTCTTTTTATATTCTACAATCTGAGTCCTACGATTGCTTTGGGAACGTTTTGTTCAATCAAATCGGGGCTACTTTGAACGATACACGATACGGATGACGAAAAATAAGACCAGCGCGGTGATATGAAGGTAGATCGGGCAGATCTCAAAATTGGGTAAAAACAATAATGCAATTTAATTCAAATATCGAATGTAAAGTACTTAAAGGAAAGTACTTTTTAATTCATAGTTCTCAACACTATTTATATTAATACCGATGAGATTGTTTATTTTCCTTGAAAAATAAATATGTAATGTAATTTCTCATTTCTTCGAACGAAATCCTTGTAAAATTTCATTAGAACAGCGGAAATCATGCGAAATCTTATGATTTTAAAACCAATCCAACACGCAAGTATATTTAGACTAAGCTGAAATGAATGGTTTATCATATATAATATATATATATATATATATATATATATATATATATATATATATATATATATATATATATATATATATATATATATATATATATATGTACATTTAAGGGGTGGTAGCGGTGTTCAAAATGAATTTATTTAGTGTTGTTAAGTTCACCGCTTCCATAAAATTTATTTCACCCTTTTGAGGGCATTTCGAAGTCGGTTTTCTAATTCTTCTTCGTTCTCCTTGTTTTCGATATATTCACGAAGGGGAGGGGAGGAGGTTAGTGATATATTCAATGGAGGGTTTGGGATACATTCACTGGGGGGTTTGTGATATATCCACTGGGGTTTTTTTTTATTTACTCACTGGAGGGAATTTTTTCCAAAAGCTACATTTGCTGCGAATGCATTTCACGTACGGGTACTGCGCGACAAACTCCAGCGAGCTACGAATGATGGGTCTTGAGAAATTTTAGACTTTTGCGAAATTGCGAGACGCCAGAAATGAATTTTTCAACCATCAGCAAATTTCAATTTTGTCACTCACTTTCGCATTTCTTCCCGTTCACCGGATGAAAGCGCATTGAGATATGACCGAATCGATCCCAACGAGTCCAAGGCTTATTCAGGAATTCAAGCTCCTCTCGCGATACACACATTCGCACAGCCACAATTTATTTATTTTTGATATTGTACAATTAGTTGTCAATTAATTGCTTGTATTGTCTGTTCCTTGATGTAATTTTGTTGCGAAACTCAATTCGTCAACCTTCCTAGAATAGCAACTGACGAGAAAGAAAAGATAAACGCTCAAATTCGAGCAGGGAAGGAGTCGTCGCAATTGCTGAAAAATTAGTCCCTATTATTCTTTTTGGTTTTTTGTAAATGTGAGTTGCGGTTATAAGAAAAATAAAGAAACAAGCATGCTTAAATTTCATTGGTTTTGTATTTCCTTATTCGTGTGCCTTCGAATAGATGCATTACCGTATGTCAAATATCTAAGCGGGAAGCTCTGTCAGAAGACCTTCCGAACCGGCCTTCGGCTTCTTCAATCCACATGAATAATTCACAAAATCTATTAGTTCCATTTTTACGCGTCAGGAAGGAGCAAAATTTGCACAATATCATTCTCTCATGCGCTAAACTTCATGATTTTAGTTAAATAGCTGCTAGTGACAGGGAAAGCATGGTTTCTGATACTATTGCACTCCCTTTCTCGAGCACTTGAATATTGAATAGCAGAAAAGGGAAAAGGAACTACGTTTTCTTTTCGCCGTAAAATATTTTTACAATACCCTATAAAACTCGCGGCCTGTCTGTCCGTCCGTCCGTGCGTCACAGAAAGTTTTCTCGCAAACCACATAAGCTAGAGTGATGAAATTTTCAAGGTACGTCAAAAGTGGTGCCCTCAAAAGTTACAGTGAAAAAATAATATTTTATTTCGTCATATAGGGGGATGACCGTGCAACAAATTTTTTACTAAAGATAGTAATCAAATGAAATGTCTTAGTGAGAACTTTTCAAAACAGGTCTTGAACAAGAAGCATTTGCAAGTTGTTTGTCTCTCCCTCGCGATTGAATATCTTTGTACAGAAAAATCTGAAAAAAATCACGAAAGTAGGTCTTGATCAGTACAAGGGCAAAAAATATCTCAGAAGTAAAAATTCGATAAGCTTTGTTAATAATATTACATTTTATTTTCATCTATATAATCGTAAGATTACATTTAAAGTTTTATAAACATCGAGCCGTAAACAGCTAAGTTACAAGATACTGTGTAAATACACGTTCGCAAAGCACCCAAACACTACAGATGTGTATGGATTTTGATGAAAATTTTTTAAATATATTAAAACATTGATATGTTATCATGACTACTCAAGCACTGAGGTCAACTGGCAAAAAATAAAATGGCGGTAAATTAAATACGTAATAACCATGTATTAGTTTTCCGAGCTCAATTCATGGAATATATGTGTGAGTCAAATTTCGTTATTCAGTGAACGTTGTTTGAGTTACTAATTATTTTACAATACCCTTCTGGCAGGAAGACTTTCGTGCTACTTGTACTTGTTTTGCAGGAGGACTCTGCAGCTACTGTTACTTGTTTTAGTAATCAAACACGTAGTTAGTTTAGTATATATAAACATAACGTGAAGGATTGGTAGAATTTAGTATATAAACACAAAGTGAAGCGTCACAGAGGTTATTATCCCGCAAAGTAACTTCCCGTAGTCAACAACACCACGCCTGTAAATTGACGTGAGTCACATTTCATATATGTAGCCACTCCTTCCGACTTGGAAAAGTAAATGGCATTTTCTCCGAAAATGGTCAAATATTGCAATTGCAATTCATTCTGCCTAGTAACTAACAGGGAGAAGTATTTCTACAGTTGCGATCAATGCATGCAACACCAAAAGAAAGAAAATATGTAGCAATTGGAGATGATGGCGAAAGATTATCTCAATATTAACTCCGGGCAATTATTTTTGTGCACGAAAAGCATTAATAATTTAATAATAAGAATGGTTACACGATGTTTACGTTTCTATTATCACAAATACCTATGCGATGCCGTGCCGAACACAAGCCAATCCCAATTTGAAATAGCGTATGATATACCTTCGTGATCGCACGCTTCCGTCGTCGGCTCCCGAATCAATTTTTGCTGTTAATTTGCACGTTCTGTTGCTTAACAGTTAAGCACTCATATTATGCCTTAAAATTCCAATCAGTAGCAATATGCGGGGCGCTTAGCGGATTACATTAAGTAGAGCGAAATATACTTTATATGATACCACTTCTAGCAATGAAATTCAATTTTCTAATCGCATCTAGATATGGGGACACAAAATCCAATCTTGCCACTCGGGAGCTTCAGTTCTGCACGTCTACCTTCTGCTGTTAAAACTCGACTCCAAGACAAACATTTTCCCAAAATATCACGAATTAGAAAAAATATCTTTCCAAGAACTCTACTCCACATGAACTCTCCAATATACACGCTTATTGAGACTTCCCAAATCAATTTTTCGCAAAAATACATGCGGCACATGATTTACTTGCACTTGCCCTTTTCATCTAAACGCGTTTTCCGTTCTCCAAACACTCTTCGTTTTAACACATTCAGTGCCAGCGACGCGGATCAGCGTCCAACCCAACTTTTCCTGGTAGCCATCGACTGAGATCCGCGTCTTGGTAGTGTTCATTTTGAATGAGGGATTGTGAGGTTGGCAAAGGAGGTAAATAATCAGTAATATGTTCGGCAGTCTAGGATATAAATTGAAAAGATTTGTGTTTTGTTTCTTTAAACATAAGATTAATTTTTATTTTTGTATAACGAAACGTTTTCGACCACTATTTGTGATCTTCTTCAGTACAATGAACTAGTACATTCAGAAAACATGCTTGTATACTAACAACCTTAAACTTAATTACCTTTGCTTTTAATTACCCTTAGCAGTTTTGACTCGCAAATGCCTTCATCGGTGTTGATCATAATCCCTGCAGGCACCTGCCGTATATATATATATATATATATATATATATATATATATATATATATATATATATATATATATATATGACTCACAAGAAAATAAACAAGACGAACTACTTGCCTATATGAATGAAATTCACCCGAATATAAAGTTCACTATGGAAAAAGAAACAAACGGACAACTCAACTATATGGACCTAACTGTGACACGTGAACAAACACGATTGGACTACAAAATATACAGAAAACCAACCACAACTGATCATACCATACATGAAACATCTAACCACCCCGCACAACATAAGCTAGCAGCGTACAGATCAATGGTGCAGAGGCTTCACTCCATCCCCATGACTCCTACTAACTACTCCAACGAACTAAACAACATTTACAGAATAGCTAATAATAACGGATACAAACAATGCGACATTGACAAACTAGTCACACAGTACAAACAAAAACAGGAACGCCAACCGAGGGAAACTCATAAGAACGACCAACAGTGGGTATCGTTAACATACGTAGGCAAAGAGACATACAAACTATCAAACTTCCTTAGGAAATACAAATTGCAAACTGAATTCAAAACGAACAACAACATTGGAAACAAACTGAAGCCAAAACTGAATGACACATCGATATACGAAGGCAGCGGCATATACAAACTGACATGCAAGGACTGCGACATGGTATATATAGGAAGGACAACACGAAAACTAACGACAAGATACAAAGAGCACCTACGATCTTTCTTATACAACAAGGCAGACTCCAATTATGCGACGCACCTTCAAAACCACGCACATGAGCCTGATGCTATGACAAACTCTATGAAATTGCTACACAAACAAAACAAAGGACCAAGACTTGACATCCTAGAAAGGTTTGAAATTTATAAACATAGAAAGACAGACGGTGACATTATCAACGAACAACTTGTTACCAATTCCGACGCAATTTTCTCAGTCCTAGACAACACTCTTAGACGAAAACGGAAACGAGATGAAACAGAACAAACGGACAGCCAACAAGCAAAAAAACAAAAACATAATATCCCCCTACGTGGCATAATTGAGTAAGTTACTTCCTGACCTCATTACCCATCCACTAATTACCCATCCGCTAATTACCCATCCGCTAATTACCCATCCGCTAATTACCTATTTGCTAATTACCCATCCTACGACTATATAAAGTCGCTCCCTTCAACACATCCTTTAGACACTGAAGATGACTCAAAGTAGTCGAAACGCGTCTGCTCACACAACTAAGCAAGGCCCGACGGCTTTTAAAGAAAAAAGAGGATTGGCCTGCGGATATCAAATAAACAAAGTTATTGACTACAACACTGCCAGCCAGGCAAAACTGTTGCGTTCATTCCAATACCTTACCTTAAAACTTCATCAAACAATAGCAAACATATGGTTCAACAAACAGTGCTTGAAAAACAACATTACACCAGCATTTGCAAGAATCGTGATAAAACAAAACACAATCGCTGCACGTAACACACAACGTAGCGCACAGATGCTCCGCATTAAAAACGAAATAAGAACACTGTACATAAAAAAGGACGAAATCAACCGACAACTACTACACTCACACTTACAATTAACTAACACTATACAAACTGAAAACTTTCTACAGTTTTATAATGACGTGAGGCAAAACATTGATATTCAGCTCAAAACTAAATATGAGACCATGACGAAAAAACTTGACAAATTGATGAAAAAACAAAACAAAATGACCACACCAGCGAACAGAACTTTCTATCCACGGACTGTAAACCTATCAGATACGTCTTTTACGACACAAGAAATGGAGCTATTAAATAAGGGACTGAAACACAACTTACATAATACAAACCGCAACAAAGACCTAGAACAACTAGTAATCGACACTGAACTAGCCATTAACAAACTGCCGCAGGAACAACAGACACATGCAAGACATACTGCAGTAGACATACTACAAAAAATACGCACTAGCATAAACAAAACGGATTTCCACGAAGACCATAAGATATTAAGACACATTCAGACAAAGCTAACGGATAACCTACTAACAGTGACGAAGGCTGACAAAGGACATACAACGGTGATCCTAAAAACAACGGACTATGTACAAAAAACAATAGACTTCATTAACGCCAACGGCTACAAACTGGTAAACAAAGACCCCACCAATAGGTTCCAAGCGGACTTACGTACCGCCATTATACAATCCCCACTAATTATTCCTCCTAATACTAAGCAACGCTACATAAACCCAAATCCATGCACACCACCCCTTAAAGCACAACCCAAGCTCCACAAACCCAATATTCCTATCCGTCCTGTCGTCAACTACCGCCCAGCTCCTGCATACCAATTAGCACGGTACTTGGCAACGATAATGGCTGATGTCGTGCACCTTGACGACAAATACGCATTAAAGAACAGCCGCGAGCTAGCAAATTCTACCACTTCTTTAAAATTGACTGAAAATTGTCAACTTTTATCATTAGACATCACCAACCTCTATACGTCTATCCCTGTCGATGAAACACTGGCCATACTAAAAGAAAAACTTTCATTCAACAACAGCCGACGATTCACAGATCAAATACTCAATCTCATAAAGACCACAATCAAACAGAACTATTTTAAGTTCAATAGCAACACATACATTGCCAAAGACGGTCTGGGTATGGGACATCCAATGTCCTCAATAATGTCAGAAATATTCTTACAATCTTTGGAAGAAGTCTTTATACCCAAAGTCGTCAAAAGATTCAATGTAATATTTTACAGACGATATGTGGATGACTGTTTCATTGTTATTGACTCACAAGAAAATAAACAAGACGAACTACTTGCCTATATGAATGAAATTCACCCGAATATAAAGTTCACTATGGAAAAAGAAACAAACGGACAACTCAACTATATGGACCTAACTGTGACACGTGAACAAACACGATTGGACTACAAAATATACAGAAAACCAACCACAACTGATCATACCATACATGAAACATCTAACCACCCCGCACAACATAAGCTAGCAGCGTACAGATCAATAGTGCAGAGGCTTCACTCCATCCCCATGACTCCTACTAACTACTCCAACGAACTAAACAACATTTACAGAATAGCTAATAATAACGGATACAAACAATGCGACATTGACAAACTAGTCACACAGTACAAACAAAAACAGGAACGCCAACCGACGGAAACTCATAAGAACGACCAACAGTGGGTATCGTTAACATACGTAGGCAAAGAGACATACAAACTATCAAACTTCCTTAGGAAATACAAATTGCAAACTGCATTCAAAACGAACAACAACATTGGAAACAAACTGAAGCCAAAACTGAATGACACATCGATATACGAAGGCAGCGGCATATACAAACTGACATGCAAGGACTGCGACATGGTATATATAGGAAGGACAACACGAAAACTAACGACAAGATACAAAGAGCACCTACGATCTTTCTTATACAACAAGGCAGACTCCAATTATGCGACGCACCTTCAAAACCACGCACATGAGCCTGATGCTATGACAAACTCTATGAAATTGCTACACAAACAAAACAAAGGACCAAGACTTGACATCCTAGAAAGGATTGAAATTTATAAACATAGAAAGACAGACGGTGACATTATCAACGAACAACTTGTTACCAATTCCGACGCAATTTTCTCAGTCCTAGACAACACTCTTAGACGAAAACGGAAACGAGATGAAACAGAACAAACGGACAGCCAACAAGCAAAAAAACAAAAACATAATATCCCCCTACGTGGCATAATTGAGTAAGTTACTTCCTGACCTCATTACCCATCCACTAATTACCCATCCGCTAATTACCCATCCGCTAATTACCCATCCGCTAATTACCTATTCGCTAATTACCCATCCTACGACTATATAAAGTCGCTCCCTTCAACACATCCTTTAGACACTGAAGATGACTCAAAGTAGTCGAAACGCGTCTGCTCACACAACTAAGCAAGGCCCGACGGCTTTTAAAGAAAAAAGAGGATTGGCCTGCGGATATCAAATAAACAAAGTTATTGACTACAACACTGCCAGCCAGGCAAAACTGTTGCGTTCATTCCAATACCTTACCTTAAAACTTCATCAAACAATAGCAAACATATGGTTCAACAAACAGTGCTTGAAAAACAACATTACACCAGCATTTGCAAGAATCGTGATAAAACAAAACACAATCGCTGCACGTAACACACAACGTAGCGCACAGATGCTCCGCATTAAAAACGAAATAAGAACACTGTACATAAAAAAGGACGAAATCAACCGACAACTACTACACTCACACTTACAATTAACTAACACTATACAAACTGAAAACTTTCTACAGTTTTATAATGACGTGAGGCAAAACATTGATATTCAGCTCAAAACTAAATATGAGACCATGACGAAAAAACTTGACAAATTGATGAAAAAACAAAACAAAATGACCACACCAGCGAACAGAACTTTCTATCCACGGACTGTAAACCTATCAGATACGTCTTTTACGACACAAGAAATGGAGCTATTAAATAAGGGACTGAAACACAACTTACATAATACAAACCGCAACAAAGACCTAGAACAACTAGTAATCGACACTGAACTAGCCATTAACAAACTGCCGCAGGAACAACAGACACATGCAAGACATACTGCAGTAGACATACTACAAAAAATACGCACTAGCATAAACAAAACGGATTTCCACGAAGACCATAAGATATTAAGACACATTCAGACAAAGCTAACGGATAACCTACTAACAGTGACGAAGGCTGACAAAGGACATACAACGGTGATCCTAAAAACAACGGACTATGTACAAAAAACAATAGACTTCATTAACGCCAACGGCTACAAACTGGTAAACAAAGACCCCACCAATAGGTTCCAAGCGGACTTACGTACCGCCATTATACAATCCCCACTAATTATTCCTCCTAATACTAAGCAACGCTACATAAACCCAAATCCATGCACACCACCCCTTAAAGCACAACCCAAGCTCCACAAACCCAATATTCCTATCCGTCCTGTCGTCAACTACCGCCCAGCTCCTGCATACCAATTAGCACGGTACTTGGCAACGATAATGGCTGATGTCGTGCACCTTGACGACAAATACGCATTAAAGAACAGCCGCGAGCTAGCAAATTCTACCACTTCTTTAAAATTGACTGAAAATTGTCAACTTTTATCATTAGACATCACCAACCTCTATACGTCTATCCCTGTCGATGAAACACTGGCCATACTAAAAGAAAAACTTTCATTCAACAACAGCCGACGATTCACAGATCAAATACTCAATCTCATAAAGACCACAATCAAACAGAACTATTTTAAGTTCAATAGCAACACATACATTGCCAAAGACGGTCTGGGTATGGGACATCCAATGTCCTCAATAATGTCAGAAATATTCTTACAATCTTTGGAAGAAGTCTTTATACCCAAAGTTGTCAAAAGATTCAATGTAATATTTTACAGACGATATGTGGATGACTGTTTCATTGTTATTGACTCACAAGAAAATAAACAAGACGAACAACTTGCCTATATGAATGAAATTCACCCGAATATAAAGTTCACTATGGAAAAAGAAACAAACGGACAACTCAACTATATGGACCTAACTGTGACACGTGAACAAACACGATTGGACTACAAAATATACAGAAAACCAACCACAACTGATCATACCATACATGAAACATCTAACCACCCCGCACAACATAAGCTAGCAGCGTACAGATCAATAGTGCAGAGGCTTCACTCCATCCCCATGACTCCTACTAACTACTCCAACGAACTAAACAACATTTACAGAATAGCTAATAATAACGGATACAAACAATGCGACATTGACAAACTAGTCACACAGTACAAACAAAAACAGGAACGCCAACCGACGGAAACTCATAAGAACGACCAACAGTGGGTATCGTTAACATACGTAGGCAAAGAGACATACAAACTATCAAACTTCCTTAGGAAATACAAATTGCAAACTGCATTCAAAACGAACAACAACATTGGAAACAAACTGAAGCCAAAACTGAATGACACATCGATATACGAAGGCAGCGGCATATACAAACTGACATGCAAGGACTGCGACATGGTATATATAGGAAGGACAACACGAAAACTAACGACAAGATACAAAGAGCACCTACGATCTTTCTTATACAACAAGGCAGACTCCAATTATGCGACGCACCTTCAAAACCACGCACATGAGCCTGATGCTATGACAAACTCTATGAAATTGCTACACAAACAAAACAAAGGACCAAGACTTGACATCCTAGAAAGGCTTGAAATTTATAAACATAGAAAGACAGACGGTGACATTATCAACGAACAACTTGTTACCAATTCCGACGCAATTTTCTCAGTCCTAGACAACACTCTTAGACGAAAACGGAAACGAGATGAAACAGAACAAACGGACAGCCAACAAGCAAAAAAACAAAAACATAATATCCCCCTACGTGGCATAATTGAGTAAGTTACTTCCTGACCTCATTACCCATCCACTAATTACCCATCCGCTAATTACCCATCCGCTAATTACCCATCCGCTAATTACCTATTCGCTAATTACCCATCCTACGACTATATAAAGTCGCTCCCTTCAACACATCCTTTAGACACTGAAGATGACTCAAAGTAGTCGAAACGCGTCTGCTCACACAACTAAGGAAGGCCCGACGGCTTTTAAAGAAAAAAGAGGATTGGCCTGCGGATATCAAATAAACAAAGTTATTGACTACAACACTGCCAGCCAGGCAAAACTGTTGCGTTCATTCCAATACCTTACCTTAAAACTTCATCAAACAATAGCAAACATATGGTTCAACAAACAGTGCTTGAAAAACAACATTACACCAGCATTTGCAAGAATCGTGATAAAACAAAACACAATCGCTGCACGTAACACACAACGTAGCGCACAGATGCTCCGCATTAAAAACGAAATAAGAACACTGTACATAAAAAAGGACGAAATCAACCGACAACTACTACACTCACACTTACAATTAACTAACACTATACAAACTGAAAACTTTCTACAGTTTTATAATGACGTGAGGCAAAACATTGATATTCAGCTCAAAACTAAATATGAGACCATGACGAAAAAACTTGACAAATTGATGAAAAAACAAAACAAAATGACCACACCAGCGAACAGAACTTTCTATCCACGGACTGTAAACCTATCAGATACGTCTTTTACGACACAAGAAATGGAGCTATTAAATAAGGGACTGAAACACAACTTACATAATACAAACCGCAACAAAGACCTAGAACAACTAGTAATCGACACTGAACTAGCCATTAACAAACTGCCGCAGGAACAACAGACACATGCAAGACATACTGCAGTAGACATACTACAAAAAATACGCACTAGCATAAACAAAACGGATTTCCACGAAGACCATAAGATATTAAGACACATTCAGACAAAGCTAACGGATAACCTACTAACAGTGACGAAGGCTGACAAAGGACATACAACGGTGATCCTAAAAACAACGGACTATGTACAAAAAACAATAGACTTCATTAACGCCAACGGCTACAAACTGGTAAACAAAGACCCCACCAATAGGTTCCAAGCGGACTTACGTACCGCCATTATACAATCCCCACTAATTATTCCTCCTAATACTAAGCAACGCTACATAAACCCAAATCCATGCACACCACCCCTTAAAGCACAACCCAAGCTCCACAAACCCAATATTCCTATCCGTCCTGTCGTCAACTACCGCCCAGCTCCTGCATACCAATTAGCACGGTACTTGGCAACGATAATGGCTGATGTCGTGCACCTTGACGACAAATACGCATTAAAGAACAGCCGCGAGCTAGCAAATTCTACCACTTCTTTAAAATTGACTGAAAATTGTCAACTTTTATCATTAGACATCACCAACCTCTATACGTCTATCCCTGTCGATGAAACACTGGCCATACTAAAAGAAAAACTTTCATTCAACAACAGCCGACGATTCACAGATCAAATACTCAATCTCATAAAGACCACAATCAAACAGAACTATTTTAAGTTCAATAGCAACACATACATTGCCAAAGACGGTCTGGGTATGGGACATCCAATGTCCTCAATAATGTCAGAAATATTCTTACAATCTTTGGAAGAAGTCTTTATACCCAAAGTTGTCAAAAGATTCAATGTAATATTTTACAGACGATATGTGGATGACTGTTTCATTGTTATTGACTCACAAGAAAATAAACAAGACGAACTACTTGCCTATATGAATGAAATTCACCCGAATATAAAGTTCACTATGGAAAAAGAAACAAACGGACAACTCAACTATATGGACCTAACTGTGACACGTGAACAAACACGATTGGACTACAAAATATACAGAAAACCAACCACAACTGATCATACCATACATGAAACATCTAACCACCCCGCACAACATAAGCTAGCAGCGTACAGATCAATAGTGCAGAGGCTTCACTCCATCCCCATGACTCCTACTAACTACTCCAACGAACTAAACAACATTTACAGAATAGCTAATAATAACGGATACAAACAATGCGACATTGACAAACTAGTCACACAGTACAAACAAAAACAGGAACGCCAACCGACGGAAACTCATAAGAACGACCAACAGTGGGTATCGTTAACATACGTAGGCAAAGAGACATACAAACTATCAAACTTCCTTAGGAAATACAAATTGCAAACTGCATTCAAAACGAACAACAACATTGGAAACAAACTGAAGCCAAAACTGAATGACACATCGATATACGAAGGCAGCGGCATATACAAACTGACATGCAAGGACTGCGACATGGTATATATAGGAAGGACAACACGAAAACTAACGACAAGATACAAAGAGCACCTACGATCTTTCTTATACAACAAGGCAGACTCCAATTATGCGACGCACCTTCAAAACCACGCACATGAGCCTGATGCTATGACAAACTCTATGAAATTGCTACACAAACAAAACAAAGGACCAAGACTTGACATCCTAGAAAGGCTTGAAATTTATAAACATAGAAAGACAGACGGTGACATTATCAACGAACAACTTGTTACCAATTCCGACGCAATTTTCTCAGTCCTAGACAACACTCTTAGACGAAAACGGAAACGAGATGAAACAGAACAAACGGACAGCCAACAAGCAAAAAAACAAAAACATAATATCCCCCTACGTGGCATAATTGAGTAAGTTACTTCCTGACCTCATTACCCATCCACTAATTACCCATCCGCTAATTACCCATCCGCTAATTACCCATCCGCTAATTACCTATTCGCTAATTACCCATCCTACGACTATATAAAGTCGCTCCCTTCAACACATCCTTTAGACACTGAAGATGACTCAAAGTAGTCGAAACGCGTCTGCTCACACAACTAAGCAAGGCCCGACGGCTTTTAAAGAAAAAAGAGGATTGGCCTGCGGATATCAAATAAACAAAGTTATTGACTACAACACTGCCAGCCAGGCAAAACTGTTGCGTTCATTCCAATACCTTACCTTAAAACTTCATCAAACAATAGCAAACATATGGTTCAACAAACAGTGCTTGAAAAACAACATTACACCAGCATTTGCAAGAATCGTGATAAAACAAAACACAATCGCTGCACGTAACACACAACGTAGCGCACAGATGCTCCGCATTAAAAACGAAATAAGAACACTGTACATAAAAAAGGACGAAATCAACCGACAACTACTACACTCACACTTACAATTAACTAACACTATACAAACTGAAAACTTTCTACAGTTTTATAATGACGTGAGGCAAAACATTGATATTCAGCTCAAAACTAAATATGAGACCATGACGAAAAAACTTGACAAATTGATGAAAAAACAAAACAAAATGACCACACCAGCGAACAGAACTTTCTATCCACGGACTGTAAACCTATCAGATACGTCTTTTACGACACAAGAAATGGAGCTATTAAATAAGGGACTGAAACACAACTTACATAATACAAACCGCAACAAAGACCTAGAACAACTAGTAATCGACACTGAACTAGCCATTAACAAACTGCCGCAGGAACAACAGACACATGCAAGACATACTGCAGTAGACATACTACAAAAAATACGCACTAGCATAAACAAAACGGATTTCCACGAAGACCATAAGATATTAAGACACATTCAGACAAAGCTAACGGATAACCTACTAACAGTGACGAAGGCTGACAAAGGACATACAACGGTGATCCTAAAAACAACGGACTATGTACAAAAAACAATAGACTTCATTAACGCCAACGGCTACAAACTGGTAAACAAAGACCCCACCAATAGGTTCCAAGCGGACTTACGTACCGCCATTATACAATCCCCACTAATTATTCCTCCTAATACTAAGCAACGCTACATAAACCCAAATCCATGCACACCACCCCTTAAAGCACAACCCAAGCTCCACAAACCCAATATTCCTATCCGTCCTGTCGTCAACTACCGCCCAGCTCCTGCATACCAATTAGCACGGTACTTGGCAACGATAATGGCTGATGTCGTGCACCTTGACGACAAATACGCATTAAAGAACAGCCGCGAGCTAGCAAATTCTACCACTTCTTTAAAATTGACTGAAAATTGTCAACTTTTATCATTAGACATCACCAACCTCTATACGTCTATCCCTGTCGATGAAACACTGGCCATACTAAAAGAAAAACTTTCATTCAACAACAGCCGACGATTCACAGATCAAATACTCAATCTCATAAAGACCACAATCAAACAGAACTATTTTAAGTTCAATAGCAACACATACATTGCCAAAGACGGTCTGGGTATGGGACATCCAATGTCCTCAATAATGTCAGAAATATTCTTACAATCTTTGGAAGAAGTCTTTATACCCAAAGTTGTCAAAAGATTCAATGTAATATTTTACAGACGATATGTGGATGACTGTTTCATTGTTATTGACTCACAAGAAAATAAACAAGACGAACTACTTGCCTATATGAATGAAATTCACCCGAATATAAAGTTCACTATGGAAAAAGAAACAAACGGACAACTCAACTATATGGACCTAACTGTGACACGTGAACAAACACGATTGGACTACAAAATATACAGAAAACCAACCACAACTGATCATACCATACATGAAACATCTAACCACCCCGCACAACATAAGCTAGCAGCGTACAGATCAATAGTGCAGAGGCTTCACTCCATCCCCATGACTCCTACTAACTACTCCAACGAACTAAACAACATTTACAGAATAGCTAATAATAACGGATACAAACAATGCGACATTGACAAACTAGTCACACAGTACAAACAAAAACAGGAACGCCAACCGACGGAAACTCATAAGAACGACCAACAGTGGGTATCGTTAACATACGTAGGCAAAGAGACATACAAACTATCAAACTTCCTTAGGAAATACAAATTGCAAACTGCATTCAAAACGAACAACAACATTGGAAACAAACTGAAGCCAAAACTGAATGACACATCGATATACGAAGGCAGCGGCATATACAAACTGACATGCAAGGACTGCGACATGGTATATATAGGAAGGACAACACGAAAACTAACGACAAGATACAAAGAGCACCTACGATCTTTCTTATACAACAAGGCAGACTCCAATTATGCGACGCACCTTCAAAACCACGCACATGAGCCTGATGCTATGACAAACTCTATGAAATTGCTACACAAACAAAACAAAGGACCAAGACTTGACATCCTAGAAAGGATTGAAATTTATAAACATAGAAAGACAGACGGTGACATTATCAACGAACAACTTGTTACCAATTCCGACGCAATTTTCTCAGTCCTAGACAACACTCTTAGACGAAAACGGAAACGAGATGAAACAGAACAAACGGACAGCCAACAAGCAAAAAAACAAAAACATAATATCCCCCTACGTGGCATAATTGAGTAAGTTACTTCCTGACCTCATTACCCATCCACTAATTACCCATCCGCTAATTACCCATCCGCTAATTACCCATCCGCTAATTACCTATTCGCTAATTACCCATCCTACGACTATATAAAGTCGCTCCCTTCAACACATCCTTTAGACACTGAAGATGACTCAAAGTAGTCGAAACGCGTCTGCTCACACAACTAAGCAAGGCCCGACGGCTTTTAAAGAAAAAAGAGGATTGGCCTGCGGATATCAAATAAACAAAGTTATTGACTACAACACTGCCAGCCAGGCAAAACTGTTGCGTTCATTCCAATACCTTACCTTAAAACTTCATCAAACAATAGCAAACATATGGTTCAACAAACAGTGCTTGAAAAACAACATTACACCAGCATTTGCAAGAATCGTGATAAAACAAAACACAATCGCTGCACGTAACACACAACGTAGCGCACAGATGCTCCGCATTAAAAACGAAATAAGAACACTGTACATAAAAAAGGACGAAATCAACCGACAACTACTACACTCACACTTACAATTAACTAACACTATACAAACTGAAAACTTTCTACAGTTTTATAATGACGTGAGGCAAAACATTGATATTCAGCTCAAAACTAAATATGAGACCATGACGAAAAAACTTGACAAATTGATGAAAAAACAAAACAAAATGACCACACCAGCGAACAGAACTTTCTATCCACGGACTGTAAACCTATCAGATACGTCTTTTACGACACAAGAAATGGAGCTATTAAATAAGGGACTGAAACACAACTTACATAATACAAACCGCAACAAAGACCTAGAACAACTAGTAATCGACACTGAACTAGCCATTAACAAACTGCCGCAGGAACAACAGACACATGCAAGACATACTGCAGTAGACATACTACAAAAAATACGCACTAGCATAAACAAAACGGATTTCCACGAGGACCATAAGATATTAAGACACATTCAGACAAAGCTAACGGATAACCTACTAACAGTGACGAAGGCTGACAAAGGACATACAACGGTGATCCTAAAAACAACGGACTATGTACAAAAAACAATAGACTTCATTAACGCCAACGGCTACAAACTGGTAAACAAAGACCCCACCAATAGGTTCCAAGCGGACTTACGTACCGCCATTATACAATCCCCACTAATTATTCCTCCTAATACTAAGCAACGCTACATAAACCCAAATCCATGCACACCACCCCTTAAAGCACAACCCAAGCTCCACAAACCCAATATTCCTATCCGTCCTGTCGTCAACTACCGCCCAGCTCCTGCATACCAATTAGCACGGTACTTGGCAACGATAATGGCTGATGTCGTGCACCTTGACGACAAATACGCATTAAAGAACAGCCGCGAGCTAGCAAATTCTACCACTTCTTTAAAATTGACTGAAAATTGTCAACTTTTATCATTAGACATCACCAACCTCTATACGTCTATCCCTGTCGATGAAACACTGGCCATACTAAAAGAAAAACTTTCATTCAACAACAGCCGACGATTCACAGATCAAATACTCAATCTCATAAAGACCACAATCAAACAGAACTATTTTAAGTTCAATAGCAACACATACATTGCCAAAGACGGTCTGGGTATGGGACATCCAATGTCCTCAATAATGTCAGAAATATTCTTACAATCTTTGGAAGAAGTCTTTATACCCAAAGTTGTCAAAAGATTCAATGTAATATTTTACAGACGATATGTGGATGACTGTTTCATTGTTATTGACTCACAAGAAAATAAACAAGACGAACAACTTGCCTATATGAATGAAATTCACCCGAATATAAAGTTCACTATGGAAAAAGAAACAAACGGACAACTCAACTATATGGACCTAACTGTGACACGTGAACAAACACGATTGGACTACAAAATATACAGAAAACCAACCACAACTGATCATACCATACATGAAACATCTAACCACCCCGCACAACATAAGCTAGCAGCGTACAGATCAATAGTGCAGAGGCTTCACTCCATCCCCATGACTCCTACTAACTACTCCAACGAACTAAACAACATTTACAGAATAGCTAATAATAACGGATACAAACAATGCGACATTGACAAACTAGTCACACAGTACAAACAAAAACAGGAACGCCAACCGACGGAAACTCATAAGAACGACCAACAGTGGGTATCGTTAACATACGTAGGCAAAGAGACATACAAACTATCAAACTTCCTTAGGAAATACAAATTGCAAACTGCATTCAAAACGAACAACAACATTGGAAACAAACTGAAGCCAAAACTGAATGACACATCGATATACGAAGGCAGCGGCATATACAAACTGACATGCAAGGACTGCGACATGGTATATATAGGAAGGACAACACGAAAACTAACGACAAGATACAAAGAGCACCTACGATCTTTCTTATACAACAAGGCAGACTCCAATTATGCGACGCACCTTCAAAACCACGCACATGAGCCTGATGCTATGACAAACTCTATGAAATTGCTACACAAACAAAACAAAGGACCAAGACTTGACATCCTAGAAAGGCTTGAAATTTATAAACATAGAAAGACAGACGGTGACATTATCAACGAACAACTTGTTACCAATTCCGACGCAATTTTCTCAGTCCTAGACAACACTCTTAGACGAAAACGGAAACGAGATGAAACAGAACAAACGGACAGCCAACAAGCAAAAAAACAAAAACATAATATCCCCCTACGTGGCATAATTGAGTAAGTTACTTCCTGACCTCATTACCCATCCACTAATTACCCATCCGCTAATTACCCATCCGCTAATTACCCATCCGCTAATTACCTATTCGCTAATTACCCATCCTACGACTATATAAAGTCGCTCCCTTCAACACATCCTTTAGACACTGAAGATGACTCAAAGTAGTCGAAACGCGTCTGCTCACACAACTAAGCAAGGCCCGACGGCTTTTAAAGAAAAAAAAAAAAATATATATATATATATATATATATATATATATATATATATATATATATATATATATATATATATATATATATATATATATATATATATATATATATATATATATATATATATATATATATATATATATATATATATATATATATATATATATTGACTCGAGGACATCTAATTTATTGGGGCAATCTACACCATTTATTATCTCCAGGCCATTAATATCTATTTTATGATTTTAAGTGATTATGTGTTTTGCGATTGACGATTTGATTTGAGTACTTGGTTGCTTTGCTGCTATGGTAGCTTCTCGAAGATGGTCGTGAAATCTTACTGGTACCAGCCTTTTGTAAACTTTAGGGCAATCGTTGTAGCTAATTCTGTAGATCCCGCTCCTTTCTTCCATGGTTCTAGGATCCTTTCCCATTCCTAAATGTGTTTGAATCGTATGGTGGCGGTTTGCTGTCACTATTTGTATCTGGTGTTTCTCGAATTCTTTTTTGATTTCCTTCAGATATTTCGTGTTGTTTACACTGATTCACCTGCATTCTGCACTTTGCTTGCCCAATGTTGTTCGCTTGCGTATTTGTAGCTTATTCTTCTTTTTCCGGACTATGTTTTCGATTGTGTTGCTATCCAACCCATTTATTTTTGCTGTGTCAATAATCCATTGTTTTTCTCGAGTATAGCGTTCGTCGTTTAGTGGTGTTGTCAGCAGCCGGTGTATCATCGAGCCGTACGCCGCCATTTTGTGCGCATATGAGTGAAACGAGTCGCTGGTTATTGTACGCTGAGCGTAGCTTTGTTTCCGATAAATGTCGAATTCGGTTTTACCATTATTCCTGATAATCATCATATCTAGCAACGGAATTGCGTTATGTTGTTCTGTTTCCATGGTGAATTTGATTTTTGGATGGATACGATTTATGCATTGGAAGATATTTTGCAGTTCATCTCTAGGAAGTATGGCCAATATGTCATCTACATATCTTGCCCAGAATCTTGGCATCAAGCCTTCGTTTTCGATGGTGTCTTCAATATAAGCCATAAAGATCTCGCTGATCACTGGTGATAGCGGGTTGCCCATTGCCGTTCCTGATGTTGTTTTATAGAATTTGTTACGGAACATGAAATAATTCTCGTTAATACACACATTCACGTTTGCTTCCATTCAGCTGTATTTTCAATGTTTAATAACCAGGTTTCAAAAAGATACAATATCCCCTTCACTGGTACATTCGGGAACAGAGCTTTCACATCGAGTGAAACTATAACCTCGTCTGTTTTAACGTTTTCGATATCCTCCAATTGCTTGATTAGTGCTGCTGAATTCTGGATAGATCTGCGGCTTATTGGTGTTCTTCGACTTTCGGTTTCTTTCGTTAGAAATTTTGCGATTTTGTATGTCGGCGAGTTCGAATCAGCTATTATTTCACGAACCTCCTCATTATTCTTGTGTATTTTTGGCTGGACTCGTAAGCGGAGAAGTGATAGGTTATTCATTCTGAGGTTTTGTTGATTTAGTACACTGTTACATTCTTTAAGGGTTTTCTCAACCCTTTTGATTGACTCTGGGAGGGGGTTAGTTCTTAAATGCATATAGTGGCCATTTGTTAAGCAATTGTTGACCAGTTCATCGTGTTTTGCTTTGCTAGTGATTACAACTGTATTGCTCTTATCTGCTTTAAGATAGTATACTGGCTTTGTTTTTAATTGCTGTAAGATCTTATGCTCGTTATTTTTATGCTGATAGTCTTTGGTTCCTAATATTTTGCTTATATCTTGTCTTATTTCTTCTTTTGTGTCAGTATGTAGATATTTTATTCCAGGCTCAATATCTACAATGGTATTTACTACAGATTTTTGAGGAGCCATCGCATATGTAGTTCAGTCCTTTATTGAGTAGGTTAAGCTCTTCGCTGGTGAAATTCGTATCAGACCTATTTATCACATGGTTGGGTATAACCTGGGGTGTTTGTTTTTTCTGATCTGGAGTACGATAAATATTTGATAGATTTTGTAGTTTATTATTAAGAATTTTTCGTTTCCTTAATTTCTCACATTGAAAGCCGGTATTGATTTTGCTGATTGCCAAGGTAATATCCTCATTCTGTCGTGCCATTACTTTTGCCAATTTCAAATGATGACTGTATGCTTCTAATATGAGCATATTTAGTTTTTTGTGAAGTTGCTTTAGGCTGTTTTTTATCAAATTCTTCTCTACTAAGCTTTTCTGCCTATTGTTTCGATCTAAATGTGTTTTTAATTGTTACTTGATGAGATTTCGGGGTAATATTTAGTTGTAAACATGTTTTCAAGAATCGTATATCCTCTGATAAACTAGCTATCGATTTTTCGATCCAAGCAATCGGTTATATTCGGACCTAGACTTGATTGTCATATAATAAATTGGTGTTCTAATGTGTAAAATACAAAATGAAAAGATTTGTGTTTTGTTTCTTTAAACATAAGATTAATTTTTATTTTTGTATAGCGAAATGTTTTCGACCACTATTTGTGATCTTCTTCAGTACAATGAACTAGTACATTCAGAAAACATGCTTGTATACTAACAACCTTAAACTTAATTACCCTTAGCAGTTTTGAATCGCAATTGCCTTCATCGGTACTGATCCTAATCCCTGCAGGTACCTGCCGTATATATATTGAATCGAGGACATCTAGTTTATTGGGGCAATCTACACTTTTTATAAAAAGTGTAGATTAGGATCAATACCGATGAAGGCAATTGCGATTCAAAACTGCTAAGGGTAATTAAAAGCAAAGGGTAACTAAGTTTAAGGTTTTTAGTATATAAGCATGTTTTCTGAATGTACTAGTTCATTGTCACAAGTAGTGGTCGAAAACGTTTCGTTATACAAAAATAAAAATTAATCTAATGTTTAAAGAAACAAAATACAAATCTTTTGGTTTTATATTTTACACATTAGAAAACAGTGGACATAACACCAATTTATAATAGGACAATCAAGTCTAGGTCAGAATATAACCGATTGCTTGGATCGAAAAATCGATAGCTAGTTTATCAGAGGATATACGATTCTTGAAAACATGTTTACAAATAAATATTACCCCGAAATCTCATCAAGTAACAATTAAAAACACATTTAGATCGAAGCAATAGGCAGAAAAGCTTAGTAGAGAAGAATTTGATAAAAAACAGCCTAAAGCAACTTTATAAAAAACTAAATATGCTTATATTAGAAGCATACAGTCATCATTTGAAATTGGCAAAAGTAATGGCACGACAGAATGAGGATATTATCTTGGCAATCAGCAAAATCAATACCGGCTTTCAATGTGAGAAATTAAGGAAACGAAAAATTCTTAATAATAAACTACAAAATCTATCAAATATTTATCGTTCTCCAGATCAGAAAAAACAAACACCCCAGGTTATACCCAACCATGTGATAAATAGTTCTTGCACGAATTTCACCAGCGAAGAGCTTAACCTACTCAATAAAGGACTGAACTATGCGATGGCTCCTCAAAAATCTGTAGTAAATACCATTGTAGATATTGAGCCCGAAATAAAATATCTACATACTGACTTTAAAGAAGAAATAAGACAAGATATAAGCAAAATATTAGGAACCAAAGGCTATCAGCATAAAAATAACGAGTATAAGATCTTACAACAATTAAAAACAAAGCCAGTATACTATCTTAAAGCAGATAAGAGCAATACAGTTGTAATCACTAGCAAAGCAAAACACGATGAACTGGTCAACTGGTCAGCAATTAAGAACTAACCCCCTCCCAGAGTCAATCAAAAGGGTTGAGAAAACCCTTAAAGAATGTAACAGTGTACTAAATCAACAAAACCTCAGAATGCATAAACCATCACTTCTCCGCATACGAGTCCAGCCAAAAATACACAAGAATAATGAGGAGGTTCATGAAATAATAGCTGATTCGAACTCACCGACATACAAAATCGCAAAATTTCTAACGAAAGAAACCGAAAGTCTAAGAACACCAATAAGCCGCAGATCTATCCAGAATTCAGCAGCACTAATCAAGCAATTGGAGGATATCGAAAACGTAAAAACAGACGAGGTTATAGTTTCACTCGATGTGAAAGCTCTGTTCCCGTATGTACCAGTCAAGGAGGCATTGTATCTTTTTGAAACCTGGTTATTAATCATTGAAAATACAGCTAAATGGAAGCGAAAGTGAAGTGTTATGTGAAGCAAGCACGGTTGTGTATGAACGAGAATTATTTCATGTTTCGGAACAAATTCTATAAAACAACATCAGGAACGGCAATGGGAAACCCGCTATCACCAGTGATCAGCGAGATCTTTATGGCTTATATTTATTATTTATTTATTTATTTAAGTATATTTAACAGACAGAGGTCCAATTACAAAATAGACTTAGACAATTAAATATAGTTAAATATAATTAAGAGTAAGACAAATTAACACAACAAATCAAGCAGAAAAAGTTAATTAAAACATGTAAGAAATGAAGTTAGAGTCTAGATCAAAGTTTGAAAAAATTGATTGATAAGGAACATTAATCACTGTTCGCAAAAAGTAACGTCTATAGTTTAATTTAGAAACAAAGTAGGACGTGGATAGGGAACCAAGCTCGAGGCTGTTATGCATTCTGATGATTCGCGGCATAATTGAGTGAAAATATAAATCTGTCCGGGCGTACGGAACCTCGAGAATGTGATTAGACCGACTAGGCCGTGCATACAGTCTGTAGTGCAAGTCTGCGCTTAGGGTGGAAGCAGTTTGTTGGTGGTACAACTTATAATGGAAACAATGATCTAAGAAGGTTCTACGGGACGACAGAGAAGGGAGACGAAGTATGGATAGACGACGCTCATAAGACTCATAAGCTACGTTGAATTTGAAAAACACAATACGGGTAAACTTACGCTGAACAGCTTCTAGTGAGTTCACAAGATATAAATGTCTTGGAGACCACACTACTGAGTAGTACTCAAGAAACGGGCGGACAAGACATGTGAACAAGCGAACAGCGGTAGCAATATTTACAAACTTATGCAAATGCCGCATAAGAAAAGCCGAAACTTTTGATGCCTTGGTAATTAAGCTAAAAATGTGGACATCAAATTAAGCTTGGGGTCAAATATTACACCAAGATCTTTACATGAGTCTGCAGAGGAGAGAACAACATCACATAGGGTGTAATTAAAAGTTAAAGGAACAATGTTCAAAGTAATAGTCATTTTAAAACATTTGAAAACATTGATACGAAGGGAGTTTACATTACACCAGTTATAAAGGTTAAAAAGATCAATTTGAAGTTGCTGACAATCTTCAAGGGATCTAATTGTCCGGAATACCTTGAAATTATCAGCATACAGGAGACAAGAAGAGGAAATTATAGAGGGAAGATCATTGATAAACAGTACGAAAAGAAGAGGTCCAAGGATTGACCCTTGAGGAACATCAGATGTAGCATTGAATGGAAAGGAAATTGTGCCATAGAGATTAACACGACATGAAAGGGAGGATAGATACGATGAAATCCAAGAATGAAGGGAACCGGATATGCCGAGCAAAGCTAACTTTTGACAGAAGCTTTTTATCTAAAGCTCTTGCAATATAATCTTCGAACTCAGCCAAGTTTGTAGAAGTTGAACGACCCTTCAAGAATCCATTTTGCTGTGGTGTGACAAATTAACTCAGGGACTGAAGAAGCCTGTTCCAGCAGCTTAGAGAAACAGGAGAGGAGTGATATGGGACGATAGTTTGAGGCAGATGATGGGTCACCGTTTTCAAGGATAGGAACAATATTTGCATCTTTCCAGTACGTTGGAAAGGTGCCAGTACCAAGACTGAGATTGAATATAAGGGATAGAGGAAAACACAAAGAAGAACAAAGTCACTTTACAAATATATTAGGTAATCCATCGGGACCAGGACTAACATTCGGATCGAGCAAGTTAATAAGCGATTCAACTTCAGAAGGATCAGTGGAATAGGATGTACTTGATGCTGGATAAGTTTGAATTGAATTTATGGGGGAGTGTAGTATGTCAGAAGAGGAAAAAGTAGAGGAAAAATATTCGACAAATAGGTTAGAAATATCATGAGGGGAGGAGGCTTCAGTGTTATTCTATTTGACAGCATGCGGGATGGAAGAGGAAGATTTAAGAGATCGGATGTATGACCAAAAGGGCTTAGGGTTATTTGTCAGGAGGGAACTCTCTAAGCTGCTAAAGTAGTTTTTCATGGCCGTTTTGAGCTCTGTTTTAGCCAAAGAGCGCAGTCTGCAAAAATTTTGCTTAGCATTAGCACTTCCGGTCAATTTATAGTGCCTATGCCCCTTATCTTTGGCTCTTAAGGCACGAAGAACACTTCGAGTAAGCCAAGCCTTCATTTTCACTTTGCGAGGAGCTTGGAGTGGAGTATAAAGAGCAATCAGATTATTAAGATAATCGTAGAATTTGTTGAAGGAACTATCGCAGTCATGACGAGTGAAGAAGGTACACCAGTTGACCGAGTCCAGATTGATTTTAATTGCCTCATAATTTGCTTTAAAGAAATTGTAACGACAAACTGAGGCAGTTCTCTGGGGTTTAAGGGTATCAACGGTTAGTGCTAGAGACAAAGGTGGATGATGGAGATCAGGTTAAACATAAGGATGTAAAACGGGAGCTATAGATAGACACCCAGTTTGATAATTTGACATGACAAGGTCCAGAAGACGACCATTAGGGTTACGGATATGATTAAACTGTGAAAAAGAACAAAGGGGAAGAAATGAAGAAAGTAACAAAGAAGAATTATTTGTTGAGGAAATGCCAGGTGTTGTTAAGTGGTCCCATTCCACTGCCGGTAGATTAAAGTCCCCACAAATTATAATTTTGGCATGTGGATGACGAGTAGGAAGATAGGCAGAGAGTTCATCGAAGAAGGTTTCGTACACAGTTAAGGGAGAATTACAGGGAATATACACAGAAGAAATTACTAATGAGGAGTTATGAGGAGGAGGGAGTTTCACAATTACACACTCAATAGCACGAGCAAATTTGAAGTGAGCACAAAGTGAACTATTAAGGGTTTTGCAGACTGCAACCAAGACTCCCCCACCATCAGATTTATTAGTGATGTTAAGGTCACGGTCGCATCGGTAAACTAAATAGTCATTTAATCACGTTTCAGTTAAACAGATAACTGAATCGTTAGTTAATTGGGACACGAGTAGTAAGTCCTCAAGTTTGGTTCTCAAGCCACGAACATTCTGATAGCAAATAGAAATAGATGAACGATTAGGAAGAGAAGAATTACCTTCAGTGTTAGATGATCCTTGAAGGTTGTTGAGGCAGTTTGGAACCTTTTTCGGGACGAAATCGCCGCTTAGGTTGCCTTGTATCGAATGTTTTAACGAGTGTCCCCTTTGGCCAAAAATCGGAACTAAGTAGGCTAGAAAGTTCAGCCGGAACTGTCAGCTTAAAAGAACTTATAACCTGGTCAGGAAGGTGGTCTATTGGTATATTGAAGACACCATCGAAAAGGAAGGTTTGATGCCAAGATTTTAGGCAAGATATGTAGATGACATATTGGCCATACTTCGTAGAGATGGATTGCAAAATACCTTCCAATGCATAAATCGTATCCATCCAAAAATCAAATTCACCATGGAAACAGAACAGCATAACGCAATTCCGTTCCTAGATATGATGATTATCAGGAATAATGGTAAAACCGAATTCGACATTTATCGGAAACAAAGCTACGCTCGGCGTACAATAACACTCATACGCGCACAGAATGGCGGCGTACGGCTCGATGAAACACCGGCTGCTGACAACACCACTAAACGACGAACGCTATACTCGAGAAAAACAATGGATTATTGACACAGCAAAAATAAATGGGTTGGATAGCAACACAATCGAAAACATAATCCGGAAAAAGAAGAATAAGCTACAAATACGCAAGCGAACAACATTGGGCAAGCAAAGTGCAGAATGCAGGTGAATCAGTGTAAACAACAAGAAATATCTGAAGGAAATCAAAAAAGCATTCAAGAAACACCAGATACAAATAGTGACAGCAAACCACCACCATACGATTCAAACACATTTAGGAATGGGAAAGGATCCTAGAACCATGGAAGAAAGGAGCGGGAAGTTTACAAAGGGCAGACAAAAAGGCTGGTACCAGTAAGATTTCACGACCATCTTCGAGAAGTGACCATAGCAGCAAAGCAACCAGGTACTCAAATCAAATCGTCAATCGCAAAACACATAATCACCGAAAATCATAAAATAGATATTACTGGCCTGGAGATAATCAAAGGTGTAGATTGCCCCCAAAGACATATAAATAAATGGACGAGCAACGAGAATCTGTGTACTCGTCAATGTGGGAAATAAATTTACCACATAAATAAGTTATAAACAACTTACGCTCTCGAAACTATATGATTCCCTCTGCTTATCCTTCCCCTTTGTTTCCAGACAGGTTTTTGTTTCCTCTCTTCAGAAGAATCACTCCCCCCACTGACACCCGCGCACACCGACAAAATTCCATTTCACGTGCACACGATCGCGCCTTCATTATCATTCGTAAAACAGTCAAACTGTTGTACAACACAACAAACGACTCTCACAGAAAACTCGAACGTCAAAGCAAAAGAAATTCGTAGAGGCACGAAAACGGTGAGGAAACTCATGTGTCAAAGCCGATGGAAAATTCGTAAGTATTTAATAAAAACAGAGAACTAAAGTGCCGATTTCGTACACGCGATCTTCAAGATTAAAACCTTTGTAAACGTGAACGTGTTTCAGAGTGAATTAAGTGCAAAAACAAAAGCATATCACTTCAAACCTCAACTTCACACAAGTGCAGTGAAGGTTGCTAATTGCTTCGGCTCTCGAGACTGGTTGCGGATCCAGTACTCTCTATATCTATCTATCAAAAATAACAATACAAGAGAGAAAGACATATATTTTTAGGGTTTTATACTAAATACAAAACCCTATTGCAATCACGACTTGTGTCCGTCTGTCCGTCCGTCCGTCTGAATGTCACAGCACTTTTTCTCTGAAACTATAGAAGCTACAGCAATGAAACTTTGTGGAAAGGTCAGAAGTGGTGGCTTCTTGAAAGTTCAAGGGTGGACAATTTTTTCAAAGGGGTTTAAGGGGGTCTCACCATATAGGGAGGTGACCCCCTTATAAAAATTTTTTCACCATTGGTAGTCGAGTAGGATGTCGTTGGAAAGGTCTTAGTGAGATCTTCTCAAAACAAGTCTTAAAATTGCCTTATCAGTACTGAGGGGGGTAGGGGAAGGGCAAATGTACGAACTTTTTGCGTACCCCCCCTCATGATCGGACACCTTTCATCCGAAAAATCTGAAACAAATCGTGAATGTAGGTCTTTATGAGTACAACAACAACGAATACGTGAGAAGTCGCAATTCACTCAACTTTGTTAGTGATATGTGATTTATCGATTTTACGTTTTCTTGAATAAACTCTTAACGGTACCCTTAAATTCAACTGATTTCTGTATATAAATGACTATTTACAAGGTTGACCTGTCCTGTAAGTTTCATAAAGATCGGATGGTATTTAACAAAGTTATAGCTGTTTGAATTTTCCTGTATTACTATGGAGTAATATGCGCTGTATTACTATGCAAACATATGGCTTTGGAATAATATGCGCTTTTTACCGCCTCAGACACTACAGGTTTGCTGGTATTTGCATGAAAGTTTCAGGAATAATAGGTATCATGAATATCTTTGATAATTGGTTCAGCTAGTGGTATCAGTAATCGTAAAACAAAATAGTGGCTGTGCGAAGATTGAATAATTTTGAGTTATTTCTTCGCAACTTCAACGGTTTAGGTGCATGCTTTTAGCACTTGAATCAGTTTTATGAAGGACTGAAGATGAGTGCCTGCAATTAATACTCATAAGTGAAACAATTTGAGGAGGCAGGAGAAACTCCTAGCAAAGGGCTTTGTAGCCATTCTAGGATTCGCAAAAAATTGGCCATGAATGAATTATTTCAGTACAGGGGAGTGGCCCCTGAAAAAAATTTCATCAAAAGTAGCCGATATGAGTATCAAATGAAAGTTCTCTGTGGGCGCTTTTCAAAACAGTTCTTAAACTGACAATTTTTGCTTCGAAAAAGGAGGAGGAACCTCGCGAATGGACACCTATGATTTTACAAATCTGAAAACATTATCAAGGGAAATATTTTTGAGTATAACAATAACAAATACCTCAGAAGTCAAAATTCGTTCAATTTTGTCAATAATAGTATGATCTTCGAATTTCATATTTTTTCCAATGAAATAGTCTTTGAGAAGTTTCTTGATTTCATTCGTTGCCGCTAGCTGCATTTTGCAAGTTGAGTACAAAACCCTTCTGACATGAGCGTAGGTCTATGTGCCCAACTTGTGATTATTGAATGCAAATGAATTTTTTAAATTATTTATCGTGCGGACTATTGCATGTTGTATTGAAGTGGCGCGGGCGTTGTGTTGAAGTGGTGTATTACTTTATTTGGTGTTTTTAGGGCTTTGTACTAAAATACAAAACCCTATTGAAGTCGGTACTGTCTGTCCGTCCGTATGTCACAGCAGTTTTTCATAACAAATCCTCTGTTTTGCATAACAAATCGTCTGTTATCATAAGTCATCTTATTGTCTGCAAATGCACGGAAAATCCATTTCAATCCCTTTCACGAAACAATAGGTCGTATTTACATCCCTCAAGGCTGTACAAAGATAGCGCATGGGTGTGAAACGATTTTCCATGCATTTTAACTAATGGGCCTAGACGTAGAAAAATATGCACACAAATAGTCTTGGGTTGAATAATGAAATTTGGGTAATAAACTCGTCTTGTGAGTTTATGGCCCGTTGTTGTGAATAATAATAATCGAATTATGTTTCAAAAATCTTAGAAAATAGAGATATAGTAATAAGCAATGAGAGTTAAAATTGTATAAAAGGAAAAGAAAAAAAGGAAATAAAGAAAGTCTGAAAAAATTAGCATACTCTATCAAAAAAGTACATCCGATTTATTTTATTACTATTGTAATAAATATAAGTACATATTTAAATATAGCAAATGAAACATTCTTTACCAATTCTACAATGTTATAGAAGAAATACGAGATAAAGGTGCAATCAGTATAAATTATATGAAGGAAAAGGGCATGAAGTATGTGCGCATCACCAGCGACGCGGATCCGTGTCCATGAGTGGAGAAGATGTTTGTTAGATTGGCTACTTGCAAATCATCTGCCAATTCGTGTTGGCATTGAACGTGTCAATCGATGCGCGCCGCGCGTTATTTTCTTTCAACGTGAATCGACCTGTCAAGGGCGAGGTCTCCATTCGAACTGCCAGGCAGAGTTGCCCGATTTTTTCGATCAACACCCTCCGAAAAAGTGCATTATTTTAGCCAAAACCCGCCCATATCTACTGCGTTTATCGAACAATGTTGAGCAATACTATATGTTATATGCTGCCAATCAAATTTCTTTAATTTTTGTCGATTGACTTGAAGATGAAAAGCCCTATCAATTTGGATTAAATACAATCAGTATCACAAAAACTTGCCAAGCTATTTGCTTTACCGTATGGAGCTAAACACCTAGTTTTCCATTGAAATAGATTTGAACTTTAGCTTGTGTTTTTTTGTTTCAGGCTGATTTTTAGGATTTTGTAAAATAATTTTTGAAGTATTTTTCCCCTTTTTAAAGTATTGTTGCGAATTCCGGCGTACCGACTTTCTCCCATTCGCAACTTCAAATTGCTGCCGTAACATTTCCACCTTCCTTTGGGCACTCCTACCTTTTCCTCTGTAAATTTATTTATTTTTTTTTTTAACATTTTTCCATTTTCCCTTTAGTTTTTACTTCCCCATCATCACAATTCTACCCTTTTCCTTATTTCCAACAATAAAAAAGTAATACATACAAATATTTCAATTTTCCCACTAACAACATTCCATTTATTGATTCCCACCAACAAAACTTCATTCAATACCTTTTCCCTAACAAAACCGAATTCCTTTCCTTCAAACTAACTAATTCTATTCCCACTAACGAATATTATTTTTTATACTAACAAAAATTAATTCACATTCCCCTACTAACAAAACTCAATCTCATGCCCAAATGCATCGTTGAAGTTGCTAATGAGATGAATGGGAGATCGACAATCCATGGCACCATTAGCTGCGTCGTGAGTTCTCGATCGAGGGTCTGCTGGAACCCTGAGTTTAAGTTCTCCCGGGCGCACGGAAGCACTCTTTTTGGGGTATCGGCAAAACCAATAGCTTCCGGAATGTGTATATGTGACACTTTGAATTCAACCAAGCCTTCTTGGATTGTGCAAATTGCCATATGTAAAACAATGGATACTATTGAGTTTGTCGATATGGAACAAAAGATGTGTGGGTAGCGGAATCGAAGTGTAATGAACTCAGATTACGTTACCCAGATGCGGCAGCAGTAATTGGAGAATAATTTGGATTGCGGGATCGGATTGGATGAAGGCGAAATGTGAAATTAAGTGGTTGGAATTGGGCAGTCAAATTTTGATTTAGCAAAGACAAGGGAGTTTTCGGTGCGGGATAAAAGTAAATTGGGCAGTCAGTATTTGACGTCGGAAAGAAGTGTGAGCGCTTTGTGTGTGAATTTTTCGGAGTCCGTTGGGAGTTAGAAAGTGGAAGAAGTTCTTTAACGGAGTGAAGAAGAGTTTTTGTTAATCGAAAGTGTATCTTGACTTGCGTTTTGGGGATTTTAATTTGGGGTTGGGATTTCCAGTGTGGGTGTTGGGTGAATTTTGGGGGAAAATAGTTTTAATTTGGATGGTAGTACAGAAAGTACGAAAGTTTAAGTGCCAGAGTATAATTTTAATAAAGACACAAACTAATTCGAAGTGTGTTGTGAGCTAACTGAAACTTAAAGTAACCAAAAGAATTAAGAAGAAGTGAAAAAAAGGAAAGAAAGAAAAAACTGTGAATTTAAACAAATTCTATTCAAAAGTGAAGAGAAACTAAAATATAGTGCCGGAGGATAAGAGTGAGAAAGTCATACAGTTCAAATAAGCCAGTGTGGAAATTACAAAAGGTGGCCATTTTACCATCCCTCTTGAATTTTTTTTCGTTGTACATTCCAGAGACTTGTTCATTAGTTTTCAGAGTCCCCCGCTTCTTTCTTGGCCTTTCCCCGAGCGCCCGGAGTTTTGCAGGAAAGAAAGTGAGTATAGATTTATTTTCTTTACTTTTTGCATTGTTTCAAATTACTTGATTTTACATAATTTTGTATATTTAGTTAACCTTCGTTTAATCTTTATTTATATTTAAATCCGATTTTGAAGGGGCGGATTTCATTGTAATTAGTTTTTTTTCTTTTTGTAAAATTTGTGAATGGTTTTTTTTTATATAATTTTTGGATTTTTGGTAAATAAAACGGCCATGTCACATTAGAAACCATATTTTCATTTCTTGAAATGATCTCCCCCTCTCCCAGCCTTTTCCCTTTGTGCTAGTTATTTCATGTAAGGTGGCTCAGCACGAGCAGAGGGTGTCCCGGAAGACCCACGATACGACTGACCGCTAGCCGGCCTCAGTATGCCACCCCGGGCTACACACCTCTCTGCTAATTCTTAATGTCTGCAACTGCGGTGACTTCCGTGGTTGCAACAGTATTTTTCTTTCTTTCGCTAGTTAAGTTCAATCAGACAACTTGGCTTCTCATAACATTTAAAATTATGTCCTATGTGTTTTATGGTTTTTTTTCCTTTCTTAAAAAAAATACAAAAATAAGACAAACAATACTATTTTAAGAGGTTTCTCCTCTTAAGATTTTCTTTGACAAAAATTCATCCCTCTATTACTGTTTTTGTTTCCCACGCACTGTCTTTTAATTTTTCTTATGTATAGTATATTTAAAAAAATCAGAAAATCCATTGTCTTATGACATCAGGAAAAGTTTCTTCAGCAATACTGACAACTATTCAACGACGAAACTTATTTTTGTAATATATTAAATTATAATCAGTTTGTTTTATTTTCTTCTCCTGTTTTTGCTTTTAGACTGAAATATATTGCAAAGAAAATTAGCAAATTTGATACCGAGTATATAATTTTTCATGACTCTCTACAAGAAAGGTTAACATGCTATCGCCTTCTAGCAGCGATAACTTGTCACGTGTATGAACTCGTGATTAATATATATAGATATGTATATATATACATATATATATATATATATATATATATATATATATATACAATATATATGTGTATATAGTATATATATATATATATATATATATATATATATATATATATATATATATATATATATATATATATATACATATATATATATACATATATATATATATATATATATATATATATATACTCGTATATATATATATATATATATATATATATATATATATATATATATATATATATATATATATATATATATATATGTATATAAATATATCTTCTTCTTCTTCTTAGCACTACAGCCCCTTTCGGGCCTTCGCTTCCTGCAAACAGCGCCTCCAACTGTCTCGGTCCGTTGACCGCGTCATCCGCTTCCGAAATCCGAGCAGCGATGAACTGTCTTTGTCGACCGAGTCAGACCAGCGTTTCCTCGGTTTCCCCACTGGCCGCCGGCCTTCAGTTCTCCCTACGAATACCTTCTTGGGTATCCGTTGTTCGTCCATACGATT
>OZ017739.1:199705138-199790138 GCA_963969285.1 Odontomyia ornata
AAGACATGACTAAAAGGGAGCAAAGAGCTATTCGAAAAATATGGAGAGAGAAAACTAAAAAGCATAGAGATCGAATGAAGCTACAATCTACCAGAAATTATCCGATAACACCACCTTCGTCTGATAGTGAAGACCAGCCTCCACTTCCACAAAATAATATCGCTCTGGCTGCTAAAAGACGATCAGAACATCAGCGGAAACTACGGAATAAACTTATTAAGCAACAAAAAAATGAAATCAAACGATTAAGTCAAAAGGTGCATCAATATCAAAAAAAGTTAAGACGAACGTCCCTCGTTCGACCCTCGTTGGCGGCAACGGAATTCAGTTTGAGTGATTCTTCGGACGGATTATAAGCCCGTTCGGTTATGATACGTGCTGGTTTAAAATCAGAACGTATCGCAGCTGGTTGAACGGACACACGGCTAGAGCGTGATACTGAACATATCACACATTTGATCATGATAATGAGATACTCTAACTATCTCTAAGTGAAAGCCCGAAAGGGGCTGTAGTGTTACAATTTTTTTAAGTGTCTTACCTATGTTGGGTTCATTATTATTAACTCTGGAAAGATAATCATATATTTTATGTTGCGGAATCGATAATCGCACGTCTCAGAGACGTATGGCACTTTCTGAGCTTATTAAATGAAATTCTTATGTTTGAATGCTATAAATTATTAACGAAATTAAATTTTCAAGTGTTTTTAGTGTAATGAGACAATCGTTTAGTCCGTGCTCAATTTAATTTTCGTAATAAAATCAAAAAACAAACTCCTTTCAAAATTAGCTATGGAAAATAAGTTAATATCTTAATAAACTTAAATACTGGTTTAACGTCTAAATATTTAATTAGTTGGCGGTTTATGGCTTGAATCTATTGTTATAATACGTTTTAATAGTTGTAGTCTATAACATCCAGTGTAAATGCTGTCATGGCACACTTCATTCCTGTGACTCTCACGACCAGGTTTTCTTGCACTCTACATGATAGTTTCGACATTTTGTGAATATTTGATAGCCAAGAAGGAATATACCCCTTGATTTGGAGCAGTATATTTCTTTTCTATTTGACTGTTACTTTCAAGAGCATATAGTAGCATTTCTAATACATTTTCCTTCAGAATGTTCTTCAAATTTTCAGTCTCTAATTTTTTAACAATTTCAGGTGAAATTAAGCTCATGCTTTCGTTTTTAAGGAACTTTTTCGGCTGAGAGGCTTTTCAATGTTTGATTGGGTGTTGTGAAAATAAATGCTATGTTAAAAACGCCATACAGGACATACATAGGCCGACTGTTTGCTTTCTGAAAGTATGACATGACGACCAAAATCTAAAGTGATGAAAACCTATTATTCTGCGAGCGTCTAAAGATGAATTTGATTTTTCATTTGACGAAAACTGTCCTGCAATAATGTCACTTGGTACATTTTTGATTTTAACAATTAAATCGTTTGCAGTTTCCTTCTGAGCGATGTCTTCTAAAATGGCATCTGAGCATACTAACTTTCACCTTTTCAGGTAACGCAACTTCGTCACCATTCAGAAAAAACCTCAATCTGGCTGTTACTAAATCCTTTTTACCGTTTTGTAAAATGTATTGACTAAAATCGTGTCCTGTTCGTCTGTCTGTCCGTTCGTCCGTGTGTCACACCACTTTTTCTCTGCCAACAGTGTCACTCCCCTGATAACACATTTTCCCCTGGTGCCTATAAAATTAAAAAAAATTAAAAAATCTTCTGGCCCTTATCACTACAAATGAAAAAATATTGTCGACTAATGAAATTATCAATATCAAATTAAACAGATTACTTTTCCTTTAGGGACACGAAAAATTCAAATACCATATATTCACCCATATATCTATAGTGGCGTCGCATGGCCAATAATTTAGGTGGGGAAGATAAGATCCGCAAAGCATTACAATGACACAACTGGAAGAATATCATGGAAATCAAAGAATTTAAACAAATTTTTTTATTCGTACAAAAGCACACATCTTTAATTTAGCATAAATAAATCAGGGTCTCGTCAGCAAGTCTTTTTTCAATGTGAGTTATAATTGAAAAATTATTAGTTGGACGCTGTATACTACTTTTATAAATCGGTGAACAGAATTCTATTCTCTGACTATTCTATTCTTGCTCTTTCAAGATGATACCACTTGCTGACTAGACCTTTACAGTAAAAATTAATTAAATAGAAATTTTCTACTCCTCGCCTTACTAAACTCCTTAATAATTGCATCGTAGTCCAACTTAGATGCTATATCAGCCTCAATGGAAAAATCTCCTAACGATGAAAGTCTTTTCTGACCCATTGTATTTCTTAAAAAATTTTGAATAAGCTTCAATTTAGAAAATCTTCTTTCTGTGGAAGCCGCACTTAAAGGTATTGTTAAAAAAATTTGAGCCACAATATAAATGATTGGGTAAATTTCCTTTAACTTCTCAGTTATGTATTAAAGCAGCTGTTTTACGTCTCCGATGTAGACGTGCCATTCGGCATAAAGTTTATAAGATTGGATGTCACTGCTCTTACCCACTCTTGGACCGTGCCTAAGTCTTGACAATGTTTTCATAAATGCTCTTTTCGAATATTTTGAGTTTGCTTAAATCATAGAGGAAACTAAAATCTGCAAAGTGTTGATTCAAAGATGTAAATCTTGTATCCATACCGCTCATTATGGAATCAATCATAGTATTAAAGAACTCTGTTTCGAACCGAATTTTGGGACACTGTATGGGTTCATCACTGCTTTCATCAGCGAACAGCCTTTTCTTTTTGGTTAACATTTTATTTGGAAATTCTTTTGGTAAGTCATAATTACTTTTTTCAATAAATCGATGAGCGTAAGACAAGCATTGTTTGAATCCAATTTGACGATATTCTTTGATCCAGTCACAAAACGCATGCAAATGGTCAAGGGCAATGCTTAAATGGACTTCTGCGGGATACCATAATTTGCTTCTGATATTCACTCGCGACAATATTGCATATCATAAACGTAACGATGTAATAACTCTAAGCTGAGAATTTCATTTAGAACTGAATTACAATCATTGAGTGTATCGGATTCTTCTGTGTGATTTTTTAAGCTCTCGATACATTCAACAACATCATCAAATTGGAATAATATGGCTTTAACTGCTTCGATCTTACTTTCCCATCTTTTTTCTGGTAAAGGTTTGAAAGTAAGTTTTAATTTGCCTTTTATAAACTCCCAGCTTTTGCTTGACCTTGCAAATAACAAATAAATTTATTAAATAAGACCAAAAAATATTTTGCTGTCACGGAAGGATAAGCTGCATCTACTAACAGCAGGTTCCAACTATGACAACCGCGAGTTGTAGAAAATGCCCGCGGATTAATATTCAAAATTGAGTTTTGACTCCGTTTTTTATGCCTACCATATTCGCACCATTTTCGTACCCTTGGTTGCGACATTTATGAATATCTAATCCATTTTTCCCTAATTCTTCAAGTATTGCATTAGTTAGATAGTCCTCAGTTGACTCAGCGATAACAAGAAACCCAATATAATGTTCTTCAATGTTACTGGTTGTTATGTTACGAAATCTTAATACGATAGACATTTGTTCAACTCGACTATAGTCTCCAGTGCAGTCATGCAAAATAGAATAATATTTCGTCTCTTTTACCCTTCGAATCATTTCTCCGGTCACTTTTTTCGCCATTAGCCTTTTCAACTCATTTTGAATATCGTGGCTTATATAATGGGTTACAAGTTGTTGGTCATTAATGTTCTCAAAGTTCCCAAAGCGTGGAATCATTTTTAGAAAGCAATTTGTATAAGTCTATGAAGTTGCCGGAATTTTCACTAAAGTCTATTTAAAGGGATTTTTTTTTGGCCTCTGAATGCCAGATTATGTGAGACTCGGAAGTTAATGATGTCAATTAATCTTTCAAATAAATTGTACCAATGTTTTTGAGATTCATGAATTAGACTTTCGTTTTCTTTATCTATTGTTTTCCCATGCTTAATTTGCTTCTCAAATGCTTGCCATTGAAACATAAATGACAAATGTTCTCTGGTAATCTTGTGTCTTTGTACAATATTTGTTAAGTGTTTCCAGTCACAGCATTCTCCCATAATCAACTGTGTCTTTTTTTGTGGTTGGGTGGTGAATGTCATTAACGCACAGAGTGTGGGACTCCCATGCTCGCAAAAGGCGAGACCAGCCACTAAAACCCTCCCCTGTCAACCCGAGAACCCAGCATAGAACCGTTTGACACACTACTTCGGGCTAGGTCTTGTTTTGCTTCGTCGTGAGACGCCTTCAAGCTGGGGTATCCCTCTTATAACGGAAGGGGAGAGGGGAAGAGGAATTGCCAGACAAGTGATCTCTTAGCCCCAACGCCCCCGGCTGCTGTGAGCCCTTTTCATCTTTAAGGACTGCTCGAGCATAATGTGCTACCTGGTTCGATTTGTCAATCGATTCGAGCATCACCGCGACTATATTATCCGGGGTGATCACTTCCGTCTCCCTGTGGAGGTGCCTTCGTAGCCCGTCTCGTTTTGAGCACGCAAAAAAATGTGTGGTAGACATTGTCTTCCTCTACTGGGCAAAACCGACAATCGGGGGACCGTGACTTATTAATCTTGTGCAGATAAGACTGAAAACACGCATGCCCGTTCAAGAGCTGGGTTAGATAGGAGTCAGTCTCATCATGCCTTCGATTCAGCCATGGTCTCACATCTGGGATGAGGCGCGCAGTCCACCTTCCCTGCGTGCAATTCACGCAAGACTGCGGCCAATTGTTGAGTGAGCGTTATCTCTCCTCGCGGACAACCATCTCTTTCGCGTCCTTGTTTCGACCCAGGAAAATAGTGTGGTGCTCTCTAGCAAGACGGCAACAGGTATCACGCCTGGATTAACTCCCACCGGCGAATCAGAGACTGCCGGATACGAAGATACAATTCTCAGTGCTCCTCTTCTCTGTACGTGTGCCAGGCGTTTTCAGTATACCTCCTTACTGAGAGCGTTGCCCCATTTTCTGCTCCGTACAGTAGCACTGACCCTACAGCACTCATCAAGAGGCGTCTTCTTGATGGGCTGGTTCCCCCTATGTTGGCCATAAGTCGACTCGGAGCCGAAACACCCGAAGCAACCTTCTCTGCCGTTGCCCTGAGAGAAACTCATTTTCGAGTCGAGAAGCCCTAGATACTTCACCACTGTCTCTCATTTGGCGCATTAGTATACCTAGCCTAAGTTGCGCTTGTTCAATGGTGCATCTAGCGACCAGAGCCGCACCATCATCCGCATAGCCGATCAAGCGCGACTCATCTGGCATCCCCAGTCTTAGTAGCCCGTCATAAGACACGTTTCATAGGTCTTAACCAAGAATAGATCCCTGGGCAGCACCCGGGTTAACTTTCTCCTTTGTTGGCCCTGTGTCTCGTCGTAAAGTGGGCTTCGGTTCATTAGGTAGTCCTACAAATTCTGGAACATGAAAAGGATTTTCCCGCGATTCCAGAATATCCACCCATCTAGCGGAGTTGAAGATGTTTCAAATGTCGAATGTCACCAATAGAACGATCCGTCGCTTGGTGCGGCTATATTGCTCCTTCTTTTGGACCGCGCTCTCCACCTCTGCAATCGCATCAATGGTAGAACGTCCTGCTCTAAAGCCGTACTGCCGAGGAGATTTCCCTTCCCCTTGCTGATCAGCACGAGCCACCTTCCATCGTACCAGGAAAACCCCGTCCTCTATGCAAGCGTTGAATATGCTGAGCAGCAAGTCAGGGCAATGGTTGTGGCCAAATTGCAATACCTCAGCTGGAACACCGTGTGGACCTGGAGCCTTTCTCACTTTCAGTGAAAGGACTGCCTCTTCCAGTTCCAGCTGTGTGAAGAGTGGACACTTGACTGCTGTGCCACTATGGACAGCGTTAACACGGTCGGTATGGGCGGGGAAGAGTGCCCGCACTATCTTATCCACTTTCTCCGCATCGTCTAGGGAAGGTTTTGCGTTGGGCACCAAGCTTGCGCATAACTATCTTGTAGCCAAGGCGCCTCAGACCCGTGTTCACATTGTCCACTAGATCTTGCCAGCAGCGAGCCTTGTGCTGTTGATCCCTTGATCTGGCGTTCCACGCCCATCATGTGCCTCTTCCTTCCTTCTTTTATCCCGATCTCCTTCGATTGGGCTAGACGCCATTCTATTATTGATGTTTGATGGTGGAGCTGTCTGCGTGTGCCCTTTGGACTTAGCCTACAGCGCGTCTTTAGGCTTCTGCTCTTCTTCGGCCTTCTTGTCCACTTCGGCCTTTAAACAGCTCCTCCGATAATGCCCTATGCGGTCTAAAAGCTCCTTTAGTTCAAGAAGCTCAATCTTTACTGCTTTGTTGATATTTGGCGAGTTGGATGCAGATTGCATCTTCTCAGAACATCCCCTACTCTTCGGATCAGTCTTTCTTCTTCATGTTGCTGGGCGGCAATTGTACTTTGCGACCACTTTCCATTTTTGAGGACAATACTTTCGCCATATTTCCTACAACGGCGCCTTATTTGTCTGGTCAATCCTGTCCTTTCCTGCCGTAATCTCCTCGTGGCCTTTAGGATGGTTCGTTGTTATATCGGGATTTGCGATCCTTGCTTCAGTCGCTTCGCTAGCGATCGCAGCAGGGAACATCAAATTCTCGATGTTCTTTATATTACTCTCCACTGCTCGAGCATCTGGCGCATCCTGTAGAGTTTCCCGCATTTCCTTTTTAGGACACTCTGGCGTTCGCATCATTTTATTGCTGCCACCGAGCGCCGCTAGATCTCAGTCTGAACAAGACTGTCTGTTAATTTCGTCCGTCTTCACTGTCGTTGTACTCATCAACTTTTTTGTCATCGTTAGTACCACTCCCGATGCGCTGTTGACATCGCGGCAGCAGCCACTGGTTGCGTCGTCCTTGTTGTTATTTTTGCTTTCTTTCTTTGGATTTTTAAATCTTTTTTTATAATTTGTGGTTGCTCCAGTTTCATTGGGTCCCCCCTCGGAGCCGCTATCTCCATTCGTGTGTGTAGTCGCTTTTTTGGTCCCATGGTTATCTATGCAGAGCAGGGAGGCGAGGGTTGGCACAAGCCCTTATGGGGACAAGTGCTCAGAGCCAGACCAGCGCTAATCGGGAGTCCGTCTCAACCGAACCTTCACCACTAACCCCAACGGTGCGAACTTCGGACGTACTCCAAGGCCTGCCAAGGTTTTACTTGGGATGGAGACGGTATGATACTTGAATTGAGTTTAAGAATTGCTTAAAAGTCTACACGAAAAACTCTGTTGAGTTTCACCATTACTGTCTTCTTAAAAAATTAAAATGAGAAAAGTGCCTAGGATCGTCATCTTTGGGATAACCATCATCGCTGTTATTTGATGACTGCATTGCACCACTTTGAACGCTGAAAATCGGATAGGGGAGACGACCAGATTCCTGGATCGGCTCTTTAAACGTTTCTTTGATAATGTCGCTTTCATCACTGTTAACTCATCGAGAATTTATTTGTTGTTCAGGAATTCCGCTCTCCACTTCAGATTCTGATTGAGTAGAGTTTAATACTATTTTTACTTCCGACTCTAGCTTACTACTCAATACATCTGAAGTACTTTCCAAATTGGATGAAGTATTGGCTGTGTTGATATCCGACGTAAAAAAATAAATCAATCTGATTTTGTCAAGCTATGAGATGTGTTTTTGAGGTAATTTATCAAACCGGAACCTAAAACCCGATCTTATAAAACCCTTTCAGTTTTCTTTTATTTTTTGCGGACCCAGATTCCCATTCCTCCCGATATCTCCCTTGTGACCTGGGCAGTCACAAACATGTGGTCTACTGTTAGTTTATGAAAAATTACCATAACATAAGTAGCTCACTAAAATTCTATTTGAATAAATCGAGCTGATCACCAATCACTACGTATTAATTTAATAGTTATTATTTTCAAACCGTCAACACAATATTACTCATTCTCACTCACAATAAAATAATAGAAATGTTTACGGTACTCTTCTTTGTCTCACGAGCCAAGGAGAAAAAGTGGAGGTCGAGATGAATTAACCGAAATCAGAATCGTTTGCAGGTACGGAACTCCCGTGGTAGCCGTTGCCATGTTCATCAACGCATGGAGCATTTGGGCCTCGCACACGAATAAATACTCACGATTCTGTCTCAGAAGTAGGGGGGATAGAAATAACCTTATAGCCGATCCAAACCTGTTTTGGGACACTTACCATGGTCCTTGAATCAAATTAGACGGCGCATCACGTTTGTCTTACATAAACGTGTTAGACCGGTTTCTGTAGTCCGTTGTTGAGTGTTGACCAGGATACACTGCGACTTATGATGGTGGGTTTGCGCATGATGAGTTCCATAAAAATTGCATATCTTGTCAAGATAATAAGGTGTTCCCATGGGAAAGAAAACTCATTCTTTATATGGTTTTAAGGTTGATATTGATTATTGGAATGATGTGCTTCCCCATTTTTTTTTTGTGGTAGGGAGGTGAATGCCATTTATACACCGAATGTGGGACTCCCATGCTCGAAAGAAGGCGACTGGACTACCCACCAAACACCTCCCCTGTCAACCTGAGAACGCAGTCTGGAACCGTTTGACACATTACTTCGGGTCAGGTCTCGTTTTGTTACGCCGTGAGACGCCTTCAAGTTGGAGAATCCCTTTCCTAGCGGGAGGGGAGAGGGGAAGAGGAAGTGCCAGAAAAGCGATACCCCAGCCCCAACGCCCCCGGCTGCAGTGAGTCCCTTTTATATTTTAGGACTACCCGAACATAATGTGCCACCTGGTTTCATTTGTCAACCGATTTGAGCATCACCGCAACTATATTATCCGGAGTGAGCACTCCCGTCTCCCTGTAGACTTCCCTTCGCAGCCTGACCCATTTTGTACACGCAAAAAATGTTGGACAGGCATTGTCCTCCTCTTCTGGGCAAAACCGACAATCGGGAGACCGTGACTTATCGATCTTGTCCAGGTAAGATTGAAAACACCCATGCCAGCTCAAAAGCTGGGTCAGATAGAAGTCAGTCTCACCATGCCTTTGATTAAGCCACGGTCTCACATCCGGGATGAGCCGCGCAGTCCACCTTCCCCTCGTGCAACTGACACAAGGCTGCTGCCAATCGTTGAGCGAGCGCTGTCTCTCGTCACGGACAGCCATCTCCCTCGCATCCTCGTTTCGGCGCAGGTAAATAGCGCGGCGCTCTCTAGCAAGGGGGCAACAGGTATCACGCCTGCAGAAACTCTCACTGCCGAGTCAGAGACTGTCGGATACGAAGATGCAATTCTCAGTGCTCCTCTTCTCTGTACCTGTGCCAAACTTTTTCGGTATACCTCCTTGCTTAGAGCGTCGCCCCATACCTCTGCTCCGTACAGTAGCACTGAACCTACAGCACTCATCAATATACAACTTCCTGATGGGCTGGGTCCCCCTACGTTGGCCATAAGTCGACTCAGAGCCGATATTCCCGAAGAAGCCTTTTCAGCCGTTTGCTCAGAGAAACTCATCTTCAGCCGTTTGCTCAGAGAAACTCATCTTCGAGTCGATCAGTAGCCCCAGGTACTTCACCGCTGGCTTCGATTCGATTTGTATGTCTCCAATACTGATCATCCTTACTCTAGGGATTCTCTTTTTTGTCATGATGACCACTTTGGTTTTCTCCAGTGCTAAAGTGAGCCCGCGAGCAGTCATCCAGTCCCTCACTCGGCGCATTAGCATACCTAGCCTAAGTTGTGCTTGTTCAACGGTGCGTCCAGCGACCAGAGCCAGAACATCATCCGCATAGCCAACCAAGCGCAACTCATCTGGCATCTCAAGTCTCAGTAGCCCGTCGTTAGACACGTTCCACAGGTCCGGACCAAGGATAGATCCCTGGGCAACACCCGATGTAATTTCCATCCTTCGTTGGCCCTGTGTCGTGTCGTGTAGCAGGCTTCGGTCCTTTAGGTAGTTCATCAAAAGCCGCATTAGATATTCTGGAACTTGAAAAGAGTTTTCCAGCGTATCCAGAATATCCACCCATCTAGCGGAGTTGAAGGCATTCCTGACGTCGAGTGTCACCAACAGGACAATCCTTCGCTTATTGCGACTATATGCTTTTGACTTATGGACCGCGTTCACCACCTCTGCAATCGCATCAATGGTAGAACGTCCTGCTCTAAAGCCGTACTGCCGAGGAGATAGGTCTCCAGCAGCACGAATCGCGTCAGTGAGTCTTCCCTTGATGAGTTTCTCTAGCACTTTCCCAGCCGTGTCTAGCATGCATAACGGGCGGTATGCAGACGGCGATCCGGGATTTCCCTTCCCCTTGCTGATCAGCACGAGCCTCGCCACTTTCCATCGTACCGGGAAGACCCCGTCCCGTAGGCAAGCGTTGAATGTGCTGAGCAGCAAGTCAGCACAATGGTGATAGACGAGCTGCAACTCCTCAGCTGGAACACCATCTGGACCTGGAGCCTTCCTCGCTTTCAATGAGAGGACTGCCTCTTCCAGTTCCAGCTGTGTGAAGAGTGGGCACTCGACTGCTGTTTCACCATAGGCAGCGTCAACATGGGTGGGATGGGCGGGGAAGAGTCCCCGCACTATCGCGTCCATCTTTTCCGCGTCATGTATACAAGGCTTCCGTAGGGCACCAAGCTTCCGCATGACCAGCTTGTAGCCAAGGCCCCACGGATCCTTGTTCACATTGTCTACTAGGTCTTGCCAGCAGCGAGCCTTGCTACTGTTGATCAGTTTGCGAAGGCATTTCCTGGCCGACTTATATGCTACCACCCGGTTGCATGCCTCGTCACCGTTCCGCGCTCATTGAGCCTCACGTCGAAGCTTGTGACACTCCCTTCGCTTTTCAGTGATTTCAGTTGACCACCAGTACACTGGGGGCTTGCCGTGCCGGGGTCTTCGACGGGGCATAGAAGCGCAGCAAGTAGTCGTAATGATGCTCATAGTAGAGTTCACCACGTCTTGAGCTGCCAGTTCTTCCGTTCCCTCCGAAGCTCTCTGCAGCGGCTCACCTGCTGTGAGCACCTCGACGAACCTCTCGACGTCCATCCTTCTGATGTTCGATCCAGTTGTAGAAAGCCGAGAGCGTGGACGTCGAGAGACAGCATCACTTATCTCAAGCAGAATGCACTGATGATCACTGGCTGAGTAGTCCTCTAATACTTTCCAGTTGTGTATCCTCCGTACTAAGGACTCCGAGGCGAATGTCACGTCCGGTATGGTTCCCTCACAGCCAATACGGCGGAAAGTCGGCGTATTTCCGGAGTTTAGTACGACGAGGGCCGTCCTGGCTGCCATTTCCAGGATTCACTTTCCCCGCAGATCCGTCTGAGGCATGCCCCATTCGATTGCTTTAGCGTTGAAGTCGCCCCCAAAAAGCACTTTGCCCTCTGCGTTCGAGACAGCGCCCTCCAGAGCATTAAGCTTGGCTTGGAAAGATGATATCGATTCGTTAGGCGTTAGGTACACACTAAAGAAGGTGGTACCTGAGCACCGAACCCACACGAAACCATCCCCCCGTCCACAACTCTCTGCTTGAAAGTCACTGTTCCGAACCCAGATGGCGGCAGTACCAGTTTCATCAGAATACCATAATGCAGGACTTTTATTATGGCGTTGCTAACTCAGCAGCAAGAAGTCGGCTTTTATGTCCCTCACAAATTGCTTAAGCAGATTTTGGGCGGTTGAACTGCGGTGTAGGCTTAGCTGCAGGATGCGGGTCATCAGAGTTCTGATTTTGCCTTGGCTAGGGCTTCCTGGAACACTCGGCATTTTCCTGATCCCAAGACGTGTCCAAAATCAGGTTTTGGATCAGCATCCTTGCAAAGGATACAGTGTGCCTCCTTCGTACACTCTTTCCTATTTCACCGCATTTGTAACATAGAGAACTCCTATCGGGTCATTTGCATACTTGTGTGGTGTGACCATTACCAAGGCATTTGAAACATTGAAGAGGTGTTGCTCTTGGCCGTATCCTACAGACAACCCACCCTATTCGTACTTTGCCCTTGTTCAGGAATTGCTCGGCATCCTTTTCTGTCAAGTCAACTATGGCCATGCGTTGTCCCCTGTTGTTTTCTGGTGTCATTGGATCGAGCGGGGCTATAGTTGCGCTTTTCACCGCATTTGTAACATAGGGAACTCCTATCGGGTCCTTTGCATACTTGTGTGGTGTGACCATTACCAAGGCATTTGAAACATTGAAGAGGTATTGCTCTTGGTCGTATCCTACAGACAACCCACCCTATTCGCACTTTGCCCTTGTTCAGGAATTGTTCGGCATGCTTTTCGGTCAAGTCAACTATGGCCATGCGTTGTCCCCTGTTGTTTTCTGGTGTCATCGGCTCGAGCGGGGCTATAGTTGCGCTTTGGCCGAGTACTTTCTTTACTGCGTCACAGAATGCTTCTTTATTGCCGGTCTGTGCTCTGAATTCGACTAGTATATGGCCCGACCGCGCTGGTCGTATTGCTTTAATGGTATTATTGGTGTCTTCAGGACTTACGTTTCCCCTGATGTCCCGCAGTACCTCCGCGTAGGATCGGCCATCTTGGGGCTTTACCTGCCTGCTGCCGGGGTCTTCGTCGGGACTTCTGCCTCTCCTGTTATGCATCAGGTCCTTTTTCTGATTGGGCGTCCGTGTGAAGCTTACTTTCTGGCATTTTTTGAAGGAGCTTCTTTGCAGCTTTCTTCGCTCCTTTTGTAAGCACTGTCTGGAACCAGTGATCTGGTGCTCCAACGCCCATCCCGATCTCCTTCGATTCTTTTATTGACTTTAAGTAGTGGAGCTATCTGTATGTCGCCTTTAGATTTCGCCCCAAGCGAGTCTTTAGCCTTCTGTTCGTCTTCGGCCCTTAACCAGCTCCTCCGATAGTGCCCTATGCGATCTAGGAGCTCCTCTAGTTCAAGGAGCCCCTCCTTTGCTGCTTTGCTGATTTTTGGGGAGTCGCATGGAGATTGTGTTCTTTTCAGAACATCTCCCGCTTTTCAGATTAGCCTTTCTTCTTCGTATCGCTGGGCCTCAATTGTACCTTGCAACCATCCTTGGGAGAGGTTATCACGTTCCGTTTCCGAGTGCAGTACTTCCGCCACATTTTCGACGTTGGTGGTGCAATCACGCGGTGTCTGGTCACTCGTTGCTTTTCGTGCCGTAATCCCTATTTCGGGATTTATGACCCCTGCATCGGTCGTCTCGGTAACGATCACAGCAGTGACAATCGAATTTTCGATGCTCTCCATATTATCCTCCACCGCTCGAACACCTGAGGTGTCCTGCAGAGTTTCCTACTTTTCCTTAATAGGACGCTCTGACGTTCGCATCATTTTTTTGCTGCGCCCGAACGCCGCAGGAATCTCAGTCTGAACCAGACTGTCTGCTATTCTGCGTTTTTCATCTGCCTGCGCTGTCCTTGTGTTATTATTCGTTTTTGTCATGGTTAGTACCGCTCTCGATGTACTGTTAACATCGTGGCTGCAACCGCTGGTTGCGACGTGGTTGTTATTATTTTTTGTTTAGTTTTTTGGATGTTTTTGGTCTTTCGATTTTGTTGGCTCCAGTTTTGTTGTAAAAAAATTGATAATGACAACCCCCTTTGCGACACAATCTAGCGAAGCAATTGCTACATTGTGTCAACGAAAATCTTCCGTTGCCGCCAGAGAGATGAAGAACGAACGGAACTACTTGTTGGCGATGGCAACGGGTTGATTGCGCTACATTTTTTGGTTGGTGTGTCGGAGGAATCATTCCGGGAGTACGCAACGGTGGTTTGATGAAGTTAGTTCTCTATAATTTCTGCAAACGGAGTGGAAGTGAATGAAATCAGCAAGAAATCATCTTCCCTTGAAGTATCAAGAAAACCGGGTTCTGATCTTCCGCGATGTGATCATCTTTGCTTACACATAAGTTGCTTATCATTATTAATGATGTGGAGCAGTGAATCAAGTGTACTTAAGTAAGTATTTTTTTTTAAATACCTCCATTCCCTACCACTCTCTTTCATTTTCGCACAACGCTCGTGCGATCTGCACTTCACACGTCGTCAATTCCTACGTGTGCCTCCAGGCAATGCTAAAACATCGGTATAAGTGAATCTTAATCTAAAGTCACAGCCAAAGGAGGAGTGTATATTTTATTTATAGTGTTCCAAAGATCAAATGGATTGTACAGTGAAGCAAACGAGGAGGAAGTAATGCGCTCGATTGTGCGAATCTGAATCTGTTTAGCGCACCTGGTTTTTTTCTCCTTTAATTGTCCCCGGGAATATAAATCTCTGTATATTGATGATCAGATTTCAACAAACCGAGCCATAACCCGAATATTTCCATGTTTCTATTAAAATATAATCACGAAAATTAAGATGGAAAGGTTATTAATAACGGGAAGTGTGGGCAAGTGCAAGTGAGAGTAGCGCAAAATAAATGCACCTTGAAGCCAGTAAAATTCAACGACGGGACCACGCAAAAAGGGTGAATTTCCTTCTTCACATCTGAGTTTGTACGTAAAACATTGAATATTTTGACCAATTTCCCGAGTACAGTGCTACTGTTAACTCCGTGAAAAACGGAGTTTTAAAAGAGTCGGAAGATAATAGTGCTGTGGTCGACAAGGAAGCTCATTTGCACGCGATTCTCATCGTTGAAATTCTTCGTGTGCTCCAATAAAACTTCAATGGCGAAAACAAATTGTCTATCTGTTCTTGTGAATGATTTCCCCTGTTGAAAAGAAAGTTGATGAACATCCAAGTTTGAAAAACGATTTGCAAGTGTAAGCAGCAAAAAGGACGCAAATGGACTGAAAAACGTGCAAAATACACAAAAAGTTCGTCGCTCCCGATTGTAACCCACAATTCTGAGTGCGATCGAACGACAAGTGGCATACCTATTTCGGCGAATGGTTCGAAAGTAGTTTTAGATAGAATAAATACTGGCATAAATAATCGCCTTGATGATCAATTTAAAGTTTTAGTCGCGGTCAAAAATATTCCTTTTTGACTTATTTTCCAGTTGTGTTAAAAGAATTCCATGCCTTACCCGTCCCAAACACGGGCACTCGTCGGAGGAGGATTGGGTGAGTACCCTTTATAGTTATTATAAATTTTTAAAAATTAAAAAAATTGTATATATTCCATTTTAATTATTATTTGCAATGCTTGTTTGTGTCTTTCATTCGTTCTCTCTTGTTCTGTAGTTGGGTCCCTAATCACCACTTACTGTAGAGCGAATATTGTAATATGATGTTTTTCACTTATTAGAGATATAGTTTTTGAATAGTCGCGTGCTAGTTGAGTAATGAAAATAGTTCCAATATGTTAAAAATAAATATGATGAAGAGATAAAAAGGAAAAAGTATGGTCTTTTTAGGTATGGGACCCGTCGCGTTGGCTGGCCCCTTCACTCATGAGCTACCCATCGGGTGAGCTCACTCTTTTTTCTTTGTCATTATGAACACAACTCGCAATAAAGGGGTTCTTCGATTTCTAGGCGAGCAAGCGTTTACTCTTTAAACGTACTTCATAGGAAGTTGCGAGGAAAATGCAGAAGATTCATCGAAACTGGAATCCGATGCGTTTCTTCGGTTGAACATTGCTTCGCAGATCAAAAGGGCAGGCACAACCAAGAAATTTTCCATTGGTGCTGGTGTGGAGGTTGCTTCTGGCACAGAATTTGATGTTTTTTTTTTCTTTTTTTCACGGAGGTGACCCAGATAATCGGTGTTTGCCGATCTCGCACGCCTATAAATGTACAAGTGTACAATTTCCCCAAAACCTTTAGGAAGAACTGACTTTACAACACTCACCCGGTGGGTTAGGGGATTTTCCCGCCGACATTCCCGGATTTATTTTGATCACCATCCTCTCACGACTACCAGGGTTTCCACGAATGACCTCTGTCATCACGTCCGGAAGTACTCCGTCACCCATGGCGGGTGCGCTCTTACTGCGCAGACCAAATAAGAAGATTGCGGGAGGCTATTAAGGAGCAATTTAGGTAGATTTCTCCATTTTGAACGGTCGCCGTTTTGTTGCATACTAATAACAATTGATCAAACCATGAATTCGCAAAATATTTATGTTATTGGTCTCATTTGAAAATTTTAATTAGATCAGATCAAAACGGCAGTGTCTGATTCGATGGAATGTCCATAAAATACTAAAATCCGTTCGTACTCTTGAAAGTTTCGTTCCGGTGCAACTGCGGAATATCTTCGCTAATTAGTTAGATGGTGAGGTGTAGGCTTGAGCCGCGAACCTCATTCGGCTTGAGGGCGTTTTACGCTGTGTAGCCACCATCAACTAACTCTACTTTCTTCCAGGCACGAGTGAAGCGCGCCGAGCAAAGCGTATAGAGTGGAGCCGTGCCCAGGAGAATAGGAGCACCCCAGCAAGACCAACGCTCGCCAGCGTGTGCATCCCGACCTATCGGGTGGCAGCCGGAGTAACCGCAGCGAGCAGCCCAGGTGCACGCTATCGTTCGCCCAAGAAGAGTCTGGAGGAGGCACTCCGGGAAAACACCAGGGCCGGCCCACAGCCCATCACCCGTGAGGAGTACTTGGCCAGATTGAAGGCGCCGCTGGACACCTCCGTCCGTGAAGTCAACTACGAGCGAAGGCGTGGCGGTCAACGGGAGCAGTTACGGCAGCAGCTCCATGAATACAAGCGGCTCGCACGCATCTCGACCACCACAGCAGGGCGGACCCAGTGGTGGCAGAAGGTAACGGAGCTGCGGCGCCACATCAAAGAGGAGGTGAAGGATCGTCTACGCGCAACTAAGCGCAACCAAGCAATCGTAAAAAACAAGACCATTACAAATAAATATTAATTAACTTTGAACTGGGTGTTTCCTTTTGGCAAATGAATAGGGTTTGAGGCAGTTAAGGTAAGCTGTAGGTGGCGAGGCTGAGTAGTGCTCAAAGTACCAGAACAGGACATCCTGGAAAAGGCTGGGAGGATCCTGTGAGGTATGAAATATACAAAATAACATTGGCGCAGCCGGTTTTCGTTTCCGAGCAGCTCTAGAACGGCAACTCGCTGTGGAGTAATCAATATAGTACCTACTAAGTTGATGAATTGTTTGGAGCTGGAATCCTTTCCTTACACTCTCAATATAAGCACACTCATCCACGCATCCTGATAGCTTGCGCTTCATACTCTTGAAATTGTAGCCAAAACCACTCAGTTCGTGCTATAGAAACTTTAGGTCATTTCAAAAGAAAGGGTTGCATTGTTATATGTGCGAGATTAATGCCCAGTCATTAACGTGAAAAAAACGGTCCATATTTGTTACTGGGATTGCGCGAATGAATAGTGAGAACGAATTAACAGGAGGAATTCACCAGTCAACTCCAGAGCAAAACGACGGGCTGGTATTACGAAGCGGTAGAACACTTTCAAGATCAAGAAGTAAGTCTGAATCTTTTTGTTTCAGCTAGAACCTACAGGTGAAGCGAGAACCCGAACCCACTGAATTAGACCCAGTTCTTGAACTAACTAATGCTATTGATCATCTGCATACGCACCGTTTAGAACAGATTAATCAGTTCCGTGAACGAACAAAACAATTTAAAGAAGAGATTGAACATTTCAGTGGGGTCTCGCTAAACTCGACCAGTTTTTTCGATTTATCGCAATCATTGGAAACCCTAATTACGTCTCACGATTGGCTTTTATCATTTGGGGCGAGCACATCTTCGAACGCTTCCATTAATCTTACCGACTCTTTTAATCCTGTTTGTATGGTTGATAAACGGCCGGAAGTTAAAATCTACCCAGTCAGTATGGCTGACTACGCAAAAGTAGCTAAGTTGATGGGACAAATGATCCCTGTGTTTTCAGGAGCTCCAAGCTCATCAATGGTTTTGGAACTGCAGACCTTTATTGGATGTAGCAAACAAGTTTGGAAGTGCCTAAATAGTCAGGAGCAAGTAGCTTTTATGCAGATTTTTCCGACCCGTCTTCGAGGAGAGGCATATCAGCTAATATCCTCTAGTTTTCCATCAACCTTAGAGGCAGCTGGGGAACTTTTGAATCGGGTGTTTTTGCCAAGGGAAACTTATCAGGAATTGGTTACCGGGCTTATATCTGCCAAACAGAGTCCCACGGAGACAGTGCTTGCCTACACATCACGCCTGAGGCAAATCCTTAAGCGATGTCAGGAGGCTGCAATTATTAAATATGGTCCAGAGGGAGGCAAAGTTGCGAATACGCAGCTGGAGGATTTCGCCAAGAATGTCTTCAAGAGTGGGGTTAACAACCCTCATCTTTGCCAGTACCTTTTGTCCCAGGAAGCTACTACCTTTGAAGATCTAGTTACCAAAGGTTTGAATATGGAAAAACTACAGCACGGGGCTTGCCTCTTTCAGGGCAATCCAACACAGTTATATTCACAAATGCCGCAGGTACAACCTACTTTCAGTACTTGGATGCCCAACCAACATGCTTTAACTCCTTAGCAAGTTAGCTTCGCACCGAGTCCGACTAAAGTACCTTACCAGTCACAGGTGGTGATGGCACCGGACCCGAACTCTGGATCAAAACCACCTAAATTTACAAAGAGCCCGAAGATCACTTGTAATTTCTGTCATAAGCGTGGCCATACTTATACAGATTGCTATAGCCGCAAAAATACTCCTTTCTGCCCAACGTGTAAAGAGTATGGCCATGACCAGGAAGATTGCAAGGCGAAGCCGGCTGCATTACCAGTCATTAACGAAGGCCCAAGGGTCTATAGTATCCAGCTCAAATGTGATTTTTGTAGTCGGAGAGGTCATGGTGTAGACGCATGTTTTCAGAAGAAAATATGGGAGGCCAGGCAACAGGGAAACGAGGTGCAGTCGAGTCGAAAATCCCCGACTCGACTTCAGTAAAAACGGTGCAACAAAAGAGCCAAGTCCGCGGTGGCAGGGTCGAACAGAGGGTAACCCAGAAAGTCACTGAAGGGCTAAACATGACAGATAATATTCGAGGAAAATCAAGCCTTGTTACGGCTTCTCTGCCATTAGATATTGGGAAACAGGGAGAAACAAAATTTACTATTGACACAGGGGCAGAGATTAGCATAATTAGTAGGTCAGCAATACAGGATACTTGCCCGATAGATTCTAGTCATAAGCTTACTTTAGTGAGTCCGTTTGGGGAAGGAGAAACCCTTGGTACTACCCTGGGCAATTTCGAGCTCCCTACGAGACTTCCCTGCACTTTACAAGTAGTCGACAAAATTCACGGGATGTTCAATGATGGTCTACTGGGAAATGACTTCCTGGCAAAGAATTGTAATGTGGAAGGTCCCTCCCAAGCGCTGGTATTTCCTCGCACGGAAGGAAATGGCAATGAATTCAGGGTCCCACTGGAGTCCCAGGGAGATGCAGAGGGATCGCCTCAGGCTTCGGTTAAGGTGTCAAATGGCGCTGACGCGTTATCCAAAGGAGTAACGCGAAGCGCGGCGCTATTATCAAGCCAAACTGAGGATGTGAACTGCAACTCTGAGGAAGGGACAAATATTAGCCAAATTGGTTCCGATGGAACCTATCAAGTCATTTTCAAGGAGGCCATCTCGTTGTTGCCACGGACACAACAGTTAGTGAGGGTCCCGATCCAGTTGGGTCAGGAAATGCTTCTATAGCGGATGGTGTTTTCCTGGCTAATGCCCTCCTAAGTCCGGTCAGCCCTGTAATAGGTATTATGAACTCAAACGAGTCATCAGTCACACTTGAACGGATTGACTTAGAACTCGAAAATTTGGATGAATACTTGGTAGATAACCTAGAGGCTACAAATAGGGAGGTGCAGGCCCAGCAGGCCTCTTGCAGGAATACCCCAGTGAAACATATAGGTGGTATATCGGCAACTGCCGAGGGGCCAAAATTTATGGGAAATGGTCGTTCAGGTGATGAACCTGGTCCAACAAATTGGGGCCTGCAAGGCAACATTATACGCAACGCATTATTAAAACAACAGCTTACGCTTTATGAGCATATTAACTCCGAGGAAAGGGCTGCTATTACTCAGCTATGTCAGGAGTTTAGTGACATTTTCTTCCTGCCAGGGGATAAGTTAAGTTATACGGAGGCAATCACCCATGAGATCCCATTGGATCAGAAAACGTACCGTTTGAGTCAGCCCCAGAAGGACATTATTAACGAGCAGCTCAAAGTGATGTTGGACAGCGACATTGTCCAGCCAAGCAAAAGCCCCTGGAACTCACCCCTCTTGGTTGTGCCTAAGAAGGCCGGGGCCAATGGGACAGAGAAGTGGAGAGTAGTCGTTGACTTCAGGAGACTGAATGAAAAGACTATAGGAGACGCTTTTCCATTACCCCGTATAGAGGATATTTTAGATCAGTTGGGGCATTCACGATATTTCAGCACGTTAGATTTGGCCAGCGGTTACCACCAAGTCCTGGTGCAGCCAAAAGATCGACCAAAAACTGCATTTAGCACCAGTTATGGGTACTATGAATTTAAGCGGATGCCTTTTGGTTTGAAAGGAGCACCAGCCACTTTTCAAAGACTAATGAATTACATACTAACGGGTTTGCAAGGTTTTGACTGTTTTGTCTACTTAGATGACATAGTGGTTTATGGGAAAAACTTGGGAGATCACATCGATAAGCTACGAAAAATCTTTGTTAGACTAAGATTGAACAATCTAAAGCTTCAACCAGAGAAATGCCAGTTTTTACAACCCGAAGTGGTATATTTAGGGCACATTTGCTCTCAAACGGGTGCGCGGCCAGATCCGAGTAAGACTAGCTGCGTGCGGGATTTCCCCGTTCCCACAACTGTGCGTAGGCTACAGTCTTTTTTTGTTTCAGTCAATTATTATCGGAAGTTTATCCCTAATTTCTCAAAAATAGCCAAACCCCTTACAAATTTGTTGCGGAAGGATGTTCGCTTTACATGGACAGATAAGTGTATGGAGACATCTCAGCTCCTTAAGAATTCGTTGGTAGAACCATCATTGCTGGCGTATCCTGATTTTACCAAGCCATTTAATCTTACCACTGATGCAAGTAACGAGGCCCTGGGAGCCGTCTTATCCCAAGGAGAAATTGGCAAGGATCACCCCATAGCCTATGCAAGTCGAACCCTGAACAAGGCGGAGCGGAATTACTCCACAATAGAGAAGGAACTACTCGCGATGGTTTGGGCCGCCAAAAATTTCAGGTGTTATTTGCAGGGCCGACGTTTCAATTCACACGGATCACAAACCTCTAAAGGGGGTTTTTAACGTAAAAGATCCCACTACTCGGTTGGTAAGGTTTCATCATAAGTTGTCGGAATTTGATTACCACATTGAGTATAAGCCGGGCAAGTACAATACTAATGCCGATGCCTTGAGTAGGATTCCCCAGGACCCTGCTGGCGGGGGAAGTAATAAATATCAGTGTAATGTCCTCACTCGAGCACAAAAGCAGCGGGAACTATCTGACCAACCCATAGAAGGCTCCTCAGCAGAGCCGGCACGAGGAGGCCTGACAAGCAATGGTAATTCGACTGTTGGATCAGTTGAGGTCGGGTCTCCGGAAAGCGAGCCTGTGCCGCAGGAGTTAACTGATTCATTCCTGGAAGGACTTGGAGCAGATTCGACATCAGGACGATCCCAAGGGGGTGATGGTAACAACGTGGTCAGTAGTGATGATACAATTAAGGTTATATCCTCCTCGATGCAGCAAGAGATCCAGACCCTTACTACCCCGGAAGAGGTAAGGGAGGCTTTAATTGAGTATCACGACTCCTCTTTTGGAGGTCATCAGGGAGTAGCGAAAACCTACAGGAAAATTCGCAAGAAGTATAAATGGAAAAATATGCTACCAGATATTAAAAAGTATGTGAGGACGTGTAGGAAATGTCAAGTTATGAAGGCTACTCCCCAACATCGCATGCCGATGGTTGTCACTGACATAGCGGAGAGGCCATTTGATAAGGTATATCTGGAAATCGTGGGGCCTCTCATTGAGACAACATCCGGAAATAAATATATTCTGACCTTTCAGGACAATTTGACATAGTTCGTAGATTGGTACGCTTTACCGAACACTGAGGCGGAGACAGTAGCTAAAGTTTTCTTTGACGAGATTATTGCTAGGTATAGAATACCTAAGCAGCTAGTTACCGATCAGGGGGCGAATTTTGTGGGGAAGCTATTCAAGCAAATATGTAAGCTACTGAATATAAAAAAAATTCAAACTACCGCCTATCATCCGCAATCCAATGAAGCCTTGGAACGAGCCTATAGACCCCTTGTAGAATATTTGAGATCTATGGTAGATGACAACCCGCAGGTGTGGGATCAGTTTTTAAGTACGGCCGCGTTCGTGTACAACAACAGTGAACACGATAGCACGAAACTCACCCCAATGGATTGTCTCTATGGATTCACAGCGGACATTCCATCGAACCTAAAGAGGGAGCCCGCTCCTTTCTATGACCATGAGAACTACTATCTATTGTTAAGGCACAGATTACAGAAGATGTACACATTGGCACGTAAGAATATACTGGAGAATAAGTTGAAATCCAAGGCCCATTACGATAACCACGTCAGACCAGTTACTTTCCATATAGGGGATAAGGTATTGCTAAAAAACGAGAATCGTAAGCACAAGCTCGTGCAAGTATGGGTTGGACCATTTGAGGTCAAAGCCGTTACTTCCCCCGTTAATACCACGATTTCGATATGGAAAAAACTGGTCAATGTTCATAACAACCGACTTAAACCATACTATGAATAAATTGTTCTAACTCCCCCTCTTTCTTTTTTCCGTATTTCTAATAATGGTCATCGACATAGTCATCCTAGGCCTGCTCAGCGTTGGCGTTTTGGCAACTCCGAACGAGGATCTGAAACCATATTCACTGGAGAGTATAGCGAACACAGGAATACTATTTGAAGAAGTGGATGGTCTGTTGAGCTATCACAGTAGCTGGAATGTAGTGATGGAGCTTAATCTAGGGGAAATCCAGGATCAAATAGGAGTTGTCGAACGAGCCGAACGCCTCGTTAAGATGCTTTGTGCAGGAAAGGGCTTGGAATGTGCGGAGCAATTAAGGCACGTCCATAGTCTAGTGGAAAATCTGAAGATCTCGAGAGCGAATCTGTTTGAGTCACTGATGCCTAAAAGGTCTAAAAGGTCGTTCATTGATGAGGTCGGAAGAGCGCTACATTCGTTATTCGGCACCATGGATGATGAGAATGAAAAGGAGTTGTACAGTCGGTTAGATAACCTGGAGGACAAGGAAAGGGAATTAGTTAAATTGGAAAAACAAAGGATTAGTATTGTGAATATATCTTTGGAGGAAATCCATAAACCGCTATCAGATGTGATTAACAGGCAAACAGAACTCGGTTTACAGATGAAGGAAATCTCACTCATGACTGATAAACTGTCAGCAGCAGAACGGAGGAATGTAGTTCTAACATCCCTGTTAGCGCAGCTTATGGAGATCGAGATGCGGCAGCGCACCTTGATTGACATAGCTGTAGCAGTTCAAAGCAACAGAATTTATCCCTTGTTAATCTCTAGCAAAAAATTGCACGAAATCTATGTTAAACCGGGCAATACGTGCCCCGGATTCTGTGAAGAAATCCTTGCACAGACGGCGGAACTCCGGTATTTCAGACGGAAGACCAAGCTGGTAGTGATAATTACGCTTCCGCTTTTCCAACTAGCCTTAATGAGACTATATCAAATACACTTGTTTCCCATCAAAACTAACAGGACCCTATTTCTGTTACCCACTGTAGAATACTCGTTTATAGCGGGTGATATCACAACTCAACAGTTTCTGCTTCTAACCGATAATTCAAATCATAAGAAAATTAAACATCCACAACCTGTTGACCTATATGTGGCCCCATTAACTGCGCCAATTATTCAATCCCCACCTTCAGAGAATGTAATAATATCACTTCTACACAACCTACTCAATCTGAAGTTAGAACTACCTCTTCGAGTTAGCACTTCAATAACAGATTCCCTCATTAAGCTAAGTAAACTGAACAGTTGGATATACTTTCTACCGAACGAAACACCCATTCATATCCGCTGCGACGCTAGCATCACGACACACAAACTGATTGGTCAAGGAATCCTAACTCTCTATCTCCCCTGCACAATTCTTATTAACGAAATGACCATACATTATGAAGCAGAAAGTACTCACCCGTTCGATATAATTCAACCGCAGTATTTTCCTGAAGTAGACCCGAGAATTTTAGAGTTGGACGTCGCTGTTCTGGGGGTAACCACAGCGTACCGCAAACAAAGTTAGTAACGAGCGAAAACGGAGGCATTCATTTTGCAGCCCACACCCACGGCCTCAATGAAATCTTTTCGCACCTCGAGCGGATCAAATTTAATGAGACGGCCAGAAGGCATGTGCACCTATCCACGGCCTCGGCAAGCCTGGCGGTGGTCTCGGTATTATTTATGGCAATATATTTTTTGATCAGCCACATTAAGGGGCGTTGTCGGACGAAATTAAGCAATCGAGATTCTACAGAGGTGTCGAACCCTGGTTTTGCCTTGCAAATCCATACTGGGGAGGCAAGTCAGCGGGTTTCACCAGTATCGCTAACAACTGATAACTCACATAATTCCGTGGTCCGCAAGGTGCGGCTTGTAACCACGCGTAGCCCAAAAGCACAAGCACCCAATCCCCCACATAGTACCCAACCCCAAAACTCCATGCATCATCCCACCCGTTCCTTTCAACTAGTCTAGTTATAGCAAGAGAAAAAATAAGGAAAAAACAGAACATAAGAAAAAAATAAGAAACAAAAAAAAAAAAATTAACAAAAAAAAAAAACCAAAAAGAAACCAGCGGAAAAGAGGGCTGAGTTCAAAAAATAAAAAATAAATATACAAAAAATCATAATCAAAAACAAAAATATAAAAAAAAATATTACAGAAATAATAATAAATAATATAAACAAACAAGACGCTGGTACACAAAAAAAAGAAGGAAAAACGAATTTCAGACAAAGAATGCTATAACTTTGTAGAATCCTATAATAAACATCCGACTAACTAACAATTACTAATCAAGTAACAGCTATGCACTGATTTGTTTTCCTGCACCTCGCATACGATAGGCATAAAGCCATAATTACGGCGGCGAAGCTAATGCCTTCAGAAAGATACAATTGACTAGCAGTGAATTTACCTATGGTCTCTTGCGACGACTCGCCAGATTCAATTCGCACATATGTGGTGATAAGCGCAGTACGTTATTCCCTGATAACGAACTTCAACGATCGTGCGAACTGTTCAGCCCAAAGCTTAATCATTATCACACCATATGAAGTAAGTAAGCGAGCGTACCCAACAAAACTCCCAATCCCGATGGAAACCCATGCGGAAGCTTTGATAAGGTAGCATTCGCCGCCACCACAATGAAAGCTTTTCTCACGGCTAATTAAGCGATTGGAGTGAATAATCTTATCAACCATACGAGTATGAGCGAATAGAATGCCGTCAAGCTTGACGTTCTATCCCTACTAAATATCCACACATTCCATCGCATTAAAAATTAATTCATAACGTTCCGCTTACATACTAACAAAAAATTCCCACTAAACTATTGGCACAATAATTAATATGTAGAACTTAAAGAAAGCTTAGTTATCGTATTAAATAAAATTAATTAAAAACTATAGTAATGTTAAAAGCAATAAGAAATAATTATGTAAACAAGGAGTAATATATACCAAAAAATAAAGTTAATAAGTAGAATCTGAAATATTCAAAGTAAAAAAAAAGAAACAGTCAGAATAATGATAATAGTAGAAATATAAGAACGTTAATCGAATAGAAATTGAAAGTAGCAATGAATATAAAGACAAAACCAAAACAAAGAAAAGGAAAAGAAGAAAATAACAAGTGCCATTGCACCTGCACCGTTCACACTACATCCTCACTAACGCTAACAGGTTAATTTGCTAACACCTGTACTACAGCCTAGTAATGCACAAAAAGGTAAACCTATAATTTACAATTCTGATTTAAAGAAAAATCGGCAGTAAACATGGAAGTTAAAGGAAAATGTACTGTCTCATTAAGTAAAGCCAATTAAAATAAATATTGAATTCCGGCATCCCTCAAATGAAAAATAGTTTTATATAAATAATAGTTTTATTCTCAGGAAAAAACGATTTAGGACCGGAAGAAATGTCAGTATATTTTTCAACATTAGAATCAAACGTAACATTATTCCATGATTGTACTCAATCAAAGGAAATATTGAGTTATTAATATATGTTTGTATAGAATCAAACCAAGCACGAACCTGCTTGGCTCAAAGTTGTATCAAACAAAGACCTTTGTGAATAATTATACTGATGAACAATCAAAAAAAAAAAAAAAAAATATATATATATATATATATATATATATATATATATATATATATATATATATATATATACATTATCAATCCACGATTATGTAGAACCAAAAGCGATCTTAGCTCACTGTATCAAAAGAAATACTAAGTATCAAACAAAACGTCAATTCATAATTAACTTATTATGTTAGTATCAAGTAAAAAAAATTGATGGGTAACCATACAGATTAGCGACTCAGGCAAACAAATCATGAATCCGTAATGATATAATATCAAAACTGTAGTAATTTACAATTGCAACATTGAATCTTGCCATAACATATTAAGTAGCGTAAATTAGGAGTTAAAAATACACGAAATTAATTGGTAGAATTAAGTGAGCATCCAGTATGTTAATCACGAACCAGCAGCAGAACAACAATCAACAATAGGCAGTGAGAAGTACAGCGGACAATAGTAATGGTCTTAACAGCGCAAAATATAAGTACAACCGACGCATTAAGTAATTCGCATCATTGGAACGGAACAACGATTTACTTCACTCTCCAAGTACGTAAATCATTCAAATCCGCCAGAGGAAATGTTATGCTATATAGAAATGTCGACAATCGTTTAAGCATTCGCACTCCGCCAAGTGTTAAACGGTCAAGCACATACGCCCATTGTCATCAAAACATGTACTTGTCGACCAATGGCAGGCGAAAAGACTTCATAATTCGCTTTACATAAGCCATAACATTAGCGACGGCGACGACTATGTACATGAGAAGCTTCGGGGTGTACTTCCAGCGGAGTGACACTGTGGAGAGAACAGAAAAGCTAAACAAAAGCTTTTCCTCGCCTGATTTCTCCAATTCCGCCAATTCGCCGCAAAAGTTTCACCATGCGAGCAAGTGAGACGGAGCGGGGAGGAAGAAGCTTTCGTGGAACGAGAGCGCACGTTTCGACTACTCAGCGAATTTAGGGCGAATTGAGGCCGCTGAATCGTTTAAAAGCAATTGATCGAGCGAGAAGCAGGGAGCAGTTACTACAACAGGAAAGCGGTGTTCGAGCCAGTCGGTGTGTAAAAGTAATCCGTTCGTACTCTTGAAAGTTTCGTTCCGGTGCAACTGCGGAATATCTTCGCTAATTAGTTAGATGGTGAGGTGTAGGCTTGAGCCGCGAACCTCATTCGGCTTGAGGGCGTTTTACGCTGTGTAGCCACCATAAACTAACTCTACTTTCTTCCAGGCATCCTCCGTCCGTGAAAACACCGCCAGACGCACGGGTGAAGCGCGCCGAACAAAGCGTATAGAGTGGAGCCGTGCCCAGGAGAATAGGAGCACCCCAGCAAGACCAACGCTCGCCAGCGTGTGCATCCCGACCTATCGGGTGGCAGCCGGAGTAACCGCAGCGAGCAGCCCAGGTGCACGCCATCGTTCGCCCAAGAAGAGTCTGGAGGAGGCACTCCGGGAAAACACCAGGGCAGGCCCACGGCCCATCACCCGTGAGGAGTACTTGGCCAGATTGAAGGCGCCGCTGGACAGCTCTGTCCGAGAAGTCAACTACGAGCGAAGGCGTGGCGGTCGACGGGAGCAGTTACGGCAGCAGCTCCACGAATACAGGCGGCTCGCACGCATCTCAACCACCACAGCAGAGCGGACCCAGTGGCAGCAGAAGGTAACGGAACTGTGGCGCCACATCAAAAAGGAGGTGAAGAATCGTCTACGCGTAACTAAGCGCAACCAAGCAATTTTAAAAAACAAGACCATTACAAATAAATATTAATTAACTTTGAACTGGGTGTTTCCTTTTGGCAAATGAATAGGGTTTGAGGCAGTTAAGGTAAGCTGTAGGTGGCGAGGCTGAGTAGTGCTCAAAGTACCAGAACAGGATGTCCCGGAAAAGGCTGGGAGGATCCTGTGAGGTATGAAATACACAACATAACACTTACGTACTAGGATATTTTGTAATACAACTTGAATGAAAATGCAACTTGATGAAAATCGAAGATCATGCTGTTATTAACAAAGTTGAGCGAATTTTGACTTCTGAGATATTCATTGCTATTGTACTAATTTTTTCAATTTTTTGTCAGATTTTTCAGGTGTTCAATCCAAGGGGGGACATACATTTTTCGTATTTTATTCCTCCCTGTCCGCCCCCTGAAGCAAAAAATGTCAGTTTAAGCCCTTATTTGAAAAGCTCTAATCATTTGATACCCATTTCGGCTACTTTTGATGAAATTTTTTTTTTCAGGGGCCACTCCCCTATATGGGGAGGCCCCCTTAAATACCTTATAAATTTTTTTTTAAAGTTGAACCTTGAAGTGGGCACCACTTTACATCTACGTACAATATGCTCCCTATTTAAATTAATGAGAGGCATGTTATGGTCGAAATGAAACAACGCCATTAACATACGCCCTCCTTCTCGCACTAGGTCGTCGCAATACTACGCTGTAACGTTTGCCAGAACCGTATCTTACAGTCACTAACCGATGGTTCTCATGGTAAGAGACCATCTTAACCTCCAGTTTGGTCCTCCTTTTGGCTCATTTGGTTCATTTAAAAACATGCTGCGGAGAGTACTCTACGAGCAATAATTTCTTTTCTCGTTAATTTTACATAACTGTTGAATTTAGATTAATTCTTACTTGATATTTTGCTTTAACTTTTTATTTGCACACAAGTTTTTATTAGTATTTTATGATTGGGATTAAAAATGCTGTAAAATAGTGATGAATTAAATAAATAAATAAAATTTGATGTTTCTAGCTTATATCGTTTGCTTGAAAAACTGCTGGGATACACGGACAGACAGACAAGTTGTGATTTGAATGGAATTTCGTAAAATTATTTTATAAAACCCTAAAGAAGACTAACCTATCGACTCACAAAGCCCCAGTGCGATAGCTGAAATTCAAGGAACGGGACTACTCGAACACCCACCCTATTCGCCAGAGCTAGCTCCCAGCAATTTCTACCTCTTTTATTAGCTCAAAGAACACTTTTGAGGTGAGAAATTCGAAGACGATAGCCAAGTGATAGTCGCTGTTGAGACGTTTTGAGAGAGTCAAGATAAATATTTTTTTCGAAGGGAATCCGAGGTTTAGAAAAATAACGGACTAAATGTATTGAATCGCTAGGAGACTATGTAGAAAAATAAAATATTTGTAACGAAAATCCATTTCGTAGCACTAGTCCCTTTTGAGACCTCCGCTTCCTGCAAAAAGCGCCTCCAACTGTCTCGGCCCATTGACCGTGTCCTCCAATTTCGAAGTCTGAGCAGCGATGAACTGTCTTCGTCGACCGACCAGCGTTTCTCCACTAGTGTCCGCCCTTCAATTCTCCCAACGATTAGCTTTTTGGGGATTTAATACAGCTCATGGCTGTATCGAATTCGCCATTGGTCTCCGGCTAGTTTTGCTCCGATTATTCACCATTGGACTCTAATCTGTACTATAATAACCGTACTTCGTTTTCGTTATCATTATTTTTGGACCAGCTCTCGTATGTATGATTACATTTTGTCCACTCTCAAAAGTTGCATGAACTGTAATCATGCTTTTTTGTTTATTTTTTATATCGGTTAGAATTTTTGGCTTTCATTAATACAGCATGAAAAAAAAAAAATAAAATATTATATTCTGTGCTTTCTCTCAAAGCAAATTCAACTTGAAAAGTCACTATTTTTGCTCATTACTATAATTTCAGCACTTAATTGATCTTTCGACTAGACGTAATCAATCAACCAGTCATTAACGAAGGCCCAAGGGTCTATAGTATCCAGCTCAAATGTGATTTTTGTAGTCGGAGAGGTCATGGTGTAGACGCATGTTTTCAGAAGAAAAGATGGGAGGCCAGGCAACAGGGAAACGAGGTGCAGTCGAGTCGAAAATCCCCGACTCGACTTCAGTAAAAACGGTGCAACAAAAGAGCCAAGTCCGCGGTGGCAGGGTCGAACAGAGGGTAACCCAGAAAGTCACTGAAGGGCTAAACATGACAGATAATATTCGAGGAAAATCAAGCCTTGTTACGGCTTCTCTGCCATTAGATATTGGGAAACAGGGAGAAACAAAATTTACTATTGACACAGGGGCAGAGGTTAGCATAATTAGTAGGTCAGCAATACAGGATACTTGCCCGATAGATTCTAGTCATAAGCTTACTTTAGTGAGTCCGTTTGGGGAAGGAGAAACCCTTGGTACTACCCTGGGCAATTTCGAGCTCCCTACGAGACTTCCCTGCACTTTACAAGTAGTCGACAAAATTCACGGGATGTTCAATGATGGTCTACTGGGAAATGTCTTCCTGGCAAAGAATTGTAATGTGGAAGGTCCCTCCCAAGCGCTGGTATTTCCTCGCACGGAAGGAAATGGCAATGAATTCAGGGTCCCACTGGAGTCCCAGGGAGATGCAGAGGGATCGCCTCAGGCTTCGGTTAAGGTGTCAAATGGCGCTGACGCGTTATCCAAAGGAGTAACGCGAAGCGCGGCGCTATTATCAAGCCAAACTGAGGATGTGAACTGCAACTCTGAGGAAGGGACAAATATTAGCCAAATTGGTTCCGATGGAACCTATCAAGTCATTTTCAAGGAGGCCATCTCGTTGTTGCCACGGACACAACAGTTAGTGAGGGTCCCGATCCAGTTGGGTCAGGAAATGCTTCTATAGCGGATGGTGTTTTCCTGGCTAATGCCCTCCTAAGTCCGGTCAGCCCTGTAATAGGTATTATGAACTCAAACGAGTCATCAGTCACACTTGAACGGATTGACTTAGAACTCGAAAATTTGGATGAATACTTGGTAGATAACCTAGAGGCTACAAATAGGGAGGTGCAGGCCCAGCAGGCCTCTTGCAGGAATACCCCAGTGAAACATATAGGTGGTATATCGGCAACTGCCGAGGGGCCAAAATTTATGGGAAATGGTCGTTCAGGTGATGAACCTGGTCCAACAAATTGGGGCCTGCAAGGCAACATTATACGCAACGCATTATTAAAACAACAGCTTACGCTTTATGAGCATATTAACTCCGAGGAAAGGGCTGCTATTACTCAGCTATGTCAGGAGTTTAGTGACATTTTCTTCCTGCCAGGGGATAAGTTAAGTTATACGGAGGCAATCACCCATGAGATCCCATTGGATCAGAAAACGTACCGTTTGAGTCAGCCCCAGAAGGACATTATTAACGAGCAGCTCAAAGTGATGTTGGACAGCGACATTGTCCAGCCAAGCAAAAGCCCCTGGAACTCACCTCTCTTGGTTGTGCCTAAGAAGGCCGGGGCCAATGGGACAGAGAAGTGGAGAGTAGTCGTTGACTTCAGGAGACTGAATGAAAAGACTATAGGAGACGCTTTTCCATTACCCCGTATAGAGGATATTTTAGATCAGTTGGGGCATTCACGATATTTCAGCACGTTAGATTTGGCCAGCGGTTACCACCAAGTCCTGGTGCAGCCAAAAGATCGACCAAAAACTGCATTTAGCACCAGTTATAGGTACTATGAATTTAAGCGGATGCCTTTTGGTTTGGAAGGAGCACCAGCCACTTTTCAAAGACTAATGAATTACATACTAACGGGTTTACAAGGTTTTGACTGTTTTGTCTACTTAGATGACATAGTGGTTTATGGGAAAAACTTGGGAGATCACATCGATAAGCTACGAAAAATCTTTGTTAGACTAAGATTGAACAATCTAAAGCTTCAACCAGAGAAATGCCAGTTTTTACAACCCGAAGTGGTATATTAAGGGCACATTTGCTCTCAAACGGGTGCGCGGCCAGATCCGAGTAAGACTAGCTGCGTGCGGGATTTCCCCGTTCCCACAACTGTGCGTAGGCTACAGTCTTTTTTTGTTTCAGTCAATTATTATCGGAAGTTTATCCCTAATTTCTCAAAAATAGCCAAACCCCTTACAAATTTGTTGCGGAAGGATGTTCGCTTTACATGGACAGATAAGTGTATGGAGACATCTCAGCTCCTTAAGAATTCGTTGGTAGAACCATCATTGCTGGCGTATCCTGATTTTACCAAGCCATTTAATCTTACCACTGATGCAAGTAACGAGGCCCTGGGAGCCGTCTTATCCCAAGGAGAAATTGGCAAGGATCACCCCATAGCCTATGCAAGTCGAACCCTGAACAAGACGGAGCGGAATTACTCCACAATAGAGAAGGAACTACTCGCGATGGTTTGGGCCGCCAAAAATTTCAGGTGTTATTTGCAGGGCCGACGTTTCAATTCACACGGATCACAAACCTCTAAAGGGGGTTTTTAACGTAAAAGATCCCACTACTCGGTTGGTAAGGTTTCATCATAAGTTGTCGGAATTTGATTACCACATTGAGTATAAGCCGGGCAAGTACAATACTAATGCCGATGCCTTGAGTAGGATTCCCCAGGACCCTGCTGGCGGGGGAAGTAATAAATATCAGTGTAATGTCCTCACTCGAGCACAAAAGCAGCGGGAACTATCTGACCAACCCATAGAAGGCTCCTCAGCAGAGCCGGCACGAGGAGGCCTGACAAGCAATGGTAATTCGACTGTTGGATCAGTTGAGGTCGGGTCTCCGGAAAGCGAGCCTGTGCCGCAGGAGTTAACTGATTCATTCCTGGAAGGACTTGGAGCAGATTCGACATCAGGACGATCCCAAGGGGGTGATGGTAACAACGTGGTCAGTAGTGATGATACAATTAAGGTTATATCCTCCTCGATGCAGCAAGAGATCCAGACCCTTACTACCCCGGAAGAGGTAAGGGAGGCTTTAATTGAGTATCACGACTCCTCTTTTGGAGGTCATCAGGGAGTAGCGAAAACCTACAGGAAAATTCGCAAGAAGTATAAATGGAAAAATATGCTACCAGATATTAAAAAGTATGTGAGGACGTGTAGGAAATGTCAAGTTATGAAGGCTACTCCCCAACATCGCATGCCGATGGTTGTCACTGACATAGCGGAGAGGCCATTTGATAAGGTATATCTGGAAATCGTGGGGCCTCTCATTGAGACAACATCCGGAAATAAATATATTCTGACCTTTCGGGACAATTTGACATAGTTCGTAGATTGGTACGCTTTACCGAACACTGAGGCGGAGACAGTAGCTAAAGTTTTCTTTGACGAGATTATTGCTAGGTATAGAATACCTAAGCAGCTAGTTACCGATCAGGGGGCGAATTTTGTGGGGAAGCTATTCAAGCAAATATGTAAGCTACTGAATATAAAAAAAATTCAAACTACCGCCTATCATCCGCAATCCAATGAAGCCTTGGAACGAGCCTATAGACCCCTTGTAGAATATTTGAGATCTATGGTAGATGACAACCCGCAGGTGTGGGATCAGTTTTTACGTACGGCCGCGTTCGTGTACAACAACAGTGAACACGATAGCACGAAACTCACCCCAATGGATTGTCTCTATGGATTCACAGCGGACATTCCATCGAACCTAAAGAGGGAGCCCGCTCCTTTCTATGACCATGAGAACTACTATCTATTGTTAAGGCACAGATTACAGAAGATGTACACATTGGCACGTAAGAATATACTGGAGAATAAGTTGAAATCCAAGGCCCATTACGATAACCACGTCAGACCAGTTACTTTCCATATAGGGGATAAGGTATTGCTAAAAAACGAGAATCGTAAGCACAAGCTCGTGCAAGTATGGGTTGGACCATTTGAGGTCAAAGCCGTTACTTCCCCCGTTAATACCACGATTTCGATATGGAAAAAACTGGTCAATGTTCATAACAACCGACTTAAACCATACTATGAATAAATTGTTCTAACTCCCCCTCTTTCTTTTTTCCGTATTTCTAATAATGGTCATCGACATAGTCATCCTAGGCCTGCTCAGCGTTGGCGTTTTGGCAACTCCGAACGAGGATCTGAAACCATATTCACTGGAGAGTATAGCGAACACAGGAATACTATTTGAAGAAGTGGATGGTCTGTTGAGCTATCACAGTAGCTGGAATGTAGTGATGGAGCTTAATCTAGGGGAAATCCAGGATCAAATAGGAGTTGTCGAACGAGCCGAACGCCTCGTTAAGATGCTTTGTGCAGGAAAGGGCTTGGAATGTGCGGAGCAATTAAGGCACGTCCATAGTCTAGTGGAAAATCTGAAGATCTCGAGAGCGAATCTGTTTGAGTCACTGATGCCTAAAAGGTCTAAAAGGTCGTTCATTGATGAGGTCGGAAGAGCGCTACATTCGTTATTCGGCACCATGGATGATGAGAATGAAAAGGAGTTGTACAGTCGGCTAGATAACCTGGAGGACAAGGAAAGGGAATTAGTTAAATTGGAAAAACAAAGGATTAGTATTGTGAATATATCTTTGGAGGAAATCCATAAACCGCTATCAGATGTGATTAACAGGCAAACAGAACTCGGTTTACAGATGAAGGAAATCTCACTCATGACTGATAAACTGTCAGCAGCAGAACGGAGGAATGTAGTTCTAACATCCCTGTTAGCGCAGCTTATGGAGATCGAGATGCGGCAGCGCACCTTGATTGACATAGCTGTAGCAGTTCAAAGCAACAGAATTTATCCCTTGTTAATCTCTAGCAAAAAATTGCACGAAATCTATGTTAAACCGGGCAATACGTGCCCCGGATTCTGTGAAGAAATCCTTGCACAGACGGCGGAACTCCGGTATTTCAGACGGAAGACCAAGCTGGTAGTGATAATTACGCTTCCGCTTTTCCAACTAGCCTTAATGAGACTATATCAAATACACTTGTTTCCCATCAAAACTAACAGGACCCTATTTCTGTTACCCACTGTAGAATACTCGTTTATAGCGGGTGATATCACAACTCAACAGTTTCTGCTTCTAACCGATAATTCAAATCATAAGAAAATTAAACATCCACAACCTGTTGACCTATATGTGGCCCCATTAACTGCGCCAATTATTCAATCCCCACCTTCAGAGAATGTAATAATATCACTTCTACACAACCTACTCAATCTGAAGTTAGAACTACCTCTTCGAGTTAGCACTTCAATAACAGATTCCCTCATTAAGCTAAGTAAACTGAACAGTTGGATATACTTTCTACCGAACGAAACACCCATTCATATCCGCTGCGACGCTAGCATCACGACACACAAACTGATTGGTCAAGGAATCCTAACTCTCTATCTCCCCTGCACAATTCTTATTAACGAAATGACCATACATTATGAAGCAGAAAGTACTCACCCGTTCGATATAATTCAACCGCAGTATTTTCCTGAAGTAGACCCGAGAATTTTAGAGTTGGACGTCGCTGTTCTGGGGGTAACCACAGCGTACCGCAAACAAAGTTAGTAACGAGCGAAAACGGAGGCATTCATTTTGCAGCCCACACCCACGGCCTCAATGAAATCTTTTCGCACCTCGAGCGGATCAAATTTAATGAGACGGCCAGAAGGCATGTGCACCTATCCACGGCCTCGGCAAGCCTGGCGGTGGTCTCGGTATTATTTATGGCAATATATTTTTTGATCAGCCACATTAAGGGGCGTTGTCGGACGAAATTAAGCAATCGAGATTCTACAGAGGTGTCGAACCCTGGTTTTGCCTTGCAAATCCATACTGGGGAGGCAAGTCAGCGGGTTTCACCAGTATCGCTAACAACTGATAACTCACATAATTCCGTGGTCCGCAAGGTGCGGCTTGTAACCACGCGTAGCCCAAAAGCACAAGCACCCAATCCCCCACATAGTACCCAACCCCAAAACTCCATGCATCATCCCACCCGTTCCTTTCAACTAGTCTAGTTATAGCAAGAGAAAAAATAAGGAAAAAACAGAACATAAGAAAAAAATAAGAAACAAAAAAAAAAAATTAACAAAAAAAAAAAACCAAAAAGAAACCAGCGGAAAAGAGGGCTGAGTTCAAAAAATAAAAAATAAATATACAAAAAATCATAATCAAAAACAAAAATATAAAAAAAATATTACAGAAATAATAATAAAAAATATAAACAAACAAGACGCTGGTACACAAAAAAAAGAAGGAAAAACGAATTTCAGACAAAGAATGCTATAACTTTGTAGAATCCTATAATAAACATCCGACTAACTAACAATTACTAATCAAGTAACAGCTATGCACTGATTTGTTTTCCTGCACCTCGCATACGATAGGCATAAAGCCATAATTACGGCGGCGAAGCTAATGCCTTCAGAAAGATACAATTGACTAGCAGTGAATTTACCTATGGTCTCTTGCGACGACTCGCCAGATTCAATTCGCACATATGTGGTGATAAGCGCAGTACGTTATTCCCTGATAACGAACTTCAACGATCGTGCGAACTGTTCAGCCCAAAGCTTAATCATTATCACACCATATGAAGTAAGTAAGCGAGCGTACCCAACAAAACTCCCAATCCCGATGGAAACCCATGCGGAAGCTTTGATAAGGTAGCATTCGCCGCCACCACAATGAAAGCTTTTCTCACGGCTAATTAAGCGATTGGAGTGAATAATCTTATCAACCATACGAGTATGAGCGAATAGAATGCCGTCAAGCTTGACGTTCTATCCCTACTAAATATCCACACATTCCATCGCATTAAAAATTAATTCATAACGTTCCGCTTACATACTAACAAAAAATTCCCACTAAACTATTGGCACAATAATTAATATGTAGAACTTAAAGAAAGCTTAGTTATCGTATTAAATAAAATTAATTAAAAACTATAGTAATGTTAAAAGCAATAAGAAATAATTATGTAAACAAGGAGTAATATATACCAAAAAATAAAGTTAATAAGTAGAATCTGAAATATTCAAAGTAAAAAAAAAGAAACAGTCAGAATAATGATAATAGTAGAAATATAAGAACGTTAATCGAATAGAAATTGAAAGTAGCAATGAATATAAAGACAAAACCAAAACAAAGAAAAGGAAAAGAAGAAAATAACAAGTGCCATTGCACCTGCACCGTTCACACTACATCCTCACTAACGCTAACAGGTTAATTTGCTAACACCTGTACTACAGCCTAGTAATGCACAAAAGGTAAACCTATAATTTACAATTCTGATTTAAAGAAAAATCGGCAGTAAACATGGAAGTTAAAGGAAAATGTACTGTCTCATTAAGTAAAGCCAATTAAAATAAATATTGAATTCCGGCATCCCTCAAATGAAAAATAGTTTTATATAAATAATAGTTTTATTCTCAGGAAAAAACGATTTAGGACCGGAAGAAATGTCAGTATATTTTTCAACATTAGAATCAAACGTAACATTATTCCATGATTGTACTCAATCAAAGGAAATATTGAGTTATTAATATATGTTTGTATAGAATCAAACCAAGCACGAACCTGCTTGGCTCAAAGTTGTATCAAACAAAGACCTTTGTGAATAATTATACTGATGAACAATCAAAAAAAAAAAAATATATATATATATATATATATATATATATATATATATATATATATATATATATATATATATATATACATTATCAATCCACGATTATGTAGAACCAAAAGCGATCTTAGCTCACTGTATCAAAAGAAATACTAAGTATCAAACAAAACGTCAATTCATAATTAACTTATTATGTTAGTATCAAGTAAAAAAAATTGATGGGTAACCATACAGATTAGCGACTCAGGCAAACAAATCATGAATCCGTAATGATATAATATCAAAACTGTAGTAATTTACAATTGCAACATTGAATCTTGCCATAACATATTAAGTAGCGTAAATTAGGAGTTAAAAATACACGAAATTAATTGGTAGAATTAAGTGAGCATCCAGTATGTTAATCACGAACCAGCAGCAGAACAACAATCAACAATAGGCAGTGAGAAGTACAGCGGACAATAGTAATGGTCTTAACAGCGCAAAATATAAGTACAACTGACGCATTAAGTAATTCGCATCATTGGAACGGAACAACGATTTACTTCACTCTCCAAGTACGTAAATCATTCAAATCCGCCAGAGGAAATGTTATGCTATATAGAAATGTCGACAATCGTTTAAGCATTCGCACTCCGCCAAGTGTTAAACGGTCAAGCACATACGCCCATTGTCATCAAAACATGTACTTGTCGACCAATGGCAGGCGAAAAGACTTCATAATTTGCTTTACATAAGCCATAACATTAGCGACGGCGACGACTATGTACATGAGAAGCTTCGGGGTGTACTTCCAGCGGAGTGACACTGTGGAGAGAACAGAAAAGCTAAACAAAAGCTTTTCCTCGCCTGATTTCTCCAATTCCGCCAATTCGCCGCAAAAGTTTCACCATGCGAGCAAGTGAGACGGGGCGGGGAGGAAGAAGCTTTCGTGGAACGAGAGCGCACGTTTCGACTACTCAGCGAATTTAGGGCGAATTGAGGCCGCTGAATCGTTTAAAAGCAATTGATCGAGCGAGAAGCAGGGAGCAGTTACTACAACAGGAAAGCGGTGTTCGAGCCAGTCGGTGTGTAAAAGTAATCCGTTCGTACTCTTGAAAGTTTCGTTCCGGTGCAACTGCGGAATATCTTCGCTAATTAGTTAGATGGTGAGGTGTAGGCTTGAGCCGCGAACCTCATTCGGCTTGAGGGCGTTTTACGCTGTGTAGCCACCATAAACTAACTCTACTTTCTTCCAGGCATCCTCCGTCCGTGAAAACACCGCCAGACGCACGGGTGAAGCGCGCCGCGCAAAGCGTATAGAGTGGAGCCGTGCCCAGGAGAATAGGAGCACCCCAGCAAGACCAACGCTCGCCAGCGTGTGCATCCCGACCTATCGGGTGGCAGCCGGAGTAACCGCAGCGAGCAGCCCAGGTGCACGCCATCGTTCGCCCAAGAAGAGTCTGGAGGAGGCACTCCGGGAAAACACCAGGGCAGGCCCACGGCCCATCACCCGTGAGGAGTACTTGGCCAGATTGAAGGCGCCGCTGGACAGCTCTGTCCGAGAAGTCAACTACGAGCGAAGGCGTGGCGGTCGACGGGAGCAGTTACGGCAGCAGCTCCACGAATACAGGCGGCTCGCACGCATCTCAACCACCACAGCAGAGCGGACCCAGTGGCAGCAGAAGGTAACGGAACTGTGGCGCCACATCAAAAAGGAGGTGAAGAATCGTCTACGCGTAACTAAGCGCAACCAAGCAATTTTAAAAAACAAGACCATTACAAATAAATATTAATTAACTTTGAACTGGGTGTTTCCTTTTGGCAAATGAATAGGGTTTGAGGCAGTTAAGGTAAGCTGTAGGTGGCGAGGCTGAGTAGTGCTCAAAGTACCAGAACAGGATGTCCCGGAAAAGGCTGGGAGGATCCTGTGAGGTATGAAATACACAACATAACACTTACGTACTAGGATATTTTGTAATACAACTTGAATGAAAATGCAACTTGATGAAAATCGAAGATCATGCTGTTATTAACAAAGTTGAGCGAATTTTGACTTCTGAGATATTCATTGCTATTGTACTAATTTTTTCAATTTTTTGTCAGATTTTTCAGGTGTTCAATCCAAGGGGGGACATACATTTTTCGTATTTTATTCCTCCCTGTCCGCCCCCTGAAGCAAAAAATGTCAGTTTAAGCCCTTATTTGAAAAGCTCTAATCATTTGATACCCATTTCGGCTACTTTTGATGAAATTTTTTTTTTCAGGGGCCACTCCCCTATATGGGGAGGCCCCCTTAAATACCTTATAAATTTTTTTTTAAAGTTGAACCTTGAAGTGGGCACCACTTTACATCTACGTACAATATGCTCCCTATTTAAATTAATGAGAGGCATGTTATGGTCGAAATGAAACAACGCCATTAACATACGCCCTCCTTCTCGCACTAGGTCGTCGCAATACTACGCTGTAACGTTTGCCAGAACCGTATCTTACAGTCACTAACCGATGGTTCTCATGGTAAGAGACCATCTTAACCTCCAGTTTGGTCCTCCTTTTGGCTCATTTGGTTCATTTAAAAACATGCTGCGGAGAGTACTCTACGAGCAATAATTTCTTTTCTCGTTAATTTTACATAACTGTTGAATTTAGATTAATTCTTACTTGATATTTTGCTTTAACTTTTTATTTGCACACAAGTTTTTATTAGTATTTTATGATTGGGATTAAAAATGCTGTAAAATAGTGATGAATTAAATAAATAAATAAAATTTGATGTTTCTAGCTTATATCGTTTGCTTGAAAAACTGCTGGGATACACGGACAGACAGACAGGTTGTGATTTGAATGGAATTTTGTAAAATTATTTTATAAAACCCTAAAGAAGACTAACCTATCGACTCACAAAGCCCCAGTGCGATAGCTGAAATTCAAGGAACGGGACTACTCGAACACCCACCCTATTCGCCAGAGCTAGCTCCCAGCAATTTCTACCTCTTTTATTAGCTCAAAGAACACTTTTGAGGTGAGAAATTCGAAGACGATAGCCAAGTGATAGTCGCTGTTGAGACGTTTTGAGAGAGTCAAGATAAATATTTTTTTCGAAGGGAATCCGAGGTTTAGAAAAATAACGGACTAAATGTATTGAATCGCTAGGAGACTATGTAGAAAAATAAAATATTTGTAACGAAAATCCATTTCGTAGCACTAGTCCCTTTTGAGACCTCCGCTTCCTGCAAAAAGCGCCTCCAACTGTCTCGGCCCATTGACCGTGTCCTCCAATTTCGAAGTCTGAGCAGCGATGAACTGTCTTCGTCGACCGACCAGCGTTTCTCCACTAGTGTCCGCCCTTCAATTCTCCCAACGATTAGCTTTTTGGGGATTTAATACAGCTCATGGCTGTATCGAATTCGCCATTGGTCTCCGGCTAGTTTTGCTCCGATTATTCACCATTGGACTCTAATCTGTACTATAATAACCGTACTTCGTTTTCGTTATCATTATTTTTGGACCAGCTCTCGTATGTATGATTACATTTTGTCCACTCTCAAAAGTTGCATGAACTGTAATCATGCTTTTTTATTTATTTTTTATATCGGTTAGAATTTTTGGCTTTCATTAATACAGCATGAAAAAAAAAAAATAAAATATTATATTCTGTGCTTTCTCTCAAAGCAAATTCAACTTGAAAAGTCACTATTTTTGCTCATTACTATAATTTCAGCACTTAATTGATCTTTCGACTAGACGTAATCAATCAAGAAATACGTTTCATAATTGATGAAGTTCTTTTCGTACTTTTCAGGGACATCAACGATCTGAAAAAGTCTGCAGTAGAGGACAATGGAATGTTGCGTTTCTTAAAATTTGTAGAAGCTGCTATGATTGGCCAGGAAGAAAAAGACTGTGCGCATTTATTGAATGAGTGTTCCACTGTACAAGGACTACCATCGTGGTAGTTTAACCAACATCTAGATGGGTGTGGATGTATGATTTGCAATAAATTAATGTAGATTATTTATTAAGTTCATGTGAAATTCTACCGGTTTTTGTGCGGTTTTAACACATTACGAAGCTCAATCTAATATAGATGAAGAAGAATGAAGTTACAGAGAATGTTATTATGTTAAAAGTAATAAACTAGGCATTTTCATCTTTAATTGGAATATGTTAGTCTCGTAAAGGCTGATTTGAAAGCTTTCGGTGCTACTTTACATGTTATGGGCCAGAAGCAATACGATGAAAAAACCACAATAAGCTTGGAATCAACGAAAGTTGTTCAATGTATCATGTATTAAAATGTAATCGATTGTAGTAATCGAGTAGGTATGGCTCAAAAAGCCAGCGTGCGAGAGTTTGTCTCGTTACAATCCAGCCGGAACAGGTTTACTTCATGAGGACTTTCCATTTCCTATTTACTACGTCCGTGATGATGGAGAGATTACAAAAATTGTTGATTGTTATGAAAAATTCAATAATTTTGATATGCCAAATCAGAAATATCGATCATTATGCAGCATTCAAGTGAATGCGCTGATGTCGGCAGCTGTGACCTCAGAAGTCTGCATGCGTCGAACAACTGTGATAAATAACTTAGCTCCTACCAAAATTTTGCGATCCCCTAAGCGGTAGAAATATTTACACAACTCTTTTCCCATGAAAGATTGTAGATCCTGCTGAAAGAAAAGTGGATAATTCCGAAAAGTTTATTGTAGTTTCTGCACAATTAGATACTGCTTCATTTTTTTCGATGGAATAGGACTCGGAGCAATGAATTCTCTCGTTTCATTTTCAGTTGTAGTGAGCATAGCAAATTTATTATCCACAATCATTAATGGCCCAAAAGGAGGGCAGAAAAACGTTTTATTTATGCTGTTCAACGGCGAGTCGTATGATTACATCGGATCACAACGCTTCGTATATGATCTTCAAACGAAAAGCTTTCCATCGAAAAACACACATACAGATATCATCACTTTAGATAATATTGAGTTCATGATTGATATAGGAACATCAGATGATCTTCAAAACTTAACAATATTTTCAGTTACTGATTTCCCGTACAAAAAAATTTTATCGATTCTCTTCATGATTATAATAGCAAGTTCAGTCTGGGATTGAATATCTCAGAACAACAAACATTAAATCTACCTCCTACATCCGCTCAATCGTTTCTTCGGGAAAATATTTCATTTCCAGAGGTAATCGTTTCTTCAGCTCCAAAAAAAAAAACATTAGTTTTACCACTCTATTTATGACGATGCCACGAATATTGAATTTACCTACAAAGATACATCACGAACAAGAAGTGGATCAAGATAATGCTCGCGGAGTGTGGTTGAAACGGAAAATTTAAGCTGACCGATATCGACGCAGAACTGGTTATTACATTGCAATAAACGGATCTCGTCAAAATGGAAATGAAGTGACTCAAAATTATATATTTTTTCCTTCCATCACCTCTAACTTGTAGTTGCTGAGAATATTTTTATTTTTAATCGCAAAACGTTTTTTTTCACAATTCGCCATTCATCGTCACGGAAAATTGTGCAGAAGGCACGAGAATATTGCCTTTTACCAAACAGCTCGCGGTCGTTCAGTTGTATGAGTTTTCCACTTAGAAGAGGAATACTTGGTCACTGCAACGAAATATATATGGATTTATTCCGGTTGGGTGGGTGAGAAGGGGCTCCATCACCACCCGGTTGCCCCTCTAATGACGTAATGACGAGGTTACCCCAAGTCCGCCTTTCTTCTCTGGTTTCTCTTGTTTTCATAACAAGCACTATCTCCCTCGGTGTAGTTATCTACACTTTTTGGGACTTCGGTCGCCTCGTGAGCAACATCCAATTCGTGAGTGCGAAATTTTTTGTAGTGGGTCCTCGTGCTGGGGAAATGAACCCGCCCCACGACACCGCAATGCTAGCCTGCCAGCGCATTCACGCGTCTCCAGGCGAGGGCATTCTCGGCTGATATTGTCATCTTCTTCTGCCGAGGCAGCAGAACATCGCTGCAGTCCTTTACGGATATTTTGAAACCTTTAAATTCACTACACGATGCATGCTAAATTGTAAACGTTTGCTATAATTTTTTAAAGACGAGGGCCAAAAATAATACCAAAAGTGCTCCATAAATGACCAACAGAGAAATATTGAATATTTATTTATTAAATATATGATGGCATTGATATATTTTCTAATTTTAACAAACCAAAATGTTTGTGAATAAAAGTTGCATAAGCGTTTGGGCTTGTAATTAATTGGTCGGAATTAAAAGTACTAAACATCGACATACTGAGCTTTCCAAGTGTTTTGAAATATATGTAAATGATATAATGGTTGCAATTTCAACTTATAAATGCGTGTCTAATTGTGAAGTCATAGTGAAATCTACATCCGACTTTATTGCTATTTATTTTAACTAATAGAGCAGTGTCTGTTCAAAAGACGCTATTTTTATCAAAGCAAATTTTAAACAAATCAAAAAAAATTAATATACCAATAAAAACCAATGGGGTAAACTTCAGAGCATTTACTGAAGTAATTGGCTACAAACAGTGCATGGCGATTCTCCCATTCGGATTCAGAAAAGGGTCCTGGGACGTCCACGCATTACTTTCAAATGGTATCCCCAAGTTCTAGGCTTGCATTTCTTCTTTTAGTTTTCGCTTTGGACCATTAGTCTTCTGGGTCTTCTTCAGTGCAAAGCTAACAACTTCACGAACTTCGATAGGGCTTTTTTAACGCTAAGGTTGCCTCCTGATGATCTTTCATGTATTTGCTTAACGACACCCTGGACTCAGCTTAAAGAAAGAACATTTTGCATCCCATAGGTGCTACCGTCCGCTGTTTCCCTTCTTCGCTTGAGAACGTCACTCTCCTCCTGGCAGAAGTTCCATTGAGCTCAATAACTTTTCAATATAATTTTTTGACCGAAATCGAAAAGTTTGTCATTTTTTTTTAATGAAAATATAATTTTACGAATAATTTTCGTATCCAAGTCAAAGTCAAAGTCAAAAGCGCTTTATTTAATACCAATCGTTATAGATTTTTAAAAGAACATAAAGCAAATTCCAAACAATAAAACTATAAAAAACTTAATGGCCCGAATGGCTCTCTAAATTTATACGTTATCAGTTAAACACATTTAATGAAAAAATACACTTGCAAATTTAAATTAATTAAGATTATTAGATATTTTTTGATTCGATTGGAAAAAGGAGAAAAAACCAACCAGCATTATTCAAAAATTACTTATACTACTAACACAACAATGAACTTATATCCTATACCTAATATGTTACACCCTAATTCTAAGTAAGTTCAATCAAAAAAAAAAAAAAAACGTTACCTTACATTGCAACCTATACCTAATTTATAATACAAATAAACAACAATACGATGTAGCAATAATGAGATGAATCTAAAAAAACTAAGTTACGAGAAAAAGCACAAAAACAGAAAATAAACACGAATAATTTAGACGTTGTCATTCAGCCACCAATACCTAGATTGTTCCATCTTCCGCTCGACCAGCCTCAACGAATCTAGCAAATGAGTATCTCCATTGGAATTGTTGGTCTCGTGAACTCAGATTCGGATGATATTTTATCTTCTTATCGGTGGCCCGTCGGTATATGTGATATATGATTGGGACGCCGTCAGAATCAAAAACATATCGATTCATGTCCAAATACACGAATGCTTCTGGAGGAACGAAGCCAGTAGTGACGCAAGTCACAATATACCCGTCTGTAGGGTGGGACGGCTGTGAAATCCAAGGGTTTTCAGTCACAGTTACAGATCTTGCGATATGATTCCGATGAAGTTTCAATATGAAGATATCGACTCTTGTCACTTGAGCGGCTTGATAAATTTTTCTATTCGATATATAGTGCTTCCAATCCGTCTCAGGCTTTCTGTACAAACCAGTGCATGCACGAAGACATTTCCTTTCGAAAACTCTTAATCTTTCCATTGTACTAGCACTCTGGTTGTACCAGATCTGGCATCCACATGTCAAAACTGGCCTAACCAGGGTCTTGTAACAAATAACTTTGACTTTTTGATCAATGTATCCGGAATGAAAGAGTCGCCAAAGGGCCATGACTACTTTTAGTGCTTTACCGAGCATGATTTTGACATGTTCAGTATAGTACAGATACTGATCGAGATGAACACCGAGGTATCGAACACAGGATTTATGTGGAACCCGTTCTGAATTACCCTCACCAGCCATAATATGAAAATCCTTCCAATTACGTTTCAGGTCTTGACTGGCCCCCTGCAGCGTTGTCCGAAACAAAATTGTTTCGCACTTCTGTGCATTGATTTTCATTCGCCAATTGTCGGTGTAGAGCTGCACATCATTAAACATTTTTTGAAGATTGCTCTGAACTATTGTAGCTTTTCGGTCTGTCGTATAGATGATCAGATCATCAGCAAACGCTACCAAGGATCGCGTTGGTGAGACATTAAAATCAAAGCTGTTCAATAGCTTGCGAATGAATATTGAGAAAAGCGGAGGCGCAGTAACTGTTCCCTACTGTAGACCATTCAAGACCTTGAATTCGCGCATTGTTGTCAGATTTCCATCAGTTACAACAAATGATTTCCCGTATAACATATTACATATCATGGCGACAAGGTGTCTGGGGAACCTGTCCTGAAGAAGTTTGAAAACTAGTCCATCTAACCACACCGTATCGAAGGCTTTCTCCATATCAATGAGACATGCTCCAACACATTCTTTGTTGTTTAGTTTCCAACAGATGTCTGAGGTTACTTTCGTTATTGGATGTATGGTTGAATGCCCGGCACGAAAACCAAATTGGCAATTCGGCATCAACTCATATTTCTCAATGTGGGCGTTTAATGCTCTGTTGAGTATCACTTCAAACACCTTGCTGATGTTACGCAGCAAGCTGATTGGCCGATAGCTTTTGGGGCATGAAGATTCTTTTCCTTTCTTCAAGATCGGAAATACCTTAGCCTTTTTCCACTCATTTGGGAAATATGAATTGTTCAACATGTTGTTGAACAATATGCAATAATTCCTAATAGCAACCTCAGGCAAATGTCGGAGAACTACATTTGGAATACCGTCAGTACCACATGATTTCTTGTTATTTATTCTGCGAAATATGAAACACAAGTCTTCATAGCTGACAAAATAATCAATAAGATTCAAGCTCGGTATGAGGTCACATGTTAATGTTTCATCGAAATGAAGAATTGATTGGCCTTTCAGGCTTGATTTGGAGTCGGAAACTTTTGCTTCAACGACCTCCGAAAATATTTCATTCCTTCTCTCTGGGTTTGGCAGATGAACCAATTCAAAATGTGTTCCAATCAGGGCAAGTTTCTGCAATCCTTCACATATAATCCTGTTTCCATTTCTATCCGGAGTCGTACTATCAATTTCGATACCAGTTCTATCGAGAAGATTTATCTCATCACTAGCGACTTCAAAGATTCGATACCTTCACTCGAGACTTCCTGCGGAATAAGCTATTCACTTTCGCGAAAATGCCACCTGGGTCCTGTGGGCTAATACCACTCAATTTTTTCCGCCCATTGATTGCTGACCTCACTCCTGAAGTATGAACGGATTAAGTTCCGGACATTCTTCAGGTTTAATTTCAACAAAGCCAACGAGGGATGCTTGTAGTCCAAAAATCGTCGATAAATATTGTTGACGAATGTGAGAAGAAGGCTTTTCAATCTTTTCAACCTTGCGATGGTTGGTGTTTCATATCCTTCCATATTGTTTCGATGTTTAATCTTGGGAACAACTTTCTCAATCGTTTCCAACGTCAGCTTCTCTAACTTCGACAAATAGAGATCTATTTCATCGTCAGTTAGATTTCTGTTATTAGGAACCATTGAGCAAGCGTTGCCATCATCAGAAGAGGGACATTGCTTCTGGTACTCCCGATTAAACTTCTTTTGAAACTTTCCCCAGTCTGTTTTTTTGAAATTCAACCGATGGTTTTCATGTTGAACTGGAATGAGGAAGAAATCATCCCTTTGATGACTGATTTCCATCACAATTGCGTTATGGTCGCTATCGTAAGGAAGCACCTGCAGTTTCCGTTGAGGACTATTAAAGCTGAATTCAAGTCTTGCGTCAGCAATGCAGAGGTCCAAATATGAATTTGTCCTAGGGTATGTTGGGAACTCCGACCCATATAGGTTGCACCTGTATTCAATTTGGTTCTCTGTTATCCATGATTTCAGGAATACACCTCTTGGATTATTGGTGGCGTTTAGCCATGATGTATGCTTGGCATTCAGGTCACCGGCAAAAATATAATAATTATGCAGCCTGTTCAATTCGAGTATTTCAAACAAGGAATTGAGTTCCTCCTTGAACTTGAGAACATTTTGACCAGTTGCATAGGCAGAGATAATGAAGAGGTTATCCCCACCTGGCAGTGAAATTTTGATGACGGACACTTCAAGAAGTTCAAAGTTTTTGAATTCGACTTTTTCAATATTTTGGAAACAATAGGGTCTTCGAATCAATATCCCGGTGCCACCTCCCCCATCACCTATTACCCCATCGTTTCTTCCGAATGCAAAATCCTTGAATTCCATGGAATGCCATAAAATGAGGTGGGTTTCAGTGAGAAGTCTGATGTCAGGCTTTTGCTTAACAACAAATTCAAGGAGATAATCACGTCGATGTATAGCAACGATAGAGTTGACGTTGATCGTTATGAGGCGAAGCCTATCCATGGGAATATGACTGGATGACAAGTTATTATTAGGCATTTGAAAGACCTGAACGCTGAAAAGCAAAGTTAATTTTTGAATCTTGTTTGTCGATTCTCTCCGATAAAGAATTAAGTTGCTGGTAAATTTTGAGAAGCAGCTCATTATTGCCACTTACATTATTTACATTATTTCCAGCATTTTCTGCTGGTCCTCTAGCGGCGAGTGCAAATGATACTCCGAGCTTGACGAAGTTGGAAGGTATAATATTACGGTGTACTTGTGTTTGCTTTGGAGCAAATTTAACTTTTGCATCTTGATATCGGGAGCATCCTCGATATGATGCTGGGTGACCAAAAACACCGCAGTTAACGCAGTATAATTTTTCTTTAGGCTCCGTCTGACCCAATTTGCACTCACCGGGAGCATGAACGTCTTTGCATTTAACGCAACGATAGTGCATGGCACAATTGGCAGCCGAATGTCCAAATCTTTGACACCGGTAACACTGGTTGACTTCTTTTTTTTTTTTGAGGCGTTCCCACCTCACCACTCTGAAATTCAAGTACCTTATTTGTTGAAGGGCACTTGGACTGCTCTTATTTGCAATTTGTACCAGGTAAAGTGGTAAATTCTTCTTTTCTATGGGCGACCTTCTTGTCGCAAAGGCTTTGACTGAAACAAAATCAATATCTGGTGCAGCCTCCTTGAGCACCTGAAGAAGATCGACCGTATCCTCTCCGCTGTCCAAACCCTTCAACAAGAAGGTCTGATTTTTTTCACTTTTTGGGGTATAGTTGAAGTGTGGAACCTCCCCAGAAATCAGCGCATCTTTGGCTGACTTGAAACCAACCAGTGATTTTGTCCTTATAGTTAATTTTTCGGCATCAACTCTTTTGATTTCAAAACTGGCAAATTGCCAGTTTGTTTTCGGCTGCCAATAGCCGAACCATATCTTTCCCGCTTTGTCCGAACACGTTGATTGGCGGAACTTTTTCTGTCTTGTTGGAAGCTTTTTCAGAGGAACCAGCAGAACTGCGGGCTGGTTTTTTCTCCTAATTTTTGTTCTTTAAATATTGAATAAAATTAACGTCATTATCTTGATTAAAATTACTTCCGATGTTTTCTTCGATTTCCATATCTTCGGTTAATCCCTCCAGCGCTGCAAAATAGTTTTGGCTCTCGTTGGTGCCATAATTTTAATATCAGTTTACAATGGTATTCAATCTTGGCTACAAAATTCGCTCAAAAACTGAAAAATCTTAAAATGAGGAAATAGCACCTTTTGTACTTTAAAACACTTCATCTTCTAACATTTTTCTTCTCTAATTATTTTTCAGAAAAATTATTAAAAGGCAACTCAATTATGTAGCTACATACAAAAAAATTTTACAAGTAATTTCAAGCTATCGAAGCTATCAGAAATCAAGATCGATACCTGCACGATGCAATGAAAGCTCACTGTAGAGCTAAAAATAATCGTATAAATTTACATTTTTTATCTGTTTTCAGTAATAGATTTCGAAACTTGTTTATTATTGATTATTTATCAATATACCTACAAACTTTCCGTCAGCCTTTTTGGAGTCGCTTGTTGGGTAAATGAATTGCTTTTGTACTACAGCGTAGATTTGAACAGTGGTCTGAAATTTTCAGGATTAATTTTACTCAGTACATCTCTGGTCTAAAAATATGGCGTACAAAAAAGTAGACGCTGTTTCAAAACTTATTTAGCACAAGATTTTGAAGAATATATACCTATTTTTCGTCCGCCAAGATTATTGGGTTCTTCATCAGAAGCTACTAAATTGCTTCAATATCTCCTGAAGTAGAAACTGTATTAAGTTTAAATGAGCCGGATATCATTTATTAATTGTATCCTGATATGTCTCGTCATAGCATCTATTTCGATCTTTCTTCAGTACATGCACCAATGCCTTTCAATAACATGTTTTGTCGATTTTGCGTATCAGTGCGAGGAGTCTGTCGCCTTCAGTTCTCCTTTGACGCTTCTTGCGATTGATTTAAGCATTGAAATCACCTAGAACGATTTTAACATTGTTCATCGGTGGTACGTTTGCTGGAGAAGATATTTCCCAAGATAAAAGGAAGAGTTAAAACGTTAGTATATTTTCTGTACAATATTTGATACCAATTATGTATTTTGGGTTTTAATACATACCATAGAATTCCTAAAAAGAATTATATCAGGAATATTTTTCAACAAATTACAACATATGTATTCTGAATGTTTGAATGAACAATTCTTTATTCATTTAATTGGACCTGAAAACCAGGTACGTGTTAGAGAAAACTATGCAGATATTTCTTTTTAGCGATAAGTACGAACAGAAAATTAGAAGCGCGTACTTTTTTCATCTGTAACGTAATGCTATTTTCTCTATTATTACATAAAGAATTATTTGCATTTTTTTTGTTAAGGGTGAGACTTTCACAATATGTAATTTTTTTCAAGAAATCAGAAAATTTGGCCGCAATTATTTGTTTATTAGAATAGCCTGTTCAAGGAACTCTACAAGCGCATTTTCATAATTCGCTAAAATTGCAATGATACACGCGCAATACTAAGCATTTTACACGCGCATAATAAACTTATGAACTTCTCACTTGCTAAATTCATCGAATGCAATAAAATGCAAATACGACATAAATATAGCAAATTGGAAAATAACATCAAATTCGCTTGCATGTACGTATATTCTTCCGGTTGTGTACACGCGCGTCTTCTTCAATGCAAATAATTGTTGTGATTTTAATTCTGAAGTAATGAAATTTTCATGTTTTGCAAAGCAAATTAAAATCAAAAATTGTTTATGTTAGCGATTAAGTATTATAAAAGAAATTAACAACTTGCCATAAAGCCCATTCAATACACCACGTAAGACAAATTGTTTGATTTAATTTAACCAGCGTTTAATTTCAGATAACAAGTTCATAAAGAACTTGACGAATTTATAAGGAATTCAAAAGGAATCACATTACCATACTTAACATCAGCTGGTAGGCGAATCTTTTTTCTAAAGATGACTTTAGCTGGTGCTTTACCTATGCACGTTCTGCGGAGCTGCACGTGAACAAGAATAATGGGATATGCCTATCCCAGTCTATTTGATTTTCGTTAACTATCTTAGCCAAGTGTTCATTAAGCATATCGTTAAAGCGTTCGATCGAGGATGAAGCGGTGTTGTCCTTATTTTTTATATTCCCAGTGAGGTGTCGCCCTTGATACGTATGTAGTTGGCGAGGTACTTATCCACTGAAACACGATCTGTTCGGACGGTAGTTGCATCCTGGTTGGAAATGGAGTAGACTTCGGACCATTTACTGAAGTAATCGGTTACAACCAGTGTCTAGCAATTCGCCCATTCAAGCTTGGAAAAGGCTCCTGGGATGTCCACGCGTTTCTTTCAAATGGTACCCGTCATATTCTTGGCTTGCATTTGTACTCTCAGCCTTTGCTTTGGATAACCAGTCTTCTTTAGCGTGAAGCCAACAAAATCTTTCTCGCAACGATGCTAGGGCTTTGTTTACACTAAGATGGGGTCCCGATGAATCTTAATGCATTTGCTTAATTATATCCTCGAATCGGCTTTAAGGAAGAACAGCTTGCATTCTATAGATGCTACCATCCGCCGTTTCCCATTTTCGCTTGAGAACGTCACCCTCCACATGAAAGAAGTCTCACTGAGTACAGTAGCTGTTTAAGATATCTCCGTGTGTCAACACGTCCGTCCATTCAAAACGTCCAGTTGTCTCCTGCCGTGCCAGCAATGTCCCAATTTCCTCGTCAGCTAGTTAAGCGTTAAACTTCGTCGTTATAGCCCGCACTAAACTAAGTCGTTATAACCCGCACTTAACTTCTCTTCAACGCACCAGAAATGTTTCCAGTTAGCTCTGTACTAGCATCGAGACAATGCGCCGGCATTTCCTTGTACTCCAGTCTTGCGATGAACTATTTCGAAGTCGTATGACTTCAGTTGTTCGATCAGCCACTTTAGCGAGGGATGATCCGTTCGAAAAACGGGTCTCTGCGCTAAGGTACTTGCAGAACTGCTTGGTGACTTCTATTATAGCTAATAGTTCTTTCCTGTTCATGCACTCCTTGGAAGAACTCGACTGAAGTACGAAAGGACTTTTTCTTCGCCGACCTGTTGGAAGAGCATGGCTCCATCTCCACTGTTGCTCGCATCGGTGTCAACTACGAACGTTTTTCCAGTTTTGTGATATGCTCGCACATATGATTCGCACAGTTCTTCCTTCAATATATCAAAAGCAACCGGTAATTATTCATTCCGGGAGTAGGGACGATTCTTTACGATTAGCTGATGGAGACACCTAGTTATTTTTGCGGTCTTGTATGAATCATTTATAAAAGCTCGTTAGGCCGAGAAAACTTCAAAGTTATCGTTTGTTGTTAGCCATTGACCAGATTTTAGCAGCTTATATTTTTTCAGAATCGGGTCTCACGCCTTTTTCTGATACGACGTGCCATAAATATTGGCTTGTTCGATAATTAATGTTGTCTTTTTTCATGTTTTTCAAAGTAAATTTATTGATATTAAGAACAAATATTAATCAATGATATATTGACCATTTTGTTGGATGACCGTTTACGTTTACGTTTTTAGAAGCGAAGAACTGGTCCAACTCACTTTTGACAGCCTGATCGAAATCGAAACTTTTACATTCAAATGGTTTTGAAGGGAGTGAAACAAATGATAATCTGATGGTGCTAAGTCAGGGCTATATGGTGGATGTAGCATTAGTTACCAATTGAGCTCCATTAATTTTTGACGGGTTATCAAAGAGGTGTAGGGTCTGGCGTTATCATGATGGAACATCGCTCCCTTGCGATTGGACAGTTCAGGGCGTTTTTTCTTGATTCCTCCGTTCAATTTCGATAGTTGACGACAGGAGATGTTCAAATCAATATGTTGATTTCTTGGAAGTAGCTCAAAGTAGACAATATCCTTGTAATCCTGCCACACAGAAGTATAATCTTCCTTTGCTGAATATTGGCTTTGGATGTCGATTGTGGGGGCTCATCTTGCTAGGTCCATGATCGTTTTCAGACTACGTTATCGTAAACAATCCATATTTCATCACCAGTTATGATTCTTTTTAGAAAAGGGTCGTTGTGATTACGATTCAGCAAAGAGTCACATATGTTAATGCGTATGGTGAGGTAGAACCCAAACATCGAGTTTGCTTACGTTACCAAGCTGTTGTAAGTGCAAGTGAATTGTTGAATTTGATGTGTCGAGCTTCTCTGCTATCTTTCGAGCTGTCATACGACGGTTAATTTTGATGAACGCCTCTATTTTGTCGTCACCAGCAGTGGTTGGATGACCAGTATGTAGTGCATCTTGCACATTGAAATTTCCAGGGCAAAAGCGAGCAAAACAACGCTGACACTGGTGTTCCGTAAAGTAATCCTCACTATAAACTTCATACAATTTATTTTGAGCTTGCACCGCATTTTTGTCCTTCCGGAAGTAAAACTATAAAATATGCCGATAATATTTTCTTTGATAGTCAATTTTAAGGCCAATTTTTAACCAACTTTTTGTTTACTAATGGTTGCTGATTATTGATTACACAGATAGTTTTCAGTTTCTCATTGCACGAAAACGTTGTTTCTTTATTTTGGCTCATTGCCATATTTTATTGCTTTTTAGGGTTTTGTATTAAAATACAAAACCCTATTAAAATTGGTACCTGTGTCCATCTTTCTGTCCGTCCGTCCATCTGTATGTCACAGCAGTATTTCTCCGAAACTATAGAAGCTACAGCCATGAAACTTTGTGGAAAAGTTGAAAGTTATGACTTCTTGAAAGTTTTGGGGAGAAAAAAATTTCAAAGAGTTTTTAGGGGGTCCCTCCATATAGAGGAGTGACCCTAATTAAAATTTTTCCAACAAAGGTAGTCAAACGGGGTGTCATATGAAATGTCTCAATGAGATCTTTACCAGTATCGGGGGAGGCAGGAGAAGAGGAAATGCACGAGATTTAAGCGTACCACCTTGCGATTGGAAACCTTTCATTCGACAAATCTGAAAAAAATCATTATCATTACTACAGCAAATATTTCAGAAGTCGAAACTCACTCAACTTTGTTAGTAATAGTATAATTGAATAAATTTGAATAAAATCGTAAGGGCACTCTCAAATTCAATAGGTAAATGTCACTTTACCAGTTTAATCATTACTAGAAATTTCAGAAAGATCGCGGCGTATTTAACAACTATACATGGTTATGGGACAATATGCAATTTCAATCAACTCAGACATTTGCTAGGATTTGCATGAACGTTTTAGAAATTATATTCATGATGAATACCCTTGAGAACATGTTCAAGGGGTGAAATCCGTAATCATAAACAAAATGGGGCCGTTTTAAATGAGAATATTACATAAAATTGTATATTTCGCGAGCTTCAACATTTAAGGTACATACTATTAACACTTGATTGAATCTATTAGTGAATAACTGAAGATGAGCAGCTAAAAATGATCAGGGAAAAGTTATGAAGGTAGATCCAATAACAAATAATTTAATGGTTGAAATTCTTTCAGCTTTGCTAATAATAGTAGAATTTGTAAATTAAATATTTTCGCCAGTAAAACTGTATTAGTGCGATTTAATTTTATGAAGGTAGATATTTAATTGGCATTTAAAAGGTCCTTATACTCTATGATTCTATTAAAGAATGTACAGAAGTTATTGTCGTTTGAATTTTCTCCGACTACAACAATCAAAGGCGGTTATTCTACTACATGGGCTTTCTATCCAACCAGACACTACACTTTTGATTGTTTTTTTCTCGAAATATATAATATAACAAAAAGACATTTAAGATTCGGCTTGGTCAATGATTTTAGCAATATTGCAACAAAATGCGGACCAGTTAAAATGGAGTAACACTGGTTTTACTTTTAAAGCAAAAATATATTTGCTGTGCATGTCATTAAAGTTTTTTTTGAATTAAATGTTTAGTACAAAACACTTCTGATACGAGCGTAGTTCTGTCTAACCAACTTGTTTAATTTTATGTCAATAATACTCTAAAAATCATCTTCAATTCAACTTTTTTGGTTAGACTATTATGTTGCATTTGGTTAGACTATTACGTTGGATTCTATGGGCTCAGTGGAAGATATGTTAATGTTTGCTGTTGTGGCCGAACTCCTTTGTTAGCCACTTTCTGAAGTTCAACGTTGCAATCAAAAGTCCTTTTCTAATCTTCAGAAATTGTAGTTAAAAAATTGATTTTTGCAGATACGTTTATAATCAAAAGCACTGTTTTAAATTTATTTTGAATTACCAAAAAAATTTAATCAAACACAAAAATGATTTATTCATATCGAAGGCTTGCCTCCGACCATCGTTCACCTACTACTGCTTCAGACATATAACTCCACACACGCAGGAAGTGCTCATCTTCCATATGCGCGGACGCTGCATGGCTAAACGCAGCGCCATGCATGCTTGAAATTGTATGTGCATCATCATCGTCTTTCCCGCATCCCGACCGCACACGATGCACCATACCCAAAACTGACGATAGATACAAGCCATATGGTAGCAATTTGCATATGTATTAGTCGGCCTACTATGGACAAGCTTCCGGTAGCTGTCACCCAACTGCGGCATTAGCAAATGCTTATATTTCGTCATATATACTATTTTCCCAATAAAAAACGTGCCGAACGCATTCCGTGCATGCTATAAATTCACCTTGTATAGCCCATTGTGCTCCTAAACTTTCCAAGACGAGCAAATGAAGCAAACGTTTTGCACCTTCGACTGATAGCTCAGCGTTGAGATGGAAACAAACTCCTATAAATTCACTTTTGAAGGCGATAAAAACTAAACGGGTATAAGAACTGAAATAATTTTCACTTCACTAGGAGCGCTATTGTGTTCTCCACGGATCATCTGGATTTCACTGTAGAAATCCGTCTCTAAACCGTACAAAACCTCGAATTTTTGTTGGCACCTCCACAATTCTTCATATAACGCCATGTAAGTTAGCCAGCAAAGTCGGCCTACTAATGGTCATGTGTGTGGTAGTAAGCGCTGCTGCCATATGGCTTGTATCTATCGTCAGTTTTTACCATACCCAAAAGTGATGTATGATAGGAAGCCATATGGTAGAAATTTGCATATGTATTAGTCGGCCTACTATGGGACAAGCTTCCGTGAGCTGTCAGCCAAGTGCGGCATAAGCAAATGCTTATATTGCGTAATATACATATACTATTTTCCGAATGCAAAAATTTATCTTGCACTGTCCACTGTACTCCAAAACTTTTTAAGACGAGCAAATGAAGCACACGTTTACACCTTCCATTGATAGCTCAGAATTGAGAAGTAAACAAACTCCTATTCATTCACTTTGGAAGGCGATAAAAATTAAACGGCTATAAGAACTGAAATAAATTTCACTTCAGTAGGTGCGTTTTTGTATTCTACGCGGGCCATCTGGGTTTCATTGTAGAAATACGTCTCGAAACCGTACAAAGCCTCGAATTATCGTTGGCACCTCCAAAATTTTTCATATACCGCCATGTAAGTTAGCCAGCAAATGGTCATGTGTGCGGTAGTAAGCGCTGCTGCCATATGGCTTCCTATCTTACGTCAGTTTTGGGCCATACCGCCGACAAAAACAATGGGCTCTTTCACACGGGAATGGCAAAAACCCATATCCAAACAGGTTTCGCGCTTACGCCCCTATGTTTACACGTTGCATAGTTCAGCCAACCTATTTTTGTATACGATACATGTCTTGCGAGTGTATGTGTCAAAAGGGTCATTTGATCGTTAAACATCGTGCGAACAACATGAGAGCGAAGACAGAGAGATAAGCGATTGAGAATTTATGTTTTAGCCTTGAATTGTGCACGAGGTAATAAAAACTGGAATGAAAAATGTATTTTATGATTGTTAAAGTTTGTCGATTCAAACTTCTATTGGATTTATTTGAATCCTCCGTGTTTTTCCGCTTTCTGAAAAATATATTCCAAATTTGAATATCTTTTTTAGTCGCATATTTTTCGTGATGTGTTGTAAACATGCTTATTATAATGTGATTCTATGAAGATTATGCGTACTGTTAATTTTCTATAGATTTACAATAGGCAATTTATCTTCATTGAAATCGTGATATTCGTCGTGTTGTTTCCTGAAATTGAACATGGCCTCCGCTTTCATAAATTTATTATGTACATAACGCGTAGCTTCTCGCATTTACGCATCCATTTTTGCACGCAAATTAAAGAAAGGCAATCGTTTCATGACGACTACCATCTTCACCGAATGTTCAATTCGGAATGCTTACCTGCGTTTGTATAAAATTTCCCCCACCAAATGATCAACAAAATGCGTTTGTGTATGTGCGTTACGCTCGCTCACCCTACAAAATGTTGGCTTGTTTTTACCATCAGGTCCCCTCAATGCCTCTCACTCTTCTTGCCCATATAACCTGTTTAACGCTCACTTTTAACGCTGCGTCTGAAAAAGCCCAATGCGTGCATTATGCTATGCTAACATTGTATAGCGAAACACATGATAATATGCGCAAAATATAATGATGATGCGGAAACACACATTGTTGATATTATTGCGCTGATTGTAGAGTCGGCAGATTTGTTGGGTTGGTATGATTGTGAGTCCTAACACGCATTGTTGATACTATTGCGCTGATTGCAGAGCCGAGAAATTTGTTGGGTTGACATGATTGTGAGTTGAATCTTAACACTTGTTGTAATACTTTTTAGGGTTTTGTAAAATAATAACACAAAACCCTACTAAAATCGCGACTTGTCTGTCCGCCCGTGTATCACAGCACTTTTTCTCGCAAACTACTTAAGCTAAAAAAATCATATATGGTATGCATATGTAAAGTAATGCTCTCTTCAAAGTTCAACTACAAAAAAATTTTATAAGATATTTAAGAGGGGTATCCCCATATTGGGGAGTAGCCTCCGTAAAAAAATTTCATCACAGGTAGCCGATATGGGTATCAAATGAAATGTCTCGATGAGAAATTTTCAAAACAGGTCTTAATTTGATACTTTTTGCTTCTAGGGGCGCAAAGGGAGGCGAAATACACGAAAAATTTGTGTCCCTCCCCTCGCGATTGGACACCTGTGATCCGAAAAATCTGAAAAAAATTGTGGAGGTAGATGTGTATGAGTACAACAACAACAAATACCGTAGAAGTCAAAATTTGCTCAACTTTGTTAATAATAGAATGATATTCGAATTTCACATTTTCCCCAATAAAATACCATTGGTACAGATATTTAAGTATTCCTATAAAAATTCCTTAAACTCTGTAAGTTTGATGAAAATCGAACGATATACACGGAAGTTACAGCCATTTGAAATTTATCCAATTACAACAACAATAGCACATGATTTTGGTATTTTATGGACTTTCTATCGAATAAGTTACCGCAGTTTTGATTTGAACTTCTTTAAATTTTTAAATATGGTCAATAACATTAATATTTTTGGGAATTCATGACTTGAGTGATTTTTGTTGGTTTTCAACCAAATGGCGACCGTTGAAAATAGAAAAACAATGGATTTTCTTATAAACGTGCACATCTCTTTGACATATTTCTTGACTTTATTCGTTGCTGGTGACTGCATTTCGTACGTTGGATGCAAAATCCTTCTGACATGAGCATAGGTCTGTCTACCCAACTTGTTTGTTATTTAGTTGAGTGTTAAAGGGAAAATTGTGTTATTTTTACTGGGCAATATATTAGTTAGTAGTGTTTCTTTTCTCATGGTACTCATAATAGGGTAGAATGGTAGGGTATTCGCTTCTTTATTCCATTCTCTGATTTTTATATTATTTACACAAAATGGCGATCGTTGAAAGTAGAAAAACAATGGATTTTCTTTTGAACGTGCACATCCCTTTGACATATTTCTTGACGTTATTCATTGCAGGTGACTACATTTCCGAGAAGTTGGGTACAAAACCCTTCTGACATGAGCGTAGGTCTGTTTACCCAACTTGTTTTCTTCTATAGGACGCTCATTGGTTTAATATTTTGCTTCCAGGACGAGTTAAATTTCAAATGATTGATCTTGTAATGCATGCGATGGTGATAATTTTGTTGGTATATCGTATCATTTGCTTCTGATTTTTACTTTTTGATAAGCGCATGATGGGGATTCTCTATTTTTAGATCTTTTGGGTAACTATTCCCAAATTGATATTAATTATGGATGTTGCCTAAGAAACATTTCACGATTAATGGCTTCTGTGATATTACTTTTTTGGAGTTTAGGAATAATGGAGGCAGAGACCATAGTAGTGAACTTAAATAAGTGGGAATCTCTACGTATTTTCATTGATAATTTTTGTTACGTAGTGAAAGGATGAAGCTAAAAAAGAAAAGGTGCTTGCAGTAGATCATTGATGTTAGAATTTGTTGACATTATGTTATTATTATTTGTTGGTGCCTTGAGTGCATGAAAAGTACACACACGGCCAAAGCGTGGTGCTGACCACATCACTTTCTTGAGTGCCGATATATTCGGTCAAGATAATGAGATATTCTAACCATCTCTAAGCGAAGGGTCGAAAGAGACTGTAGTGTTAACGCAAAAAAAGATCTGTATTTATTTTTAATGAGTGGTTGTATTTGTAAATACGTATTAATAATTGCTTAATTTCAAAAGCGTCAATATGAATTAGACTGTAAATATTATTTTCTGCTTACTGCATGTTCTTTACAGCACGGTTTCTAGTATTGAAGAACTCTTTTGAACAGGAGGTTGCCATCTTCCGGCTACCTTTAAAAATGTCTCCTTGGTTTCGTCCAGCCAACCACATGATACACGGGTCAGGTGCTATCTCGGTAGCAGATGGATAGCTGGAAACAGCACGGCCTAGTAGCGAGGTGGAAAATTATTAGTGGTAGAAATTAAACAGTGCAGAAGCAGTGGGAAAACATTGAATAATATATTAAATAAACAGTGTGGAAAATAAATGAGAAACAACAGTTGAAAATGAACAGTGCAGAATCAGTTAATGAATTTAATTTTACGAAAAAGTGCGGAATTCAATTAAAGGAAAAACAGCGAAGAAAAAAATATAGTGGAAAAAATAAGAAACAAAAGTTGAAAATGAACCGTGCAGAATCATTTAATGAATTTAAATTTAGGAAACAGTGAAGAATTCAATTAAAGAAAAACAAACAGTAAAGAAAATAAACAGTAGAAAATATTTAAAAAAAGAAGCCCGAGGACATCCCAAAGGTGGAAATTGCAAATAGCGAACAAAATAAGGAAACCAGAACCAGAATTTCAGGGATATTTTTCTCAAAAAACTACGAAGATTTAGTAAGCGACGCCTATTACTAGTTTTAAAATCGATTGATTTATATTGATGTATTGATTTTGAATTGAATTTTTATAAACTTTTATATTTTATATACATACTCGTACACAAATTTTATTATTGATATCCAACCCAAACTAGTAAGGTTGCTTTAGAATTTGGTTAAAACTTTCTTCTCTTTTTCAAAGTGGCGAACGATGAAGCAGCCCCTGCATTTCTCCTTGATCCCCTTAAATATTTACATAATTTCCCTAAATTTGACGGCAGTGCCAGAAACCTGCAAAACTTTATAAACCTTGTGTATAAAGTTAGTCCTATACTACAAGCATACAATAAAGCGTCACAACTCCTGTTTAGCGACATCATAAAAAGTAAGTTGGAAGGCCGAGTTAAAGAAACAATAGACATTAGTTGCCATGCTACCCTTTGGCAGGACGTGAGACAGGTGCTTCAAAAAACTTTGGAGACCGCTTGATAGTTGACAAACTTTACGACAATGTACGAGGCGTGACCTTCAAAACTAGCACCCTTGAATTTTATAATGACGTCAAAAGTAAGCTAAGGAGGCTGAACAATAAGACTCTAATAGTGTTATGAACAGGAAATGCGACTAATGAATGTGCCCGGAATAATATGATCCCTTGAATCTGCTATGGTTATCTTGTTCACAGCTGGATATGCCTATTACGGCTCAAATGGGCAAATCTACTATACGAGAAATAGAAAAAACGACAGCAATAACCAAAACAACAGCAATAATATTAATAAACCTAATAATCACAATATTTGCAAAAATAACAACAACAGTAGACCAAATCATAGTAATAATAATGATAAAAATGGGTCAAAAATAATAACAGCAGCAGAAACAATCACAAGTTTAGCAATAGTAATAATTTAAACACTAATAATAATAATAATAGGCTTAATAACATAATCATAATAATATGTTTAATAATAATAATAGTAATAATAGCAATAACAGCAATAACCAACAGAACAAACAACAGAATCGACAACAGGATTCTAATTAAAGACCTAATCCAAACGAAGCCCAACATTTTTATAACCCCAACAAATTTGGACAACCTCGATATTTCCAGCGACAACCGACATCAGAACGTCTCAATGAAGATAAACACGAATGAAGTGGCAGAAACCTTTCCGCCATAGGCCTCGGACGGAGACTAGCATATACAGTTTTAAAAACATACAAAGTGTGTTCCAAAATAAACGAGACTTTTGTCATAAAATATTTTTGGTGGCGCTGTCTGTAAATTGAGATAGTGCGTTGAAAATCCGCACCCCCTCGGACAGTTTGGTGACATTCGGTTTAGTGAAAGCGAAGTTATTGCGTCTAAAGTGACAGTATGTTTGTGTCACCGGTTGAAAAATAAGTTTTGAACAAAGAGCTAATATCAAATTTTGTTTTAAAATCGGTAAAATGTTTACCGAAACATTTGAATTGATGAAAAAACTTTATGGCGATATTTGTCTACCTCGTGCCAGAGTTCATGAGCGGCTTACACGTTTCAGAGATAGTCGTGAGGACATAAATGAAGATTAACATACGGGCCGCCCAAAATCTGTGATCACCGAAAACTCCATCGAAATTGTGCGTGAATTTATCAAAAATGAGCCAAAATCATCGTTGAAATTCATGGAATCGGAGTTGATTATCTCCAAAACATCGATTTATTGCATTTTTACCAATCATTTGGGCTTACGAAAGGTCTGTGCACGTTTTGTTCCGGACAAGTTAACTGATGACCGAAAATTGCTCAGAATTCAACATTTGAAAGACATCATTAAAGAGGTGAGAAAAGACGAGAACTTCATTGACAACATTATAACTGGTAATGAAACGTGGTGTTTCCAATATGAACTCGAAACTAATTATCAAAGTGCCGAATAGGAGGCCCCAGACGAGCCACCACCCAAAAAATTGCGTTTGGAGAAGTCAAAAAGCAAGTTGATGCTCATTTGTTTTCACGATTCCAAGGGAACTGTCCACAAGGAGTTCGTGCCAATGGGCCAAACAGTCAATGCAATTTTTTATCCTGGCGTTTTGAAGCATTTGTTGCATCACATTTGTCGAATTCGGCCTGAATACCGCGAAAGAGGAAGCTAGCGCTTATTGTGACTGATTTTTGACTAGAAATCACATTTTAACCATCAATCACTCACCGTATTCGCCTGATATGGCTCCTTGTGACTTCCACCTATTCGGAAAATTGCATTTGGCTATGAAAGGAAAACGCTTTGCGTCCGTAGAGGGTACCCAAAAGGCTTGTACCGACATCCTGAAGGACATTCCGGTCAATTACCTGAAACACTCTTTCGAAAAGCTTTTAGATCGCGCAAAACGGTGTATCGAGGCCGGAGGAGATTATTTTGAATAAATAAACTCGGTTTTATAGGAACAAAGCTCCTGTCGTTTCTATTTTAGCTCAGTCTCGTTTATTTTGGAACGCACCTTGTAAATCAAATCCCTTAAATTTATTATAGACACAGGAGCCACTCATTCAATTATTAATCCTGGCCTTTGTCACCCGAAGCGGCGAATTAACATCCCAAATACTAATCTGAAAACATAGAACACACTATAGATATATGTGAAAAAGTAAAAATTCCACTATCCGAAGAACTAGGAGATACATCCCAAGAAATTGAATTTTTTATATGCAAATTTCATGATTTATACGATGGTATTTTAGGAAACAAAATATTGCAACAGGTTGATTTAATAATCGATTATAAGAAGCAAACTCCACATGCCGGTGAAATGACTATCCCAATCCTCTTTGAACTTGAAGAGGATAAACAATATCGCCTCTTCAATAAGGCCGGATGCTATGAAGTACCCATCCCTGTAAACCAAGAAAATGGTTTAGTTCACTTCCCCGGAAAGACATCCAAAGATGAGAAGATCAAACTCGACGAAGGCATTTACAATGTTGAAGACTCAAAAATTCTCGCTCAGTTAAATTCATAACCCAAGAAACTAGTCCCGTTACCATTGAAACCTTCCATATGATTGAAAATAATTCAAAGTCACACTTTTCAATTTCTAGCCAAATAGGAACAGATGATCTTAACTAATGCTATTAAGCATGAAATGCGAACCACATATAATATCTCTATTGTCGCAAAAACCTATAGATATCCGTACGTTGATAAGGGCGAAGTACATCGACAGATCGAGGAAATGTTATAAAAAAATTTAAAAAGACCTAGCAAGTCCCCTTATTTGGCACCAGTATGGATAGTGCCATAGAAAATGAATGCAATAGAGAGTTGTCATCGATTATAGAAAACTAAATGAAGTTATAGTCGATGAAAAATATCCCATTCCCAATATCGATGAAATATTAGAGAATCTTGGATGATGCCAATATATATATATATATATATATATATATATATATATATATATATATATATATATATATATATATATATATATATATATATATATATATATATATATATATATATATATATATATATATATATATATATATATACATATATATAATGGAAAAGGCCATCCATAAAACAGGTTTCAATGTAGAAGGAGGGCATTATGAATTGCTGCGAGTGCCATTTGGACTTAAGACAGCTCCTGCAAGTCCGAGTTTTTCAAGCGAGAAACTGCCTTTCTTGATCATATAGTCACCCAAGATGGTATAAAACCCGATCAGCAGAAAGTACAGTGTGTTCAAAAATTCCCAATCCCGAAAACCCAAAAACAAGATAATTTCTTGGTCTTGCCGGGTATAAAAAAAAATTTATAAAAGACTCTTCAAGAATAATAAAACTTATGATTAAAAGCTTTAAAACGGACGCACAGCTGAATATTCATGATCCCGAATACATCCATACTTTCGAAACTATAAGGACTCTTCTAATTAACGAACCCATCTTAGCCTATCCCAACTTCAACAAAACATTTGTGATGACAACAGATGCCAGTAATTATGCTCTTGGTGCCGTACTTTCACAAGAAGGACGACTACTCAGCTACGCCAGTTGTACTTTAAATGAGCATGAGATTAATTAAAGCACCAGAAAGAAGGAACTCGTAGCAATAGTATGGGCTACAAAATACTTCTTCGATAAAAGTAGGACTACGATCAACTACTATTCAAAAACCACTGCAACGCCATACCCATTGAAAACCAAGACCTCTTTCATATCATCAATTCCGCATTCAGTAACAACTTGGTCACTACTCGTAAATTTAGAATCATTAGACGCAACGTTCTTTTTGAAGATCTCATAGATGAGGGGAAATTAGCCAAAATTATCGAAGAAGAACATCTGAAGAATAATCACAGAGGAATTGAAAAAGTGACAATAGAAATAAAATCAAAAAAGTATTACTGCTTGTAACTAACCGACAGGGTCACGAATTTTATAAACAACTGCCAGATCTGCAATTCCGTGAAATATGTCCCAAATCCAACTAAACTCCTATTAAAAATCACCAAAACTGCATAATAACCTAGGGAAATAATCCACGTAGATGATTTACACCCTAGAAAAGTTTCTGTTCTTTATAATAATCGACAAATTTTCTAAACACGCATGTGCCTTTAAAATCCTTTGAATCATAGTTGACAATGAGCTTGGATTCAAAGCCATCCCTTTAAGAAAATATCTCTCCAACGAAAATGTCGAAAGTCACGACCATAGATCTCAGAGAGAATGGATACGAAATGCATCGAGAGAATTGAAGCACTTTATCATGTAGCGTGCTGTTGATTCGAATTTCAAATAAATTTGACGTGACGTCTCCCACTATTTTTCGCATCTTGAACTAAATCAATTTTCCGTGCGGGTATTCTAACTTGAACGATGTAAAAGATTGAGCATGACTTACCCTACGAAGGATACGTCCTTGACATGAGCTGTTTTTGTAATCCCACACACGTCACTACATTTTTCATTTTTCGACACAAAAACACTCGCGATGCGTAACAAACTTTTCAGTTCGATTAATTATCACATTTGCAACGCTTTTGCACTAGATTCAACACGGTTTATCTTTAAAAAATTGTTTTGTGTACAATTTCAAATTCAACTTGATTAGACGTTTCCCATTAATGTTGAATTTTCACAAATCATATGTTTTCAATCATATGGTTGATATTTTGTTGACAATTCGGCGGTTAGGTATAAGACGAGTGGGATTTTCGTGAGAGCAACTAGAGAGCCACTTGAGTGTGTGGATTCTCTAGCGGCATGAAAGGTAGGAGGATTTCAATTCGCATGCGAGAGGAAGGCATGTATGTAGTAAAAGTACTTCACTCACGTATGGATGAAAGTAAGCTCATTTCGCGTCCATTACTTTATATGTCTTTGACCGGTGTGTATCTAATATGAGCGATGGCCCGATGAGAATTAGTATACACGTCGAAACCACCTTCGTCTAACATTTTTCTTCTCTGATAATTTTTCAGAAAGAATTATTAAGTAAGCAGCTCAATCATGTAGCTACAAAAAATTTCATAAGTATTTAGAGTAAGTTTTATTTAGTACTATATAAGGTTTAACGTTTTTGTTCAGAATATTTTGAAAGCATTTTTTAGTATGAGATAAAGTTTTCTGATTGAATTTGATTAGAATTAGGTTAATACATATTAGATGTAGGATAAAAGTTCACTTTTGTGTTAAAATTATAAATAATTTTTAATAGTGCATACGAATTGAAATCCCCCTACCTTTCACGCCACTAGAGAGTCCACACACTCAAGTGGCTCTCTAGTTGCTCTCACGAAAATCCCACTACTCTTACACCTTAACCCCCGAATTGTCAACAAAATATCAACCATATGATTGAAAACATATGATTTGTGAAAATTAAACATTAATGGGAAACGTCTAATCAAGTTGAATTTGAAATTGTACACAAAACAATTTTTTTAAGATAAACCGTGTTGAATTTAGTGCAAAAGCGTTGCAAAAGTGATAATTAATCAAACTCAAAAGTATGTTACGGATCGCGAGTGTTTTTGTGTCGAAAAATGAAAAACGTAGTGACGTGTGTGGGATTATAAAAACAGCTCTAGGAAGCATATTAGGGATGTATCCTTCGTAAGATAAGTCATGCTCAATCTTTTATATCGTTCAAGTTGGAATACCCGCACAGAAAATTGATTTAGTTCAAGATGCGAAAATTAATGGGAGACGTCACGTCAAATTTATTTGAAATTCGAATCAACAGCTAATAACGCGCCTACTTCACGCTACATGATAAAGTGCTTCAATTCTCTCGATGCATTTCGTACTTATTCAGAACCAAAACAGATAATTTTGTAAGCCTGGAGTCAGATTTCACAATTGTATTAATACTGTTATCAATTGTAATTATCGCATATGTTACCTAAACCGGAACAAACGCAAAGTATTCATTTCGTTGGAGCCTCAATTTAACGGTGGAGGTGTTACAGTGCATCCCATGCATGCTCCACTTGTTAGCATAAATTAAATTATTGCTTACCTTAAAACTCTTACACGCGCATTTTCCATTAAAATATTCATTACAAGAAATATATTTCCGCCACGCCCATTTTTTCCATATGGAGTAGAGCATTCAAATTGCTAAATATCCAATTGCGAGAAACTTCCGCTACGTGCATCTTTTATACATATAGAAAGAGTGCATTTGCACAGATGTCATATCCACACCTTTTCAAATTTTCCGTTACAACAATTAGCAAGACCTAATTGTTGCAACAGATCAGCATTTTATATACTATAAAAGAAATTACAAGCAATACTACCGTGACCAAAAAATGAGGTGACACTTGAATTTAAACTGCGCGCGTCGAAGGATTTGGAGAATTATTTTTTTTAGGTTGGTAGTACTGTCAGTGAAATCTACCTGTATGTCAAATTTATATGTCAAAATATTCATTAGTGTTTGAGATACGCGTCGTTTTGTGAGCTGCTAAAAGTGAGTTATTCGTTTTTTGCGATGTCGAAATTTGTTGAATTTGCATTAAATTTTGTTTGCGGAATCAATTTTCTGCTGCGGATACTTTGAAGATGGCGCAGAAAGCCTTTGGTGATGAGGTTATGTCTAAAAAAATGTTTATAAGTGGTATAGTGAGTTCCAAACCGGCCGTGAACGTGTCAAACGAAGAGCGTCCTGGGCGACCATCAAGCTCTTCTCTTCTTCGATTATCGTGGTGTTGTGCATTATGATTTCCTTCAGCCGGGCCATATATTTTATTTAAACGTTATGTGTCGTTTGCGTAACGCTATCTGCCTAAAAAGGCCGGAATTGTGGAACCACAATTCTTGGTTTTTACACCACGATAATGCACCATCCCATACTGCACTTGTAATTCGTGATCATTTTGCCAAAAACTCAACCCATATCGTTCCGCAACCACCGTATTCACCTGATCTGGCGCCGTGCAACTTCTGGCTGTTCAGCAAGCTCAAAAGACCGCTCCGGGGACACCGTTTTGAAACGATAGAGGAGATTCAAGCCGCAGCGAAGACAGAACTGAAGGCCATCCCGGAAACGATGCGTATCTCAAACACTAATGAATATTTTGACTTGTAAATTTGACATACGTAGATGTCACTGACAGTACTACCAACCTGAAAAAAATAATTCTCCAAATCCTTCGACGCGCGCAGTTTAAATTCAACTCTGTCGTATCAAAACGAGGTCCCCGGAGCGGTCTTTTGAGCTTGCCAAACAGCCAGAAGTCGCACGGTGCCAGATCAGGTGAATACGGTGGTTGCGGAACGGTATGGGTTGAGTTTCGGACGCTGCATTATCATGGTGTAAAAACCAAGAATTGTGGTTCCACAATTCCGGCCTTTTTAGGCAGATAGCGTTACGCAAACGACACATAACGTTCAAATAATAATCCTTGTGGACTGTTTGGCCCGGCGGAAGGAATTCATAATGCACAACACCACGATAATCGAAGAAGAGAAGAGGTTGATGGTCGCCCAGGACGCTCTTCCTCTTCGACACGTTCACGGCCGTCTTGGAACTCACTATACCACTTATAAACATTTTTTTTTAGAAAACCTCATCACCAAAGGCTTCTTGCACCATCCTCAACGTATCTGCAGCAGAAAATTCATTCCGCAAACAAAATTTAATGCAAATTCAACAAATTTCGACATCTCAAAAAACGAAAAACTCACTTTTAGCAGCTCACAAAACGACGCGTATCTCAAACACTAATGAATATTTTGATATGTAAATTTGACATAGATGTCACTGATAGCACTACCAACCTAAAAAAAATAATTCTCCAAATCCTTCGACGCGCGCAGTTTAAATTCAAGTGTCACCTCATTTTTTGAACACAATAGTAAGTCGGGTTGGATAGTCATTTCAGTTATAACAGAGTGCGGGCAAGGCTTTCTTCCCTACTTACCCCATGTGAAGCTGCATTGGTGTACTCTCTCTTCCGGTCTAGGTGTGATAAAGATATTGTGTGACGAATTTCTAAATTGCGATATTAATTAAATTAAGCGGTTAAAGTGTGAAAACGAGTGTGATTAATAAAAGATGTCTTTTCAAATAAAACTTAATTTTTTTTTGTTTTCCGAACCCGCAGTAAAATAAATGTTAAGCTCAATATGTATTGATCGTTCTATAAGAAAATATTTTTAACCCTTTGATGCTGATGTTGCTTACTCGTGGTTCAAATTGAAAGATTAGAAATTGTTACAACTTTAATAACGAACTATTTAAACAAATTCAAAAATTTCACCAAAACAGCATAGTAACCCTTGAAAAAAAATCAATCTCCTTCAGCATATACATCAAATCGACAATGACATATCCTTGTTACGAAATCATTTAACAGTCATCGAACAGATAATATTATCAAGCAAACTAGGTCTGATTACACGGAACATATTTTCAAAGACAGAACTTGACTTCATAGACGATTTTGTACAATACCTATTTATAAAAACGGCTATTTCGTCGAATAATAAAATTATTACTCTCATTTTGACAATACCGAAATACTTTAATGAAACTTCGACAAAAATTATCCTAGAACCAATTCCAACCATCCAGAATAGAATAGAAATTACGATACAATCCTACTAGATCCTTATCATAAAATTTATGATGTAAATATTGAGAACGATTTAAGGAACAGGCTAAAAGAAATAAAAGATGTATATATTAAAAGCATTATGGAACCAGGAGAAACGTATTGTAAAACAGAATCATTTGACCAAGCAGAAACTAAAGAAGTTATACTTGGAATTATAATTTTCAAACATTTCTATAGAGAAATAGAACATAACTGTAACACTAATAGAATGAATATACAAGGAAACTTTATAGCAAAATACAAAAATTTTCAGATAAAAGTCAAAGTCAAAAGTGCTTTATTCAATACTAATCGTTATTAATTTTAAAAGGATATGATACTGATTCCAAACAAATACAAATAGCCCAAATGGCTCTCTAAAGGTATACCTTATCAATTAAAACACTAAATAAAAAAAATAATATCAAATTAATTAATATTATTACATATTTTATGGTTCAATTGTAAAAAGGCAAAAAAACAACCAACACTATTAAAAATTATTTAAAATTTTAACACAAAAGTGAACTTTTATCCTACATCTAATATGTAATAACCTAATTCTAATCAAATTCAATCAATTAAACACCAACGTAAGTGTGGCTTATTACACTTACGTTGGTGTTTAATTGATTGAATTTGATTAGAAAGTAAAAATTTGCATTTGCAGTAGACAGCCCACTTTTGGTGAGCTGGTGTGAGCTGTCAGCCTACTTCGGCAGAACGCAAATGTTTGTACGGCGTAATATATTCGATGTTTCACATGAAAAAGGTACAAATCACATTCCTTGCATGCTAAAAATTCACCTTGCACTGTCCACTGTACACGTACACCATTTGGAACAACAAAATATGTAAACCACACGTTCAACTCCTTCCAATGACAGCTAGCTTGAGGAAGTAAACAAATTCCTATTCTTTTAACTTTGAACATTGATAAAACATGAACGGTTATACGATTTCACTTCACTTCAAAAGGAGCGGACCATCTGGATTTCACAATTAAAATTCGTCTCGAAACCGTGCAAAACGTCGAATTTTCGTTGGCACTTCCACATTTCTCCATATATATACCTTCATATAAACTAGTAAGAAAAGTCAGCCTACATGTTGTCATGCATGTATATGGTAGTAGGGCTTTCTGGTACAAGACTTGTTACAGTGTAGTAAGGCTTTGGGCTAAGCTAATAGGAGTAGAATTCAAACCCTCTCATGCCAACAAGCCAACAAAGTCCCACAATTTATATTTTTATTGATTTCTGGAAGGTCTATGTCTTGTGTATAATTGTGTCGTTTTTATTGATAATTAGCAATGCATGTGTTCATTTAGTAACCGATGTTCGTGGAGATAAGTGGTAAAGTTTAGTTGGTGATAAAAGTGGCTGAAATAGATAAACTGATTATTTATTTCTAAATTTGACTATACATTTTAAATAAAGAAAGGAAAGAGAGTGACATGAAAAAAATTCATAGAAAATTTGGTTTCCTTTGTTTATAATAATTTTGTAAAAGTACAGTTGCCTATAGGCAACATCGGTCAATTATGGCAATTTTCGAGGATGACGATGGAGAAGAAGAAGAAGGGACGAAAATACTGTTCAATTGGAAAACATCATAGAACAAAGTTTGCATAATATGATTGAAAATGAAGAAAATTTGGAAATTCGATTGATTGAGGAAATATTTGACAAAGAAAAAGACGGACAAAATGAAGTGAGTGGACAAGCGGTAATTATCAAAAATAAATATGAATAGTTTGCCGGGGAGAAGTATAGAGTTGATTCAATGTGATATCAAATGGAAAAGTGAAATTCGTGAAAATGGGGTGAAACAACCGATTGATCATCGGACATTGTCTTACATTTGGTATCTATAATTTCCATGAATCAAAGTTACAAAATATTTTTTGATAATTGGTTTACGTCAATAAGCCTTCCTTTGTTTATAATAATTTTGTAAAAGTGCTGTTGCCTACAGGCAACATCGGTCAATTATGGCAATTTCCGAGGTTGACGATGGAGAAGCAGAAGAGAGGATCAGAAAACAAAAAAATTTGTACAATAACATGAAAAGATTGGAAATAAGGAGATCGGAGACATTGCACTGTAATGAACAAGCTGCATATAAGCTAAATAGAGAGTTAATCAGACATCCCTTTAGCTAAACAGATAATTTTATCAAGTAAACGAACAGCATATCAGCTCATTAAACAGTTCAATAGACAGCTAATCAGTAAAACAGGCCACTAATGAGTGCAAAAGCTAACTAGACAGACACCTCATCAGCTGAACAGAAAGCTCAACAGAAGTTTACCAGTTAAATAGATAGAACATCGTTTTTTTTAGCTGATAGCTATAAAAACAGCTCAACAGAAAGCATTACTCGTAAAATAGACCGCTCATCAGCAAAGGAGATTGCTAACGGACATTTTTGCAGATAAGCAGAGAGCTAATCAGCTGAAAAGATATCTTTATAAGCTAAAAAAAACAGCTCAATAGATAATTTATCAGCTAAGCACACAAAACATCAGCTGAAAAGGCAATTGTACAGTTAGTTCAACAGGAAGCACTACACATACAACAGACCGTTCGGTAGCAAAGGAGACAGCTAAACAGACAGTTTTACAGATAATCATCCTATAGCCAATCTTTTATAGCCCAACAATACTCTAAAAAACTCTAAAGAACATACAGAGCAAACAGCACTGTTAATGACTTCTACTCCTATTAGCTTGGCCCCCTAGCACTTTCCAATCATACAATTTGAATCAATCAAAAATATTTTCTTATAGAACTATCAACACATATTGAGTTTAACACTTGTTTTCCCGCGGCTTCGGGATATAAAAAAAACAACTATTGTCCTCTATAAAAAAAACTTTATTTAAACTTTTAAGTTAACAATTGTTCACTTATACTTCTAGTTTAATTCTTATTTGACGCACAATATCTTAAGCCTTGCCCGTACTTTGTTAACTCGAAAAATACTCATCTAACCGAGCCCTTCATTCTTCTTAGCAATACAGCCCCTCTCGGGCCTTCGTTCCCTGCAAATAGCACTTCCAACTATCTCGGTCCATTGACTGCATCCTCCAATTCCAAAATCCGAGCAGCGATGAACTGTCTTCGTCAACCGTGTCAGACCAGCGTTTCCTCGGTTTCCCGACTGGTCTCCGGCCTTCAGTTCTCCCAACGAGTACCTTCTTGGGTATCCTTTGTTCGTCCATACGATTAGTGTGCCAAGTCCATTGCAGCTTCCATTGCAGCTTCCATAGCTTTAAGATCATTGAGACCTCCGATTCGTCAAAAATTTCATTCAGCTCATGGTTGTATCGAATTCGCTATTGGTCCCCGTCAAGCTTTGCTCCGATTATTCGCCTCAGGACTCGTCACTCAAAGGCGTTCAATATATTTGCGGATGCTTGGGTTAGGGTCCATGTTTCACACCCATAGCATAACACAGGTCTTATCACAGATTTGTATACTTGGAGCTTTGTTCTACTGTGTATGCAGCTGGTTTTTCAGATCGTTAAAACTGAATAAAATATTTTATTTGCGAGCTGTATCCTTCGGCGTATTTCGTCTCTTTCATTGCCCGTTTTCGTTATTTAGGCACTTAAATACACAAATTTGCTCACATTTTTGATTTTGTATTCGCCAAGTGTGATATTTTGTGTATTTGAGGTATTTTTCCTGGACTGCGTAATGAGCTGTATTTTATTTTCGTTGATTTGTAGCCTTACTAGTTTTAATTCATGTCGAGTTTCAGGAAGAACATTTTGGTAGTTGTTAATGACCGTGACAAAACATTCTGCATAGGCTACTACTTAGTTCAACTTGTATAGTAATGCACCTCGCGTATCGGCCGGTAGCTTCCGCATGACGTACTCCAGAGCCAAATTGAATAGCAATGGGGCCAGCCCATCTCCCTGCTTTAGCTCGATATTTGTGTCAAAGGCATTGGTGAGTTGGTTATTGATGCGAACTTGGGAGGTTGTCGACGTCATTGTCATTTTGGTAATACGGACCAATTTGGCTGGGATGACAAAGCAAAGCATTAGTTGGTATAGTACGTTATGATCAATACTGCCGTACGCTTGCTTAAAGTCAACGAAAATTTGGTGCACGTCTATGTTGAACTCCCAGCATTTTTCAAGTACCTGCTTGACTGTGAAAAATTGGTCTATTGTCGATCTACCTGCTCTAAAACCACTTTGATACTCCCGAATAGTACTGTTGGCGTGTGATCCAATTTCATTTTCTAAGGTTTTAGAAAATATTTTGTACGCCGTACAAAGTAGTGATATGCCTCTATAATTTTTGCACTGTAGCTTGTCACCTTTTTTGTGGATAGGGAATATAATTGATTGGTTCCACTCTTTCGACATATGCTCTTGTTGCCAAATGTGCTGGATGACTTTGTGAATAGCTTTATGAACGTTGCTGCCTATATATTTGATAAGCTCCATTGGAATCTCATCGATGCCCGGCGCTTTAGTATGCAGAGTTGGTTGGACCAATGAAAGGTCTCCGCCTATACCCATAGGCTCCTATGTTCTGGAACTATACGTAGGATTAAGGCTTTCTTGAAATACGATGCCCATCTTTCCTTAATCTTGGTTTCATCAGCGATGATATTGCCAATGTCATCACGACAGAGCATGGTTTTGGGCTGATCACCACGTTTCAAGCTGTTCACTGCTTTGTATGCTTGTGATGTGTTGTTGCTCACATTACCTTTACTTTTATACCTTCAATATGCTGATCTGTTGCAGTGATTAGGCCTTGCTAATTGTTGCAACAGAAAAATAGAAAAGGCATGCAAATGACACCTTTGTATTTATATGCTATCGGTTCTATGCATAAAAAATGCGCGTGGCGGGAATGCACTCACCGCAATTAGATATCTTTAATGAAAAAGTAAAATTATTAGGAAAACGCACGTGTGAGAAATTCGGAGGTAAGCAATTTAATTTTAATTTAAGCTTATTTTAATTTAAGCTGAAAAGTGAAGAATATATAGGGTGCTGCATAGGGTGCATTGTAGCACTTAACCCCACCCTTCAGCTACGAAGTCACAGAAGTGAGCTATGCATGTATGTATACGCTAGCTTAATAAACATCGTGAGCTTGTTATGCTGTTGATCTTGATGGATTTTTTTCAACGTTGTCGTTCTATACAACAGTTTGATCAGCAAATGTGTGAAGGGATCTTACGACCAATTATGTACAAGATGCAGGGAGAAGATGAATGGATGGATGTCCGCGACTTCTTCACTTCGACTCAAGCATATTTTGTAAACATAAACAACTCTAGACTTCTTTATGAAATACCGGTACTTTATAATGACCTTATTTTCGATGCGCTGAAATGAAATATTACAAACGCTAAATGTTTTACTTTACTAAAAGGAATATCATTGGAAAATTGTACATCATGGCTTAATAAACTGATTCTATTGCATAATCTTATGAAATTCCTTAAAAATCAGAAGGTTATTGATGACCAGATCTTTTGCAAACTGCTTTGTATAAACTTGAGGTTGAATGTACACATAGGTGGATGTGGAGGCGTTATTTTGAATATCCCGCTATTTTGGCTGATGTCACATTTGAAGCTGTCGTTTTTTGACATATGACAAGTAGAAACTACGCCATTGATAAAAATCGGACGATACATGCTTCAAGAACGCATTGAAATTATTAAAATTCACTATAAAAATGGTGAAAATTTGGCAGAGACGATTCGTAAAACTCGAACATTTTTGGGTCGTCGTGAACCACCTTGTCGGACCGCAATACAGAAATTGGTGGAAAAATTCGAGCTGTTGGGACAATTTAGTGATGTGAAGAATAAAATCTGTGCAAGTCACTCAAGAACAGCCGAGAATATTGCTGCTATAGCCGAAAGTGTTGAAGAAAACCCAGGTTTGTCCATTTCTCGTTGTTCTTTGAAATTAGGCATTCCACAAATGTCATTACACCATATTTTGCATAAAGATTTGGGTCTTAAGGCTTATAAAGTTCAGTTAACACAAAAACTCAAGCCAGTCGATCATCAACAACGTCGTGTCTTTGCTGATTGGGTCCTTGAAATGCATGAAAATGATTCGGAATTCTATCGAAAAATCATACTGAGTGATGAGGCCCATTTCCACCTCGGTGGCTTCGTCAACAAGTAAAATTGTCACATCTGGGGCTCGGAAAACCCAAGGGTTATTGTTGAAAAGCCTCTCTATCCTCAACATGTGACTGTTTGGTGCAGTTTATGGTCCGGCGGAGTTATTGGATCTTACTTTTTCGAAAATGAGGCTGGAGCAACAGTTACGGTGAATGGATTGCGCTATCGAGAGATGCTTAATGATTTTTAAAGGTCGGAATTGGATGTTATTGATCTGGACAACGTTTACTTTCAACAATACGGTGCTACGTGCCACACAAACAACGAAACCATTGATCTTTTACTGGAAAAGTTTCTGGGCCGTGTTATCTCCCGAAGAGGTGATCACAATTGGCCACCGAGATCTTGTGATTTAACACCTTGTGACTTCTTCCTTTGGGGCAACGTGAAAGAGAAGGTCTACGCCAACAGCCCAGCGTTGATTCAGGACATCAAAGATAGAATTCATGAGGCTATCGAGGACATAGGGCAGCCACTTTGCGTTTGGTTATGGAAAATTTGATGAAAAGGATATGGTCCTGTAAAAGTGGTCGTGGTGGTTATTTGCCTGATGTTGTTTTTCACTATTAACGGCATACCTTTTTCTTTATAATGTCATAAACATTTGACAAGCTGGGTAAACAGACCTACGCTCATGTCAGAAGGGTTTTTTATTCAATTTACAAAATGCAGTCAGCAGATCGAATAAAATCAAGAGACATGTCAAAGGCGAATTTATTGGAGAAAATATGAAATTCGAAGATCATACTATTATTAACAAAGTTGAACGAATTTCGACTTCTTAGGTTATTATTATTGTTATACTCATAAATATCTCCCTTGATAATTATTTCAGATGTCCATTCGCGAGGGAGGAAACACATTTTTCATGTATATCCCCCCTGTGCCCCCACTGAAGCAAAAACTGACAGTTTAACAACTGTTTTGAAAAGCTCTCATGAAAACTTTTATTTCACTCTCATATCGGCTACGTCTGATGAATTTTTTTTCAGGGCAACTCTCCTGTACTGTTATCATCGATTAATGGCAATTTTTTCGAATCCTTGAATCCCTTTTGCTAGGAGCTCTCTCCCGCCTCCTTGACTTGTTTCACCTATGAATATTCATTGTAGGTACTCATCTTCAGTCATTCATTAAATTGAATCAAGTGTTCAAAGCATGCACCTTAAACGTTGAAGTTGGGAAAAAATAACTCAAAATTATTCAATCTTCGGATTTAAAACAGCCACTATTTTGTATTACGATTACTGATACCACTAGCTGAACCGATTCTCAAAGATATTCATGACACCTATCATTCCTGAAATTTTCATGCAAATCCTAGCAAAACTGTAGTGTCTGAGTCGGTAAAAAGCGCATGTTGTTCCATAGCCATATGTTGCCATAGTAATAAATGCAGCGCATATTGTTCCATGGTAATACAGGAAAATTCAAACCGCTGTAACTTCGCCAAAGATGATTCAATCTTTATGAAACTTTCAGGATAGATCAATCTTATAAAAATTCATCTGTGTACTGAATTTCATTCATTTTATTCAAGAAAACATAAAATCGATAAATCATACTATTACTAACAAAGTTAAGTGAATTGCAACTTCTCACGTATTTTTGTTGTTGTACTCATCAAGGCCTACATTCTTGATTTTTTTTCAGATTTTTCGGATCACAGGTGTCCAATCGCGAGGGGGGGACACACATTTTTCGTGTATTTCTCCTCCATGTGCGCCCCTCGAAACAAACTTTGCCAAACTAAGACCTGTTTTGAAAAGTTCTCATCAACACCTTTCATTTGATACCCATATCGGCTACCTTTAATGAAATTTTTTTCGGGGGGTCACTCGCCTATACGGGGAGGCCCCCCTCAAATACGTTATAACATTTTTTTATTGCTGGACTTTGAAGAAAGTACCACTTTACACTTACGCACAAAATTTGATGTTTCTAGCTCAAGTAGTTTCCGAGAAAAACTGCTGTGACACACGGACGGACGGACGGACGGACGGACGGTAGGACAGACAGACGGACAGACAGGACATGATTTTAGTAGGGTTTTGTAAAGTTATTTTACAAAACCCTAAAAATGGAATTTTTATTTTAATATCAAAATAACACCTCTTATTGGAAACCCTGTACATATTCTGACACTAATAAAGTGCACATACTCCTCCGATCAATAGTACTTAGTACAAAGCAATAATTCAATACAACGGGTAGTATAAACAATCTAAAAGAAACCAGAATCAATACCAACAGAATGGAGAAGTGTATATCGATATTCAATTTGTCCCGAGAAACGCTCATCAATATTTTATCGGGGAAGAATATCCATTAAGCCATCTGTTGTAAACATCATTTCAAACCCCCTTCAAGAGCATGCTACTGGAATGATTATGAAATTGAAAACATCAACAAGTTGAATGACTAACCAGATATTCCTAAGCTAAGTGAACTTGAAAAAGATTCAATATGTTCTCGAATTCACAAAGATGTTAAGTCATATATCCTATAGCTGTTAAAATTGTATCAACATTTATTTTTATATGTCAAAAAATGGTATAACTCGATCAATTATTTTTATCAGAAAGAAATACAGTCATTTTATTTAATCTATGATTCCACATCTGTTCAAGAAAACATAATTATCTAAATATTCCTAGCATATCCGAAACTCTGAACATCAAAACTTTACCATTTATAAATGCCTGACAATGGACAAAAACCTGCATGAGTTCATTCAACTCAAGTGTACATCTGTTCATCTTCATAATAATAATCACATCTTAATATCCTATAACGTCTTGCGAAAATCCATAACATATGTATGCTACTTGTCCATACATGAAACGATCTGATCGATCTGAAAATGGCCTATTATAAACTCATACGCTACCGCACATCGTTATCAATACCGAAATTTCAAACATGATAATTAGCCTATGTGATCCATGGTAGCAGTGTGCATATGTTAAAAACTAATTAGATCTTCTTCAAACCTATAAAATATTAGAAAAGCATCCAGACAAAAAATCCTGATAGGAACCAACCCAGCAAGGAGACACTTTATTTATGTGAATAAAATACTTGAACATGTCACGATCAATCTTTTATACTTAGAATTAAGTAAATATGTACATATATTACTTGATACTCAATTATTGAAAATGTATATAAATATAGCAGCAATGCCTTCACGCTTAATATAAGCATACAAAGTGTGAGATTTGTAAATTTCTATGCAATCATGCAGGCACTTTAAGTCATTATACAGAGTGCGTACGGTATTTGAGGACAACTTGAGAATAAAATTAATCAGCTTATATTTTTAACAAAATTTAACGAAATTTCAGGAATTTTTTATAACGTTAAATTAATATATGGCTATAAAGTTATTCAATAAAATCGCCATGCTCCTTGTTCATATTGACCATAACGGCATTAATAGCAGTCTTCAGCGAAGAAATAGTATTATGAGGACAGTTATTGTTCTCATGCTCAACTACGCCCCATACGTAATAATCCAAAGGATTAAGGTCTGAGGAGCCATAGGTTCGGTGTTGTGTGGTCATGGAAATTTTCGGCCATCTAATCTTGTGTCACCATCGCAGAGTCTTGTTGAAAAATGTATGGTCTGTCTCCACATACATTGTCTATTTAGGGTTTCTTTACCGTCTCCAAAACCTCAATGTATGCAGTAAAGTTCACTCAAAGCCCTTGAGTAAAAAAGTGTGGTGGCATAACAGTCCTCCGTTGCTGACAACACCTAAAACCATAACAGTGGCTGGAAATTTTGTGTGCATAACAACAGGAACCTCCGTAGGATTTGAACATGATCTTGGTCAACATTTTTTTCGTCAGAAAAAAATCATAACATTTTGAGCACCTCAGGGTGTTTGATTTTGTTATAAGACGTTTTGATCGAAAAACTCTCTGTTCCCATGTTCGTTCCGACATGAATTGTCCCCTGCGCATCCCGTAAGACTTATACCGAAGGTCTTCGTGGACAACTCTACGAATAAGGCGCACAGAAACATGAAGCTCACTCGCATGGACCCTCATTGATTTTGAAGGGTCCTCGTCTATGATCGCTTGCTTTTGCTCTTAAAAATTCTGCAGATCGGACAGTGTCAGAACGTTGTTCGTACTTTTTGCGTTTTGCAACCGATTCTGTATCGCCTCCGGATGCTTCCAATTCCAATTCGATATCTCTAAATCTGTATGGTTTGCACATATAGCGACGATGACAGGATGTCTCTTCATTTCTTGAGTGATGTTGTAGTCCGCCATTTCTTATCTGAAAAGGAAAAAAAAAAAAAAAAATTCACGAAGTTATAGTCACATTTATGCATGTCCTCAAATACCGTACGCACCCTGTATACACCCAAAAAGTATATATTAAATAGTGATATCATGCAAGCTTGCATTATTTTCCTAAGGAAATAACAACTTAGAGATTCACATACTCAAAACATCAACAAGTTCACATCGAAAGTATGAATAAAGAAATTTGGAAATGCTGTTAACTCGTACTGGACCAATCCATATATAAATAATTTTTCGATGCTAGAAACAATGATGTAAAGAACATGCAGTAAGCAGAAAATAATATTTATAGTTTATTTCATATTGACGTTCTTTAAATTGCCCAATTATTAATATGTATTTACAAAAGCAACCACTCATTAAAAATAAATACAGAAACACATTCAATCTTTTTTTTTTGCGTTAACACTACAGCGTCTTTCGACCCTTTGCTTAGAGATAGTTAGAGACACCCGAGAAGGTGATATGGTCAGTACCACACTTTGGCTGTATTTCCGTCCACCCATCCGCGATACGTTCTGATTTTAAACCAGTACATCTCATAATGGAGCAGGCTTATAGTCCATTTGAAGAATAACTCGAAACAAATTTTGATAACCTCGAGCTTGGTGCCGTACGCCACTGACGCCGCCCAGCCGATCCCTACACTCTACGCCACTGACGCCGACCAGCCGATCCTTACACCCTACGTCACTGATGCCGACCAGCAGAGCCCTACACCCTACGCCACTGACGTCGACGGAAGTTGTGCGTGTTCTCTTCTCGGGAAGTAATGAATGTTACCTATCACCTCTCGTCTTTCGTGTAATCCGTTGCTAGTCAGTAAGTTGGTGAAAGGTGCCGAAAGTGTTGGGCGATCTTCCGCTCGTCGTTATTTGTGGTTAGGTTTATCCGGGTACTGACGCGTTTAGATGGGCCGGAGTCGAAGTGATAAGGCGAGAGAAGTCTCCGTCATTCGTTGGTACGCCCCGCGCCATTTTGCTCATGGTAAGTGGAATCGCGGAATCTCATTTAATGTGAAGGGAAGGGACTTGGTGTGTGTCAGTAATTGGAACATCGAATTTGAGGCGTCGATCAGGTGGAGTATGTCAATCGTCCAAGAAAGCCACTGAAGACAAGTAAGAGATGAAGATCTAAAACATAACGTGCTATTGCAGCGGTCTTTTAATGTAGTAATGGCTGACAAGTTTATTTTAAAATTATGAATTTAAAAGGGGATATAAAAGTAATTAGTTTTGAGATAGACGCATTGCAATTGAAGGAATCACTCTAATAAATGTGCGTCATAATCAAGTGAAATATCTATGAAATTGCGGACTAGAAAAATCAGCCGATTGATCTATTTTTAACCGACTTCCGAAAGAAAAAAGGTTATCAATTCATCGCGTATATTTTTTTTTGTATGTTTACGCATAACTTTTAAACTGAGATCGATAGAAGAGAGTTGTTTTTGGCAAATGATATGTCTTTCTACCAGTTAGGTCCCGTTTAAAGGATAAGAAATTCAAGTAACGGTGAAGGGCTCTTACCGTTAAAACTAAAAAATTTCCGACTTTCACCCCGATTTTTCAGCATAACTGATCGATGGATGCAAGAATTTTGATTGTAGGGGTTTCAAATGAAGGAAACCATATTGATCTAAAATGAGTCGGAACAGAATTTTAATCCTTTCAAGGATCCTGTAGATATTGAAAGTTTAATAAGATACGTTGATGTCGAGAAATTGAATTTAAATCATCTTTCGCACGAAAAGTGCCAATTAGTTGGTACTCTTCAAAGATTTGATGGAGATACCGAGTCCTTTGATGATGAATGATAAACATGATCAGTATCCTTAATTTTCTGCATAAACGGTACATTTTTAACCGACTTCCAAAGGAAAGAAAGCTATCAATTCATCACGTATATTTATTTTTTTTTTGCTTTTTTTTGTATGTTCACGCATAAGAGTCCTGTTTTTGGTAAATGATACGTCTTTCTTCCTGTTAGGTCCCATTTAAAGGATAATAAATTCAGGTAATGGTAAAGGACTTTTACCATTAAAACTAAAAAAATTCCGACTTTCACCCTGATTTTTCAGCATAACTGATCGACGGGTGTAAGGATTTTGATTGTAGAGGTTACAAATGAAGGAAAACGTATTGATCTAGATCCTTCCAAGGACTCTGTAGATATTTACAGTTATATATGGTACATTGATGTCGAGAAATTGTATTTAAATGATATTTCGTACGAAAAGTGCTAATTAGTTGGCACTCTGCAAGGATTTGTTGGAGATACCGAGTCCTTTGGTGACGGATGATAAAAATGATCAGTATCCTTAATATTCTGCATAAACGATACATTTTAGTCAATCATTTCTACTGGAAATAACCGATAAATTAATTCTAAATGTGACATAAATACAATTCAACAATAGTTAAAGGGAACATTTCAGGATGCTTTTCTCTTCCGCATTAATTTTTTGCTTACCAATGAGCGTGGTATAGGATCCTTCTTACATCTTTAGACGTAAATGTTACATATAGGATTATAAAATTCCCCGAAGAAATAATAAGGATTGAGTGATTGCAAATTACAGAGTTGACTAGTTACTTTCCAGTTAATATTATATGTACATTACAACATATGCCCAGAAATCTAAAATTAGTGATTTCCATACTGAAAACCGGCGAGAATCGCAACCTTAAAAGAAATACGTTTCCTGCTATAATTGATCATAACTGTACAGATGAAGATGAAAATGCATAGCCGAGTTTTCATTGAATTATATGGTATGATTTTCTTGAAACTTTGATGAAAATTAGGTGCCATAGCTAACTGAAAATGAAAACGATGGGTATCGAATAAAAGTGAACGAATGATGCGGTTAAGAAGGATATTTTTAAGTAAATTTTATGAGATTGACTGCGAAGTGAACTTTATGTTTACATATATAAATGCATATGTCAATACATATATATATATATATATATATATATATATATATATATATATATATATATACATATATATATATATATATATATATATATTTATATATATATATATATATATATATATATATATATATATATATATATCTATATATATGCATATATATAGGTATATATATAATATATATATATATATATATATATATATATATATATATATATATATATATATATATATATCTATATATATATATATATATATAGATATGTATATATATAATATATATATATATATATATATATATATATATATATATATATATATAAATATATGTATATAAAGTATATATATATATATATATATATATATATATATAATATACACATCTATAGATGTATAGATATATCTACACATATATATATATATATATATATATATATATATATATATATATATATATATATGTATATATATATGTATATATATATATTTATATATATATATATATATATATATATATATATATATATATATATATATATATATATATATATATATATATATATATATATATATGTATATAATATATATATATATATATATATATATATATATATATATATATATATGTATATAATATATATATATATATATATATATATATATATATGTATATAATATACATATCTATAGATGTATAGATATATCTACACATATATATATATATATATATATATATATATATATATATATATATATATATCTACACATATATATATATATATATCTACACATATATATATATATATATATATATATATATATACATATATATATATATATATATATATATATATATATATATATATATATATATATATATATATATATATATATATATATATATTTAATAACTTTGTTTATTTGATATCCGCAGGCCAATCCTCTTTTTTCTTTAAAAGCCGTCGGGCCTTGCTTAGTTGTGTGAGCAGACGCGTTTCGACTACTTTGAGTCATCTTCAGTGTCTAAAGGATGTGTTGAAGGGAGCGACTTTATATAGTCGTAGGATGGGTAATTAGCGAATAGGTAATTAGCGGATGGGTAATTAGCGGATGGGTAATTAGCGGATGGGTAATTAGTGGATGGGTAATGAGGTCAGGAAGTAAATTACTCAATTATACCAGGTAGGGGGATATTATGTTTTTGTTTTTTTGCTTGTTGGCTGTCCGTTTGTTCTGTTTCATCTCGTTTCCGTTTTCGTCTAAGAGTGTGGTCTAGGACTGAGAAAATTGCGTCGGAATTGGTAACAAGTTGTTCGTTGATAATGTCACCGTCTGTCTTTCTATGTTTATAAATTTCAAGCCTTTCTAGGATGTCAAGTCTTGGTCCTTTGTTTTGTTTGTGTAGCAATTTCATAGAGTTTGTCATAGCATCAGGCTCATGTGCGTGGTTTTGTAGGTGCGTCGCATAATTGGAGTCTGCCTTGTTGTATAAGAAAGATCGTAGGTGCTCTTTGTATCTTGTCGTTATTTTTTGTGTTGTTCTTCCTATATATACCATGTCGCAGTCCTTGCATGTCAGTTTGTATATGCCGCTGCCTTCGTATATCGATGTGTCATTCAGTTTTGGCTTCAGTTTGTTTCCAATGTTGTTGTT
>OZ017739.1:199795138-199872638 GCA_963969285.1 Odontomyia ornata
TCCATAAAATTTATTTCATCCTTTTTAGGGATTGTTCTTGTAAGAACATTGTATGATGTAATAGCTAATGTTTTGAATATTAGTAAGTAATAATTAAATATTGATCATTAAAAAAAGTTATCAATAAAAATACGTAGAGATTCCTACTTATTAAGTTCACTACGATGGTCTCTGCCTCCATTGTTCCTAAACTCCAAAAAAGTAACATCCCAGAAACCATAAATCGTGAAATGTTTCCCAGGCAACATCCATAAATAATATCGATTCGGGAATAGTTACCCAAAAGATCTAAAAACAGAGAACCCTCATCATGCGTTTATCAAAAATTAAAAATCAGAAGCAAATGATACGATATACCAACAAAACTACCACCATCCCATGCATTATAAGATCAATCATTTGTAATTTAACTCGTCGTGGAAGCATAATATTAAAAGGTTTGAACAAAACCAATGAACGTCCTATAGAAGAGAAAAAATATCATATAACACCATATAACTTCATACTTCCATATAGTATAAAAATTAGAGAATGAAATAAAGATGTGGTTCCCCTACCATTCTACCTTATTATGATAACCATGAGAAAAAAAAACACTGCTAACTAATATATGGCCCAGTAAAAATAACACAATTTTCTCTTTAACACTCAACTAAATAACAAAAAAGCATTACAACAAGTTTTAAGATTCAACTCACAATCATCTCAACCCAACAAATTTCTCGACTTTGCAATCAGCGCAATAGCATCAACAATGCGTGTTAAGACTCACAATCATGCCAACCACTGCCTCCTTAAACCTGGCCACCTTGCTAGGTTCGATAATGCAGTGAAAAGTAAAACTGACAATCAGCTGTTTCATCAATGACGTCATTACTTTTTAGGTAAATTTCTCGAGAGAAATTTACCTATTGCGGAGAGCATCATATATATATATATATATATATATATATATATATATATATATATATATATATATATATATATATACTCGTATATATATATATATATATATATATATATATATATATATATACTCGTATATATATATATATATATATATATATATATACTCGTATATATATATATATATATATATATATATATATATACTCGTATATATATATATATATATACTCGTATATATATATATATATAGATATATATATATATATATATATATATATATATATATATATATATATATATATATATATATATATATATATATATATATATATATATATATATATGTATATATATGGGATATAACGAAATTTGTGACCACGCTAGAGGTTGCAATTTTGCTCCGATTTTCACCAAATTTTCAGGAATGGTGTATTGGGTAAATATCTTGGCTAAGTTCGTGAACCAGCTATATCGGCCGGGCAAAAACAAAATGGCGGCCATTTTAGATTTCTGTTCTGACCAAAGTATAGCTCCGATTTGGATGAAATTTGGTACTAAGGTTCACTGATGTATGTGATGAACCTCACAATAAAAAGTCTAAAGTCGGTACGGCAGAAACAAAATGGCGGCCGCTCAAAGGTCGAAAAACGTGCAAAATTTTGTTGTTGTAATAGTGGTCAAAGCTTTCAACAGATTTCCAAAAAATTTGGCTGTTAGATAGAAATTATAAGTATCTAAAGAATTGCGTGAAAAAACTGGAGGTCAGTTAACAAAAAACAAAATGGCGGCCAAATAAAACTCAAAACTTCAAAGGCTTCTAAAAGTCGCAATTTTGATTCGATGTATATAGAACTTGGTTTCAGAATAGACATTTTTTAGATCTACAGACTTAGATATTTTGGTGATCATGCATGTGCAAATTTCAAAATGGCGGCGGTTTAAATATGCGTTATGTTCAGGTTTTTGTGGCCCTCTAGTGGTCACATTTTTCAGCGGATTTTGATGAAACTTTAGATTATGGATTTCTGTAACATGTACTTATATATAAATTATACAAATTGAATGAAAAATAAAAAAGTCGAAAATTTAAAACCCAATATTTTTAGCTGCCATTTTCACTAAAAATTGAATTATTTTGCCATGTCCAGCGTAAAACACCGATTTGAACGAGATTTGGAACATTCATTGATAAGTCCAAAATCAAATGCATGCATTCAAAATGGCGGCCCCCAAAGGTCAGGAGGCAAGCGCAATTCGCTATTTTAATAGCAACTGACTTATCTTCAACGTATTTATAAATCAGACTATTTTTGAAATATTGTAAAATATTTTTAACAATCACCTTAAAAATTATAAAATCGCAACTTGTCTGTCTGTCCGTCCGTTTGTTCGTGCGTCACAACAAGTTTTCTAGCAAACCACATATGCTAGAATGAGGAAATTTTCTACGTAGGTCAAAAGTGGTGCCTCTTGAAATTTGCAGTGTAAGAAAATATTTTAAAGTGTTTAAGGGGGGCCTCCCCATACAGGGGGGAGACTTAAATTTTTTTTTATTTCTGTAGCCCCCTAGCGGCCAAGTTTCTCAACAGATTCCGACAAAACTTGAAATTATAAGTTATCAAGGCAAGCTAATTTAATTTAACTATGCAAATCGGATGACAAATAAAAATTTCGTAAATTTACAGCTTAGTATTTTTAGCAGCCGTTTTCAATAAAAATTCAAAATGACGGCCCCTGGCAGTTCAGAAAAGAATCGAAAATGTATATATTAATGGCTGATAAAACTTTTATGGAAATCTTTTGAAATTAACTATTTGAGCTATTTAAGCCGACAAGTTATCATCTTTGTGTGGTAGCCACTGTGGAATGTATAAACAGCAAATGTGAGAAGAGCGAAACGAGTATAAATATGTTTATAACAACTTATTACCCGCCGATTTTCAATATGTGATCCATACGTGTGTAACTCAATTTAATTAGCAAAATATTTGCGCCTCTATGAAGTGTCTCCAAAAACAAACGGCGGCAGATGCTTTTTGTTAATAAAAATCCATGTAGTGCTACCGAAATTGCAGTAAGAAGTTAAGTAGTAGGCAAGCCAAATTCTTTTCCGAAACCTTACGCTACATACGAGAAATTTACCTTTTCGGCTGGTGCTGCCAACGGGGATTTTTGCTTTTTTTATCAGCTGTCGTGACAATTCTCCAGTAAATGTCAGATTAGTATCAAATTGTGGGGGCATTAGTTATTGGCGGCAATTTGTTGCCTGAGAAATAGTTCAGCAGGATAGCTTGAATTGTTGTTGTAAGTCGTGTTGCCGTGTAGGAAGTTGAAAAGCAGTAAATTAAGTATTTCATGCATATTTTAATCAACATTAATCTCAACTTCATTTAATTTCAAATCGATGAAACTTCGTTTAAGTACATTGTTGGAAAGTCATATCAAACCGATTCTATAGAATTACAAATTGGTTCGTAGACGAAGCAATAAAGTCAATGCTAAATCGCACCAAGAAGTGAACCCTCGAATGGCAGCGCAGCACCCGGAAAGTTGACTATACGTCATAACAATACATCTGATGAAACGGATAACGATGACGGATATGAAAATAATCGTGGCTCAACAAGAACTCGAGGTGCATGTTTTCCACGCCGGAGTAATGCCTTGAACGGCGTTTCATCGTCAACTCTCTTACCATCCGAGCCGACACCAGGTCCAAGTCGAAGGAGTGCCTGGCTAGGAGCATCTAGAGCCAATAGTTAAGAGGAATCAATTAGCGAAACGAAATGTACTACTCGTTGCTAGAGACAAAACACTGCTGATGAACAAGATGAAGATGAGGAACAAAGGTATATAATCGTGACATTGATATAATTTGCCTTATTTTTTTCAATTTGCACTCAATTTTCTCAGAAAGCTCATCGAAAGCTGATACGACGAAAAAAGTCGTCAGAATTGGAGTCTACAGTCGTGCATATGATAAATCCTGAAATTATAACAAACAGTAAACAAAATCGACCATTGACTGAACAAAGAGCCAGACCTGTTCGCAATATAGGTAAATACTTGTACATTATCGTCATTCAATTCTAATTTGTATACAATTTGACTTTCAACTGCTGAGGATGAGGATGATGCTACAGCATCATTACTAGTTGCTGAATTTGCATGCTATCGTGTTACTGAGCCACCAAGTGTGGAACTACTAGGCGCATTGGTTGTGTTGATCTATAAACCGCAATGGCAATGCTAGCGCGGTTCATAGATCAAGACAACCAATGCGCAATCGTCAATCGCCCAGTAATTCCACACTTACGACATTTAAATAGTTTGCCTTATTTTCTAAGCATTCAATCAACTTTTTCAGAAACCTAATCGGAAGCTGATATGACGAAAAAAGTCGTCAGAATCGGAACAAAATGTCGAGGAAACGATAACTCCTGAAATAACAACAGACGAAATCCGCCTCAACTACGCCAAGTACGAATAAATCGTAATACAGCGTTTTACCTGAAGACAATTCAGAGGATGAACCACCGAATTAAGTCGACAAAATCATGGACTAAACATCATAAAAATACATCTGATGATGAGGATAACGAAATGAATACGATCGTGGCTCAACAAGAACTGAAAATGCACGTTTTCCTCGCCGTTAAATACCTTTGTAGCTTGATCTGCTTTTCATTTTAGCTAAATTGAAAATAAAATAAATTGGAAATAAGATCATTAAACTATATGTTTCAATATATTTTATAATTTATCAAGGCTGGCGACATCAATTTACAAATTTTTTTATAGATGTTACTGCAGTAACAATGAGTATGGACGTAGAACCGTGATGATTCGAGATGGCTAGATGGCTGCTAAATCCCGATTTGGTGTGTCGCGCTGCTGACAATGAATCAATCTCATTGAATATTCTTGTATCCTGATTATAAAACGTCTGATGTTAACAAATTTATCAAGTTATAGCAAGTATAATCAACTGTTAAATATTATTTCAAACTAATTTAAGAAGGGATTGAGGATTTCTGTTGATTTAGAGGAAAAAGGATATGCATCTAAGCTAGTGAGGGAAGCAGATAAGAAATATTATATTATTGAAAGTCATTTACATTTTAAGTTTTCAGTAGGTTAACAGACAACTCTATCTTAATTTAACTATTGAAGTTACTTAAGAGTTCCTAGGTGGATAAACAGTCTGCGATAATTATCTTTTGCTATAAAAGCTAAATCTGTTATCGCGTGCATTTCTGTTCTGGATAACTTCATGTTAAAAACTCCTATTAAACTTGCTCTCTTTTTTATGTAGCTAGATTGAAAAGCAAGTATACGACAGTATTGATCGTAACGTGCTGTACCAAATAATGCTTTGCTTTGACGTCCTAGCGAAATTAGTCCGTCTTATCAGAATGACGTGGATAACCTCCCAAGTCTGCATTAATAACCAACTCACCAACGCCTTTAACACCATTAGCGGACTAAAGCAGGGAGATAGGCTGGCCCCATTGCTATTCAATTCGGCACTGGGTAAGAAAGCTACCTGCCCATACAAGAGGTACGCTGTTATACAAGTTAAGCCAAGTGGTAGCCTATGCAGATGATAGCAACATTTTGTCACGGTCGCCAACAACTGCCAAGGAACTTTTTCCGAATCTCAACAGCGAAGCAAAACTAGTAGGGCTACAAATCAATGCGAATGAAACAAAGCTCATTACGCAGTCGAGGAAAAATACCTCAAGTACACAAAATATTGCGCTTGGCGAATACACTACCGAAAATATGGGCGGACTTGTGTATCTAGGCACCAAAATAACGATTTTGAGCTCGCAAATAAAATATTGTATTCAGTTTTGACGATCTTGAAAACCAGCTGCATTGACAGGAAAACAAAGCTCCAAGTATACAAATCTGTGATAAGACCTGTGCTATGCTATGGATTTGAAAAACATGGACCCTAATTCAAGCATCCGCAAACATATTCTACACCTTTGAGGGACGGGTCCTGAGGCGGATGATTGGAGCGAAGCTAGACGGGGACCAATGGCGAATTTGATGCAACCATGAGCTGTATGAAATGTTTGACGAGCCAGAGGTCTCAACGATTGTAAGAAATGCGGAAGCTGCAATGGGCTGGTCACATGAATCGTATGGATGAACAACGGATACCCAAAGAGGTATTCGTAGGGAGAACTGAAGGCCGGAGACTAGTGGGGAAATCGAGGAAACACCGGTCTGACTCGATTGACGAAGGCAGTTCATCGCTGCTCGGATTTCAAAATTAGAGGACGCGATTGATGGACGAGGCGCTATTTGCAGGAAACGAAGGCCGGAGAGGGGCTGTAGTGCTATGAAGAAATTGAAAAAAGTGAATTACACACTTATGTAGACTTATAGATTTTTTATCTCAAAAACAAAGAAAATCATGTCTTACAAAAATAAATATTTAATGAAGAATAAATTATCACAATATTGCCAATTGCTTTTAGATAAAAAGTATTACTTTAAGCCTTAATTAAATTAATTATAAAAAGTTTTATAGTTTGTTACTTCCAAATGCTATGAATTGAAAAACCCTCAGCAATTTGTATCATAAATTAAAATGCGAACAAAAATCGAATTCAATATTGTTAGTTTTCTTTAGACAGTCTTTTTTCTTGGGAATAATATTTTAAAATATTGCTAATCTTAATTGAATTTTTAGTCAATGATGAATAAATAATTTATGTATTTTAAAATAGTATGAAATGCAACAAAATCAATATTTTGCATATTAAATGAACATATGAAAAAAACTAATTCAATATTGCTAGCTTCGATTTGGTCAGCAGCCTGGATAAATTATTTAAATGTTACTTATCTCATTGACTCCAAATAAGTACTCCATAATGTAATTTCGTCAAGACTAACGCATTCAGAACAAGTTTCTTGATGTGCATTGGAAAAGACTCTTATCTTCTTAACAAGCCTATTATTGGGGCTAATTGCCTCCTCAAGCTATTTGTGTGTGGCAACCAGGTCATAAGATGGTCTATGGTAAGACCAAGGTATTTCATTTCTAGCACTCTTTACAATTTTTCGCCGTTAATATTTAGTTCGACATCTATGTCTCATTATTTTGGTTTCCGATCGGCAAGCGCCTACTCAATTTCCAATGCTTCATTCGATCGAGTATTTCCTCTGCATCGGAAAGGCTTCGTCAGCAGGATTCTCGGACTGCAAATAATTAAATTAGTAATTAATTAACCAATTCAACATATATGTAACATACAATGCTCACACTTGCTAAAATTTGATTATCAAACTCTGAAGTGAGTCTGATTCCCGTCAAAGAGCCCACAAGGACAGTCCAGCGGCTTAATTTGTTCTCAATATGATGAATATCATTGTTTTGTTTTCCGATCGGCATGCACCTACTCCATTTCCAATGCTTCATACTTGTGATCGAGCATTTCCTCTGTACCGGAGAAGCTGATTGCTTAACGAGAAGTTCTTGGGATATTGTGACAGCAGGATTCTCGGACTACAAATAATTGAATTAGGAATTCATTAACCAATTCAACGTGCAAAAATACTTTCAAAAATTGTACCTGTATTTAAGGTTGGTGATCATCTTGACCCGAATAACTATCTCCGATTACGCTGCTATCGTAAGCCAACATCAGTTTAGTTTTCAAAAGAGCAAGAGTACTGTGGATGCCCTACATTCTTTCACACGTTTCATCAATCTAGGACTTGACAGAGGTGATTATGTCATCGCGATTTTTGTGGATTTGAAAAAAGCATTTGATACAGATGATCATGACCTCTTGCTTCGTAAATTTGAATCGTATGGTATTCAGGGAAGTCCTAAGCAGTTATTTAAGAGTTACTTGGAGGGAAGATCGCAGAGAACTTTAATCAACAATGTCCTGAGCGATCGAGCACCTAAGAAAACAGGAGTTCCCCAAGGCTCAATACTTGGCCCAACTTTGTTCCTGCTATGCACAAATAATCTAAATACATGTGGGCTGACGGGATATCACACATTATATGCTGATGACACAGTTCTACTTTATTCAGGACGAGACAAAACTGCCATTGAGAACACTATCAACGAGGATCTAGGAAAATTCCATCAGTGGTTAATTGAAAACAAACTAGTATTGAAGACTACAAAGACAAAATATATTGTTTTTAAGCAAAAGAACAAAGTAGACATGCATTTCGAACTAAATATTAACGGCAAAAAATTGCAAAGAGTGCTAGAAATAAAATATCTTGGTCTTATCATAGATCATCGTATGACCTGGTTGCCACACATAAATAGATTAAGGAGGCAATTAGCCCCAATAATAGACTTGTTCAGAAGATTTGAGTCTTTTCCAATGCACATCAACCCGCAGGGGGAACGCCGGTCAACAAGAGCACTCTTGGAGGCTAACATTCTTTGGGGAGTTCCGCCCCCCCGTACTCGAGGAAATTCCCGCAGGGAGAATGCTGGTCGACAAGAGCACTCTTGGAGGCTAGCATTCTTTGGGGAGCGCTGCCTCCACGGACCCGAGGATATGGGGGGTGCCATGAGGTTCCCTCCTGGGATGAAAGGTAATGACTCTGATTGGATCTGGACTACGCTTTGGACAACAAACTGGAATTGACGCTTTGGGCTGGCGGATGTGATGGTTTAGACCTAGTTGCTTTGCACAGTAGCGCCGAGGTGAAACTCGCGGGTGAACGGCTCCAATTCAACTATCATACCGTCTCCATCCCAGTAAAACCATGGCAGGCCTCGGAGTACGTTCGAAGTTCGCACCATTGGGTTGGTGGTGTAGGTTCGGTTGAGACGGACTCCCGATTAGCGCTGGTCTGGCTCTGAGCACTAGTCCCCATAAGGGCTCGGGCCAACCCTCGCATGGTCTCCCTGCTCTGCAAAGATAACCATGGGACCAAAAAGGCGACTACACACACGAACGGAGATAGCGGCTCCGAGGGGAGACCCAACAAACCTGGAGCAATCAAAATCAAAAGATCAAAAACATCCAAAAAACGAAACAAAAAATAACGACGAGGCAACCAGCGGTTGCAGCCACGATGTTAACAGTACATCGCGAGCGGTACTAACAACGACAAAAACGAAGTCCAACACAACGACAGTGAAGACGGACGAAAAACGGAGAATAGCAGGCAGTCTGGTTCAGACTGAGATTCCTGTGGCGTTCGGGCGCAGCAAAAAAATGATGCGAACGCCCGGGCGTCCTATGAAGGAGAAGCGGGAAACTCTGCAGGATACTTCAGGTGTTCGAGCGGTGGGAAATAACATAAAGAGCACCGCAAATTCGATTGTCACTACTGCGATCGTTACCGTAGTGACCGATGCAAGGGTCGCAAATCCCGACATTGCAACAAAAAATCCAGAAGCCAACGAGGAGATTACGGCACTAAAAACAAAGGGTGACCAGAAACCGCGTGAATGCACCGCCAACGTTGAAAATGTGGCGGAAGTACTGCACTCAGAAACGGAACGCGATAACCTCTCCCAAGGATGGTTGCAAGATACAATTGCGGCCCAGCAATACGAAGAGGAAAGACTACTTCGAAAAGCGGGAGATGTTCTGAAAAGAATATAAGCTGCATGCGACTCCCCAAAAATCAGCAAAGCAGCAAAAGCAGGGCTCCTTGAAGTAGAGGAGCTCCTAGATCGCATAGGGCACTATCCGAGGAGCTGGTTAAGGGCCGAAGACGAACAGAAGGCTAAAGACTCGCTTGGGGTGAAATCTAAAGGCGACATGCAGATAGCTCCATCATTAAAAGTCAATAAAAGAATGGCGTCTAGCCCAATCGAAGGAAATCGGGATAAAAGAAGGAAAGAAGAGGCACTTGATGGGCGTGGAGCACCAGATCAGGGGTTGCATACAGTGCTTACAAAAAGAGCGAAAAAAGCCGCAAAGAAACTCCTTCAAAAAAAGCCAGAAAGTAAAGTTCGTACAGACGCCCAATTCGAAAAAGGACCTAACGCAAAACAGGAGAGGTAGAAGCCCCAACAAAGACCCCGGCAGCAGGCAGGTTAAGCCCCAAGATGGCCGATCCTACGCGGAGGTATTGCGGGACATCAGGGGAAACGTAAGGCCCGAAGACACCAATACTACCATTAAAGTAGTACTACCAACGCGGTCGGGCCACATACTGGTGGAATTCGGAGCAGAGGCCAGCAATAAAGCAGCATTCTGTGACGCAGTAAAGAAAGTCCTTGGCAAAAGCGCAACTATAGCCCCGCTCGAGCCGATGGCAACGATCGAAATACGAGACATTGACTGCATGACGGTTCTGGCCGAGGTAGAAGAGGCCATCAAAAAGGAGTTCCCTAGCTTGGGAAGGATCAAAGCGAGACTGACACCAGAAAACAACTGGGGACAACGCATGGCCATAGTTGACTTGACCAAAAAGGACGCCGAATAATTCCTGAACATGGGCAAAGTACGAATAGGGTGGGTTGTCTGTAGGATACGGCGAAGAGCAACGCCTCTTCAGTGTTTTAAATGCCTTGGTTATGGTCACACCACACAAGTAGGCAAATGACCCGATAGGAGTTCCCTATGTTACAAATGCGGTGAAATGGGACATAAAAGAAAAGAGTGTACGAAGGAGGCACACTGTATTCTTTGCAAGGATGCTGATCCAAAACCTGATTTTGGACACGTCTTGGGATCAGGAAAATGCCGGGTGTTCCAGGAAGCCCTAGCCAAGGCAAAATCAGAGCTTCGATGACCCGCATCCTGTAGCTAAGCCTACACCGCAGTTCAACTGCCCAAAATCTGCTTAAGCAGTTTGCGAGGGACAGGAAAGCCGACTTCTTGCTGCTGAGTGAGCAACACCATAATAAAAGTCCTGCATTATGGTATTCTGATGAAACTGGTACTGCCGCCATCTGGGCTCGGAACAGTGACTTTGAAGCAGAGAGTTGTGGACGGGGGGATGGTTTCGTGTGGGTTCGGTGCTCAGGTACCACCTTCTTTAGTGTGTACCTAACGCCTAACGAATCGATATCATCTTTCCAAGCCAAGCTTAATGCTTTGTCTCGAACGCAGAGGGTAAAGTGCTCGTTGGGGGCGACTTCAACGCTAAAGCAATCGAATTGGGCATGCCTTGGATGGATCCGCGGGGAAAACGAATCCTGGAAATGGCGGCCAGGACGGCCCTCGTCGTACTTAACTCCGGAAATACGCCGACTTTCCGCCGTATTGGCTGTTAGGAAACCATACCGGACGTGACATTCGCCTCGGAGTCCTTAGTACGGAGGATACACAACTGGAAAATATTAGAGGACTACTCAGCCAGTGATCATCAGTGCATTCTGCTTGAGATGAGTGATGCTGTCTCTCAACGTCCATGCTCTCGGCCTTCTACAACTGGATCGAACATCGGAAGGATAGACGTCGAGAGGTTCGTCAAGGTTCTCACAGCAGGTGAGCCGCTGCAGGGAGCTTCGGAGGGGACGGAAGAACTGGCAGATCAAGACGTGGTGAACTCTACTATGAGCATAATCACGACTGCTTGCTGCGCTTCTATGCCCCATCGAAGACCCCGGCACGGCAAGCCCCCAGTGTATTGGTGGTCAACTGAAATCGCTGAAAAGCGAAGGGAGTGCCACAAGCTTCGACATGAGGCTCAATGGGCGCGGAACCGTGACGAGGCATGCAACCAGGTGGCAACATATAAGTCGGCCAGGAAATGCCTTCGCTAACTGATCAACAGTAGCAAGGCTCGCTGCTGGCAAGACCTAGTAGATAATGTGAACAAGGATCCGTGGGGCCTTGGCTACAAGCTGGTCATGGGGAAACTTGGTGCCCTACGGAAGCCTTGTATACATGATGCGGAAAAGATGGACGCGATAGTGCGGGGACTCTTCCCCGCCCATCCCATCCATGTTGACACTGTCCATGGTGAAACAGCAGTTGAGTGCCCACTCTTCACACAGATGGAACTGGAAGAGGCAGTCCTCTCATTGAAAGCGAGGAAGGCTCCGGGTCTACATGGTGTTCCAGCTGAGGAGTTGCAGCTCGTCTATCACCATTGTCCTGACTTGCTGCTCAGCACATTCAACGCTTGCCTACGGGGCGGGGCTTTCCCGGTACGGCGAGGCTCGTGCTGATCAGCAAGGGGAAGGGAAATCCCGAATCGCCGTCTGCGTACCGCCCGTTATGCATGCTAGACACGGCTGGGAAAGTGCTAGAGAAACTCATCAAGGGAAGACTCACTGACGCGATTCGTGCTGCTGGGGACCTATCTCCTCGGCAGTACGGCTTTAGAGCAGGACGTTCTGACATTGATGCGATTACAGAGGTGGTGAACGCGGTCCAAAAGGCAGAGGCACATAGTCGCACCAAGCGACGGATCGTCCTGTTGGTGACACTCGACGTCAGGAATGCCTTTAACTCCGCCGGATGGGTGGATATTCTGGACACGCTGGAAAACTCTTTTCAAGTTCCAGAATATCTAATGCGGCTTTTGAGGAACTACCTAAAGGACCGAAGCCTGCTCTACGACACGACACAGGGCCAACGAAGGATGGAAATTACATCGGGTGTTGCCCAGGGATCTATCCTTGGTCCGGACCTGTGGAACGTGTCTTACGACGGGCTACTGAGACTTGAGATGCCAGATGAGTCGCGCTTGGTTGGCAATGCGGATGATGTTGCGGCTCTGGTCACTAGACGCACCGTTGAACAAGCACAACTTAGGCTAGGTATGCTAATGCGCCGAGTGAGGGACTGGATGACTGCTCCCGGGCTCACTTTAGCACTGGAGAAAACCAAAGTGGTCGTCTTGACAAAAAAGAGAGTCCCTAGAGTAAGGATGATCAGTATTGGAGACATACAAATCGAATCGAAGCCAGCAGTGAAGTACCTGGGGCTACTGATCGACTCAAAGATGAGTTTCTCTGAGCAAACGGCTGAGAAGGCTTTGTCGGAAATATCGGCTCTGAGTCGACTTATGGCCAACGTAGGGGGACCTAGCCCATCAAGAAGACGCCTCTTGATGAGTGCTGTAGGGTCAGTGCTACTGTATGGAGCAGAGGTATGGGGCGACGCTCCCAGCGAGGAGGTATACCGAAAACGATTGGCACAGGTACAGAGAAGAGGAGCACTGAGAATTGCATCTGCGAGCCTGACAGTCTCCGACTCGGCGGTGAGAGTGATTGCAGGCGTGATACCTGTCGCCCTCCTTGCTAGAGAGCACCGCACTATTTACCTGCGCCGAAACGAGGATGCGAGGGAGATGGTTGTCCGCGAGGAGAGACAGCGCTCGCTCAACGATTGGCAGCAGTCTTGGGTGAATTGCACGCAGGGAAGGTGGACTGCGCGCCTCATCCCGGATGTGAGAACGTGGCAGAATCGAGGGCATGGCAAGATTGACTTCTATCTGACCCAGTTTTTGTGCCGGCATGGGTGTTTTCAGTCTTACCTGCACAAGATCGGTAAGCCACGGTCTCCCGATTGTCGGTTTTGCCCAGGAGAGGAGGACAATGCCTGTCACACATTTTTTGCGTGTACAAAATGGGTCAGGCTGCGAAAGGAACTCTACAGGGAGACGGGAGAGCTTACTCCGGATAATATAGTTGCGGTGATGCTCGAATCGGTTGAAAAATGGAACCAGGTGGCACATTATGTTCGGGCAGTCCTAAAATATAAAAGGGACTCACAGCAGCCGGGGGCGCTGGGGCTGGGGGATCGCTCTTCTGGCATTTCCTCTTCCCCTCTGACCTCCCGCTAGGAAAGGGACTCCCCAGCCTGAAGGCGCCCCACGGCGTAACAAAACGAGACCTCGCCCGAAGTAATGTGTCAAACGGTTCCAGGCTAGGTTCTCAGATTGACAGGGGAGGTGTTTAGTAGGTAGTCCAAGGGTATTCTCCATGGGAGTCTGCCTTCACCATCCAAACACAAAAAAAAGGGGGAGCTGGAAACACAAAGTACAAAGGCCACACTGATTGCACGCTTGTGTGGGTCGATTAGGAAGGAGGGTATCTAGATTCGGGTGAGCCCTCAGATGCGGAAAAAAAGCAGAAGGTGGAGAAGTAGAAAATCAAAGGAACCCGAAAATGCGCTGATGCAAATGTTGGTACTGATGCAGCAAGAGCAGCGACAACTGTCATCCAGTTTAACAACGAAGCTAAATGAACCGTCAACCAGTTTAACTGCAAAGCTGAATGAACAATCAGAGAAGCTGAATGAACAATCAGCGAAGCTGGATCAACAAGCATTCGAAGTCAAGGCAGTCTTGCAAAAACAGTCAACCAAAATAAAAGCGGAGCTCGGTAGTCTGAAAGGTTTAAAGGTTTACCAGGTCGAGGAGAAGTTTAGCTAGGTCGAGTAGAGAGTTAGCCATAAGATGGAAAAAATGAAAAAAGGAATTGGAAGCAGTGGAGGTAGTAGTAACCACTTCACCAGTCCCGCAGAGCAAAGCACATCTAAAGATTTAAAAGCATCAATATTCAACGGGCAAACGGTCTGAAGTATTAACAAAGCCCAGTTTGAAGCCACCGCTAGGAAAAATCACTTGAATTAGCGGGAACGAGCAACTGCATTAATTCTTGCTCCAAGAGGCCCAGCTGCTGTGCTTTTGCAGACTATCCCCATTGAGTTACATTCAAACCTGGCTGCTATAATGAATGCGCTCAATATGCGCTATGGACACAAATATCTGAAGTAGATTTATCGGGCACAGCTACGGCATCAAAAGCAGAAGTCTGGCGAAACCCTCCAGTAGCTAGTCCAAGACATTGGGCGACTGGGACTTTTGGCTTACCCAGCTTACGACACATGACATTGAGACGAGGCAGTAACAGAAGCATTCATCAGCGCATTAAAGGACCAGGAATTGGATCACTCTTCTGGCACTTCCTCTTCCCCTCTACCCTCCCGCTAGAAAAGGGACTCCTAAGCTTGAAGGCGCCCCAAGGCGTAACGAAACGAGACCTGGCCCGAAGTAATGTGTCAAACGGTACCAGGCTGGGTTCTCTGGGTTTAGTGGGTAGTCCAGTCGCACATGGGAGTCTCACACTCTGTGCATAAATGGTATTCACCTCCCTACTACAAAAAAAATGCACATCAAGAAACTTGTGCTAAATGCGTCTGTTCTGACGAAATTATATTATGGTGTACTTACTTGGAGTCAATCAGCAAAGCAACATATAAATAGCATATCCAGGCTGCTGACCAAAGCATATAAAAACATTCTGAATCTGCTGACGCTTACTCAAACTAGTTTGGTTTACCATTTAGCAAAATCATTAACATTTAGTCAAATCATTATAATGGGGAAAGCTAAGTTTATCTACAAAAATTTAAAAACTAATGGATCAGAACAAACACCATTAATTAAGGTATCACAGATCAACTCATATAATGCAAGGAATGCAGATCAGTTCGTAATACCTTTTGCCAGGACGGATCGTCTAAAGAACGATGGAACGAATGATGCTCTGCGTATGTATAACAATCTACCAGAAATGGTTAAGAAAGCAAACTCACTTTTGGTATTTAAGAAAAGACTAAGGGAGCATTTAATGAGCACTGATTGAAGCGTGGACCTGTAATTCTGCTTTTATGAGCCCAGTATCTTAGGGCGTTTTAGACCCTATCGGCGAGATACTGAATGCGTAGTATTATATTGAAATTTTTTTATCTCTAAGAGCTGATCATGATTTTTGGACTAGGTGTTCATGAAAAGGATTATATTGTGTGCCCTCTTATACTGAAGTATTAAAGATTGTCTGGGTGGCACAAAGGATGAAGCGGCGTAATGTGAATGCAGGTCGTACGAGCGTTGTGCGACGAAGAAAGAGTGGTGGAGAGAGTGGTAGGGAATGGAGGTGTTTAAAAAAAAAGTAAAGTAACATACACTCCGCTAACATTTAATTATCAAACTCTGAAGTTAATCCGATTCCCGTCAAAGAGCCCACAAGTACAGTCCAGCGGCTTAATTCGTCCTCAATATGACGAATTTCATAACTGTTTTCCCGATCGGCAAGCGCCTATTCAATTTCCAGTACTTCGTCCTTTTCATCGATCATTTCCACTACATCGGAAAAGCTGATTGCTTAACGAGAAGTTCTTGGAATGTTTCGACAGCAGGATTCTCGGACTGCAAATAATTAAATTAGCAATTAATTAAGCAACTACACATATATGTGAAGCAGAATACTCACACCCCTCTTCTTCCTGTGTTGCGTATAGTGCACGACATTATACGTTTTTCACAATTTGTGGGTGCAAATTTCAATTCAATTTGCTGGTTGACAGGAATTTTGACGTTTAATTGTTTGGAACTGCATTGACTGTCAGGAGTTGTCAGTTTTACATTTGTATAAGGTCATGTCACAAAAATTGCAGAGCAAGACGGCCAGGTTTAAGGAGACAGTGACGCCAACCCAAAAAATCTGCCGACTCTACAATAAGTGCAATAATATCAACAATGTTTGTTTCATCATGTGTTTCGCTATACAATGCAATGTTAGCATAGTGCACGCATTGCATTTGAAATTGTGTCATTGTCATTGTGTGCGGTTGGGATACGGGAAAGATGATGATGATGCGCGTATAATTTCAGGCATGCATGGTGCTGACATTGCATCTGGTGACGATGGGAATGCATCATGCTAGCGATGCAAGCAAATATGGAAGAGTACTTTCGATTGTAAAAGTAAATGTGATAAAGCGATTGTTCTTTCTGTAAAATTCAAATTTTTAATTACAATTTTTGAAGGGTAGCGAAAGGACTTTTGATTGCAACTTATTTGTTTTGAGTGTTGAACTTTAAAAATTTTCCCCGGTGAGATTTTGTGTGGATATTGTTTATTGGTGGCCCATTGGTGAAGTCCAAAGTGAGTGGTGTGGTTGGTGCCCAGCGGTATCAAGTCCCGGTGGTGTTGTTGGTGGCTGTGCCTCTGCTAGTCTTGGAAATCGTCGTCCATATTTCTTACATGAAGTGTCTGGCAGAACACCAAAAGGGATTAGCTAAAAATGCGGAGAGTGTCATCATCAATTATCAGAAGGACTCAGTGACATGCAAGCTGTGGGCCGGATATTATACGAAGGGACTTCGACGTCTTGAAGCCGCATTGGGGGCATTCGAAAGAAAGGATACAAAGATTCAAGCCCTATCATAAGTCCCTGTGTCTCACAGATATTTTACTAGCGAATAGTACAAGACCACCCAGTCCAACTACGGTTCCAGCAACATTTCAAGGAGCAAATAGAGGCCATGGTGCACATGGAGATACCGACCGGGGGCCATCAAATGTGAGGACTATTCTCCAACAGGATAGCGGCGGCGCAGTGAAAAATGCAGAGACACCACGGCCGATGGACCCCGGCATCGAAATGCTTCGATGTGATGGCGGAATCTTTGCTGAGAATAATTGAGCGTTTGGATCCGCCAGAATCTTCACGACAATGGTTTAAAGTAAAAATCGCGACGGTTCAACGATGCTGGTGATAGCTAGATGTATGTCACCAACAACTGCGCGAACTTGGCGATGATCCTGGTGTACGCGGCTTTGAAATCGGGTGGTAAATAGAGCTTGAAGAAGTCTCCCAAAACTGGCTGATCCAGCTGGAAGAACTACCATAAGCTTCACCAATGGCATGCGGGATTCTGGCAGAGGACACCAAGTTGAGCGAGTCCATTAAGTGATTTTGGGAATTCGAGGAAGTGCCGGACCCAAAATACAAGTTTACGCTGACTGAAAGGGTATGTGAAACTCACTTTAGTCGGAAAATGCGAAGATAGCTCGACGGTTGTGTCCTTGTAGAGTTTCCTTTTTACGATGACCCCAAGAGGTTAGGTGACTCAGAAGCGTCACTCACTAGCAGATTTCTTGCAATGAAATGCCGCCTAGAGAAAAACGCTAGCTTGAAGCTTCACTACCAGGAATTCATGGAGGAGTACGTTTGGCTTGGGCACATGAAAGAAGTAACACCACAGCAGCATACAAGATTGCGATATTTTCTGCCACATCATTGTGTTTTGAAGCCAGACACCAGCACCACTAAATTGCGACTAGTCTTCGTTGCATTCAACAAGACAACCACGAATTTTTCCTTGAATGACGTCGTTCATGCAGGAACCACCGTTCATGACAACCTGTTTTCAATCCTACTACATTTTTGAATGCTCCCCTTTGTTTTCACCGTCGAAATTGAAAAAATATATCGGCAGATATAGCCTCAGCCCAAAAATTTCTGGTACCATGGTCTGATCTAGAGAAATAGTTAAACGCAACCATTACACTACCAGCAGCTAAAAACCGTAACCTACAGCATGACGTGTGCTTCATATTTAGCGACAAAATGTCTACAGACTCTGGCACAAGAAAACCCGCAGAGGAGTCCCTATGACAGGTTTTCGATATCGACAAAGTCATGACTAGGGCAGTCAGTTTGGCTGAGGCAAGCGCAGGCATGCATAGCGTGCCAACCATTCTAGACTGTTGCAGAGGATCAAACCGGAGGATCAGCAGCTCCAGCTAGATTTTAGTAGTCTCTCCAAGGGTATATCACAACATTGAGAGTAATCTTCACATCAACCTAGAGCCAACCGATGTGAAGTTCTCCAAGCAGACAATCGTGTCCGACACTATTAGGATGTTCAATCCATTGGGCATTCTGGCTCCAATCATCGTAACTGCCAAGATGTTCCTGCAAGAGTTATGGCTTTTGGAGTTGAACTGAGATGCAGCTTTACCGGCGGGAATCTATACTCAATGGCCCGATTTCTGCAAAAACCTGGTGTCACTCCAGCAGGCACAATTTTCCTGACATGTCAGTACAGATGATAAACCCATGCAGGTTCAGCTGCACACATTCCGTAACGCCTCAGAGAAGGCAAACCGTGCTACAATGTTCATACGATCAACCCTGAGGGGCAATCCATTTGTTGTCAAGCTGCTTTGCGCTAAATCTTGAGTGGCTCCAATCAAGATGACGCCTGGAACTCTGTGCTACAAAGTTAGGAGTGGAGCTAACCAAATGAGTCAAAACTGCACTCACCCTACCAACGGTTTTCCATGTCTTCTGGACTGATGCCAAAATTGTCGTGGCTTGGATCAACTCTACAGCTTTTTTGTACAACACCTTGATTGTGAATCGGGTTTCAGCTATTCAAATATTGTCGAGGCCTAGCCAATGGTGACACGTTGCTTCCGGAGACAATCGAGCTGACATCTTCTCATGTGGTACGGTGACATAGGCTGCCAACGTTTATTTCATTCATTAAGTTCAACATGGTACGTTTTACCGACCATCTCAAACCGGCTTCTCAACCTCCTCAATTGTGAAACCAAGCGCTTGCAAGTCACAAACTATCCAGCGCACAGAAAATCATTATGAGGTACGTCTAGCAGGAAGCCTCCCGAGACGGAATACCAGACATTATGTTGGAGAAGCAGGTCAACAGACACAGCCCTTTGGATGGACTGGCTTGTTTCCTGGATTGAGAGGGAATTCTCCGTGTCCTTGGGAGGTTCAAAGCTTTGAAGCTCTCGTTCAACGCCAAGCGCCCGATGCTACTACCGTTCAAGCATCCATTCACCAAGCTGCTGATGATAAACATCAACCGAGATAACTGCCTTTTGCGGACGCAGGCGTTATTTGCCACTACAAGAAAGCGGCTCTTGTCAGTCAGGGGGATGCAACTCGCGAGATCAATTGTACTGCAGTGCATTTGGTGCACCCAAACCAGACCTAGACTGTTGTCTTTAATTATGGAAAATCTGCAGAGCATGCGTTTTCAACCAGATCACCCATTCATAAATGCGGAAATCGATTTCTGCGGGCCCATGATGATCCATTATGGATCTCTGAAGCGATTTATTAAACGATAGGCCATTGCAAGAACCTCTTTTGCGGCGACACCACCAACTTTGTAAGAGCGCATAGCCAACTGTTGAAATTGTCGTCATTGCTCTACTCTAGCAAAGTGCAGCATGATGTGGCGGCCGCATGTAGCGTCCATCAAATTGATTTCCATTTTATCCCATCATGCGTGCTCCACTTTGGTGAATTGTGAGAGGTGGTAGCCATATTGGCCAAAAATTTGCTCCACGGAGGAACCTTAGAGGCAATTCTCACTTATGAATAGCTGCATACATCAGTAGTTGAAGTGGAGGCCACCTTGAATTCAAGACCCTTGATTCTATCGCCAGACGACCGCAGCGACTCACCAGCATTAAAGCCAGTGCATTTTCTCATCGGAGAACCCCTCACAGCCATGGTGGATGATCACACGGACCCAGTTAAAGGCGGTGTAGTGAATAAAAGATTTTTCATAAAATCCGTAAAGGACTGCAGCGATGTTCTGCTGCCTCGGCAGAGGAAGGTGTCGGTATCTGCCGAGAATGCCCTCGTCTGGAGACGCGTGAATGCGCTGGCAGGCTAACATTGCGGTGTCGTGGGGCGGGTTCATTTCCCCAGCACGAGGACCCACTACAAAGATATTTCGCATTCACGAATTGGACTGCTGATCAAGGGGCGACCGAAGTCGCAAAAATTGTAGATAACTACACAGAGGGAAATATAACTTGTTACGAGAACAAGCGGAAACCTGAAAAGAAAGGCGAACTTGGGGTGACCTCGTCATTACCCAACGGGATTCATGGCCCACGAATGAAAGAGGGGCAACCGGGTGGTGGTGGAGCCCCTTCGTACCCACCCAACCGGAATAAATCCATAGATATCTTGTTGAAGTGGCCAGGTATTTCTCTTCTGAGTGGAAAACTCATACAACTTGAATTGCATGAACTTTCCCATCAGAAGGGGAGTACCCCGGTGACCAATTTATGTCATAGAATTATACAATTGGATTGCATAAATCTATGCCATAAAAAGGCACTCTGCTTGGGCCACTCAACCCAAAACGTCACCTGAAACAGAACAAGGAATTAGTGAGTACCCGGCGGCTGGCTCATGTTTTGAGGTGGAAGCCTGCCACCGTACCGGGTCCTATACCCGGTTAGAAGTTGAAGAAAGGAAAGACCATCGGGTACGGTATTAATCCATTTTTTTTTATTTTTCAACGAAAAATATAGTATAATAATAATCCATCAGACCTCTAAGTAAGTTTACTATACTGTGTATGTAATACGTATTAATGAAAATGTATGAGAGAAAAAAAATTTGTGGTGATAATTAAATTTTATAAAAAAAATGTTTTAACAGTGTATGTAATACGTATTAATGAAAATGCATGAGAGAAAAAAAATTTCTGGTGATAATTAAATTTTATAAACAAAATGTTTTAACAGTGTATGTAATACGTATTAATGAAAATGCATGAGAGAAAAAAAATTTGTGGTGATAATTAAATTTTATAAAAAAAATGTTTTAACAGTGTATGTAATACGTATTAATGAAAATGTATGAGAGAAAAAATTTGTGGTGATAATTAAATTTTATAATAAAATGTTTTCATAATATATGTAAATTAAACGGTACTCACCTGCATGGTCCGTCGAGCGCTCGATGGGTGCAGGTATCCTCTAAATAGCTGTACGTTAAACACACGTAAAGGAATTATCACATTCATCAATCTTAAAAATCACCGCTAAAATCGCTTGCACAATTTTTGATTTTGTTCTCCGAAAAAAATGCGAAAATCAATAAAGCCGTTTAATAACGATCACGAATATAATGGGAATATTCACATAAAAGGCTCAACTTTTTAGGAAATTGCAGAACATTCATGCCTGGAACTAGTACCAGAGCAATTCTACCAAAGAGCACTGTAGTCATAACAAATTTTATTTCTTCCGGTACTTATAGCGTAGGTGGAAATGTTACGAATTGAATATGCATTGTAAACAAAAACTTAAATTCGGGAGAAATTCCACCAACACATCGCAAAACCGCAACACACTCTTCTTTTTTTCTTGTCAAGAGAGGACTCTAACATGTATTTTAACTTTCATTTCACTCGCACGGAGCAATTTGCCACATTTTTCTTCCTTATAACCACCGTTCACCACGTTCCTCCCGAATATATCAAAACACCAGTTATCTTCACACTTTTCATTAAACCATCAGATGCGAGCCGTCTCAAATACTGTTTTTCCGTTATGACGATTCACTTTTCACCATCTTAAATTTGCGGTCCCGTCTTGCCAAATCTTTCCTCATGCTTTCCACTCGAAAGATTTCTCGCCACCAAATCTTATGATCTTTGCACGGAAATATTTGAGGAATTCCACTTCCTATTAATTATATTTTACGAATTGCTTCTTGAGTTGTATGCGGCGCGCAAGTTTTTGCCCTTTTCCAGATGATTTTTCAGACACCCAATTGAAAATTTGCATGCACTACATGGACACAGGATTCGGAACTTTTTCTTTCTTCTCTGCAACAATATTTCACACATATATTCGAACTTTCGCTTAATTCACAAATTGTTCAATCATTCGAGCAGCGACAGGCCTTCCCGATATTATGTTTGCGACTCCCCTATCTAACATGTTATCTTCACCGTTTGTTATCACTCGTTTCGGTTGTTTTTTTTTTAATTTACGTCGTCGTTTCGTTCTAAGCATTTGTATACCGCGTTACACCGCAATTCGTTAAATTATATTCAAAAGACATTGTAATAAAATTACTACACATTAAAATCATTAAACAGTTTTAGATTTTTGTTTCCCGGGAGTTAAGTACAAAAGAAATTTTCTTGACTCATTTTTCATGCGAAAAAAGCGCGAGTCCCCCGATGGGGAAGGTGACTCAATCGTTACTCCTCTCATGTTGCTCCAATCATTCTTGCTGTGGCTGTGTAGGTCGTGGATTTTCAATTTCTCGTCGTGATTTTTTCCTAGGTGTAGGCTCTAATGTGCCATTGTTGCTGTTGTTATTTGAAATTGGTTGCGGTAAATGTTGTTGAGCTGGAACCGGTCATTTTAATGCCTTTATGTTTTATTTACTGAATAGTTCATCTTAAATCAATCGTACCCAAATATAGACGACGAATCTGACTAAGCTAAATTGTCGAATGGGCGGAAGAGAAACAGATTCTAAATAAGGATTAATGGAAAATAATAATAAGTAACGTGTTTTATTCCGTTTTCTTTTCTCCAAAATCTACTATTCATCAATGTCTGCAAATCAATTCATATTTCCATTGAAAACTGCATAATGCATTCAATATAAACTTAATAATGCTGCTTATCCAATTTGCAGATATCAGGTTTTTCACATTTTAAGTCTAGACTATAACCTTCACATACGGTTTTGCTGAGAATTCTTGTTTAAATTTGATACAGAAGATTACAGATTTTACAATGGACAAATAAACAGTATTTTATCAACAAGCCTTGTTTTATGTGAGTGCAGAAATGGTAAATTAACTTCAGTTGGTATTCTTCATATATTACCGCACCAACTATTTAGCAATGATTCGGAAATTTACGACAAAATGCCACGAACCACGACGTGGAGTTGTGCTGTGTGACGGTGGCAGCGCTGGCTTTTAGAGCCATACTCCTCAATTACTACAGCGGTCTCCAAGCTTGGTGGATGTTAGCTAATAAGCCACCTCAAACTAGAATTCTGGCAGCAGTGGTCACAGGAGCATTTGACTCAACTGCAGCATCGTTTCAAGTGGAGACAGGTACAGTACAATGTAATCCCCGGGACAGAGATCATAAGCGAAGACAACACACCGTCTATGAAGTGGCCACTGGGACGAATCTTGAAACTTATGAAGGCACTGGCGGTTTCACGCGAATTGCCGATGTCAAAACTAGATCTGGAATATTAAAGAGACCGATCGACAAACTAGCTCTACTACCAATGCACGATAACACACCGTCAAATGCAGTGCCACCAAAAGCGAGTTTTCCAACATCAGTGGGAGAAGGACGTGGAGTGAATAATGCCAGAAATCCGACCATAAGGCAGTGGTCGGTGCGAGCAGCAACTCCAATCATGGCTCTTCTCTTGAAGTGTCTGCTGATCCCATTGGTAAGGACTAATTCTTTTAAAGTGTCACTAACGGGCCCTCATCCAGGCTTGAATTTTCAAACGCTAGGCAAGGTCTATTTATCATCGAGCGAGTGGAAGATTCTGGTCTGCTATGATTTGGGGCCCTACTGGATGGAGCTAGCCTTGCTTAAAAATGGCACGGCCTTGCTACAATAGCTATGTGATCGAAGTGCACCTCCTTTAAATCGCATTCCTCTGATTGAGCAATAAAATCATTTGAGATATCAGCTCTCCTACGTAAACTAGATCCAAATGATCCGAGCTAAAAGAGGAGCAATAAATGCAGTAAGCTATTTAGCCAGATCCTTATTTAGCACCTTTGATGATGACTCCGCCCACCAAATGTCATGAACAATCAAGGCAATGCAAGGAGATCAAAAAAAGCTGCACTCACTTCTGAAGAATCAGCCTTCAATTATTAACTTAACGCTGGGCAGTTTCGGGAAGACCAAAGGGATGGTTCAAAAAGGGTTTATAGCAATAGAATAGGAGTTGACTAAGCTGTACAATGAAGTTAAGGCTCCTCAGCCTGAAGGAAGTCAGAATAAAATATCGAACTTGGTCATGACGTTATCATTGCAGATGACACTAGCCACCCTTAACATGCAGCGCATTCAATCTTCCATCCTGGATGCTATGATGGATACCCAACATGGAAATTTCAATCCATGACTATTGTCAAAACCACAGCTCATTACTATTGTCAAAACCACTATCAGGGACCATCTGCCTGAGAACCAACATCTGCCCATGGCTCGTGAGGATTTTTTGAAATTGTTCAAACTAACATCAATCAAGGCCAAGGCGACTGCAGACTTTACCATGTTTGAGCTGAGTATTCTGCTGGTTAGTACATCGACATTCAAACTTCATCGGCTCCTTCCAATATCAACGGAAAGACACAATCGCCTCATCGCCATCCTACCGACATCTTAATATCTAATCACTAGTCCATACCACGACCTGTTTTATCCATTGACCGAGGCAGAGTACATTCCTGTAGCTGGATGGAACCGAGTTTTCACATACTTTATGTCAGCAGACTCTTCCATTAGACCACAAGGTGGCCAACATGAGGGCTTGCAAAATAGTACTGTTGAAGGGAATATCGTCTGCTTCCGAGTACTACTTGACGGAGCTACCTGCGTTATTCTCGTGGACCTACATTCAACAGTCACACAAGTGGCTCTATGCGTTCACCAATCAAAGTATAGCTCATCTGGTGTGTGGTGCTATTACCTCCACACTAAGGTTTCAAGGCTTCGGTATCCTGCCGCTGGCATCGAACTGCACACTCAAGTCTGATGCTGTAATAATTCCAGGTCATCGCATCTACCAACGCATCATACAAGCGTCGCACACGGGGTTACATTACGGGGTGGATATATATATATATATATATATATATATATATATATATATATATATATATATATATATATATATATATATATATATATATATATATATATATATATATATATATATATATATATATATATATATATATATATATAAAATAAGGTACTGTTGTCTTGGAGGGTATGTTGAGTCTAACAAGATAAATACTTTACCTAGAAATAATACAGCGTCTAGGTGCGCATGTAGTAGAGGCAAACAAGTGCCAGAGTACTAGGCGTTATAAGCTTGATTGAATATCCAATTGGTCTGTGCAGAATGCCAGACAGTTAGGCTATATGGCCAGATTCTCCGAGGGGGAGTTATGCCAGATCAGAAATAAAAAAGCTAAGGCGAGTAGCCAGTTTAAGTGCTTCAGAACAACTGTATTTTCCTTATAATTTCTTAGCCTATTTGTACAAAATTTCTCTGCTTGTCCTTGACAAGCTAAAATCTGAAGTCCATAATAAAAGCCATTACAAAAAAATTCTTATGCCAAGACTGCATTGCTAAGGGAAATGTGTATCGCATAATATTCTACAAAGATTTACTCAGTTAAATCTATAAAGAAAAAAATTGTATACATTGGAAATGCATCTATAACATTCTACTAGTTCTCTCCATGTGGGAATCCAACTGCATTCAGGCATAAAGCGGAAATCTTAGGGTAGGGTGTGTGATTTGTTTCACTGTATGGTGTGGTATTGTAAGCAAAAGTGTAGAAAGGGATGTGGTTATGCCATTCGTTATCTTCACAAAAGGTAAGTGGATATTCATTTACTACTCTGCGTGATTTCTTTCTAGGGATCCTAACGTTTCATGTTGGTATGGAGTGGATGTTTTATGTTTAATGTTCAGAGCTTTGCAGATATTTTCGAATAGCTCATTGACGTATTCAGTACCTCTATCTGTTTTGATTGCTTTAAAATGGCGGTATCTTAGGATAATGATTTCAACTATTGCTTTTGCTACTACGTTGGCTTCTTTGGTAGGGATTGGTATGGCTTCTACAAATCTAGTAAGTTCACATTGTGCTGTAAGTATATACCTAAATCCATTTGAAATGCTTAATGGGCCTACTGTATCAATATATATGATTTCGAATTATTTGGATGGTGTATCAGTTATTGTTAGTTGTTCTTTAGTATGTCACATTGTTGTATTATATTTTTCACCATTTTTTCATATTTTTCCACGTATATTTTTGTTTAAGTTTTGCTATGGTTCTTGTTATACCCGTGTGACCTCCACACCTTGACTCGTGATATTCGCTGATCAATCTTTTTTGATCGGCTTTTCGTTCAACGTGTCTCGGGGGATTATATAATATTATTTGTATTTTAGTTTGCCTGTTTTTTATTATTTTTGCATGCTTTTTATTAGACATATCGATTAGTTCAATTTTGTTTATATATTTGTATATTTCATCATTTTTAGAAAGGCCTTTCCTCCTGATATTATTTATTGATAGTTCTAGTCTAAGTTTCTCCAAAACCTGACCTAAGTCTAAGGATGGATTATCACTATACTTCACGATTATTATATTTTTATCTTTTATTATTATTGTAGTTGGCAAACTTTTATTAATTTCATTTTTATTGAGCTCAAATTTTAGTATTGGCAAATTTCTTATGTCAGAAATTGAAGTACCTTCCCACATATTGAGTTGATCAGGCTCGATGTTGGAGGTATCTGTTGCCGTGTTTGTGGTCACAGGGTTTGTTGGTTTTCTGGTTTTGCTACGTGTTAAAACGTTTATTCTTTTAGGTATCATTTCTTTTAAATCGTTCGAATTCATTTTTATACGCGATAGAGCATCTGCGTTAGTGTTTATTTTACCTTGTTTATATATAAAATGTCAAAGTCATAGTCCATAAGATCTAAGCGAATCCTAGTTAATTTAGAGGAGGGGTTGCGATTTACGAATAAGGATACTAAGGGTCGGTGGTCTGTGACGACGGTAAATTTCTTTCCATACAGATAGGCGCGAAAATGGTTTATTCCCCAATAGATTGCGAGGAGTTCTTTTTCTACTACCGATTTATTGAGTTCGTGTTTTGTTAGGGATCTGCTAGCATAGGATATCGGGAGATCTTCTCCAATGACGCCTTGTGATAAAACAGCTCCTAGGGCATAGTCAGAAGCGTCCGTTGTTAGTATCATAGTATACTCAACTAGTACCCACACCTTTCATTTACCCTGTGTTGCACACTTTTTGAATTTTCCCAGGGGCACGTCAGCTGATCCGGGGCATGACAGCTGATCCCATGTTTTGCGCACTCAAGAAACAAAGCAAAATGCAAATAAAATTTCCGACGCACGTGTTCTTTTACGCATTTCAGGACATAGGAGTGCTGCCAGGTCCTAATAAAAAATAAAAAACTAAAAGATTGCATGGAACGAATTTGTTTTTCTGCCAAGTTATTGATTTTTTGAGATATGGTAATCCTGAAATCTCTCATCGAAGCATATGTTTATATTTGTGGAATTCGGTAGTTGTTAACAGCTGCGCATTTCGTGGGATCGGCTGTTACGTCTTTACTGGTGATTGGGTTCACTAAGTAAACGACTTTGGATTGTACGAAGTTACATTTTGAAGGGTTTGATTTTAGATTGTACATACGGAGTCGTTCGAAAGTTTTTATGAGGTTTTGGTTGTGATTTTTTAAGGAACAACCAAAGACTATGATGTCGTCGACATATAGGAACGCGTTTGCATCTAATCCGGATAAAGCTATAGTTAACATGCGCTGGAAACTATTTGAGGATATTTTTAATCCAAAAGGCAATCTTTTGAATTGGTAATGTCCGTTGCTTGTCAAAAATGCTGTCATGGGCCGTGATTCATGGTCGAGTTCTATTTGATGGAATAAGCTCGTCATGTCGAGTGTAGAGAATATTGGCCCTTCCTATGAGATCTAGTATATCGTCAAGTCGAGTGAAGGGGAATTTGTCGTTGATTAATTTTTTAATTAGTTGACGATAATCGACTACTAATCGCCATTTTTTTGTATCATCACTGGAGTGTTTGGGGACTACTAACTACGGACTTGTAAAGGGTGATTCATAACAAGTGTACACATGTGAATGGGCCTTAACTCTTATTTATCACCAATTTCAGGTCGATATATTGACAGATTATGACAGTTTGGTCTTTTACAATTTTAACCATAGCGTCATACACATCAGCCAAACGTTTTATTATTGTTTTAACTTTTTACAAAAATAATGAATCGCCAGTGCAGACATTTCGCACTCTACGTGATTTTTTTGGTCCACCCATAAATTTGCCGGCGAGATCTTGTGATTTGACTCCTTGTGACTTCTTCCTTTGGGGATTTCTGAAGGATTGTGTTTACGCTGATGCTCCCCAGACTACTAAAGCATTAAAAAACAATATTCGAGCCAACATACGCCTAATAACGCCGGAAATGTGCGAAAATGTCATTGAAAATTGCAATCATCGTTTGAGCATCACGAGGTGCACATACAGGTATGCCCAAAGTAATGTTTTATGTTTAATTATAAGGGACCCAATTTTCATAATAAATAAACATTACAGCTCAATATTCAGAAAAACTATGCTTTTTTTCGACAAAATTGTGTACACTTGTTATGAATCGCCCTTTAGATGGTTTTATCACATCTTTGTCGATCAAGTCTTTGACTTAGTTATTAATTTCGACAGTATGTGCATGAGACATTCGATAATTTTTTATGTACACCGGAGTATTATCAATTGTATGCAGATGTTGTGTAGAAAAATTATTGCAGGTTAATTTTTCACCTTCTAAATGGAATATATCGTTATATTCTCTGCAGATATCTTCTATGGAAGTTTTGGCATCTTTATCACTGGAGTTGATTTGTAGAATCTCTTTTAATTTATTCCATCGTGTCTTTTTGTATTGTAGTGTAGAATATGAAAATTTCACAATGGTTTCGAGTTGTGAATTTCTTATGGTCATCTCGGAGTCTGCAGTGTTTAGGATTCTGATGTGTTTTATTCCTTGTGCTGGAATGATTGTATTGCTAATGAAAACGTCTTCTGAGATTCTTTTTCCGCAGATCAAGCTATCTTCGGTTATATTGACAGTAAGTGGGTGGATAATTACTGAACGGGGCGGTATTCTAGTATTGTATATTTTTGTTTCTAACGGGAGTGTAATATGATTGTTGTCGTATTGGAAGAAAAAGAGGAGGGTTTCGAAATCTATGTTCCCAGAATACTTATGTAAAAAATCTCTGCCAATGATGCCATCAGTTCAAAGGGGAAAGCTAGTTTCTACTATATGAAATTCAGGAAGGTTTATTTCTAAGTTTGCAGTACCGAGAGTTTGAGTGCTTTGTGTGTGTTTAGGATTCAACAGCAACTTCCACAGTCGACTATTCACCCACTCCCATCACAAATGGCCACACAGTCATCAACGCGTCGTTAGCATCGACATCATCATCCTGACACGACAACAAACCCCAATGCAATTAACAATACAAACACAGCAACTGATCTTTGCATAATTTATCGAGGAATCTGCGCTGGCGAGCAAGTGCTGATGGAGCAGGCTGTTCGTGAGCGACCGGTGAGGACGACAGTCAAGTGATCATCAAAAGTGTAGAGATAATTATAGTTGAAGTTTGGTCGAAATAATCAATGAATAAATACTGTGTCGTGCGTGTTAAAAAATAAGTCTTTGCTCTTATCTTGTCAATTTTCAAATTGGAATTCAAGTGCAAAACTTCGTTCACCAATAATCCATCATCATACAAACATTTTTTGGTCCGTCGAGCCGGATCGTTGCGCATAGGCAACGATAGTTAATGTGTGAACCGTGCAATTTGGTAAGTACGATCATTCCTACACTTGTCATACATATCCTCTTCCAAATTCACGTGTGTGCAAATTCGGTGGCATTTCATTGAAAAGCGGTGATCGTCAAACCGGGACCTCGTAACGGGAGTACAATTCCCACATTCAAGCACATGGTGGCTAACAGCCCAAGACGTGCTTATAGGCAATCCTCAGCACTTTGCGACGCAATCAAATTAAATTATTTACAGGGAGCAGCCCATAACTGCTAGCCACTATCACGTTCATCAGTTGGTAAAAAGGGTGAAAGTGTGAGAAAATTGATGGATTATAAAGGGAATATGATTGCATCAAGTCATTTGTGGGCATTTAGGAAGCATCGCATACAAGACGTCGCTATCGCATACAACAATCGTCTCTTCTGTCGACGAAAGCACTCGCATTGATTGCATCAAGTCATTTGTGGGCATTTAGGAAGCATTGCATACAAGACGTCGCTATCGCATACAACAATCGTCTCTTCTGTCGACGAAAGCACTCGCATTGATTGCATCAAGTCATTTGTGGGCATTTAGGAAGCATCGCATACAAATCGTATCTATCGCATGCAACAATCGTCTCATCTTTCGTTGGAAACACTGGCATTGGTCGCCTCTCAAGTCATTTGTGGGGAGTTAGGTGCAATCAGTGTATACAAAACGTGGCTATCGCATGCAAGCAGTGCATTATTTAGTCACAACTTAGTTCATCCGACATTTAGCTGTACAAAAGTTCGCTTTCTAGGGAACACTCTATCACACATTACATAGTTCCAAATCGCAGAACCATGAACCGACTAATTGTGCAGCAAAAGCTCTCCTTGGAGCAATTGAATAAAGTAATTAGTAATTATAAAAAGGACTCAAAATCACGGAAAACGCAAGTTTATTATGAAAAACAATTGGACAGGGTGCAAACCTTACATCAGGAGTTTGCGGAAACCCATCGACACATCATTGCACTGCTCACGGGCATGGACGAAGAGCTGAAGGTGCCCTATTTTGAAGAAGATTGGTTATCTACGTTCAACGAGAGCTACATAGTAGTCTACGCCGAACTAGCCGACTTTTTGAAGGAGGCACAACGGGCAAATCCACCAGAATCCTCGACTCCGTTGGAAGAATTACAGTTGCCAAGGATTACATTACCCAAATTCAACGGCAAATATGATATGTGGGCGTCGTTCCGAGATCTGTTCACATCGCTCATTCATAATCGTAAAACATTGTCAAAGGTTGAAAAGCTGCATTATCTCAAGTCAAGTTTAGAAGGAGAGGCAGCAGGATTAGTGAAACAGTTCGCAGTAACCGATGCAAACTACGACGGAGCGTGGAAAGTGTTGGTAGAACGATACGAAAATGCAAGTGTCTGTTTGACCGCGCAGTTGAAAACCCTCTTCAGCATTGGAAATGCTAATGAATCAGCCACGTCGCTTAAAACTTTATTGGATCGATCTGTTGAGAGTGTCCAGATTATTGAAAACATGAAAGTGAAAAACTTGGGGGAAGCCATGGTGATTCACATGACAGTGCAACGATTCCCACATGGAACGCGTCAATTGTGGGAACAACAAAGATGTGAAGAGAAAGAATTGCCGTCATTCAAAGACGTGTGTACCTTCCTACAAAATAGATTCAGAGCATTGGAGGCAGCAGGAACCGTGCGTCCCACGGTATCGCGAATGGCGAACACCACACGAAGTGTACATGTGGTGAAGAACGAGGTGACGATAGAATGCCCTTTATGCAAGCAGCATCATTTCTTGTATCAGTGCGATCAATTTATTCGAAGTGATTTGAAGCAAAGACTTCAGACAGTTCAACAATCGCGTGCTTGCCTCAACTGTCTATCCAGCAAGCACTTCGTGGTAAGGTGTTCCAGCCAATCTAAGTGCAAGAAATGTCAACGGAAGCATCATACCTTACTGCACAAAGATCAAGCCACTCTGAGTCAACGAAGTCCAAAGGTAACCAATCCCAACACGACCGAAACTCAATCCTCAGGACCAGGAGTGATTGACATCAACGCGCTGAACTGTGAAAGGAAGAACGAGGTACTTCTGGCTACAGCGTTAGTCAGCGTGGAGGCACCCCATGGATGCAAAGTCTTGCGGGCTTTAGTCGATCAAGGGTCGCAAGCGTCTCTTATAACAGAAGCTGCAGCTCAACAATTGAGCTTAAAGCGCAAGGCCACCAATATCAAAATTGCGGGAATTGGGGCAGAATCCAGTCGAGCAAGTCGAGGCATGATCCATGCACAGATTAGAACACATGCGAATGAAGTCATACCCTTCAAGGCATATGTCTTGGATAAATTAACGAACCCACTACCACCGCAGACGCTGGATACTGCAGAGTGGGAGCAATTGAAAACAGTTCAACTTGCTGATCCTTCTTTTAATAGACCAGGTAACATTGATATGTTGTTGGGAGCAGAAATATATGGCAAAATTCTGATGAGTGACATGTTTAAATTACCGGCGGGGCCCGTGGTACAAAGGACAAGTTTAGGATGGATTCTGTCGGGTGAAGTACCAGTGCATTCCACAAGGGATCGAACATGGCACAGTTGCACGGTAGAAGCAAGTGATGAACCGAGCATCAATGAGTTATTGCAGAGATTTTGGGAGCTGGAAGAAGTGGCATCGCATAGAATAACATCTGATGAAGAGCAAGCATGTGAGGAACATTTCCGAAATAATGTTCAAAGGGGAGTCGATGGACGATACACGGTCCGGTTGGCATTCAAGCAGGGCATGAAACAAGCATTAGGTCAATCGAGGCATCAGACAGTAGCAAGTTTACAGGCAACAGAGAAACGTTTAGGAAGGACGTCGCAATTAAGGAAGGAATATGATAAGTGTTTACAAGAGTACATTGATATGGGACATATGCAGTTAGTAGCTGATCAGCCAAAATACATCAGACAAGAAGACCGATCGATAAGTACGGCACTGTACTTGCTGCACCACGCAGTCATCAAGGAAAGTAGCACAAGTACCAGATTACGTGTGGTATTCGACGCATCGCGAAAAACTAGCTCCGGGGTCTCCTTAAATGCAGCTTGAATGACGGGTCCAGCTATTCAAAATGATTTGAGCGCTGTACTATCGAGATGGAGATTGCATAAATTCGCATTTGCAGCAGACATCTCAAAGATGTATCGGCAGATCAACGTACATCACGATGACGCTGAGTAGCAACGTATTATCGTGTTAGTCCTTCTAGGATTTAATTTAATTCAATTTGTATTTACCTAATTTGTCGTCTAGCCTGATCGTTATCTGGCCAAATTCGACTATGCACCGAAGTAACAACTTCTATGCAGCAAGAGAATCTAAGTTCGGCCGAATAAACCAGCCAAAGTATTTTTGATCAATAAAATCTTGTATTTGTCTTTTAATAAATACCAGCCTAAGATATACTTTGGCCGGACTCTTTATTATCGGACGGGTCAGAATTTACTGATCCCGAATCAATACATTCTTTTTCTTTTATACTAATTCTACTCATTGTTTGTAAATCTATTTCTCACGCCCTCATTACTTAACGTTCAACTTGTGTGGTCATCAACACCTCGCATTCCCATTTACCACACTCATCATCGCAATGCAATTTATGACCTATTCTCTAGGTCGTCTCAAGTGTATTACTAGGTCGCTAGCATGCACATGGCAAATCGAATGCGGAAGAAAAGTGAAAGTGGAAGAAATTGAACGTTGAGTAATGAGGTAGGTTTCATGTTACATACGTTCGTCGTCACATTAGTCTTTGCGACATGTTTTGTTTTCATATTCCAATGCAATGGCTCGTGATAGTAATTTATGACCTTACCATGGGATTGGAATATGAGACGAAATACAATTTGAGTATTTGTATTATGAATGAATGATTTAATTGAGTTTATGCAACTTATTTAGTGGGAATAGTGGGAATCATTACACCCTCCGCGTTTTTGTTGTTGAGCGTATATTCATATTAAGGGAAACAATGAAGTTGCATAATCTTATTACAAACATTTATATAATCTTAGCTGATTGTTATGTAATTCTTTTAATACTCCATTGACATCGATTATGGAGTTTACACCTTTCTTATCTTTTACTATAAAAGGACCCATATATGGTTTTTGATTTTTCTTACAATTATTATTCTTAATTAATACCTTATCACCTATTTCAATGTTTAATGCATTAATATCTATCTGCTTTTCTAATCTTTTCTTTTTAACTTTCTCTATTATTTCTTTTGTTTTATCTATTGTTGTTTTCAATCTTAGTTTTAATTCATTGGCAAAGTTGTCAAGATTGTATGTTTTTGTAGACAATTTTTGATCATTTGGTAAATAAGCCAATTTTCCGAAAACTAATTCGTATGGTATATAACCAGTATCTAGATTAGGAGATGTATTATAAGCGAAAGTATAATACGGAAGCCAAGTATCCCATTCCGAATCTTCAGTGAATGAGAGTAAGAATTCATTGAGAACCCTGTGGTTCCTTTCAACTACGCCTAAAGTTTCATGGTGATACGGTGTTGAAAATATCTGTTCTATTTGTAACAAGTTACAAACCTCCTTCATTAGCTCATTTAAGAATTCAGTACCTCTATCTGATTTTAAAGTTTTAAATTGACCATATTTTAGAATAAAATCTTTCACTAAGGTTGTCGCTATAGTCCTCGCATCCTTTGATTCAATTGGGATGGCAACAACAAATTTCGATAATTCACATTGCATTGTGAGAATATAACGAAAGTGATTAGATAGTCTCAATGGACCAACTGTGTCAATTTGAATTGTCTCGAAAGTTGTTGATGGTGTACTCGTATGTACAAATTTTTCTTTAGTATGCCTATATAACTTGCTAGTAGCACAAATCTCACAATTATTAACAAATTTCTTGACCATAACGCTCATATTCTTCCAACAATATCTTTGTTTTAATTTTAGTAAAGTCTTTCTAACTCCTAGATGACCTCCATGTGGTGAGCTGTGGTATTCTTTTATTAGTTTGTTTTGGGTATCTTTATTCAAAATTTTCTTAGCTGGGGTGTATATTAAGATATTAGTCCTCAAACGCGTTTTATTATTATTTAGTTGCAACTCGTTATATATCTTCTTGAAATCCTCAATGTGTACACTATCAAATAAGTTATCACTGCTTGATAACGCGAGCTCGTTTATTTTTATTTTGCGCAAAACATCAATGAGTTTCTCCATAATGAAATCTAGATTTCTTTTAGGATTATTGCTCTTTGATTTATAGATAAATGATGATAACTTCTTTTCATCAGGAACTGATTCTCTGGAAAATTTATCGTTACCAACAGATACTATTATTTCATCAGACGTACGTACGATTTCTAGTGTAGGATTTCTTAATTCATTTATCCGCGGTATTTTAAATCTAAGCTTTGTAACTTTTTTGACGTCATTTAACGATGTGCAATTCCAAATGTGAAGTTGATCAGGCTTCGATTGGATATTGGCATCGGTTACTTTGCTTTCTTGTGCACATGTATCTTGTTGCTTCTTATTCATACCCCTTGTAATAGCTAAAGTTTTCTTTACTGATTCGTCTATTTCTGGAGGAATCATGCTTCGTAAAATATCAGTGTTTAATTCAATGCGAGATAAAGCATCAGCATTCGTATTGATTTTGCCTTTTTTGTAAATAATCTCAAAATCATAGTCGGATAAATCTAATCTGATTCGTGTGAGCCTTGAGGATGGGTTTTTGTGTGTAAACAGTGAAACTAGTGGGCGGTGGTCTGTTACCACAATAAATTTTCTGCCATATAAGTATGGTCTGAAAAAATTTATACCCCAGTGTATTGCAAGTAACTCCTCGATTATCGGTTTATTGAGTTCACATTTATTCAATGACTTACTTGCATAGGAAATGGGTAGGTCAGAACCGTTTTCTCCTTGAGACAAGACTGCTCCTAATGCATAATTAGATGCATCTGTCGTCAAGATAAATGGTTTATCGAAGTCCGGATACTGCAATATTGGTGGTTTCATCATGACTTGAATGCATTCTGGCATGTTTCATTCCATATAAAATCTGCATTTTTCTTAAGAAGCGAATTGAGTGGTTTTGCGATGCTCGCAAAGTTCGGAATAAAACGCCTATAATAATTGCAGAATGCTACAAATCTACGAACTTCATCCGCATTTTTCGGGATTGGGTAATCTTTGATTACTTGGTACTTGGAAGGATCAGTTTTTACGCCATCTTTGGTAATGAGATGACCTAAGTAGACGACTTCTGTCTTTAAAAACTGACATTTATCAGGATTGAGTTTAAGATTAAACTTCTTCAATCTTTTGAAGACTTTTCTCAGATTTTCGTTGTGGTGATTAATACTACATCCGAAAACAATTATATCATCAACATAAAGAAAAGCTTCGAAATCAAGTCCGCAAAGTGCGATTGTGAGCATCCTTTGGAAACTGTTTGAAGAGATTTTTAAACCAAAAGGTAATCTCTTAAACTGATGGTGACCATTATTATCTGAAAATGCTGTAAGTGGTCTTGACTCTTTCTCTAGTTCTATTTGATGGAATGAACTAGTCATGTCAGACATCATCTAGTCTAGATAATGGAAATTTATCGTTGACTATTTTAGTATTAAGTCTTCAAAAATCTACAACTAAACGCCATTTCCTTTCAGTTCCATCACTCTTTTTTGGTATCAAAAGTAACGGTGAGTTATAAGGGCTTACGGATGGCTCAATTATCTTATTTGTTAAAAGATCTTGAACTTGTTTTTTGATCTCATCGCACTGAGAATTAGGAAGTCGATAATTTTTTGTGTAAACAGGTATATTATCGGTTACATTCAAACTTTGAGTGTAAAAATTGTTAACACTCAGTTTCTCATCATCCAAATGAAAAACATCCTGATATTCTTTTATAATTTCCAGAAGACTATCTCTAGCTTTGGGATCATATCAAGATATATTGATAGAATTCAGAAGTGTATTGAGTCGTGTAGTGTGAGTACTTTTGCGTTTATTCAATGCTCTCGCATCATAATTGCGTAAAGGTACAGTATCAATAAGATCCTCAATACTATCAATTATGACTTCGGAATCTGTTGAATTCAAAATTTTTATATGTTTGATCCCTTTGGATGGTATAATGATGCTTCCTACAAATATACCTTCCATTATCTCCTTATTTAGGATTACCATGTCTTCCTTAGTCTCCAAGTTAATCGGAAAAATAGTTCCGGTTCTGGCAGGTAATGTAATCTGCGCAATTTTGCTTTGCTTGTATTGCATAGGTAGTACTACTTCTTTGTCATTTACTAGAAAAGATATTGTGTAGGTCTCATAATCTATCTTGCACAAGAACTTCTCCAACAAACCTCTACCTATAATTCCATCAGTATTAATAGGAAATTTCTTACCCACAATATAAAATTTTCCTTGAATGATGTCTTCATCATTCAATTTCATCTCAAGATCTATTGATCCATAAGACGTAATTATTTCACTTGTAATCCCCGTTAATTTGCATTTATCATCCGACCAAAATAGCTCATTTTTGTTAATTTTCTCGCATTTACACAAGGAAACATCTGCTCCTGTGTCTATTAAAAATCTCAAGTTCTGTGAGGCATTTTTGCAAAATACACTAATGTAGTTCGCACAATTATCCGAAATTTTGTATATCTTCTGTCCGGAAGGAATCTTTACTCCGTTCCGGAGTCCTGGCAGTTTTCCTGTTCCTGTACTACATTTATATTATTCCTGTTTCTATCATTATTGCGTATATTACCTCTAGTATTACTATTACTATCCCTATTGTATGTATTGTTTTGATTATTCCTATTGTTACCTCTTCTTCTATAATTGTTCCTATTATATTCATTATTGCTACTATTATTGTTATTATTATAATTACGCCCCCTGCTATTGTCTGTATTACCATTCCTATTATCATTATTTCTATTCCTATAATTATTTCTCCTATTATCATTATTTCTATTCCTATAATTCCTACTATCTTTCCTATCACCCTGATTCTGATTATTTCTATTTTTCTTATAATAAAATACACTATTAACCTGACTTGCTTCAGTCTTCTCAACCTCCAGAGCTAAATCTGTGGCATCTGAAAATTCTTTGGTCTTGCCGCAAAGATTGTGCTCCTTAATTGATCATTAAGGCCATTCTTAAATACTGTTAGGGCATAGGAATCGTTCATTTTCACGATCATGTTCTTTTGATCTTGAGTGGCACTTGCACCAAGGTTAGATATTTGCAGGCTATTTAATTCATCTACCAGCTCTGATATTTTATCCTTATAAGAAGATACACTCAATTTTCGCTGGGTCAACCCACTCAAAGTGGTGTGTATATGAGGGATGGTGTTTGGGCTCTTGTATTTGGCTTGTAACTTTGCCGCTAATTCCTCAAATGTCTTGGGAATTCCTGAACTTACTATAGAGGTCTGTACACTAGTTGATAGTTTTATATTGTACACAAAATCAATTAGGGCTTCTTTTCCTTCTGTAGATAATGTCTTGTAAAATATTTCTACTAGCTTCAAAAATTGCTGTAGTGATTTGAAACATCCTTCAAAGACAGGAATTGTTTTTAAACAAATCTTTAAATTAAATTCTGCCATTTTTGCTCTATTCTGCTCTCTCATACTATCTAGATTTTCCGATAACAAAGACATTAACTTTACGAGTTTCTCTCTTAATTCCAATGTTTCTTCTTCTATTTCACTGCTAAATAATTGTCTTGCTTCTTTCCTTAAATTTTCAATTATTGTCGATTTCAAATTTATTGTTTCCTCTGTATAGGGACGATTTCTACATTTTTTTATATTTGCCAAAAGTTGTTCTAATTCTTGCACTATTTGTTCTAAACGCTGCATTAGGAAGACGATTGCTTTCAGATATTAAACATTTATGTTTCTATTTATTCTAATTCTAACATAATTTCTATTTTTTACATGATATGCATACAGTACTGTTAAAATTATACAAAAAATAATTGACGTTATTATACTTTGCTTATACTCTACTACAAACGAATCTGTGATATTAGTTGTCGAACAGCTATTACCCATTATAATTTCTTTTTTCCACTCAACGAATTTAACTTCCTGAATAAACTCTTCTGTACTTCTCCTTCCGAGATTGATATCAAACGGTGAAGCTCTTTCCGTTCCCCCCTTGATTTTGCCTTGCTTCCTGCACGATGTTTCTTCTTACGCTGCTGTACCGCGCTGATTATCGGTGTAAATACTCTTCTACCGTTAACCTCTTTGGTCCTAGTTCGTTGATTGGGGCTGGAGTGTATGCAGGTGCTTCAACCGTACTTGTTGACTCAGGTTGATATTCTATACGCTTCCTTCGTGAGTCATCCTCCGCCTGCGCCAGCAATTCACTGAACCTCTTGTTCAATGCCTCCAATTCAGTTGCGTCGAACAACGCTTCCATTTTTGCCTAAAGTTTGCAGGATCGCCATATCGTGTTAGTCCTTCTAGGATTTAATTTAATTCAATTTGTATTTACCTAATTTGTCGTCTAGCCTGATTGTTATCTGGCCAAATTCGACTATGCACCGAAGTAACAACTTCTATGCAGCAAGAGAATCTAAGTTCGGCCGAATAAACCAGCCAAAGTATTTTTGATCAATAAAATCTTGTATTTGTCTTTTAATAAATACCAGCCTAAGATATACTTTGGCCGAACTCTTTTTTATCGGACGGGTCAGAATTTACTGATCCCGAATCAATACATTCTTTTTCTTTATACTAATTCTACTCATTGTTTGTAAATCTATTTCTCACGCCCTCATTACTTAACGTTCAACTTGTGTGGTCATCAACACCTCGCATTCCCATTTACCACACTCATCATCGCAATGCAATTTATGACCTATTTTCTAGGTCATCTCAAGTGCATTACTAGGTCGCTAGCATGCACATGGCAAATCGAATGCGGAAGAAAAGTGAAAGTGAAAGAAATTGAACGTTGAGTAATGAGGTAGGTTTCATGTTACATACGTTCGTCGTCACATTAGTCTTTGCGACATGTTTTGTTTTCATATTCCAATGCAATGGCTCGTGATAGTAATTTATGACCTTACCATGGGATTGGAATATGAGACGAAATACAATTTGAGTATTTGTATTATGAATGAATGATTTAATTGAGTTTATGCAACTTATTTAGTGGGAATAGTGGGAATCATTACGCATCCAGAGAGTAACATTTGTGACTTTCGTCTAAATACAGTCATATTCGGCACCACATGTGCTCCTTTCTTGGCAATTCGAACTTTGCATAAGTTAGCGGACGATGGCAAAGGGGAATACCCATCGGCGTATAAGGTCATCATGGACGATTTTTATGTGGACGATGTTCTGTCGGGTGGTGAGAGCCTGCAAGAGACTATCATGAAGCGTAAAGAAGTAGACGCGCTACTACAAAGTGGAGGCTTTGCACTCCGTAAATGGATTGCTAACGACCCGCAAATTTTATGTGGAACTCCTGAGGAAGACGTGGAAATGAAACTTCACGTTGAACGATACTGGGATCAACAGTTTAAGTCACTAGGCATCGTTTGGTATCCCATATCCGATTGTCTGGGATACCAAATTAAGTTACCAGAAAGTTCGGCGCCATATACTAAAAGAAAGATCTTGTCAGATATTGCGCGACTATATGATCCACTGGGCTGGTTAGCACCTGTACTGATTGTTGCCAAAATAATACTACAATCGTTATGGCTGAGTGGAGTGGCCTGGGATGAAACAGTTCCGTTAGAATGTACACAGAAGTGGACACGGTTTCGTGAAGGCATACAAGAGATCTCGAAATGCCAAATACCTCGATGGGTTGGGTGTGGTCCAGGTGCAGAATTCGAGCTGCTCGGATTTAGCGACGCTTCTCTAAGAGCATATGCCACGGTCATCTATTTAATATCACGAAACGAGTCCGGGACATATTCACGTATCGTCACGGCAAAAACCAAGGTTGCACCTGTGCGTCCAGTAACTATTCCACGCCTCGAGCTATGTGCAGCAGCATTGCTCTCAAAACTGATGGTCCGAGTGAAAGATACGCTAAAATTACCCATCACGCACGAATCGTTATGGACCGATTTGCAGATAGTTCTGACGTGGTTGAAAGGTCATCCCACTCGATGGAACATTTTCGTAGCCAATAGAACGACAGAAATCTTCAACTAAACTGGTAACACCCTTTGGCGTTACGTTCCGTCGCCACAAAACCCAGCAGATCTAGCCTCACGTGGCGCAGAAGTTGCAGAACTATTATCAAATCCATTATGGTGTAATGGACCAACCTGGTTGGTGAAACCGTCGGATCAGTGGCCCAAATCCACGACTATAGAGAGTACCAAATTGGAGATGAGAAAAAATATCAAGCTATTCCTACAGACAATAACAAACGCAACTGAAATCATTGCGAGATTTTCGTCATTGACGCGGTTATGCCGAGTGACTGCGTATTGTTTACGTTGGCGTAAATGCATACCAAAATCCATCACCCCAACCCCATTACACAGCGAAGAGATAAAACAAGCATTAGACATTTGGATAAAATTTGCACAACAGTCTGAATTTGATCATGAAATCAAAACCTTAATCAAGACGAAGGAAATTCCGAAACAAAGTAAGATTGCAAATCTGAACCCATTCTTAGATAGCGACGGAGTAGTACGCGTCGGGGGACGTTTACGACATGCGACATTGTCTTACTCTGAAATCTATCCGATTATCGTTCCAAGATCTGGCAAGTTCACTGACTTATTGCTACATCAAGTACATCAAGTTACTCTACATGGACAGACCCAAGCGATGTTGGCACACTTAAGAAGAACGTTTTGGCTGATCGACGCTCGTGGGGTAGTCAAGAAAAGTGTACACCAGTGCATCAAATGTTTTTGCGCGAATGCGAAGACTTCCTCACAGCTCATGGGCAACCTACCAGCACCGAGAGTTAACGTTGCTCGCCCGTTCACTCACGTCGGAGTGGATTATTGCGGTCCCTTCGAATCACGACACCGTCTAGGCCGTGGAAGCTCGACTTACAAAGGATACGTCGCCATTTTCATATGTCTGACAGTCAAAGCGATTCATATCGAAGTGGTCAGCGATTTGACGACGCACTTTCCTAGCAGCGTTTAAACGATTCTGCGGACGACGCGGTATGTGTAGCCACGTGTACAGTGACTGTGGGACGAATTTCGTAGGGGCCGACACACATCTAAAAAAGGTACTGCAGCACCATAAAGACGTTGCGGAACTTCTCGCTAACCAAGGGATCACATGGCATTTTAATCCTGCGGCATCACCCCATTTTGGAGGACTCTGGGAGGCCGGCGTCAAGTCGACCAAGTTCCGTTTACGAAGAGTGCTAGAAAATGCTACGCTAACTTTTGAAGAGCTAACGAATACGATGACGCAGACAGAAGCCTGTCTTAATTCGAGACCATTGTGCCCGCTTTCAGATGATCCGATGGACACTACGGCACTTACGCCAGCACACTTCCTGATTGGCGACACGTTGTTAGCACCTCCTGAAGCAGACTTCACGGAAACTAACATCAACCGACTCGATATATGGCAACTGACGCAACGTCTAGCACAAACGTTTTGGCGACGCTGGAGGAGCGAATATCTCACCAGACTACAACAGAGACCGAAGTGGACTCATCGACAACACAACCCCAAGGTCGGAGATTTGTGCTTACTCAAAGAGGAGAAATTACACCCATACAAATGGCCATTAGCCAGGGTGACTGCTTTACATCCCGGGTCAGATAACCTAGTACGAGTGGTAACACTGCACGCAAAGGGCAACACATATAAACGCGCAATCACCAAGATAGCATTACTGCCTACCCCAGAACACACTTAACCGATTTGCACAAACCCCTAACACCCTTTAACTACCGTTAATAACCTCTAATTGAATTCATACAACCCATCACCACACTCCGTTTCCCCAATTTGCACGGTTCAATCTCCAGACACCCGGACTGCCCAAACGTAGCAGCGGTGAACAGCCAACATCGTTGGTTGAGCTTCACTCTGTTATTTCGAGCACCGTATGTTGCAGATTAGTGGGAAATTACGGTAATCAGCGGATGCAACCTAGCTGGACAGACACGGAGTTCAACAGTTCATATGTGTTAACAAATCATTTATTTCTTTTTATAATCATAGGACGTTCCGCGCCTTACGGTCGTAGCGGGGGGAGTATGTTTAGGATTCAACAGCAACTTCCACAGTCGACTATTCACCCACTCCCATCACAAATGGCCACACAGTCATCAACGCGTCGTTAGCATCAACATCATCTTCCTGACACGACAACAAACCCCAATGCAATTAACAATACAAACACAGCAACTGATCTTTGCATAATTTATCGAGGAATCTGCGCTGGCGAGCAAATGCTGACGGAGCAGGCTGTTCGTGAGCGACCGGTGAGGACGACAGTCAAGTGATCATCAAAGGTGTAGAGATAATTATAGTTGAAGTTTGGTCGAAATAATTAATGAATAAATACTGTGTCGTGTGTGTTAAAAAATAAGTCTTTGCTCTTATCTTGTCAATTTTCAAATTGGAATTCAAGTGCAAAACTTCGTTCGCCGAAAATCCATCATCATACAAACAGTGTGGTTATACCTGACAACGTACAAGACTCAGAACTGTTTATATGAATGTTATTAAGGAGATTTTTACAGATAGATATGTCCGCACCTGTATCTATTAAGAATGTGTGTTGTTTGTTATTTAGTCTTAGGATAATATGGTTGGATATGCCTGCATCTTAGTTTGTTAGACTTATAAAATATTTCTTGCTAATATGCTTGTTAGTGTCATGTTTCCCCGATTGACCAAATTTATTTACTGGGTGGTATCTGGGGTTTCGCCATTTCCCTGTGATTCTGCCATGTATACCCTTGAGTTATATCTTTGGTTTAGGTTATTGTATTTTTGGGTGCAACTTGTTAACTTTTGTACTATGTTGCTAGTTGTCTGTGTTGATTTAAAGATATAAGTTAATTTTGTTTCAAGTTCTGTCACTGTTTTCGGGAGTTCTAGGGAATTTAATTTGTTCCTGGCTGTGGAAGATAACTTGGTGTTTACCACAAGTTGTAGAAAGTCTAATTTTTGTTCAGTCGGAATGGATTTTTCAATGATTTTCACTACGGTTACAAATCTGTTTAAGTCACTAGGTCTATCTAAAAATTCAGTTATGGATTTCAAGCCATTGAATATGTCTGTCGCTGCCATTGTTTCTAAATTTTCTCGTTTGTCTGATATGATTTCGATAATATTTTGGTAATAAATCTTGAATTTCATTTTGAGTTCTAGTTTGTTTAGTTCGCTTAAGGGCTGTAGTTCAATATCAAAAAGGGTTTTTAACTTATCTAGTTTTAAGATTGTATTTAATAGGTACATTTCGCTGTAAGACCGGTTGGGGTTTTTTTTTAAGTTTTCGTATATCTTTTTTAGTGCAGATAACTGGGTACTCTCAAACATTGTTGGTTCTATTTATTTGTTTAATAATTGTTTTCTTAATGAACCGTTTGCTTAAGATGTATGCTCCGAATATAAGAAACATAATAATCACAACTATTATTATATATGTAGCGAGTTGAACCGCAGAGTACTGACTGTTAGCATTTTGGTCTGCAACAACGACAGTTTCTTTAATGTTTGTATCTGCGATACCCATTTTTGAATTTGAAAGAATTGGATTTACAATACTGATTTTATTTGCTTAGCGAATTTAACTCTAACATTTTTACACGTAGGTTTTTTTTTGTTTAGTGTCGACGGATTTTGTTAATTTCTATCCTTATTGCTGCTTTCTACTTTGTATCGCTGGTAAAGTGGTAATTCTCATAGAGAATTGCAATAGCTCTCCGTTCGTTGAATGCCTTTCCGCCTCGTTTTTTAATTTTGCGTGGTGTAGTTGGTGGTGGTGTCGGAGATTTCGGCCGCTTCGCTTGACGTTGCCCGTACTCTTCTTTTTTCAGTGGTTGTGGTCCTGGTAATTTTCCTTTTGTATTGCTTTCTCCTTTATTGAATTTCTGTTGACGTTGATTGTGTGATATCTCCTTGGTTTGTTCTTCGGTGCGTTTGTTGCCACTGGTCCAGGTTGATATTCTTCCGTAGATCTATATAGGGGCTTATAGGCTTCCCACTTTTCTTCGAAGCCTTCCATCGTTGTTGAATCTAGCGGAAAGAGTTGGCAGGATCGCCATGTTGTGTTAGAGGGTATATTGAGTCTAAAAAGATAAATACTTTACCTAGAAATAATACAGCATCTAGGTGCGCATGTAGTAGAGGCAAACAAGTGCCAGAGTACTAGGCGTCATAAGCTTGATTAAATATCCAATTGGTTTAGGCAGAATGCCAAACAGTAAGGCTATATGGCCAGATTCTCCCAGGAGCAGTTATGCCAGATCAGAAATAAAAAAACTAAGGCGAGTAGCCAGTTTAAGTGCTTCAGAATAACTGTATTTTCTTTATCATTCCTTAGCCTATTTATACGAATTTCTCTGCTCGTCCTTGACAAGCTAAAATCTGAAGTCCATAGTAAAAGCCATTACGAAAAAATTCCCATTGGCAGCACCAGCCGGAAAGGTAAATTTCTCGTATGTAGCGTAAGGTTTCGAAAAAGAATTTGGCTTACCTACTACTGGACTTCTTACTGCAATTTTCCTAGCACCACATGGGTATTTATTAACAAAAAGAATCTGCCGCCGTTCGCATTTCGAGAACCTTCATAGAGGCGCAAATATTTTGCTAATTAAATTGAGTTGCACACGTATGGATCACATATTGAAAATCGGCGGGTAATAAATTGTTATAAACATATTTATACTCGTTTCGCCATTCTCACATTTGCTGTTTATACATTTCACAGTGGTTACCCCACAAAGGTGATAACTTGTCGGCTTAAATAGCTCAAATAGTTAATTTCAAAAGATTTCCATAAATGTTTAATCAGCACTTGCATTGCCATTAATGTATTCATTTTCGATTCTTTTCTGAACCATCAGGGGCCGTCATTTTGAATTTTTATTGAAAACGGCTGCTAATAATATTAAGCTGTAAATTTTCAAATTTTTTATTTCTCATCCAATTTGCATAATTAAATTAAATTAACTTGCCTTGATAACTTATAATTTCAAGTTTTATCGGAATCTGTTGAGAAACTTGGCTGCTAGAGGGCTACAGAAATAAAAAAAAATGTTTATGTCACTCCCCTGTATGGGGAGACCCCCTTAAACACTTTAGAATATTTTCTTACACTGAAAATTTCAAGAGGCACCACTTTTGACCTACGTAGAAAATTTCCGCATTCTAGCTTATGTGGTTTGCGAGAAAACTTGTGACACACGAACAAACGGACGGACAGACAGACAAGTCGCGATTTTATAATCTTTTAGGGGATTGTTAAAAATATTTTACAATATTTAAAAAATAGCCTGATTTATAAATACTTTCAAGATAAGTCATTTAAAACGTTTCCATGAAAAAAATTCATTATTTCAGTTGCTACTAAAATAGCGAATCGCGCTTGCCTCCTGACCTTTGGAGGCCACCATTATGAATGCATGCATTTGATTTTGGACTATTTAAATCTTTGTGGGCTAGGACCTCATCAATCAATGTGCCAAATCTCGTTCAAATCGGAGTTTCACTCTAGACAGGGCAAAATAATTCAATTTTTAGTGAAAATGGCGGCTAAAAATATTAGGTTTTAAATTTTTGACGTTTTTATCTTTCATTCAATTTTAATAATTTTTTGCACAAATAACGAACTCTCAAGTTGCATCAAAATCCATTGGAAAATGTGACCGCAAGAGGGCCACAAAAACCTGAAAAAAAACGCGTAATTAAACCGCCACCATTTTGAAATTTGCACATGAATGATCGCTAAAATGTCAAAGACACTAGGTCTAAGCAATTCCTATTTCAAAACCAAGTTTCATATACATCGAATCAAAATTGCGACTTTTAGAAGCCTTTGAAGTTTTGAGTTTTAACTGGCCGCCATTTTGTTTTTTGTTACCTGGCTTCCAGTTTTTTCACGTAATTCTTTAGACACTTATAATTTTTATCTAAATGCCGAATTTCATGAAAATCGGTTGAAAGCTTTGACCACTATTACAACAACAATATTTTGCACGTTTTTCGACCTTTGAGCGGCCGCCATTTTGTTTCTGCCGTACCGACTTTACATTTTTTATTGCGAGGCTCATCACATACATCAGTGAACCTTAGTACCAAATTTCATCCAAATCGGAGCTATACTTTGGTCTGAACAGAAATCACGATTTTTCGTCTAAAATAGCCGTCATTTTGTTTTTGCCCGGCCGATATAGCTGGTTCACAAACTTAACCGAGATATTTACCTAATACACCTTTCCTGAAAATTTCTCTCGAGAAATTTATCTAAAAATTCTTATGCTTAAAATGCATTGCTAAGGGAAATGTGTGTCGCATAATATCCTACAAAGATTTACTCACTTAAATCTATAAAGAAAAAAATTGTACACATTGGAAATGCTTCTATAACATTCTACTAGTAATATGAAGTACTCATGTGTATTCCAACTTACTCATGAAAAATATCTATTGGATTCTCCATATGGGAATCCAAATTCATTCTGGCATAAAGCGGAAATCTTTTCATTGTTTGTAAACTAAAACTCTTCAAACAAAAACGATAATTTGTCTTTGAGTGCGAAGACAATGCATTGGCTTAGTCAAAGTCAAGTTCATTGCAATTGCAATCTCAAATCCTTTTAGATGCGGACAATGAAATTGTCTTTGAGCGCGAATGACTGAACGAAATTAGTAAACAAACGTTTTTTGTTTACTATAATGTTCTGGCGCATGCCTTGTTTGTAATGCGATCTTTTTAGCAGATTAGAAATGTGCAGATGTTGTTTACATGTTTTGATTGGATTTAGAGTTAGAATTTGAATAAGAATTTTAATACGAATTAGAATTTGAATAGGAATTTGAATTGAATTTTGAAATGTAGATTTATTGCATTTAGAATTTGAAATGTAAATTTAAAAAGATTTTCGATACATGCTATAGTACTCTTTGCAATAGGTAAATCTCTCGAGAAATTGTAATGATTTTCATTTCAATCGCTCAAGCGACTAGATTTCCCGAAGGAAATCTGGTCCGACCCCTCATAGGTTCTAGACGTCAAGTCTGAGTCGTGCCAACGAATGGTACCAATCAGTCAACCAAACGGTCGCAGGTCTTTCAAATGAATTACGCTCAATTACGTTGTTTCAGCCACCATGAAGTGCACATTTCAAACGCGTCCATAAATACAACATACGGAAAAGAAACCTATCCTTTACCTTATTCCGTATTCAACTTTCATTCAGTCAAGTCAGATCATAACAAAAAAAAAGAATTTAAATTCGCGCTACCGAATTTTCTTTGCCCTTTCCCCGACGCGGTACCGAAAAATCTTCTACTGTAACGCAAGCGTTGAAATAATCTACTCTAATGAAAAAACCCTCAAAACAAACGATGGTATCGCGTACCAAACGCGACGCGAAACCGGCCATCCGCGGATTTCTAAGACCCTACCCTTGTAACGGCATACTTACCGTTCGTTCTCATTCCTGCTGGAAAAAGAAGGGTCGCCTGGAAAGGAAAGTCGTGGTTATCTCAGCAATTCATATTATATTTTTTTTCAAGTTGAATTCACATATATACAGTATATCCACCACATTACATCATCAGAGTTTTAAGTGATCCAGCTAATTGTTTTTAGCATCAGCTAAATTATACATAACATTTCGAAATTTTACAAGATCAATATGCAGTCTTAGACTGTATACATATACCTACTACATAGTATACTACGAGTACTTTGACATTGAATATTTCCGGTTCATCTTTAAACATAATACTTTGAATAAATCTTTTGTTTCATATCTAACTTGTACCTAAAAACATTTATTTTGTCTGTTACACCTAAGTTAGCCGATTCTCTTCTTTAAATTAAACTATTATTCTGCTACTAAACTGCGTTTTTCCACTTAAAACGCCCTAAGATACTCTAAATTATCGTGCTCCCATTAAGTATTCAAAGTAAATAAATAAGATTTTTACATGCTTTACATCCGTTATACAATTGATATTTACTACCATACATTTCGATTTGATGATTCTTCGCGAGCCAATTTTTTACGAATAATTATTCACCTACATTTTTTTTGCTTCGTGGTTGTCATAATTGCTTGTGTTGAAATCTATGATGTATATTGAGGATATCAAATAACCATCGTCAGATATAAATTCATTTAAGTAAAGTAAAAATAATCTAAATTCAAAGTTTCCATTTTCATTACATACATACATACATATTTTAGTTCATTTTACCTGTTCACATGTAACACGATGATTTTCTTCAAATGCATTTCAGCCAGACCCAGCGTCAGCAAAATTTCATTGCATATGTGGGAAACTTTTGTGGTAATTCGACTATCTGTTGTGCATGGGAAAATCATCGTGCAGTAAAGAATGCTTAGTTGTTATTTTTTGATTAATTTTAGATATTTGTTGTTAGAGTATATAAAGAAATGATACGATGAATAAAGTTGAGTTGTTAACAGAACTTCTTGGCGTTAATTACTCCTGAAATTTGAAAGAATAATTCTATTGGTAGTGTAATCTACCGCATAGAATTGCATATTTTGTACTGCAGCAATTAAAAGTAGAGTAACCTACTCTCTATTTGTTCAGCATTAGCAAAATTTTTTGGTGACCCCAGTCAGAACACAAGTTTGGTTCATTTAAAAAATAAAAAAGAATTTTTTAAAAATTGAATCGAAATTAAGTAGAATTTGGTTAGATACCAATCTCTCAACAAGCATCCTGCTTGCTATTTAAAATCAATACGCAGAACTTGCAAAGTAGAGAATCCTACTTTTGTTAGTGCAGAACCAAAAATTTTTTTTGTAGAAATAAAGACTTCAATGGATGCGCTAGCCTCTGAACAAGCTCCAGATAAGAAAACAATTTTATATATGGAAGAGAAACTAACGGTCATCGAAAACCATTGGGAGAGGTTTGAAAAGAACGACGATCAAATCAGAGAAATTTCTGATGTGCCGCTTGACCATCCATATTTTGTGAAAGATTATCACAAAACGGTTAAAAAAGCCGTAGAAAAATTTCGATCTGAGGTGACACTTTTGCTGGAATATGTAAAGACACAATCATTCGAGGAAAATCAGCATAATTCGAATGATGAACTTCAAACAACAAAAACAGCAGTGAAAACGGTGAGCCCAGAATTGATTCGGCTGTTGAAAAACAAGAAGCATTAACAGCTACATTCAAGCACATAATTAACAGCGCGACTGTGACTGATAGTCATCCCATTGAATATTTATTGTTCAAAAAAGATAAAATTATCAGCATTTGGTCTGATATTGAAAATACACATTATTTAATTTGGGAATCAGCAGATGAAATTGAAACTTCAGCCTACAATGTAAACGAATATTTTCAATTACAAAATCAATGTGAAACATTGACAATCAAGATAAATAGTTGCCTGAAAAAAGCAGAGAGCAAGAAGATATCACCTACCACAAACGAGTGGCAGTTGAAATTGCCAAAGATCGAGCTCCCGAAATTAGATGGCGAATAAATTTAATGGCCCCAATTTGTAGACCTATTCAAGCAAACGGTTCATGACCAGCCTATTGGTAACTGCCAAAAATTCTGGTATTTAAAAATGAACTTGACGGGAGAGGCAGCTAGACTCGTAACGCATTTACCTATCTCGAACAGCAACTATATCGTTGCTTGGGATATGCTCAACAACAGATATGCAAATAAGCGCTTACTAGTGAATGCATTACTAGACAAATTAATGGCACAATCAGCAATTACCATTGAGTCGGCGTCGGCACTCAGATGGTTGCATGATACGACAAAAGAATGCCTATTCACCCTACAGACAATAGGAATATCAGCAAAAGAGCATTGGGACCCAATAGTTGTGCATACGGTCCTCAAAAAATTAGATAAGACATAGTATACATTGTATGAACAAGCACTAAAATCACCACGGCAGCTACCATTATTAGATGAGCTACTGAATTTCATTGAGATGAGATTCCAAACATTAGAAACCTTAAGTTAAAGAACAGGTTCATCAAAACAATCGAGCAAGCCATCGAAACAATCTTCGTTGGTAGGCCACAAAACAATGCCAGAATGTGAACTCTGCAAAAAGGCTCATGCAATTTACCATTGTGACGAATTACTGAAATTGAATCCCACAAAAAGATTTGAAAAGGCACGAGAATTAGACGTTCGCACAAATTGCCTGAAAAAAGGTCTCATATACAAAAAATTTTTGTCTAGAGGCTACCAAAAGTGTGGTTAAAAACATAACACACTATTACACAGCGAAGTAGACACTACGAAATCAAAAGAGCCACAAAAAACAAATTTAGCCGCACAATCCAATGAAGGAGATGGCTATATTTTCTTGGGAACAGCGATCACCGAAGTTATTAGCAACCAAGGAAAACCCTTGAAAGCATGATCGTTACTTGATTCCGGCTCACAATTAAACTTCATAACCGACAAACTACGCAAAAAATTAGGATTCAGTACAAGTGATCCAAGTATTAACATCTCTGGAATTGGAAATACAAGGGTGAAAGCTAGTGATAAGATCAACATTACTCTGAAATCGACCTGTAAAGAATTTACAACTGTCTTAGAAGTCTTCGTAATTAAAGAAATTACAAACAACCAACCCCAGCAATACATCAATACAGATGACTGGAATATGCCCGAAAACATTCCATTGGCTGACCCATCATTTAATACACCAGGCAGAATAGACATTCTTTTGGGGGCGGAGGTCTATGGAGAAATTATTAGAAATGGTCAAATACGGTTGTTGGATAGTCTGCCAATTCTAAAAAATACTACACTAGGCTGGGTAGTCTTTGGAAACGTTTCGAACTGCACACCATTCTGTGGAATAGCTAACATAAATCTAGAACGCCAACTACATAAATTTTGGGAGTTAGAAGAGTGCTCTGGACCAGTCCATTTATCTAGCACAGACAAAAAATGCGAAGAGTATTTCGAAGCTACAACTACTCGAGATCCAACTGACCGATTTATAGTGAACTTGCCATTATCAGGTGATACCTCGATGTTAGGTGATTCACATTTATTGGCGTATAAAAGGATGTTATCAATGGAAAGAAAACTTTGAAACAACCTTTACTTAAACGGCAGTATAATCAATTTCGGCAAGAGTACTTGGACTTGACGGAAATCCAAAAGGTAGAAATTGATGGGCCACATTATTTCATGCCACATCATTACGTATTAAAACCCGAGAGTACTACCACAAAATTGAGAGTAGTTTTGGATGCCTCTGTAAAAACCAGAAACAATTTGTCACTCAACGATTTATCACTCAAAGGACCCAAAGTGCAGGAAGACATTAGTAGAATCATCTCCAGATTCTGTTTGAAATGTTATGTTTTCACTGCAGATGTTACAAAGATGTATCGCCAAATACTCGTAGCAGAAGAAGATCAACATCTGCAGCTGATAATGTGGCGGCAGAATGATCTTGACGATGTAAAATATTTTAAACTTTCTACTGTCTCATACGGTACAAAATCAGCACCATACTTAGCGATCAAATGTTTAAAGAAATTGGCTGAAGAAGAAGCACGCCAGTTTCCACTAGGGACTGCAGCGATTAATGATTTCTACGTTGACGATGTCGTAACAGGAAGTGACCATTTGGATGAAGCAGAAGTAAAACGGGATGAGCTACGTTCATTATTGGCATCAGCAGGGTTCAATCTCCATAAGTGGTGCACTAATCATTCAAAATTAGTGCAAGGCATCGCGAATCAGCATCTTGATATTGAACTTGACTTCGCAAGACTAGATAGCGATCATGTAAAAACGTTAGGAATGATATGGCAGCCCATCACAGATATGTTCACGCTCGTTACTGGTTTAAAAGAGCATAAAATTACGACCAAGAGAAGGATACTCGCGGATATTTCTCAAATTTTTGATCCCTTGGGACTTGTGAACCCAGTGCTTGTAACCGAAAAATTAATCATGCGAAATCGATGGAAGGCAAAGGTTGATTGGGATGAGCCAATTCTAGAAGAGCTTCAATCGATATGGATAAAATACAGGGAAGAGCTACAAATGTTGAATGAAATAAATATTCCAGGATATATGTTCAGCGAATACGAAACAATCGACACGCAAATCCACGCCTTTGCGGACAAGTAACGAGGTCAGGTAACAGTCAAGCTGCTTTGTGCGAAATCCAGAGTAGCTCCTATCAAACCGACTACAACCCCAAGACTCAAGTTGTGTGCAGCCAAGCTAGCAGCTTGGTAAAACAAGTAACATCATCAGCTGATATAAAGGCAAATACAGTTTTTTATTGGTCGGATTCACTCATTATCATCAACTGGATACGAGGAGACCCATCTATTTGTAAAACATTTGTCGCAAATCGGGTTGCAGCAATTCAAGAAATGATATCAACAAAGGAGTGGAAATATGTTTGCACAAAGGATAACCCTGCCGATCTGGTTTCCCGTGGACTCTTCCCAGAACAGTTGAAACAATCAAAAATATGGTTCAATGGTCCAATCTTTTTAAGAATACCAAAACGTGAATGGCCAACTGAACCCAATTCAAGTAAAATTGCAGACAAAGAAACAAAGAACATCAAGGTCTCCGTTACTTCGAGCGAATTGAATACACACCTATTGTACTCAATTGATCATGGGAACTCGTTCCTAAAGTTGGTACGGGTAATGGCTTACATAAACAGAGCAGTAAAGGCATTCAAAGTAAACATGGCAATGCCGAAACCAAGCATTTATCAACTCGAGAACTAGATGAAGCCCTTAAAGCTATCATCAGAGAAATACAACGTAGCAGTTTTCATGAAGAAATTTAAATGCTGCTAAAAGATGGGGAAATTAAAAAATCCAGTAAACTTCGATTGTTGACACATTTGATAACATTCTGAGAGTCGGAGGAAGATTACAACTAGCTGACATCGAAGATGGCATAAAGCACCCAATTGCTCTACCAGGAGACCATTTCTTTTCAAGACTGCTCCTCGATCATTTGCATAGGGGGAATTTTCATGCAGGGCCTCAAGCTTTGCATAACATTGCAAGACAAAAATACTGGATTCTGAATGGCAAATTGCGTTTAATGCACCAAATTTCCACCACGATTGCTCAGTCAACAAATGGACAACTAACCAAAACATAGCGTCCAATTGACGCGACCATTCCTCAACAGCAGTGTCGATTTCTGGGGACCAATATATACGCATTTTAAAATTCGAGTTAAACGACCCTAAAAATCATACATTGCAATATTTGTATGTTTTGCAACAAAAGCAATACAACTGGAGGTTGTCTCCGACTTAACCACTGATGAGTTCCTAGGTGCATTGAAACGATTTGAATCCAGACGAGAAAAATGTGAAAATTTATACTGCGACAATGCCCGTAATTTTGTTGGTGCGAATAACCAACTAAAGGAGCTACACGCCTTTTTCTCAGATCTCAATGACCTAACACCATTAATGCCGGCGCATTTTTTGGTAGGTGAGCCGCTTGTGGGTGCCAATAGCTCCTCAAATAAGACAACGATAATGTCAGCATCCAGGTGGCTATTAACAAATCGTCTTGAAAACGAGTTCTGGAAGCGATGGCACATGGAATACTTGGGGGAATTACAAAGGCGGACGAAGTGGACATCTAAGCAGACAAACATTAAAACAGGAACATTAGTTACGGTCAAAGATGACAACCTGCCACCTTTCAAATGGAAACTAGCACGGGTTGTTGAGACCATTCCAGGAGCAGACGGCTATGTTCGTGTTGCTGACGTACAGACTAGCATGGGCATTATTAGAAGATCGATTCATCAGTTGGCACCATTACCAATTCACTACAATGGTGAAGAATTTACTGATTCGTACGAAACTTTCGAAGCCACAGATGAGCCAATGGAGACAACAAATATTGACAAAACTACTCCCCAAAATTACAGGAAACGAAAACACTCTCCTTCAAAATTTAGCTCACTAAAAGTCTGCCTATTAACGTTGCTGGTTTTACCACTGACCTCTTGGAATATGTCATCCGCAGCTAAATTGCCGATTGAAATTGCAAGATTGAAAATAACGCCGGTATTTACTTCAAAAATATTGGCAGTGAACAGCTAACTCCAAACACATGGAAACTTATAACCTTTAATGATTTAAAAGGTTATTGGGAAGTTTTCCGAACTATAGAAACTGGCGTAAATCAACTAGAGCGGCTCAAGGAGAATATTATTAACAATACATATCATGACGCTATTCTATTACAATACCGTCATCGATTGCAACTAATAAGTCAAGACAATCTTATCCTGCAAGAACCTACCCAAAAAAGAGCGAAAAGGTCCCCGTTTGATACAACTGGCTCCTTAGCCAACAAACTTTTTGGGATTTTAGACAAAGGGATGAAAAATTAATGAGCGAAACTTTCGCTAACATTCAAAATAATGAAAACAACCTGAATGAGTTGCATACTTCAATTTTGGAAACAACTATTAACATCATCGCAAAAAGTGAAGCAGAAAGAGTAAATCAGACGAAACAAATCAGCAAGGCATTCGACGCATTTTACGAGAACATAAAATTGTTCAACTCCAAGGTCAAGCAGCAGAGGATAGCTGACGCATTCAATACTCTTTCAATACTCATTATATCGCAGATCACTGAGTGTCAGGACTTGCAACGTTCATTGATAGAAGTGATAATCGACGCACACCATAAAACGATAAATCTAAACGTCATATAACCTCACCAAATCAAGATCCAGATCACACTTATAAAGGACAATCTGCCTCAAGGCTTAGAACTTCCAGGCATCGGAAACCAAATCAGCATTTCACAAATTTTTAACGTTTGACTCAAGGGCGGAAACAATGAAGAGGGCTATGAAGAACGTAGACATCGACCTAGTTTATACGAGCCGGGCCACAAAAATACAGAACTTGCTTGGATCAACCAAGGACCCCATTCCCAAAATGGAGCGGAGTGGAGTCTACAAGGTATCGTGTACGAAATGTAATGGATGTTACATTGGACAAACGAGGAGATCACTAGGTGTCAGATGGAATGAACACTTAAGGGAAGCAGTCAACAAAAACAAAAAGCAGGATGCAAACAACTTCAAATCAAAAGTAGCAGAGCATATAGTCCTTGAAAAACATGACATCACTGCGGACAACGTAAGCATGCTGAAAACGGTTAAAAACGGATGGAGGCTTGATGTAGCAGAAAGCTTGGTGATATTCAATCGGAAGACGCAGGACATTTGGAACGGCGACCCAGGTAACGGATACACCTGGCTATTCAAACTTACAAAATAATGAAGGTAGTTAAGTAGTAATTAAGGAAAAACAAATTTTTGAATGGTAAAGGATCAGGTAATTAGAGATTAAGGCAAAGTACTTTGAGGGATTAGATATAATTAGAGACTCATATTAATACGTTAATGAGTTTAGTATAAATATTAGGACACTCAAGTAGAGAAGTTCTCAAGTAGAAAACGAAACAATTGTATACTAAATTTAAAATAAATAGTAGAATTAAAGGGTATATACTTTCTTTCATTTTTTTATTTCACAAATTTACCAAATTGCCCAAGTCCAATATTTTACTGAAGGGAATTATTTAATATTCGCCTTGACTATCCCCATGTTGCTGCCAACTAAGTTTCAAATATTTCGACTATGACCATTGCCAACCGTGATTAATAACAGTTTTTTGTATTTGTCATCTGCTCCGGTGCTCATAATGTCAAATATTTTCAAGGATCAGTTTTATTTTCCTGGAAATACTGAATTTGTGCGATGCAAAAACCAAGATCTCGACTACTTCATATGTGAACAGCATTGACCAGTCGCCCATTAAACCAATTCCAACATTGATTGCATCATAGAAATCATGGCCAGCAACAAATTACTACCTAGTTGTGAATTCAAACAAGAGCACCGAAGCAAAATTAGGCACCAATTGCGAACCCCTAATCACTGGCTCTATTCTTTAAACAACATGTATGACCTTACTTTCATTTGCCATAACTACTTGTTTCATCAACGTCTTCAGTGGTAAGGCATTTTGAAGATGCAACCCGGGTGCACGTTAAAGGACGACGAATTCATTCTCAAGGCATTTGATAAATGACAATCTTCGCTAAATATATCGATCTTTCCTGCAATAAATGTCACCATTTCAGATTTTTCAAATGTAGTAGAGCCGCTTCGATCAATAACGCTACCCAATATAAGTATTCACCCGGCAGATACTGAAAATCTGAAACAAAAACTTGATGAACTGTCAACAAGTCAAGCCGAGCTTTACCGTCTTCAACCCAATCCAACTCATACAATAACAGTGACCTACATTGCCTTATTATCCTTCTTGTTCATTATAGGGTGGCTGGTTTACCAACACATAAGGACTTCAAGAGCGGCAAAATGCAACAGGAAACCAGTTCCAGCTCCACGACAATCAGTACTAGACCTGCAATATAACTTTGAAGTTTGAAAGTTCAACAGGCGGCAGTATGTTGAGGATATCAAATAACCATCGTCAGATATAAATTCATTTAAGTAAAGTTAAAATAATCTAAATTCAAAGTTTTTTTTTCATTAATCATCGTCTGACATAAATTCATTTAAGTAAAGTAAAAATAATCTAAATTCAAAGTTTCCATTTTCATTAACCATCATCTGACATAAATTCAATTAAGTAAAGTTAAAATAATTTAAATTCAAAGTTTCCATTTTCATTAACCATCGTCTGACAAATTCATTTAAGTAAAGTAAAAATAATCTAAATTCAAAGTTTCCATTTTCATTACATACATTTCATTCGTATTTCAGTTCATTTTACCTATTCACATGTAACACGATGATTTTCTTCAAATGCACTTTAGCCAGACCTAGCGTCAGCAAAATTTCATTGCATATGTGGGAAACTATTTTGTGGTAATTCGACTATCTTTTGTGCATGGGAAGATCATCGTGCAGTAGAGAGTATATAAAGAAATGATACGATGAATAAAGTTGAGTTGTTAACAGAACTTCTTGGCGTTAATTACTCCTGAAATTTGAAAGAATAATTCCATTGGTAGTGTAACCTACCGCATAGAATCGCATATTTTGTACTGCAGCAATTGGAAGTAGAGTAACCTACTCTCTATTTGTTCAGCACTAGCAACAATGTAATTTAAAGACAATTGATCGAAATTTTGTTGGTGAATGTTCTCCGCACTGAAGTTTAAAATAAAAAATCGTTTTGCCATCACGAAAACATCACTTTTAAAGTTTGTTTGAATTTTTAAGAATGCCAAATCGTAGATTATATATTTACATATTTCAGTTAGTTGAGGTTCTTTTAATTTTTATAAATTATATGTGGTTTTTTTTGTGATTAACGCAAACCTTCAACTTTTCACTTTGATTTCAAGAAGTCACTCAGTTTTAACTTTTACTTTTATATTATTTCCATCGCGACATGTCCTTTAATCCACGGCGTGTTATTAGAATCGCGATATACTAGTTGTTTTTATTATTAACGATTAAAACATTATTTATCCCAATTAGTGCACTTCAGGGATCTTGTTATTAAAAACACGAAATCGTTTCAACTACTCCAAGGTTATTAGTTGGTGGCGGCAAAAACTCATTAGTAAGAACCTGTATCAATCCACTACTAAACGCAATTATTTTACTTCAATTGTCAAATATTCCGGTTATTGGTGTATCAGCACGCTATTTCCAATAAAGGTAAGAATATAACGATTCAATATTAGCTAATTATAAATATAAAAACGCTATCTAATTTTTTTTAATGTAAAAATTGCCTATAGTTTCTCCTAGTACAGGTTGTCTAAGTTCTAATGGTTCTAATGATAATTAAATATAAATAATATATTTGACAATAAAAATTGTAATTTAATCTAATAAAACACACGGTATACAGATTATGTGTTTTGTTCGTTCGAATTTTGCATGATTTTTCGTTTTCGCAAATATCTAATTACTCCTAACTGTGCCACTGTCAAGATTCTCAGTATTTTTCGATTTATGTTTCGTATCGACATTAAATGTGTTTACCATTTCGGATGTGAGTGAATTCCGAGTATCCTCAACAGTAGGTTTATGTCGATTTGAGCTAGGCAGATTTAACGGTGATGAGTTCTCGGAGATTGCTAATTCACCACTAGAACTTGACTCCGTAAAGCTTGGTGCGCCTTCAGTCCACGTTGGGGTAGAACCTTCCAGTGATGCTCCCTAGCTCCATATTGAGATGATTCGACGCCTAAATGTATATCTAATCTTATTTCGGATATACTCTGTCCTATCTAATGGCATCATCCTTCAACGATGACCATATTGCTGAATTCAGTGTTATTCACCGTTTACTTCCTCCGTTACCCTCAATACTTTGCCGTTGCGAACATTCTTCAAAGATACCATCAAAAGCGGGAGATTCTCGTTTAGGTTAAGCGATTAAAAACAAATATGTCTACTATACCTTACAAATTTTGATATTATGGACATTCGCCGGTTGCTTATGCGATGCATATATTTTGTATGAAACATGCACGAGTTACGCATCTGAACAGGTTTAACTACACTCCACTTTCCTCAGATATAAATTACTTCAGAGTCTTTATTGGTCTGGTGACCACCAGATATGAAAAGTTGATTGGCAGGAGATTGTACACCCTCTGACCAATCCAATATTGGATGAGGCGATGGGCTTGGCACATGGCAAGGTTACTCTCTTGTTTTTCCTGCCAACTGTCAAAACGCGGTTCGGTGACAGCGAATGTTTAAAGGGAGCGTTCCAAACCGTTGACGTCAATAACGACCTGCTGATCGTTGTCAGTGGCGTACGGCAGATTCATTACAAAATTTACCTAAAATAAGAACTCATTGCGACATTATTATTATATGATTGAAATATCACTGCAATCTAATAGTGCTAAGCTCCTATGTACATACATCTGTTCCCTGAAAACACCATCCCTTAACCCTAATATCTTTTCATGGCATAACTGCAAAGCTTCTGATGGGCAAGCTATCTGTGACCTTTTTGCTCAATTTTAGTTTTTCACCCTTCAGGAATTGTAGTTAAAAAATTGAGTTTTACAGAAAGAAGAATCATACTATCATAGATACCTCTACAATCAAAAGCACTCTTTTAAATTTATTTTGAATTACTAAAAAAAATTGGTAAAGTTTAAACACAAAAATTATTTATTCATATCGAAGGCTTGCCTCTGACTATCGTTCATCTACTACTGCTTCAAATATATCACATCACACACACGCGTGAAGTCCTCATATGGAAGATAATATGTGCCAACGCTGCATCATGGGAACATAATACAATCCTACCGTCAGCAGACAACGTCAGCACCATGCAAGTTATGACTTATCACCGCGACTATATGAAAAAAACGAACACTTCCAACTTTTACATACAATTTATTGGTTCACTTTTCACTTTAACATTAACTGATTCAATTTAAAATTGACTTCTCAGGTTACTCGTTCGATAGTCGCGGACAAAAAGTAGCTAATTCGAAAAATCCCTACTACTTATAATAAATTAACTAGGTTACCTAGGTGCATTTGCATTGTATTGCGTACCAAAGTTCATCATTGTACTCATCAGCAATTAAGGTACAATGATCGTAGAATTGCAATTATTGTCATCAGCGATATGTTAATAATTAATTAGGTCAAGATATGTGAAGCATTCACACGAATGGTGATAACTCCTCCCTCCTTAAAAATCTGTGTCTCACAGATTAAAATGGCAAAACAATAGGTTGTATCTGTGATACGGAAACTGGAGGCGATAATGGCAAGGAACGCACTCTTCGCAAGTAGACTATTAAAAAAATTGCAACAAGGGCCAAAACAAGTAAAACTAAGTCTGAGGAGATTGACACGATATTGTTAAGCGGTACTTCATCTAGTTTCTCTACGTTGTCTAAGTGGAGTTTATGTAAGAGGTGGAGATCTAATTTAGTATTTCCCTCGGTCAAATTAGGATTAAGGATTGACGGTAGAGCTTGAAGTGTCCTAATCTCCCTGCTAGAATACTCCCTATCATCGAGCCAGATTGTATCGTTCTGAATGTTGATGAGGTATGTTCCATTTAGAGCTCTAGTAACATTTTCTTGCTTAAGGCTGCCGTTAAAGTTGGTAAGATAAATAGTATTTCCCTCTATAATCTCGATTATTCGATTATTTCGATATTGATAATCGCAGACCGCATCAGACCCCGTTAGTAGTTGGACAATGCAATCCGATGAAGATAGAGTAATCAGTTGTGATATATATAGTAATGTCCTGAATGCGAGGGCAGTCATGGTTTAAACCGAATTTCCCGGACTGGGCTAGAAAGAAGTTGGAGTGCTCAAGATGGATCATTTTATGGTTCCTTATAGTGGGTCGTATAAGCACATGATTATAATCAATGTTACTTGTTTTAGGGAGACTTATGACGTTGTAACTACCATGGAGTGGGCGAATTCAATTGCCTGAACTTCATTTTCATACGGAAGGGTCTCAATTTGGGCTAGTAACTCATTAATTTCAGAAGCGTCTAGCAAATTGGAATTAACTATTCCACTTTTAGCGAACTGGCAGGCCAAAACTATTTCGTGAGTTTCGGTTCTAAAGATTATCATCTTATTGAAGAGAGATTGCTCGAACTTATCATTGTTTAAGGTATTGACTTCGGCTACTATTCGGTTATAATTATCTGTTAGTTGTGTAGACACTTCAGTCATGTAATGGTTTATCTTATACTGCTTATTACTATTGGCAATCATACTGTTTTGTGACTTAATGACATTATCCCAGTCTGTGGCGTCTGGGTTTCCTGCCACCCATTTCCAGGCTGATCCAATCCAATTAATTGAATGTGGAACCCTTTCTTTATTACTGCCTCATAATTGAACTAGCAATGATTCTATCTTGTCAAGCTGCTGGTGAAGCTGAGGTACGAGAATGCTGGACTTATTGATACGGTGCTGCACTAAAGATCTCATGTTAACCATAACCTCGTCGAATTTACCCAGGTCTATTGAATGAATTATTTTGGAATCCCCATTTACAATTCCGCCAATTCCACGCCTTAAGGTAACCATTGGTCCCGTATATTCATAAGTATGTACCGAAGCCCGCGCCGACGCCACGATTAATCTGAAATAAGAGAGATGTTTTTCAGATGCGATTTGTGAACCCGGTTGCCTGAATCAGTGGTAACAGTTACTTGGTTGTCTTTTGCTACAACCATTTTTTTAAAAAGGGGTTTGTTTTTAGTTTTAATCTGCTTATCCCTTCTAAACACCACATCCCCTGCTTTGTAGGCAGTGGGTTTTGATCTCCGCTTATTTTGAGACCTAATTTGGTTCTATTGGTTGTGGAGGATTTCGTTTTTGAGATTGCTGCTTAGTTTTGTTTTAAAGTCAACCATGTTTTGATAATTTATTCGCTGCAATCTACCAAGGAATACATCTACTGGTTTTATCTTTGTCACCGAATGAAATGTGTTGTTATACCTATCGACTGCTATTGCCACAATTTCCTTCAGAGAAAGCTCTGTATATTCACTCTGAAGACACCTCACTATTTCTATTATTGTCGAGTGAAGTCTCTCAATTGGGCCATTAATTTCACTTTCCTGAGGAGGGGTCAGATAAACTTCTATCCCCAATGCTTCCAGCAGGTTCATAACCAATGGGCTCATGAACCCACCCTCGTTGTCTGTAACCAAAACCTTAGGTACAGTGAAATAATGCAAAACTTTAATAATTTTTTCTCGAAGGTGTAGTGCTGATTTATTTTTTATTTGAAAAAATTTAGCAAATTTACTAAATTTATCAATACAGGTTATGTATTTCTCACCATTAATTTGTATAATATCCATATGCAATATCTCCGATGGATAATCTGGTACTGGTGTTTCCTGCAGCTCGGGTTTAAGCGGATGGCGATCATATTTATTCAAGTTACAAATGTCACAAGCTCGCGTATACCTTTTTATTAATTTACTCATTTTAGGGAAATAATATCTTTCCAATGTTTGATCCTTGTTTTCCCTACAACTCCTATGCGCACGACGGTGTTCGTCTTCTATAATACGAACTTTATTGTCTTCGTTCGCGATATCCTCAACTACTCGCTGAGTAAGACGAATCTTGTACTTCGAGAAATGCTCCCTATAGACATCTTGAAGCAATTGTATAAATTTCTCGGGAATCTTAATGCCGTTGATCACATTCGGGCTCAATATTTCCTTTAGAACTCTGATCAACCTTTCCTTATCGATAGTTGCAAGACGTATGTAATGCTTATCGAAGCCGGGATGAGGCTGCTCATGAGCAATTAACTCGTTGCCTTCGGCAAATATAAGTTGTTTCCTGAAAACATTAATAGGTACCTCACAATATGGTATGAGTTCCGAACTATCTTCCATAGCACTATGCGCAGTCCCTGAAGATGAAATAAGAGTATTCACTTCCACATGGTTAACTTGCCTAGATTCCTTTGCTTTTAGAGGAATCTTAACATTTGGCCTAATTTTCAGAATGTTGTTCTTCCTGTCAATTATTGCGTCCAATTCTCTGAGAGTGTCGTCTCCAATAATACCATCAAATGATCTTAAACCTGGCAGCACATAGAAATTAACTAAAGTATTATTTCCAACACTTTTGAAGAACTTCCCCGACTCTTCTTTTGATATCTCGACCTGCCTAGTTTGGATAGATTTATCAATATCCATTGGGGTTGGTGGTTTGGGCTGAGTCGGTCTAGGTGGCGGCCTGTTGAAGTTTAATGGTGCCCTATTTTGAAATTGGTACATTTGGTTCCTTTCCGCCAAACTCAACTGTTGATGGAGTACAAACGCTTTTGGCTTACTGTGCTCGAAGCGAGAGCTGAAAAATTGGTTAACAGGAGCGGAAATAGTGTTATTAACCTGCCGTGGATGAACCGAGAAATTCATAAAGTTTAAATTCTGAAACTCTAAACAAGATGCGTAAGCATCCGGGAGTGTTTTGGGGATTTTGGATAGTTAGCATTCGCGAAAGATCACCATTCAAGCCCCTTACAAAAACATCCAATGCTCTATTTCTATAATTTTCTGTAACCGCGGCGATAGTTTTCTGCGATCGATCCTCAATCTTAATTTCATTTATTAGTAGCGATAATTGATGATTTACCGCCGCGTAAAAATCATCAACGCTTCTATTGTGTTGACACATTGAATGTAGCTGATGCTCTAGAGTGCGAACATCCCGTTTATCAGCATAGTGGAGTGAGAGACATTTTTTAATACACGACCAGTTATCATCAAATATGTTATATGATATCAGGGCAGCATCAGCCGGCCCTCGGATTTTCTGCCGAATGTGGCGAAGTATGGCCCTGAATATCGGTTTGTCACGCACTATGTCATAATCACCGAGGATTGTCTCCACACTATGCACCCATGACAAATATTGGATCGGGTTGCCATCAAATGTTTGGAGATCCCTTACAGAGTCGGGAAGTTTCTTGATATCATCAAGATCCTTCTCTGTTTTGGGCAGTCCCGAATTCGTCGAAATTGAAGAGCTAGGAGGGTGGTTAGTTAGTAATCTTTGCTCTACTGCCGACAGCCTCCCTTCGGTCTGCTCATACCTGCTAATACAGAAATTTATAGCAGAAACGGTTTGCTCAAGGGCAGAAAGCCTAGCATCCGTCCTCTTTGTGAGTTCGATCTGAGCATTAACTGCCCCCGTCAATTGCCGGATGGATTCATGAACTTCCTCCATTTTTTTATTTTACGAAGTTAGAAAGAAAAGAGACAATTATAGTCACAAGATCACTTTAAAAACACAGGCAGACCTAGTTTTCAGAAATCAGAGCGAAAAATAGGGAAAATATATCACTGCACTGACAATAATTACACTTTATAAAACCAGATGCACCGAAATACCTTTACAACAACATTTCTCACAACACAACTCAAAGAAAATAATGCACCACTTGATATGATTGCGAAAAAATAGTTCAATTATAAATAACTGTAATTTAGCCACTAATTAAAAAATTGTGTCATTTGATATTATAACGTTAATTAAATATTTCAATAAAAAAATTACAATACAATTACAACTTAATATAATGTAAATGGACTTACATCAAAACAATAGATGCAGCTTGCGGTAGAAGCATTTTCTTGCTATTCGAACGGTCCGTATAACTCCTTTTTAACGCAGTCCGTTGAAACTTGGAGAGCGCCTACTGCGGTACGGTATCGTTACTAGGTTGATACAAAAAATTCTTCGCTGAAGTATATCCAGAGTTTTACTGTCGCTGATCACCAGCACCAAAATTACTCCTTCGTACGAGCTGCTGCTTGAATCCCCCAATTAAATAGCGTATGCGCTGGTTCCCAGTACACCGTGTTCTTATGGAACGGATCAGGATACTATATTCGTCCGTGTTCTTACGGAACGAATTAAACAATGTCGGGATAGTCCGTGTTCTTATGGAACGGAAAAACTGCTCGGGCGCCAGTTATGACTTATCACCGCGACTATGTGAAAAAAAACGAACACTTCCAACTTTTACATACAATTTATTGGTTCACTTTTCACTTTTACAATAACTGATTCAATTTAAAATTGACTTCTCAGGTTACTCGTTCGATAGTCGTGGACAAAAAGTACCTAATTCGAAAATTCTCTACTACTTATAATAAATTAACTAGGTTACCTAGGTGCATTTGCATTGTATTGCGTACCAAAGTTCATCATTGTACTCATCAGCAATTAAGGTACAATGATCGTAGAATTGCAATTATTGTCATCAGCGATATGTTAATAATTAATTAGGTCAAGATATGTGAAGCATTCACACGAATGGTGATAACTGCAATAATATAACATAAGGTACAATGATCGTAGAATTGCAATTATTGTCATCAGCGATATGTTAATAATTAATTAGGTCAAGATATGTGAAGCATTCACACGAATGGTGATAACTTGCATGCCTGAAATTGTAAATTGTGTCTTTCGTGCAATCCCACATGCACACGATGCACCCTACCACCGACAAATATAATGCGCGGATTATTCTTATATTGCATTTTTGATAGTACAACACACCATGACAATGATATGGGCAAAAGATGATGATAAGGAAACACACATTGTTGATATTATTGCACTTATTGTAGAGTCGGCCGATCTGTCGGGTTGGGATGATTGTGAGTCTTAATGCAAATTGTTGATACTACTGCGCTGATTATAGAGTCGGCAGATTTGTTGGGTTGGGATGATTGTGAGTTTAATCTTAATATCCACCCACCCGTCGAACGGACCATTCAACCTCGTCCACTGTGTGAAGTAAGCTATGTCTTCGGGGAAGTATAACGGGTTTTCTAGTTCGTGGGCAACGACGTGCATCCTTCGCTTTACACCAAAAGTACCTAACAAATACAATGAGCCCCACGAGGCTCAGGTATCCAATGTTGTACTGGTGGACATCATGCGCATCGAGCTTGTTTTCTTAGGAAAGATCCTGTGCCTGCATTCGACTTCACAACTCATTGATCTCCACGGTGTATGTCTTGAAGTAAATGGGGTTGTTGTTGATTTGCACGGCCCCGGACTGATACTTTCTACGCCGTAATGTAACCCCGTGTGCGACGCTTGTATGATGTTTTGGTAGATGCGATGACCTTGAATTGTTACAGCATTAGACTTGAGTGTGCAGTTCAATGCCAGCGGCAGGATACCGATGCCTTGAAATCTTAGTGTGAAGGAATCACCACCAAACACAAGATGAGCCATAATTTGATTGGCGAACATATAGACCCACTTGTGTGACTGTCGAATGTAGGTCCACGAGAATAACGCAGGCAGCTCCGTCAAGTAGCACTCGGCAGCAGACGATACCCCCTTCAACAGTACTATTTTACATGTCCTCATGTTGGCCTCCTTGTGGTCTAATGGAAGAGTCTGCTGACATATGTGAAAACTCAGCTCCATCCAGCTACAGGACATGTACTCTGTGGTATGGACTACTGACTAGATATTAAGATGTCGGTGAGGCAATTATGTCTTTCCGTTGATATTGGAAGGAGCCGATGAAGTTTGAATGTTGATGTACTAATCAGCGGAATACTCAGCTCAAACATGGTAAAGTCTGCAATCACCTTGGCCTTGATTGATGTAAGTTTGAACAATTTCAAAAATTTCTCACGAGTCATGGGCAGATGTTGGTTCTCAGGCAGATGGTGACTGATAGTTGTCATCTTTGCACTGAGCTGTGGTTCCGACAATAGTAATGGATTGAAATTTCCATGTTGGGTATGCACCATAACATCCAGGATGGAAGATTGAATGCGCTGCATGTTAAGGGTGGCTAGTGTCACCAATGATGGCAATGATAACGTCTTGATCAAGTTCGTTATTTTATTCTGACTTCCTTCAGCTTAGCCAACTTATTCGCACATAAATTCCATAAAGAAAAATATTCCCATGAATCTAATTAACAAACACATATTCCCATGGTTAACATTCCCAACATCATAAGATTCTACATTTCATACATTTAACATTTCCAACATCATCAGATTCATCTACAAATTCCAAATACCAGACAGTAAGAAGATATGTCCAGTGTTAATTTTCACTTGGAAAAATTTGTCTCATGGATCATTATGACCCGTTAGCATAACGATTTTTCTCACAGAACTTTTTCCCACATTAGAATGTATAAAAACAAAGCAATTAGGAAAATAAAGTCAGTCATTTCAATTAATTCACGAGAATTGTTTTATTTCATCGAGAAGGCGTCAGAACCTTGGTCCGTCAAGCCGGATATCAGAAGCTGATATTAGAAGCAGATACCATAAGCAGGTCAAGAAGCAGATTAAGAAGATAGAGGATCAACATTAGCCAAGGATGTCGGAAAAAGCAACCCAGGATCTCAACATTAGAGCAATCCAGAGGCTCATCGAGAACTTCAAAAAGGATAGCACGAGGCGTTACAGTCTTGCTTATTTCAACGCAAGGCTTCAAAAGCTGCAGGGACTTTGGAGTAAGCGCGAAGCTAGCCATCCGCTGGTATGCCAGGAGATGAAGAGTGACAAGGAATACACGCAGCATATTGAGGAGTTTGAGGCGCTGGAAAAAATAGCTCCAGCCTATGAGACGCTATTCTTAGAGAAGATGAGATTACGAGGGAAATTCTTCCTTTATGACAGCTTCGGGGAATGAGATGGAAGCCGATAAGCTGGAAAGAATCAAGATTCCAGCTTTTGATGGCCGAAATTCGTCGTGGTGCTCATTTCGAGATCTGAACAAATGTATGCTTCATGAGAACAAGAAACTTAATGTGATGTAGAAACTACAATATCTTCGAAACTTGTTTCAAAATGAGGTAGAGAACCTCATCCAGCACTTGACTGTCACTAAAGCCAACTACCAGCCAGCGTGAGAATTATTATGCGAGCCCTATGATAACGACAGAGATGGTGCAAAGGTTTTGGGACTTAGCACGATGCAACAAGGACGGCGTAAAATAGCTCAAGCGCATGGTCAGTATAACTAATGAGTTGGTGACCACGCTTTCAACCCTCAATGTCAACGCGTTTGACTTGGTTGCTACATTCGTTCTCAATCAAAAACTGGATGAGGAAACAAGGAGAGAATGGCAGAAGGGAATCGGGCAGTCAAAGAACGCTCCAGCTGTTCAAGAACTTTTGACTTTTCTGAAGAACCACTTCGACATGTTGGAAACCCTATCAACTTCTTGTACGAAACCACCCATTAAACGGCCTTCGGTTGCCGTCTATACAATTAGTACCAGTGCATAATGTCCAATGTGCAATGAAGATCACCGGCTATTCAACTGCACAAAATTTAGTCAGACAAGGGTACAAAAAAGACGAGAACTGGTCAATTCAAAGCGATTATGTTCCAACAGCCTCAGCGATCAGCACGTAGCAAAACAGTGCTCATCAAAACGTGGGTGCAAGGTGTGCGGGAAAAAAACACAATACAACATTGCATGTGTTTGCCGCACAGTCAGTAAGCCGAAGGAACCAAAAATAGCAGCACATGTATGTGCACAGCTGACAACAGAAGCCAAGTTTTTTTTTTTTTTTTTTTTTTAATTACCTCCATTCCCTACCACTCTCTCCATCACTCTTTCTTCGTCGCACAACGCTCGTGCGATCTGCATTCACATTACGTCGCTTGGTCCTTTGTGCCACCCAGACAATGTTTAACACATCGGTATAAGGGGGCACACAATATAATGTGAACTAGTCCTTTTCGTGAACATCTAGTCCAAAAAAATCATGATCAGCTCTCAGAGATAAAAAAAAATTCAATATCATACGACGCATTCAAAAAAAAACTCTGAGTAACTGTCACTTCAGTATCTCGCCGATAGGGTCAAAAAGAACGCCCTAAGATACTGGGCTCATAAAAGCAGAATTACAGGTCCACGCTTCAATCAGTACTCATTAAATGCTCCCTTAGTCTTTTCTTAAATACGAAAAGTGAGTTTGCTTCCTTAACAATTTCTGGTAGATTGTTATATATACGCAAAGCATCATTCGTTGCATCGTTCTTTAGTCGATCCGTTCTGGCAAAAGGTATTACGAATTGATTTGCATTCCTCGCATTATATGGGTTGATCTGTGATACCTTAATTAATGGCGCTCCTTCCGATCCATTAGTTTTTAAATTTCTGTAGATAAACTTCGCTTTCTCCATAATAATAATTTGACTAAAGGTTAATGATTTTGCCAGTTGGTAAACCAAACTAGTTTGAGTAAGCATTGGCAGCTTCAGAATGTTTTTATACGCTTTGGTCAGCAGCCTGGATATACTGTTTAAATGTTGCTTCGCTGATTGACTCCAAATAAGTACTCCATAATGCAATTTCGCCAGGACAAACGCATTTAGAACAAGTTTCTTGATGTGCATTGGAAAATCCTTATATCTTCTTAACAATCCTATTATTGGGGCTAATTGCCTTCTTAAGCTATTTATGTGTGGTAACCAGGTCATACGATGGTCTATGATAAGACCAAGATATTTCATTTCTAGCACTCTTTGCAATTTTTCGCCATTAATATTTAGTTCGACATCTATGTCTCCTTTGTTCTTTTGCTTAAAAACAATATATTTTGTCTTTGATGTGTTCAATACTAGTTTGTTTCCAATTAACCACTGATGGAATTTTCCTAGGTCGTCGTTGATAGTGTTCTCAATGGCAGTTTTGTCTCGTACTGAATAAAGTAGAACTGTGTCATCAGCATATAATGTGTGATATCCCGTCAGCCCACATGTATTTAGATTATTTGTATATAGCAGGAACAAAGTAGGGCCCAGTATTGAACCTTGGGGAACTCCTGTTTCCGTAGGTGCATGGTCGCTCAGGACATTGTTGATTAAAGTTCTCTGCGATCTTCCCTCCAAGTAACTCTTAAACAACTGCTTAGGACTCCCCTGAATACCATACGATTCAAGTTTACGAAGCAAGAGATCATGATCAACTGTATCAAATGCTTTTTTCAAATCCACAAAAATTGCGATGACATAATCACCTCTGTCCAGTCCTAGATTGATGAAACGTGTGACAGAATGTAGGGCATCCAAAGTACTCTTGTTCTTTTGAAAACCAAACTGATGTTGGCTTATGATAGAGTTTTCAACTAAGAATGATGTTAATCGATTGTTTAGTATATTTTCAAATATCTTACTAAATCCCGTCAGCAGCGCAATCGGGCGATAGTTATTCGGGTCAAGATAATCACCACCCTTAAATATAGGAACTATTTTTGCAAGTTTTTCTTCTTCCGGAAAAGTCCCATTCCTAATATGCACGTTTATAAAATTTGCCATAATCTGGGCTATGTCCTCCTTAATTATACTAATCTCATTCATCGTGATGCTATCAATGCCTGGCGCCGTATTCTTTTTCAATTCATTGATTACATTTAAGACTTCCCTTTTATTTGTTTGATGAATGTGAAAGATGGAATTTATTGCGATATTTGTATTATTTACATTGCCTGCTGAACTGGCAACGATTTCTTTAGTGATTCTTCCACCAATTGTTGAAAAAAAATTATTCAATGAGTTCGCCGCGTCACGTGGACACGATGTGTTAGAGGGCCCATCAGGATTCAGTTGAAAGTTTTGTGATATACCCTGGGTTGAAGAGTTATCCTTTACCTCATTTATTATTTTCCATATTTCGCGGGAGTTGTCAGCCGCTGTTTCCATTCTTCTTGAGAAATATAAGAATTTAGCCTCTTTCACCAGTCGTTTCGATTCTTTTTTCGCTTGCATATACAGAAACTTGAAAGCCTGGTTTCCACTGTTCTTCCTGTAGTCCATGTATGCCTTCCTTTTTGTAATACTTGCATCAATTACTTTTTTCGTTATCCAAGTCCGTTGTCGACACCTGATTTTTTTCTCAATTGTAGAACTTTGCTTAGCAGATATGATGATATTTTTGAGTTCAATAATACTATTTGGTTTCCGCTTTTCCAGTAACTCTCGTATGTTTGATTTAAAGAGCTCCTTGTCTAGAAATCTGAACGTTTTGTAGGTCGGCTTCTGTTTGTTCAGGGTTTGGTCTTGAATAGCAATTTTTATCACACGATGATCCAGTTCCGGCCAGTCCTCAAATATGTATGTCATGCTTTCAGCGACTTTTAAATCATTGGTTACTATATGATCCAGACAGGTATTTGACACTGGGCGAGTAATTTGGTTGTTGTTTATGATTACCGTTCCATTCGTTTCTAGCGTATCCTTATAAATCCGTGTTTCTGGTGATTCCGTTAGCACATCAATGTTTGTGTCCGCTACTGTGATCAAATTTTTTTCAGTTGAGAATAATGTATCTAGTACTGTGCAAAAATCTTGCGCATTCATTCGATTGGGGTTGTAGTACGTCCCTAATTTTATTTTTTTACCTGCATGGTGTACTTCAATTATTATAACGTTATACTTATCAGGCATCACTCTCTTGGTAATGAAATTGATTGTATTTTTTACGTAGATTGCTGTACCTCCACCTCTTCCAGGTCTGCAGGAGAATACCGCATTATATCCTTCAATATTGTAAAACCGTGCTTCTTCTGGGTAAATCCAGATTTCATTTAGAATAATCAAATCTATGTCAGGATTTTGCTGCAGGTAAATCTGAATATCACTTAGCTTATGTCTTAAGCTTCTTATATTAGCATACATAAGTGTTAAATTTGTTCCACTTGATTGATTAGAAAGATTAGCAATCATCAAAGTTGTAGTCGGTACTCCTCCTGGCGATCAATATTCTGCGTTGAAACTCCGGACACTCTACAGAGTCAGCTCTGTGAGAATGATCAGCATTGTTATTGTTACCAATACAGTTAGAGCACTTCTCAATCGTGCTTTTGCAGTCCTTTAGGTCATGCTTTCCTCCACATTTTAGACATATTTGCTCCCCTTCACATTTAGATGTTTTGTGGTTGTATTTTTGACACTTATAACACCTCGTTACGTTGAAGTCCTCCTTCACAAAATACGATCCATAATCTATATTAATGTATCTATTCGCAAGCGTCTTATACATGCTCCCGTTTACCTGGATGATGTGCAACCACCTTCCATTTCTTGTTCGCCTGGCATGTACAAGTTCCATAGAATCATGCTCCTCTATATTGGGATTTAATGCCTGGATCTCATTTCTTAGTTCATAATTTGCGTATTGTTTCTCTAGTCCATTGATGACAAGTCTAGGCTGTCGCAATCTGGTCTCAGCAACATCATACTCCTCTTTCGTTGCATCCATTGCTATATTAAAAAGCGAAGTAGTATTTTCATTTGTCGATGTTTTTATAATCGCCCCACCATTACGAATAGGCCTCATTAGTTGTAGAGGAATTTTACATTTTGATGGCCTGATCTTCGACTTAAAATCAATCAGTGTTTTTTCTGATGAAGAGTGATTTTTAGGCTTAATAATAATCCCTTTTTGCGATATTGTATTAGATCGATGCACTGATGGAGGAGAAGTAGAATTTTTTATAATTTCGGCATATGAGGGCTTGTTCGCAGACGTAGATTTATCTATTAATAAGGTGACATTTGACATTTCTGTTAGCAACAGCGTTGGTTCGTGTGAGCGCACATTTCAACACTGGAACACAGACAGCGGAAATTATCACACTGAGCGCGTTATTGGATAATGGAGCACAAAGATCACTCATTAGTGAAGCGGCTATGAGAGTCTTAAATACCAAGAGCAGAAAGGCTAATTTATCTATTAGAGGTGTTGGTGGAGGTCATGAAGTTACCACACGTGGACAGACGATAATCGTAGCGCTTGTGAAAGGAGGAAATGGAAAGAAAGAAAGATTGACGTTCCACCCTTTTATCTTGAACGTCATTACAACTCTTTTACCTTCTGTACAAACAACCAGATATCTTCCGGAAGGGCTAAAGCCAGAAGAACTAGCAGACTCGAGATATCATAAGCCTTCGAAAATCGATCTACTGATTGGAGCAGATATGCTTAGCGAAATCTTACTACCTGGATTAAAAGCTGGAAATCCATCGACACAGCAGACGAAGCTCGGATGGGTGTTATTTGGTCCCGTGGTACAATCAACAGACAGACAAAGGGTTCAAACAATGGTATCATACGATGAACTGAATAAGTCATTGCGTCGTTTTTGGGAACTTGAGGAGACTCCATCAACCATGCCATTGACAGCAGAGGAAAGGGAAGCAGAAGAGCACTACCGCATGTTCACATGACGCCTTTCGAATGGGTCCTATTCAGTGCGATTACCATTCAAATCAAATACAAACCTGGAAACTGATATAAGCGACACACAGAAGGCAGCATTTGTTCAATTTCGTCAATTAGAGCAGCGTTTTCAAAGAGATCCAGCCTTACACAGGGAATACAACGAATTCATGAAAGAGTATCTCAACCTTAGACATATGGAACGAGTCCCAATCAATGCAATTCACGAAAAACCGTCCTACTATTTACCACATCATGCGGTTATCAAGGAAGGTAGCACAACAACCAAGCTTCGAGTAGTTTTCAACGCACTGCACTGACTAGCCGAAGATGAACGTCAAAGCCTTCCAACTGCAGTCAGGGTTTCGCAGGAAGATTTCTATAAAGACAATTGTCTAACTGGAGCACACAAACTGTCGGAGTTAGTACTACACCAAAAAGATCTTCAAACTTTATTGTAAAAAGGTGGGTTTCACTTGCGGCAGTGGAGTGCAAATCACATGAAACTTTTGGAAAATGACCCTCTTGGTGATCGGGAAACCCAAGTAACCTTAAGCATTGGTGTATCAAATACTATTAACACTCTGGACTTTTGCTGGCACCCTGCAACCGATAAATTTACTTTTAAAATTAAAACAGAGGATGAGCCATGCACCAAACGAGACGTTCTGTCTGACATCTCAAAGTTGTTCGATCCAATTGGATGGTTACAGCCTAATATCATAATAGGAAAAATGGCAACGCAAAGGCTATGGAAAACAGATTGAGTTGGGATGAGTCACTCGATAAGGAGATAATCAACAACTGGCTCACGGTGCGTCGATAGCTGCATGAACTCAGCCAATTAAGGCTCCCTCGGTGGATAGGGTACAGTCCATCTACTGAAATTGAACTTCATGGATTCTGCGACGCATCACTACTGGTATTTGCTGCAGCCATATACATAAGAATCATTAACGAATTATCCATCACCACATGTCTTCTCACCGCTAAATCAAAGGTGTCACAAGCCACATTGAGTCGATATTTAGGTTAGAGCTTTGTGGAGCAGTATTGCTAACCAATATCATGGAGCAAGTCGTTGCAGAACACCGATAGGAACAAGTCCCAGTTAAATATTGGTCAGATTCACAAACTGTTTTGGCATGGCTACAGAAACCTGCATCTACTTGTAGTATTTTTGTGGCTAACAGAGTTAGCATGATATAACAGAAGTAGTGAAAATCAAACTGGAACCAGGTTGCATCACAAGAAAACCCCGCTAATCTTGTGACGCGAGGTTTGAATCCAGTCGAATTGATAGATAGTTCCTTATGGTGGAGTGGACCAGCATCATTAAGAGAACGTGAGATAAAACTAAATTTTCTCACGTTACTCAAATTTCAATAAGCTGAATCGAGTAGTAGCCTATTGCAACCGTTTTGTTCACAATTGTCGTACACCTGCAGACAAAAAATAGGCAGTCTCTCCATTATAGAAACAGGCACATAGCATGTGTATAATGTTAGCACAGAAGCAAGCCTATCAAGAAGAGATTCAGCATCTCAAGAATAAAAAGCCCATACCTAAATCGAGTAACATCCGATCACTAACTCCTGGTTTAGACTCTGAGGGCATCTTCAAGGTAGATGGAAGACTACACTTTGCATTGGTAGGACAGTACAAAACATTCAGCTATCATACCAAAAGGCAAGCTAGCAGAGCTACTAGTCAAAAAAGCTCAGCAACAAATCATGCACGGGGGCATCCAATTTACTCTTGCGACGCTGCGACTTGACTTTTGGATAATATCCTGCTCTTCCCTCGTAAGGAAGGAAATTCATAGTTACCTTACCTGTTTTAAGGTGACAGCAAAGCCCAATTACCAACTAATGGGAGCATTGCCATCTAATCGCGTGCATCCATCAAATCCGTTCGAAAATACTGGCGTTGACTATGCTGGCCCTATAACAATTAAATGGTATGGAGGAAGAGGTGCGAAAACCACCAACGCGTGTGTTCGTTTACATGGCAACACTTCCACTTGGAATTAACTTCAGACTTATCAGCAGATACGTGCATTGCAGTAATTCGACGATTTATTGCAAGCCCAGAAAACTGCCGCAGACTTTACAGTGATTATGGTACTAACTTTGTTGGTGCCAATAGGAAGCTTCGAGGTGAATCCGAAAAAACGATACACGCAAGCATGGAGTTACTAGTTCGAGAAGGTCTAGAATGGAAGTTCATACCTCCCGGAAGTCCACATTTTGCTGGACTCTGGGAAGCTGGTGTCAAATTGATGAAGCGTCATCTCTTTAAAGTCAGTGGTAAACAGCTGCTGACCATTGAAAAGTTTTACACACTTCTTCCAAAAATAGAAGTGTGCCTAAATTCTAGACCATTAACTGAGATAAGCGATGATCCTTCAGACAACGCCGTCTTAAGACCAGGGCATTTTTTGACTGGTGGCAACTTATTTGAGATCAAGAGTGATCCGGAAGAAGCGAACCTAACGTTATTGAAAAGATGGAGACAAGTGCAGGCGGTGAAGCATTCGTTTTGGTTTAGATGTTCAAGAAAGTACCTTCAAAGACTTCAACAAAGAGTAAAATAGCTCAAACTATAAGAAAATCCAAAAGTTGGTGACCTGGTTTTGGTGAAACAGGATCATTTTCCATCTATAATGATTAGCCACTAGCAAAAATACTAGCCACCTATCCAGGCGAGGATGGACTCGTAAGGGTAGTTATGTTAAAAATAAACGGAAATGTGACAAAACATCCCATAAAAAAGGTTTGTCAACTACCGTTCAGCAGCCAAACAGAGGAGTCGTCAATTGACAAAAACCCTCAGACAACTAATGCGTCAACAAATAACATAACCTTAACGAAAAAACGAAAAACCACTTCCACTTTGAAAAAGGGGGCTTTTTCAAGACTGCTACTCACAACGTTGCTGACACTATGTACCTTGGCGACACCAACCAAGCCAATGTGACACGCTTAGAAGGAGGGTTATTCATCGAGCATATTGGCACTGCAAACCTAGTGCGTGGTTCATTGCAGCTGAACATAAAGATTCCGATGTCAAACTTAGACCGAGATGGTCAAATGTTAGAGATGGTATAGAAAAAGTCTGGCAGGTCACTTGAATAAATATACTGAAGAAACAATTCATAAAATTGAAACTCTGAAATTCATCACGAATCGCGTTAAGCGTGGACTGCTTGGGTAGTATTTAGAGTCAACGATCAAGTGAGAGCCGATGTCAACAACTTGGCAGAAAATCAAAAAAACTACAGCAATTGCTTACTCATCAAGGTAGAATCATCCTTCAAGCAACAAAAATCTTCAATAGAAC
>OZ017739.1:199877638-199880138 GCA_963969285.1 Odontomyia ornata
GATCAAGTTTCAAATTTGCCAGTCGCAATCGGGAGAACACCTCTTCTAAATTTCGCACATGCTCTTCGAACGTTCTCCCGATAACAATGATGTCATCTAGGTATACCAGGCAGGTTTTCCAGGTCAGGCCTCGTAGCACGTATTCCATCAGGCGTTCGAAGGTGGCTGGAGCATTGCAAAGCCCAAACGGCATCACCACAAATTACCACAATCCGGTCCCATGTAAAAATATGGTCTTCTCTCGGTCCTTCTTGTCGATTTCTACGTGCCAGTAGCCACTCTTGAGATCGAGTGTAGAAAAGCATTTTGCGTCGGCTAAAGTGTCCATGGTGTCGTCGATCTTTCTTAGTGACGTCGTTAAGCTGCCTATAGTCGACACAAAACCGAGTGCTACCATCCGTTTTCTTTACTAACAGGCCAATTGGAGAGTCCACACAGATTGCGGTGCTAGTATTAAATCCATATGAATTTTAGTTAGTACCAACCTTCAAATGATACGTGTCAAAATTTGACAGCAGGCCGACCATAAGTTTGTGAGATATTGCGTTGTGAGTGTAGCTGCTTTTGTTATTTGAAAAAAGATGAAAAAAAAGACTTTCCTGTGCTGCTAAAATATTGCTTTTTGAAGGGAAAAAATGCAGTTGAAACAAAATCTTGGCTTAATGAAGAGTTTCCGGGGTCTGCATCAGAAAAATCACCCATCATTGATCGGTATGCTAAGTTTAAACGTGGTGAAATGAGCACCGAAGACTACAAACGCAGTGGACGTCCAAAAGAGGCTGTCATCGACGAAAACATCAAAAAAAGTTCACAAAATAATTTTGAATGACCGTATAGTGATGTTGATCGAGATAGCAGACATTGTGAAGATATCATTTGAACGTGTACATCATATCATTCACGAATATTTGTACATGAGGAAGCCATGTGCAAAACGGGTGCCACGCGAGCTCACAATCGATCAAAAGCAACAACGTGTTAATAATTCTGAGCAGTGTTTAAGCGCAATAAACCTGAATTTTTGCATTGATATGTGACAATGGATGAAACATGGCTCCATCATTACACTCCAGAGCCCAATCGACAGTCAGCCGAGTGGACTGCACACGATGAGCCGAATCCAAAGCGAGGAGAAACACAACAGTCAGCTGGCAAGGTTATGGCCTCAGTAATCTGGGATGCGCAAGGTATAATATTAATTGATTACCTCCAAAAGGGCCAGGCCATCATCAACGATTATTATTATATCGTTTAAAGGATGAAATCGTGAAAAAACGGCCCCATTTGAAGAAAAAAGAGTGCTGCTTCATCAATAGATGCACCATGTCACAAATCAATGGCAAAATTGCATGAATTAGGCTTCGAATTGCTTCTGCATCCACCGTTTTCGCCAGATCTGGCCCCCAGCGACTTTTCCCTATTTTCAGACCTCAAAAGAATGCTCACTAGAAAGAAATTTAGCGCCAATGAAGAAGTAATCACCAAAACTGAGGTCTATTTTGAAGCGAAAGACGAATTGTACTACAAAACTGGTATCGAAAAGTTGGAAGATCGCTATAATCACTGTATCGCCCTCGAAGGCAATATGTCGAATAATAAAAGTAAATTTTGCCAAAAAAATGTGTTTTACCATGGTAGACCAGGGACAATTCAATTGGTTAAAGCTACTGGCGCAGCCCACGGACTTATAGAAGGCTCGATAACAGCTTATTTTTCCATGTCCGAGATCAGTGCGCTCACTTCTCCTTGTTTGGGTATAGGAAGATGGCTCGGTGGTTGTCGAATCGGCTTGGTTCTCTGTGTATCTATGACGTGAGTTAGCATACTCGTTTGGCCTTGGTCATCCAGGCTTGTTGAGAAGATGTCACTCTACTTGTTGACCAGATCAGAAGCCTGCTTCAATAGCTGCACTGGCAATTTGGTCTGCTTCGACACGGCAGACGTGAGTTCCTGGGCTTTGTCTGTATCTTACCTCTTTTTCCAATGATGATCGTAAATAGCTTCCAAAGAGGTGGTGGTGGAAACAAGCTGACAGCTGCTGATAACTTCTCCCGCTTTGATGCTGGTGGTTGAGTCTGCAGTGTTAAGGACTCTAACTGGCACGCACCCGTTGCTTATAGATCTTACAAGGCTTCATCCTACAATCAAACTGCGCAATGCCAACGTTTTTTATTGGCTCTATCAGATAAAACCCGTGGTCTCCAGAATCAACATCAAGCTTGGCCCATACAATGCTCTCGGAAGATTCCGGTACATCGATAAATACTACCACATTCATCTTGGGTATTTGGACGCAGGAATTCTCCATCAATGCTTCGACATTCTGCCATTTCAATACCCGTTTTCCCAAATCCAACGTGATTTCATGTGGTCGCAGAAAATCCATTCCGAGAATGCAGTCATCCATAATGTTCGTGACCAGAAAATTATGTCGGGACGCAAGGTCTCTCAACTGTATCTGGAGGTTGACCTCTACATGCACAGGTGCAGTTTCTCCCCT
>OZ017739.1:199885138-199887638 GCA_963969285.1 Odontomyia ornata
CAAACTCAGCGTTTTGCAGATTAACTGGATCGAAGGTCTACGACTCTTACTAGTAATGCAAGCAATTTGTTTGTATTTAAGCCAGTGGCGAATTGGAAAAAGTGGCAGTTTATTCAACGCAAGTCTCACGAGAGTTAGTCAAGACGAAAACCCTCATCAGAAGTTCGCCGCAAAGCAACGCTATCCTGAACCAACGAAGTGAAGTGAAGGCATCCACGGGAAACGGAGTGCTCGGAGTCGGTGAAGCTCTGCTTTCAGTTTTCATCCGCGTGCACCACGGTATGCGAACGATGATACGAGGTTCGCCATCATCAGCAATGGTCATCAGCCGCACGTGCTAGCAACAGTTTATCAACTCGGATACTTTTAAAGCAGAGAATGTCGAGAGTTAATGTTTCTGAATGGAATTTGATTAATTAATGGAAACTTGCATTTGTGTGTGCAAAGTAACGTTTTGTTAAATAAAGATTTGCTAATGTAAAACGATAATAAAGGTTCTTCTTATATCTAAAGGACAGCGCTTTTCCCCCCTAGGTATCAAGGTTTGTGTGATGAGGTGCGATCACCACGCCAACACAGGCAGGGTGGTTGCATACCTGTAACAATTTGTAACAATTTTTTTTTATCGTTTTACCTACCGGCTGCGCCAATTGTTACGAATTGTTACAGGTATGCAACCACCCTGCCTGTGTTGGCGTGGTGATCGCACCTCACCACACAAACCTTGATACCTAGGGGAAAAAGCGCTGTCCTTTAGATATAAGAAGAACCTTTATTATCGTTTTACATTAGCAAACCTTTATTTAACAAAACGTTACTTTGCACGCACAAATGCAAGTTTCCATTGATTAATCAAATTCCATTCAGAAACATTAACGCTCGACATTCTCTGCTTTAAAAGTATCCGAGTTGATAAACTGTTGCTAACACGTGCGGCTGATGACCATTGCTGGTGATGGCGAACTTCGTATCATCGTTCGCATACCGTGATGCACGCGGATGAAAACTGAAAGCAGAGCTTCACCGACTCCGAGCACTCCGTTTCCCGTGGATGCCTTCACTTCACTTCGTTGGTTCAGGATAGCGTTACTTTGCGGCGAACTTCTGATGAGGGTTTTCGTCTTGACTAACTCTCGTGAGACTTGCGTTGAATAAACTGCCACTTTTTCCAATTCGCCACTGGCTTAAATACAAACAAATTGCTTGCATTACTAGTGAGAGTCGTAGACCTTCGATCCAGTTAATCTGCAAAACGCTGAGTTTGTAGATATGCTAATTCCCCTTAACCTGCTTTACAAATTCATTTCTCTCTTGTTCTTCAGGAACAATCTTGTTGCATGAAAAGGAACGCTAGCTCCAATCTCATGCTTTTGGCTCTTTTCTTCTTCAGTACTCATATATCTGAATATTCGACGACTGAGTTGGTTGTCGTGGCGAGTTGGTACTCAGATGAGCGGATTGCGCATAGTACATACATTCAACTGTATACATGTACGCCAAATGCTCTCAACATGGCAATTGTATGGACTACCATGTATGCGTGTGGAATTCGCCGCAGAGCCAATTTAGCGACTTGACCAATGAAGCGCAAGATATAAGTTCTTATGTACATGAAATTGCGATTATGTACTATGTTTAGGGTGTCGCGGCGAATTGGTACTCAGATGAGCGGATTGCGCATAGTACACACATTTAACCGTATACATGTACTCCAAATGCTCTCAACATGGCAATTGTATGGACTACCATGTATGCGTGTGGAATTCGCCGCAGAGCCAATTTAGCGACTTGACCAATGAAGCGCAAGATATAAGTTCTTATGTACATGAAATTGCGATTATGTACTATGTTTAGGGTGTCGCCGTTCCCTAAGTATGGGCGGTGAAGCATACATTGCTTGTTGGCTCGTGCGATGAATGATTGGAATTGTGAATAACTGTTATGAATTTTTTTGTAACGTGTCGTAGGCGAGGCATGAGGGCGTGATTAATTTTCATGGAGTTCTGAGCAATTTTTATTTGATTGTTATCGTAACATTACTTCCCTTGTTGAAAAAAGGGATCCGATTCCTGGGAGGGGAATTGTATAGCGTAGCTTTTGCGGATTATATTAATGTCTGAAGTATACGTCGTTTTTAGAGCAACTGTTAACTCCGACGCCTCCTGTCCCTTATATACTATTAATATTCTTAATTAACATTAAAACATTACTCTCTTAAAATTTTATTTTCATATTTTCTATTTACTGTATGACCGGTTATCAATTTTAAGCTAATTGCTCAAGTCTGCTAAAGGGTAAGAATTTAATTCTGTTACTCTACGTTTAATAAAAGTATTAATTACAGATAATACTCTAAGTTTCTTACTCTACAATAAAAACTCTAAAATAAAGCGGAATTTTTCATTATAAATCAAATTAGTCATTTGACTACAATGATTAAAATTCTTCCCTTCCTCACGAAGGTCAGGTGTTTACAAACCATTCAACTCTCCGTTGTATG